>CM076688.1:24215532-24828032 GCA_038501925.1 Xenopus petersii
GAGTATGTGGAGAAACGAGGGACTGGGCTCCTGGCATCTTGGGCAATTTGCCCTGTTTCCTGGTTGGAATTTGGCCAGTCTCTCAGGCAAATAGTATAGTTCAGTGTCAGATTTTGAACTGTATTAATTTGTCTCTGAATGAGATCAGGTAATTGTATGCTTTGGTTGTGGCTTCGTCCCAGGTCTCGGAGTTCAGACTGGGCAACACTGCCTTTCAATTTTTCAAAGGAGGCTTGGAAGGGGGGTGTTTTCATTGCTATTAGACCTTATCCCCCAAAACAATCAAAGAGTTATGTTCCATACACTCCTATTCAATGCACGAAAACTAATAATTAGAAAGTGGCTAGCAAACACAGCACTGACTCTCAAGGAATGGAGGGTAACAAATGCAAACCTACTGCCTTTTATTAAACTCACATACTGGGCTAGAGGCTGTCCCCAGAGGTACTAAAGTATTTGGCAAGCATGGGAAGATACCTACACATAAGGTACAGAAAACTGCGAATTCCAATGGCTGCTCCATTAGAGCTCCATAATTTGCAAGTTATAGTGCCTCCCTCCACCCCCTGCTCATGAATAAATCCTATCCTTCTCCTTTAACCAGGCTAATTGGATCCCCATAGCTCCGTCAGCCATTGATAGTTAGTAATATTTTGTAAGTGTGGTTTATGGTCAGTTTGTAGTTTATAGGCTTCTATGCATGGGAGCAATAGCAAGTAAGTGTATGGCATAATGTTCTGTATGACCTATGCACAGGGTCTGCTAGCGGTATCTCTAAAGATAATTGCTAATTGTTATTATTCTGTAAGTAAACAAGCACTATTCTAGGCACACAATAGGCTATGCCCTATTTTTTATGGTTATTGGCAGTGACACGGGCTAATATATATATAATTACTGAGTCTCTTTAGGTCTAATTAGATTGAATGCCCAGACAGCAACCTATTCTGTAGCTGCAACATGTCTGGCATCCTTTATTTCTACTGGCTCCTAATAATACAGTAATAGAACATTTGGACCACAGCGGTTAGAGATCTTTTTGGGAATCCACTGTTTACATAACTAGGTTTGTAAGCTCTTTGACTGGAGTCACATGAGTAATTATGCAGAGCCAGATTGGAAGCTAGCAGCCAGGATTAAAGAGGTGGTTCACCTTCAAGTTAATTCTTAGTATGTTATAGAATGGCTAATTCTAATCAACTTTTTAATTGGTCTTCATTCATTTTGTAAAGTTTTTCTAAATGATTCGCCTTCTTCTTCTTCTTCTGACTCTTTCCAGCTTTGAAATGAGGGTCACTGACGCCATCTAGAAAACAAATTATTTGTAAGTCTTCACATTTATTGTTATTAGGCCCTCTCCTAGTCATATTCCAGTCTCAGATGTTGCTAGGGTAATTCGGAACCTAGCAACCAGATTGAACACCCTCTCAGAAGAACAAAGTGGTTGCATTGCAAAGACAGAACAGACATTCTGCATGCTCCAAACTGGTCATTGGTCTATACAGGTCACGGGGGATTGGCATTTCTTGGGAAATACGATTAAGGAACTAGGCACTGCCCATGGCCTTCACAAAAGTTAATTTGCCACCATCTATCTGGCTCATTATAGTATCTGCACTACTGGTTATGACTCCTGGTCTAAATTCTACTAATTCAGGCAAAACTTTAAAACCAATAAATATTTTGAATTCATTTTGGAACAAAGCCACCACCAATCTAGATCTGCCACCATAACAAGCACAAAAGTGTAATAATAATAATAATAATGATAATATTCATAATAATAATTGTGGTTGGGCACCCTGGCGGCAGGTGAGCCCTTTATGGCAACATTACTCAATTCTGTATTGTGTTTTTTCCATGCATTCAAACCCGGCAGACTTTCTCAATTGCTTACTATCCACTAATGATACAATTATGAATTTGATTATATAATGGGAATGAGGTTTCTCTGCACTTCAAATGGTCTGAGCAAATATTTGAAATTAGATTTTAGCAATTCTGCCACAAGCACTTAACTGCTGCACTTATTAATACATGGCATTACTGCAGTGGGGCGCTTACTTCATGTTACTCTAATGAGCTCTTATTGTATTTAGTTACTTGCAATGATATTTAGAATTCAGCTTTGTAGCCTTTTAGGAGTTGGCTGTAGTCTGAAGCAGTCACTTAGGCATTCTGACTTGGCTCAATGTTTTGCCATTAGGGTAAATGGGTTCCATTCATTGCCTGGAACTGCTCTGTAACACTTGGTAAACGCACCAATCTACATGAAAAAAAAACAGCACTGATAATATCTGTTCTTCTGTCCATCTTTGGGGTGCAGGTTTTTCTTAACAAAACACCATCAGTTAATAGCGCTGCCCCAGTAGAATCCTGCATTGAAATCTGTTTTTCAAAAGAGCAAGCAGATTTTTTTTATATTTAATTTTGAAATCTGACATGAGGCTAGACATGTTCTTAGTTTTCCATGTTCCCTCAGCCATGTGAATTGTGCACTGTTAAACTTCAGTAATTCTTAGCTGCAAGTTGAAGTGATATCACCTCCTCAGCAGCCCATTTGCAGAACAATGGGAAGGTAACAAGAAAACAGTCGCTGACATCGGCATTGCTAAAAATGCTGTCATGCAAGAACACTAGTAAAAATCCAAGTCCGGCTCACCCAAGTCATGACTCCTTCAGTTAGATTAAGTAGGAAGCACAATAGCTTAAAGCAGTTTCATCATGAGGACCTTGAAAATAGGTCTAGGAGGCAAAATCTAAGATTCCGAGGGATCCCTGAAGAAATAGCCCCTTCTGATATTCCAAAATTTCTCCAAGATCTCTGTACACAGCTTTGCCCGGATGTATCAACTGAGCTATGGAGATTCGACAGGGCTCATCGCTCGCTAGGCCCTAAACCTCCCTCCACCAAACCTCCACGCGATATTGTCGCTTGCTTCCATTACTATCAGAGTAAAGAGGCGGTTCTGGCAGCTACAAGATTGGTCACCATGCAGTCTTTCCGCAACTATAAAATTCAGATTTTTGCTGATCTTTCTCCAATTACCTTGGGCAAACGTAGAGAATTGAGGCCTATCACACAAAAACTCAGGGAGCATGGCATACCATATCGATGGGGTTTCCCATTCAAATTGGTAGTCAATCGGGCAGGTCATGCCTATATCCTGCACAATCCACAGAACGCAGGGAGGTTCCTGAAAGCACTTGGCCTATCTCTCAAAGACCCAGCGACACCGGACGCCAAATCACCACAACAGCAACCACCAGTTCCAGCTGGACCCCAGTGGGAAACTATTCGACGTCAGGACACCTTACCACGGCTAGCTTTAAGTCCTTCTCCACCTCGCATTACCTGAAAGCAATTTACCTTGCATTTTATTTTCCTGGGCCATCATACTACAGATGGATACTATGCTTACTACACTGGATCGTTTAGACAAGAAACGGAAGTTCTTAACTTGGATACCATCCAACCAAATAACTACCCACTGAGGCTTAGTCTCCATACCCTCAGTTGGAGGGGCCTGTTTTGCCCCTCTCCGACACAGGTTTGAAACCTGTGCCTGAAAATACCAAGAGTTAATTTTTTCTCTTTTTTTCCTTTTTTCTTCCTATTTTGTTTTATTTTGAGCACCAGTTGTGCCTTACAGACGGTATTTACCTTCTCTTTTGGGATTGTTCTAACTTTATGTAATGTTATTTGCATATGTATCTATATTTGAAAGAGTTGTTTTATCTGGTGCTATGCTTAGGCAATGTAGATTCGAGGGCCAACATTTGGGTAATCAGGCCAACTTAGGATACTTTTGTATTCAACAAAGAAGATTTGATACTTATAGGGTATTTTCTCCTCTCTGTGGGGAAGAGGGAATGCCTGGACGACTGTTTTCCATTACTTCAATTCTTTCAAAACTATGGCTAAGTTTATCTCCATAAACGCTAAAGGTTTAAATAGTATTCATAAAAGATATCTTCTCCTAAAAGAGATACACAATTCCCGAGCGGATATAGCTTTTATACAGGAGACCCACTTTACCAGTGATGGACCATCTAAGATTAGCTCAAAATTCTACCCCAAGACCTTTTATTCCTCAGCCCCTAGCAAAAGGGCAGGGGTGGCAATGCTAATCCACAAGGATTGCCCATTCTCAGTCGACCAGGCTTTCCACGATCCACATGGCCATTATTTGATGCTAAGAGGGACCTATGCTAATGCACACTTATTGCTTATAAATGTATACGCTCCGAATAAAAAGCAGATCCGCTTTCTTCGGAAAGTTATTGTTAGAGCCCAAAAGCAGGAGTCTACTTATGTTGTTATGGGAGGGGATTTCAATTTAGCCTATTCCCAGGTTACAGATAGATCCCATCCCTCACCTGATCAACATGCCCACTCAATGTCTCGACTTTTTCGACAGACAATGAGACAAGCTCAATTTTATGATGCATGGCGAATCAACCACCCATGGGATAAGCAATATACATTTTATTCTCCAGTATTTAAAGCCCATTCCCGCATTGATTACTTCTTTATCTCTTACCCATGCCTGCATCTACGATATTCATCTGACATTCTCCCCATCTCATGGTCAGATCACGCACCCATTACCCTCACACTTGAACTCTCCAAACTTCCCCAACGAGAAACACATTGGCGTTTGAATGAAACCATCTTACATGATTCTGAAGCTTTCACACAGATAGAAACCAAGCTCAAGGAATATTTTACCTTTAATGTTGGCTCGGTGGACTCCCCAGCTACCTTATGGGAGGCCCACAAAGCCACGATGAGGGGTCACTTTATTGCTTTAGCATCCCACAAAAAGAGAAACTATGAGACTAATTATCTCTTACTTCATAGGCAGCTTCGGGACCTACAAACACAATATAACAACTTAGCTTCTGAGACCTTACTGAAGCAGCTTCTCACTAAACGTAAAGAACTGTCGATACTTAAAAATAGACAAGCAGAGAAAGCCATTATCTGGACTCGACAACTTTTCTATGAAAAAGCTGACAAACAACATACATTACTAGCAAAAAAACTAAAGGATCAACAGGCCCAATCACGAATAACTTCTCTTAAACTCCCCTCAGGGGACTTGACATATGACCCAACACAGATTGGCTCCCAGTTCTACGAATATTATTGTAAGCTGTACAATCTACCTTCACCGTATCCAGACAGGGGTATTCATCAAGAACAAATATCAGCCTTCCTTAGCACCCTTAACCTCCCTCAATTTTCTGAAGACGATCTAGATTTGTTAAACACCGATATCACCGTAGAGGAATTAATAACAGTACTCAAATCCATGCCAGCTGGGAAGTCACCGGGCCCTCATGGCTTATCGTATAAATATTACAAGCTATTTCAACACATACTTCTCCCCCACTTAGTGAAACTATATAATTATTATTTACAGGGCCATCCTATTCCCTCGACAGCCTTAACTTCATATATATCCTTGATACCAAAAGAAGGCAAAGACCCCACCCTGTGCTCTAACTACCGACCCATAGCTTTATTGAACACAGACTTAAAATTGTTCTCTAAAATATTAGCTAACCGACTAGCCCCATGTTACCTAGACTAATCAGGAACGATCAAGTAGGCTTCATTTTAGGGAGGCAGGCGGGGGACAACACTAGGCGCACACTTGATCTGATAGAAATACTCCATAGAAAAGGTGAGCAATCCTTGATCCTAAGCCTAGATGCCGAAAAGGCATTTGATCGCCTCAATTGGAATTACCTACATTCCCTGCTAAGTCACCTTAAACTCTCAGGCCCCTTTCTGACAGCCATAGATGGCCTATATAGTTCTCCCTCCGCTTATCTTAAGCTGCCAGGCCAATCCTGTAAACCCATTCCCATCCTCAACGGGACAAGGCAGGGCTGCCCCCTTTCACCTTTGCTTTACGCATTAAGCATCGAACCGTTAGCGGCAGCCATACGCCTTCATCCTGATATTCAAGGGGTCTCCGTTGCAAACACTCAATACAAAATAGCCTTATTTGCTGATGACATATTGCTCACAATTGTAAACCCTCATGTTACCCTTCCGAATTTACATCAGCTACTTGAGAAATACGGTCGCCTCTCAGGATATAAATTAAATGTTGACAAGACAGAGGCCCTCCCTTTACACATTCCACAACAGACTTTAGAAGCCTTAAAGGGTACTTTCCATTACAGATGGAAGGACGACTACATTTCCTACTTAGGAACTGCTATACCATCTGATTTAAGCCAACTATATAATCTGAATTTTAAACCTCTCATACAACACACCAAGTCTCTCCTGGAAAAATGGTCCAAATTTACTATATCATGGTTGGGTAAAGTATCGGCACTTAAAATGTCAATTCTCCCTAAATATTTGTATCTGTTTGAAACACTCCCAGTTTCAATTTCCCCAGCTACATTTAAGACTCTTCAAGCTCAGCTACATAACTTTATTTGGGCTCGGAGAAGCCATAGGGTTGCTAAATCTGTGCTGATGGCATCAACCAAGATGGGGGGCCTGGGTACACCCAACTTGCAATGCTATTACGAGGCTGCACACCTGCGCCAATTACTGGCTTGGTCATGCTGGTCCCCTCATACGGTCTGGGGGCAAATTGAGAGTGACATGTTACATAATTTTCACCTTAATGCTTATATTTGGGACCATTCAGGGTCCATTCGAATCCCTCCTTCAACCCTATCTGCAACACAATTTACATGCTCTCTGTGGTGTAAACTTAGGGGCAAATATAATCTGAGCTCTACTACGTCCATACTTACAACTTTCCTCCGTAATCCTAGGTTCCAACCGGGAATGGATCCTTCCTTTTGTGCTAAATGGGCTAATTTGAATTTTTTTGCAATACGTGATCTACTGAACCCACTTACCCATGAGATTTTACCGCTCCATGTGCTTCGAGACAAACTTTCTCAATCCCGAATCCCATTTTTTGAATACTTTCAGATTAGGCACTATCTAGGCCCTTATGTTGCCTATATCAAACAGAATCCACTCACGCCTTTTGAAGTACTGGCGGTCAATGGCCTCCCTCAACGAGGTCTAATTTCAAAAATATACCAGCTGCTCTCCCAGCCTCTGAACCCCGCACACCAGAGACATAAATATATGGATAAATGGGACCAAGCCTTGGCACGACCTATAACAGACGCAGAATGGACTCTGATTTGGGATAATGCTAGGCGCATGGTATCTTGTGTTCGACAAAAGGAGAGTATATTCAAAATCCTGACATTTTGGTATTACACTCCAGATAAGTTACACAAACTGTTTCCGGACCACTCTCCAATTTGCTGGAGAAACTGTGGGGCAATAGGCTCTCTTCTACATATTTTTTGGGAATGCCCGCAAATACAGCCACTGTGGAATGCGGTTGCGGCGCTAATAGCTACATTATTGGCTCGTCCCATCCCCCTTGACCCGGTCATTTTCTTGCTGGGAAAACCCATCCCTAAACTACGCAAACGTGGTCAAGCTCTTGTGAACCAGGTTTTTACGGCTACTCGTATAGCACTTGCATCCAAATGGAAGGACCCCTTGCCGCCTACAATCACCGAAATAATTCGGAGAGTTAATAGCAACAGGACTTTTGAGTCAGGTATTGCCTTTGTTCAAAACAGAATGGACCAATATCTTAATACCTGGTCGTTATGGGAGTTGAGAGGTTTTGCTACCCATTAATATATTATCTACCTGCGATTTCTGTATATTTATCTTCCCTTTGGCCTTCACATAATCTTTATACTCCAACTACTGTCTAACTATGCTAGCACAATTTATGTGTTTTCCCTGCTTTGTTTTCCTTATGTTTGTGGGTAACTCACCCAAGGAATAAGATGCCTAAGGAGGTTTAGCTAGGCCAACCAGATTCCATCCAAGGCCTTACTTGTCCATTCCCCTCCGCAACCGCATCGCCTCATATGCTATATAACATCTGTTATGTCGAGAACCATGTTGTATATTTTATACATAAAATGTCAATTTTACATTGTGATTTACCCTTTGACAAAATTTACAATAAAAAATAAGTTACAAAAAAAAAAAAAGCAGTTTCATCATGAAGTGCTGGATCTTTCTGAAAGCACAGGATAAGGCAAAATTACCTTATATGACTTGTTGGTCCAGGAATAAAATTTTGAATGGTAGTGAATTACTTGCAATGTAATTTATTGGTTAAAAACGACACCATAAAAATTATGACAAAATCCTTTTAAAGAGGTTGTTCACCTTTGAGTTACTTAGTGTGATCTAGAAAGTTAAATTCTGAGCCTATTTGCAATTGGTTTTCATTTTTTATTATTTGTGGATTTTAAGTTATTTAGCTTTTTATTCAGCAGCTAACCAGTTTTACATTTCAGCAATCTGGTTGTTATGGTGCAAATTACCCTAGCAACCATGCATTGATTTGAATAAGAGACTGAAAGATGAATAGGAGAGGCCTGAATAGAAAGATGAGTAATAAAAAGTAGTAATAAAAATACATTTGTAGCCTTGCAGAGCATTTGTTTTTAGGTCAGTGACCCCCATATGAAAACTGCAAAGAGCCAGAAGAAGAATGCAAATAATTTAAAAACAATAAAATATAAATAATCATGGACAGTTGAAAAGTTGCTTAGAATTAGCCATTCGATAACATACTAAAAGTTAACTTAAAGGTGAACCACCCCTTCAATGAAAAATAACAGGAAAATCCACCCTACGGGACTTCTCACCTGAATATAGAAAGCATTGTAGGGGTGGGATGCTGATGATAAAGTAATTGTTAAAAGGGTTGTTCACCTTTAAGTTTACTTTTAGGACATCATAGTATGGCCAGTTCTTGCCAACTTTTCAGTTGGCCTTATTTTTTTATAGTTTTTTATTTGCCATTTTCTTCTGATTCTGTTCAGTTTTCAAATGGAGGTCACTGACCCCATCTGAAAACAAATGCTTTGTAAGGCTAGAAATGTATTGTTAATGGTGCTTTTTATTACTCATCTTTCGTCTTTCGATTCAGGCCTCTCCTATTCATATTCCACTCTCTTTCAATGCATGGTTGCTAGGGTCATTTGGATCAGGATATCACTCCCTACATCATACTAAAAAATTGACCATGACAATGAAATAGGCTGATGAATGAGGCAAGGGCTGATCCATGGCACACGTACAAAGCAACCCCACCGTGCTGAGACTCGCATTGGAACAGCAGCTGATGCTAATGAATATTGTATGTGACATCTGTTCACTGGACCACACCTCACACTATTATACATTTTACTAATAAGAATTTTTTTAAAGTTTTCCTGGTCATCAGCTAAAGGCAACCCCCAACTACTGCTAAGTTTATATTTCCTTCACATCTCCTACTGGGGTTCAACTTATTGCTACTACCTGACATATTGTAGGAATTCCTTGCACCATACTGTCATCTAGTGACTAAAAGTAGTTATTACCATCACCTAGAACACAATTAAAATAACATCCTGTCAACAGCTGTGATGATTTCCAGCATTATTTTTATTAGCTAAGACTGTTGTGTCAAAGGCAAAAATTAGCAATATTTCTCTGGCAAGTTCTTGGCTCTCTCTCCATCTTTTCCCCAGTGCCCACTATGACAGTGAAGAAATGTCACTGGCTGGGAACAAAACAAATATTTTGGGACTAGCCAAGCACCTGGAGGATACTAAGGTTGAACAGACTACTGGGAAGAAAGAAACATATCTTGGTACCCAATGACAATTATAGGGAAGGAGATGTGAAAGGAGGCAGAGCCATTTTAATGTGAAAAACAGGTAATAAGGAGAAATAGCGGCGCTCACCCACTCTGCGTCTTAAAAGCACGTCTCCGCTCTGATGAAGTGCCGGTAACCCTGGGCACGGAATGCGAAGGCACTATTGATTGCCACTGTATGTCACATTGTTTGCTGGAATAAAGCCATATTTGATGAAGATAATACGTCCCCTATTTTTTCTGGCACCGTCTGAGCTCATCTTGTTCTGTTTCAGAGCCATTTTAATAAATGGGCATTTACCCAGGACCCACCAGGACAGGTGGTCCTCCACCAGACTTTAATCTGATATAACTTTTGACTGAAGCATCCCCCTGAAATGACAGGTCCATTTAAATTCCCTGAAAGAGCACTACTGGAATTTAAAAGAAATTCTGACTTAGGGTTGCCATCTTTGCTGAGGCTAAACCCGAACATGGGGGGCAGGGCAGATAACATTGGGGGGGGGGCAGTGATGTAGGAACAGGCATGATGACATCAGAGGTGAGCACAATGATGTTGGTGTAGTTATGACGTCAGGGCAAAGTTATTGCATCACTTAGATGCAACTGGCTGGATTTCTATCCAGTATTCTCAATGTTTTAAAGTGTTGATGCCTACTTCAAAACCACACAATTGGCAACCCTATCTCTAGCTATATTCTGCTTGATGATTAAAGAGGAAGGAAAGTCTAAAATAGAATAAGGCTAGAAATGCTGTATTTTGTATACTAAATAGGGATGCACCGAATCCAGGATTCGGTTCGGGATTCGGCCAGGATTCGGCCTTTTTCAGCAGGATTCGGATTCGGCGAATCCTTCTCCCCGGCCGAACCAAATCCGAATCCTAATTTGCATATGCAAATTAGGGGCAGGGAGGGAAACTGCGTGACTTTTTGTCAGAAAACAAGGAAGTAAAAAATGTTTTCCCCTTCACACCCCTAATTTGCATATGCAAATTAGGGTTCGGATTCGGTTCGTTATTCGGCCGAATCCTTCGTGAAGGATTCGGGGGTTCGGCCGAATCCAAAAAAGTGGATTCGGTGCATCCCTAATACTAAATATAAACATGAACTTACTGCACCACAAGCCTAATCAAACAAATGATTTATGCTTTTAAAGTTGGCCACAGGGGGTCACCATCTTATAACTTTGCTAAACATCTTTGCAAGACCAAGACTGCGCACATGCTCAGTGTGATCTGGGCTGCTTAGGGATTGTCATAAATAGGGAAACAAACAGAGCTGCTTAAGTTCTGCAAGGCTGGGAAGAAGTATGATTGTTTCCCTGCAGAGCAGTTAGGGACCATCTGACAATTCCTATCCACAGCAGTAAATGAAGGGAGAATTTCAGTGCATAAAGTCAATTTTCTTATAAAAACGGTACACATTTTTTTTATAAAAGTATGTTGGAGATTGTACTTTTTCATTAAAGAAAGTAAGAATTGGGTTTTTTTTTGCCTTTACATGCCCTTTAAGCCCAATCCTTTAATTACAGTTATGCTATCTATTATACAGAAATAAGTTATCCAGAAAGCTCTGAAATACAGCAATGCTAATTAAGAAAAAGGGATGTACCAAATCCACTATTTTGGATTTGGCCAAACCCCCGAATCTTTTGCGAAAGATTCAGCCGAATACCGAACCGAATCCTAATTTGCATATGCAAATTAGTGGTGGGAAGGGAAACATTTTTTACTTTCCTTATTTTGTGACAAAAAGTCACGTGATTTCCCTCCCCGCACCTAATTTGCATATGCAAAATTAGGATTCGGTTCGGCTGGGCAGAAGGATTCAGCCAAATCCGAATCCTGCTGAAAAAGGTTTGTTTATGACAATCCCTAAGTAACCCAGACCACAATGAGCATGTGCACAGTCTTTGGGGCCGATTCACTCAGCTCGAGTGAAGGGTTCGAATGAAAAATACTTCGAATTTCGAAGTATTTTTTGGGTACTTCGACCATCGAATTGGTTAAATTCGATCGAATTCGATCGAAGTCGAACGAAATCGAACGATTCGAAGTAAAAATCGTTCGACTATTCGACCATTCGATAGTCGAAGTACTTGCCCTTTAAAAAAAACTTCGACCCCCTACTTCGGCAGATAAAAGCTACCGAAGTCAATGTTAGCCTATGGGGAAGGTCCCCATAGGCTTGCTAACCTTTTTTTGATCGAAGGATTTTCCTTCGATCGTTTGATTAAAATCCTTCGAATCGTTCGATTCGAAGGATTTAATCGTTCGATCGAACGAAAAATCCTTCGATCGTTCGATCGCAGGATTTGCGCTAAATCCTTCGACTTCGATATTCGAAGTCGAAGGATTTCAATTCGAGGGTCGAATTTCGAAGTATTTTTAACTTCGAAATTCGACCCTTCGTGAATCGGCCCCTTAGTCTTGCAAATATGTTTAACAAAGTTACAAGATGGTGACCCCCTGTAGCCAACTTTGAAAGCATAAATCATTTGTTTGATTAGGCTTGTGGTGCAGTAAGTTCATGTTTATATTTAGTATACAAAATACAGCATTTCTAGCCTTATTCTATTTTAGACTTTACTTCCCCTTCAAAGGGATGGATCACTTTTACGTTAATGTTTCGTATGTTATAGAAAGGCCAATTCTAAGCAACATGTCATTTGCTCTTCATTATTATTGAAGACAGGGCAAAAAAGGCTTCTATACCTACAGAGGAGACATTTTGCTGAGAAACTTGTGGGTTTGGGGGAAGTGGGACCATTGCCTGGGAGTTGATATCAGAGGTCGTGTAGAATTAACAGCTCAGGTAAGAAAATGAACACAGTAACAACAGAACATGGAATTCCGTGGAGCATGGGAGAAAAACATTGGCAGTTTGTTGCCTCATTCAAACTAAAAGGGTGGAAGCATTTATATATATATACATATATATATATATATATATATATATATATATATAATACACAAAAGCATACCTCGCAACTGTCCCTTTTTCGGAGGGACAGTCCCTCTTTTGACAGCTCAACCCGCAGTCCCTCATTTGTACCGGAAAGTCCCTCTTTTCTCTGCACCGAACAGCCAGAAAAAGAAACAAAGTTTTTCACTTAATTGGCTTTTAGCAGAGAGCCCAGAACAGCTAACAGGCGCAAATAAGATACTTTGTAACAATTTTGAGACACAAAAACACAGTTTAGATACGGAGAAATATTTTCAAACTTTCATAACCTGCCAAATTTTGTAAAACAAACATGGTAATTAGGGGGTGTGGCCACAGAAAGGGGTGTGGTCAAAAAATTGCTGCGCTACATGCGGAAAAAAATTTTTTGTCCCTCTTTTTACTTCCAAAATGTTGTCATCAGTTATAAACGGTGAGTTCTGATGTCATTTCTGTCACATGACTCAGCGAAACTTGTGTATTATAATAAATAAAGGACCCCCAGTTGCAAAATATGAGGCTATTAGAAGTTACCTCGGAGTTTCATGACCTGTATAAAAACACTCGGCCTTTGGCCTCGTGTTTTTATATGGTCATGAAACTCCTCGGTAACTTATAATATCCTTATATTTTACAAAAGGGGGTACTTTATTCACTATATAATACACAAAAGCCATGAATATCTTGTAAATTATATCCTTATAAACGGTGACTAGCGATGTCATCAGTTATAAACAGTGACTAGTGATGTCATCAGTTATAAACGGTGACTAGTGATGTCATTTTTGTCACATGGCTCGCTAAAACGTGTGTATTATAATAAAGTACCTCTTGTCAAGGCCAAACTCCTCTGACCGTGACTTATAATATCCTTATATTTTACAATACAGGGTACTTTATTCGCTATATAACACACAAATCAAATTGTGCAATACAATACTCGTGTCATGAGAGTTTTTTATGTGACTGTAGCGTGGAAAATGTTAAATATTTTTATTTGTTGCTGTCATTCCAGTATCTGGCACTCCTGTCCCACAGAGGCTGCCACGTGACTAGTGTGTACAAACAATCCCATCTGGCGGGAACGCGGGCCCAGCTATTCCACTGACAGGACAGCAGCAGTCTTGTGGGCGGAACCCATCTATCACTATGGTGAAACGCAAGGGCGACGCTCCAGTTTGCCCTCAACCAAAATGGGAGGCGGGTCCGTCGGAGCACGCATGAGCCTGGCGCTCCTAGTGTCACGTGACAGTTCTGCCAGCCCCGGCCCAGGTGCACAGTGTGCGCCTCCCGGAGCGAAATTAAAGGAGAACCCTGCCTCCCCTCTCTGTCCCCCGGTCACGGTGGCAGCGGGAAGGGGATGCCCCCATGTCACAAGTGTCGGGCTCCCCCGCTGCCCCGGCGGCCGGCGGGAAGGAGAAGAAGGCTTCCCTGGGGAAGAAGCTGTTCTGGCGGCGCGGTGGCTTGGTGAGCCGCTTCCTACGGACCCTCAGCGCTTTATCTCACCTGAACAGCGAGCATGATCATGCCCAGCCCTCCCGGGACAAAGCCGACTCCCCTGCCCGCGCGGAACCGCCCTCCGCGCTCCTCATACAGCAACAACAGCAACAGAACGAGCGGAGCCGACCCCCCAGCCCTGGGCTCCCCGGACTGTCGGGCCTCAAGAACCACGGCAATACCTGCTTCATGAACGCCGTGCTGCAGTGTCTGAGCAACACCGACCTCTTCGCCGAGTTCCTGGGCCTGGAGCAGTACAAGGAGGGCTCGGACAGTCCCATCGCCAGCCCCGGCGGAGCTCAGGATCGCGGAGAAGTGACGGAACAACTGGCCAAGCTCCTGCGCTCCCTATGGACCCTGGAGTACACCCCGCAGCACAGCCGCGAGTTCAAGGTGACTGATCACTACTTTATTGCATTTATATGGACAGACCTTTGCTCATGTTTAACTGCATCTCCCCCAGGCAACAATAATGCACGTTTCTTACACCATCCTCATCATACCTTTACAACTTCCAACTCCCAACTCTTTACTAACTTCTCATTCTTCATCTAAGTTCTCTATTCCATCCAGCTGTTGCAAAACTACAACTCTCAGCATCATGAGCCCACTGCCCTCACAGGCCACTGCAGGTTGTACAATACCTACAGCTCCTACTCCATCATCCTTCCTTTCCTAACTTGACAGGGTGTTGCCTTTATACCCATGGTTGAACTCTACCCCCCCCATATCATACTGTTTATAAATGGTTGCTGCCTAAAATTGTTCTTGATGGAAAGAAGTGGAACTTGTCAGTGCAAGGCATGGATGTGTGCCACAAGAGCTTAATGCAGGGGTCCCCAACCTTTTTCACCTGTGAGCCACATTCAAATTTAAAAAAAAAAAAAAAATAGAGAGCAACATAAAAATGCTAATAGTTCCCAGGGGTGCAAAATATAGGTTGTGATTGGTTACAGATATCCCCTATGTGGACTTGAAGCCCTCAGGAGACTCTGTTTGGCAGTACAGATTATTTTTATGCAATTAAAGCTTTGCCTTTAAGCAGTGTCGGATCGGGATGCCAGGGGCCCACTAGAAAACCTTAGACCGTGGGCTTACTTTCCAAATTATTATTCCTCCTCTCCTCGCTCAACCTCTTTATTCTCCTAGTCTTTTATCTCTACATACTATACTCAATTCTTCCATTATTAAGCCTCTTAAAGAAATAAGGAATAGCCATGAAATAGGCCAAACGATTAAAAGCAAGAAGTCCCTCCGACACCTGGGCCTACCGGGAGTTTTCCTGGTATCTCGGTGGGCCAGTCCGACACTGCCCTTACGTCAAGAATTCAAAAAGAAGCACCTACATTGGGGCCACTGGGAGCAACATCTAAGGGGGTTGAAGAGCAACATGTTGCTCACGAGCCACTGGTTGGGAATCACTGGCTTAATTATTTGGTTTAAAAGAGGGGCCCCTGTACTTGTAAAAATCACACTGACTTAAACAGTTTTTTAGGCTCCTTGATTGGCTAGACACAGTACTATCAGCAGGAGCTTACCTGTTATCCTCTTGTTAGAGAAAAAAGCCCCCCTCCCATTAATATATTTATTTTCTACAACTCCCTGCATCCTTGTTTTACTGTAAACTTTAAAGGAGAAGGAAAGCTACAGACCGTTTATTGCCAGTAGATTAAACACAATAGTGCAAGCTATAAGACTATATTCATTCTGCAGAATGCTTTCCATACCTGAGTAAATAGCTCTGGAAGCTCTCTCTGTTTAGAATAGCAGCTGCCATATTAGCTTGGTGTGACATCACTTCCTGCCTGAGTCTCTCCCTGCCTCACTCATAGCTCTGGGCTCAGATTACAGTAGGGAGGGGGGGGGAGAGGAGCAAACTGAGCATGCTCAAGCCCTAGCCCTGGAGGTTTAAGCTGAAAACAGGAAGTCTGATACAGAAGCCCATGTGTACACAATAGAAGGAAATGCTGTGTTTCTTTTGACTCGGAGCAGCATTACTTTGAGGGTTTACTGGTGTATTTATATAGACCTTTCTGATAAAGCTTACTTAGTTTTAACCTTTCCTTCTCCTTTAAGTATGTGGAAGTTTGCAAATGCCTAGTCTCGGCTTGCTCTTTAACATTCTAATTTTGTGTATGGATGCCCTACCCTTCCTTGCTTCTCCATCTGTTGATAAATTGCAAACCCCTCCATGATAGGAAAGTGTTCAACTGCCACCCCCCAGCCTGGAATGTGTAAACAGCTGGAGGGATTCTTGTTGAAGCTTCTTGGTTGTTGGCTTTGCAGTTTAGTTGTTTGGCGATGAATCTACACCCAGTTTAGCCACATATTTGGCAGTTGCATATGGATAAACTGCCCTGATTTGTACCCTTGGGACCCAAAAGAAAATTTGCTGGCCTTGATGTTGAGTTGCAGTTAGTACTGGAAATTGATTATATGGGGAATGAGGAGATCCACTACTTGTCTTTGCATTAACATGGGCATGAATTGTATCCCTTGGGATCTGACTGTTCTGATCCTTGGAACTAGAGCGCGTAGCATTCATGGGAACTTTGGTATCACCTTAATACCCTAGTTGATGCCCTTGCCATGAGAGTTGGTGTAAAGGTAAATGTCATAGGGTCAAATGGATTTAGGCATTGCACGAATGAGGCGTTGCCATGGGTGCGCTGATGGGAGATGTCAGGCTGTGGATGAGTAGATGCGAGGCCAATGACAAGCTAATGTTTTGGATAAAGAAGGAGCCATGGAGCATAGGTGATTAAACGGGTTGTTCATCTTTAAATGGACTTTGGTATCACCGTTTACTGCTGTATTGCAAGTTGGAGTGATCTCACCCCATTCCTTTCTCCCCCAGCAGCCTAACAACAGAACAATGGGAAGGTAACCAGATAACAGCTCCCTGGTAGATATAAGAACAGATAGTAAAAGCCAAGTCCCACTGATTCAGTTACATAAATAGCAGCCTGCCAGAAAGTAGTTCCATCCTCATGGGCAGGCAGAGGTCAAATGACTGGGGGCAGCTGGGAAACTGGCAATATGTCTAGCCCCATGTCAGATTTCAAAATTGAATATAAAAAAAATCTGTTTGCTCCTTTGAGAAATGGATTTCATTGCAGAATTCTGCTGGAGCAGCAACTGATGTATTTTGGAAAAAAATTGTTTTCCCATGACAGTATCCCTTTAAAGGTGATTTACCCCTTTAAATGCCGGTGCTTTTAAGGGTGGGAGTTGATGGTGCCCTTTGGGCACAATAGTTAGCAGTGATTTGTCTTCATTGCCGGGACTCCTCTACATTTGTGTTTTGTGCTTCTCTACTGTGTGCCCTTTAGCGTCCTCTTCAATCCCATCATTGGCCCCTGTTGTTCTTTCCATTATACTCTGCTGCAGGGTTAGTGAAGGTGGTGCACGTATCTGATTGGGGATCACTGTCCCATGCCCTTTCCTTCTCTCCCTGTGCCAAAAACTCCCTCTGTTTCTTTCCAGATTAGCAAACTGACAGTCATGGGGTGTTTCCCTGTTCTTATTTTGCCAGTGCTAAATAATGGTAGAACAACCCTTTCATAGCCATAGACCAGAAAAAAAAAAAAGCTGGTGTCCCATTACATGCAGAGATTTGTTATTCTGAAGCCTTTTGTTCATGGCAGCGCTGTGTATAACAGCTGTCAGATACCTTTCATAGAGGAGAACATGTAATGACAATAATGCTTACGTAAAGAGGCAAAACTAGAAAAACGTGATGTCTGCATTAATATATAACGTAACGCCCACTATGGAAATTTTGTTATTTTGTTTTGTACTTTATAGGTTAACTATGCCCCTGGGCCCTTAGACATGGGTGTTTTTATTTGTGTTCTTTATGTATATTTGGCTCACATCTGAGAGCACCTAAGTGCATTATCTGATTCCTTTTTATTCCACCGTGTAGAGTTCTGCTGCGGGTCGGGTACCTGCGGGTTACCCGCAAAAAAAAGTGGGCTCCCTGCGGAATGAGGGGATGATTTTCAGGTGTGGGTTTACCTGCGGGTCGAGTTGCGGGTCTCATCTAAATGTCTAATATTATGTAATATTGTCTATATTTTACTCCTTTTAAAGTTTTACGAAACTTGTTTCAGTCCCGGCCCACTTTTGATAACATCAAAATATTTGCAGCACCGTCATTTCCAGTTTCATGGTGGTCGTCCAGTTGCGGGTCTGGTTGCGGATAAGGCAGTTGCGGGTCCGGGTAGCGGATGAAAGTGGCTAAATATGCTGGTTCGGGTCCGGGTCTTAGAAATTGGTTCCGTGCAGGACTCTACCACCGTGAGCCTTCACTCCATTGACGTAGTACAGTCCTATTTCCATTGTGATTTTTTTTTTTTAAACACAACATGCAATGCACATATGTATACCAGTATAATATAAAGCTATGCCTACACCTTCCTGTAGCTATAACAAGCTATAAATGTCCCTATTACTAAAGGGGTAGGACTGTGCTGTTAGTTGGGGCACTTCAGAAAGGCGCTAACAGTGCTGCACCTTCAGTAATACGGACATGTTTTTTATACTTTTAGGAGCATGTCGTTATGCTTTCATATAAACCTTTTTTGAACACTGTTTGTATTTTACATTCATTTTTTTAAATATATTTCATATTACAGTTGTTACCCTGCTAATAATATGAGTATATAAAATGAGTGCCTCCTGCTGTTGTGTTTGTAGGATTTAAACTAGGGATGCACCAAATCCACTATTTTGGATTCGGCCGAACCCCCGAATCCTTAGCAAAAGATTCGGGCAAATACCAAACCAAATCTGAATCCTAATTTGCATATGCAAATTAGAGGTGGGAAGGGGAAACACATTTTTTACTTCCATGTAAACAATAAGTCACGCGATTTCCCTCCCGCCCCTAATTTGCATATGCAAATTAGGATTTGGTTCCGCCGGGCAGAAGGATTTGGCTGAATCCGAATCCTGCTCAAAAAGGCTGAATCCCGAACCAAATCCTGGATTCCGTGCATCCCTAATTTGAACAGAATGCAAAAGTTTGTTGCAGGAAACATCTCTTGACTGTTCTGTGCCCAGTTTTTATTGCCCAGTGTGGCAGGAATTATAGAACCAAGCAATCGCTCCTGTCCGAATGAGCAGAGAAACATCAGGAGAACCTGCAGAAATAAGTCATGATTTTGATTTTGTCTACCCCCCCCTGATGTGTTAGACATTCATGATAGTAGCAGTAAAAATTTCAAAAGAAGATGTAAATTGCAGCAGGGCATTAGGAAGTAAACCTAGCAAAGATTTTGGCTGGAAAGGCTGTATTTTATATACAAAGCTTACTATACTAGCCTAGAGTTCCATCAGCCCTATAACGGCAATGCTGAATACTTTTAGATTTATTGCCTCTCCTTTTCTTCTGCACTACTGTTTCTGATTCATGCAACAATGTAGCAGAGGTCCCTTCTCTTTCAGGTCTGTTCATCTGATGAGTGCTGCTACATGGTTTCAGTAGTCAGAACTAGTAGAATATTTACAGCCAGGCAGTTGTTGCTAAGTTTCAATACCAATCCCATTTCGAAAAAGCTTTAAAACTAGCGAAAATACTTAATGTATACTGGGCTTAAAGGGGTGGTTCACCTTTAAGTTACCTTTTAGTATCTTATAAAATGGCTAGTTCTTAGCAACTTTTCAGTTGGTCTCCAATTTTTTTTTTCTTTATTATAGTTTTTGAATTAATTGCCTTCTTCCTTGACTCTTTCCAGCTTTCAAATGGGGGCCACTGATCCCATCTAAAAAAAAAACCCCAAATACTCAGAATTGCAGAATTGTTGTTGTTGCTACTTTTTATCACTTATCTTGTTAATCATGCTTCTGCTATTCATATTCCAATTTCTTGTTCAAATTAGGGCATGGTTGCCAAGGTAATTTAGACCCTAGCAACCATACTTCTAAAACTGCAATAACTGCAGAATAAAAAGCTAAATAACTCAAGAACCACAAATAATAATAACATTAAAACCAGTTGCGAATTGTCTCAGACTATCACTCTCTACATCATACTAAAAGTTAACAAAAAGGTGAACCACCCCTTTTGAATAATGTTTAGTTTCTCTGTGCAACAAACAGTTTTGGGGAGGGGTTCCCTTTCAATGTGTCCCTGATCTTTCTAAAGTAAACAAAGCCATTCTTCTTCAGCGTTTGCTACTGTACCATTACAGCCATTTGTCTCCTTCCATGCTAATGTATGACATTTATCTCCAGGAAAACATTGACTTTCTCTGTAATGAAATTAGATTCCACCTCTCATTGCTTTATTAAGGTCGAACCCCACCATATACATCGGCATTTGTTCCTTACTCCCCTTGCAAGTCTCCTCTTGCCGCACATTGAATCTCCTTGCCTGTGCCACTCCTTCCTTTATTGATTTATTTTTTTTTATTTTTGGATCCTTGGGTATGAAACACATTTGCAGGCGTTACACATCACTCTTCTCTTACATTGGGAAAACTGGAGGCTATTAGGTTCCACCTCAAGTGCAGAAACCTCTGTACGTTCTCTCCCCAGTGGCAAGTTCTGCTGACATGCCGCTTTCTTTCTGCATGGAATTACCCCATTGGTGCTGATTTTGTTAGACTTCAGTCACTTGTGTAAAAAAAATAAGAATGTAGCAGTGCGTTATACTCTTAGATATAGAAGAATTGTGCTTAAAAAAGTAGTGTTTCGGGCTGGTTTATTGAATATTTTTGCAAAAACCCTAATAATCCTTCCCTAATCCCTGAATTCCCAGGCTGTGTAGGGGAGTCAGTGGCTCTCAACTCACTGCACTGTAGGACAGGAACCAATCAGCAGCTAGCAAGACTTGATGGGGAACTGAAGCCTGTCTGTGCTTGTGTGACTGCAGGGCTGTGATTGGCTGTCCCCCTCCTACTGTGCTTCTGGTAGGGACTGTTAGGACATGCCCACCCCTCATTTGAAACACAGACAGGGACCAGAGAACATCTATAGGGAGCTCCAATAATGGGGCTATTTTTAAAGATATATATTTTTAGCACCATGAAAAAGCAACACCATATATTATTTATAATTTTTTTCATTTATCCTATATGTCTCCTTAACTGTTCTAAATTGATACGTTTCTTCTCTTTGAATCCCTGAGTTTCATTAAAGGTAGCTGTTACTCTTTGCAATATTCTAGTTGATACATTTCTCAGCTGTATCTGTAGAGAATTCACAGCTGTTGGATCAATTCAAACAGTTCAGATGCTCCTGGATAAGTGATGTGCGGGTCGTTTTTTTCCCGACCCGCCCAAAGCCAGCCGTCCCTTCACTCGCTCCCGCCTACCGGCTTCCTTTTATAGACCCGCGGCACCCTGCCGATTACGTCGCAAAAGGGACGGGACGAGCAGGCGCAGCGTCTATAAAAGAAGAATCTGGCAGTGCAAGGGGGCAGGTGGGGAGAGCAGGAGAAGAGCTCAACCCAGACCTGCCCGACCCGCAAAGAGGAGTTTGAGGTCGGTCCGAACCTGGCTGGCCGCATAACACTATCCTGGCTTACTGAGCTGCCAGACTGAAACACTAGAGGCAGAATCATTAAACTAAATTTACATTTTGGGAAAACTGCAAAAAAATAAAAAATAGAAAGCAATTGAAAAAAGTCTTTGTTTATGGAGAACAATCTGAAAACAACTCAACTGAAAAAAGTGTTTGGAAGGAGAACAAGCCCTTTAAACAGCCAGGCATCGTCGGTCATCAACAACTTGGGGAACCCCCAACTGCAGCATTATAGAAAGACATTAACGTTAAAGGGGTTGTTCACCTTTACATCAACTTTTAGTATGATGTAGAGAGGTATATTCTGAGACAATCTGCAATTGGTTTACATTTTTAATATTACCGTATATACTCGAGTATAAGCCGAGTTTTTCAGCCCCCAAAATATGCTGAAAAACTCAACCTCGGCTTATACTCGGGTCAAGTGCAAAAACGGTCGCCGGCATCTAAGAATAGTCGCAGGCTTCCAAGAATAGTCGCCGGCGTCCAAGAATAGTCTCCAAGAATATTCGCCGGTGTCCAAGAATGGTCGCTGGCATCCAAGAACAAGACGCCGGCACCTCCAATAGGAGCAGAAACCCTCAATTTTTTGATTGAAACTTACCAGAAGCTGCTGCATTTCTCACCCTAGGCTTATACTCGAGTCAATAAGCTTTCCCAGTTTTTGGAGGTAAAATTAGGTACCTCGGCTTATACTCGGGATGGCTTATACTCGAGTATATACGGCTTATATTTATATATTTTATTCAGCAGCTTTCCAATTTGCAATTTCAGCAGTTTGGATGCTAAGGTCCAAATGACCCTAGCAACCATGCCTTGCTTTGAATAAGAGACCGGGATATGAATAGGAAAGGGCCTGACTAAAAAGGAGTAATAAAAAGTAGCAATAGCAATACACTTACAGCGCATTTGTTTTTTTAGATGACCCCCTTTTCAAAGCTGGAAAGAGTCAAAAGAAGAAGTCAATCAATTGAAAAGATTATAATAAAGACCAAATGAAAAGTTACATAGAATTAACAATTCTGTAACAGACTAAAATGTAAAGGGATACTGTCATGGGAACAAAATGTTTTATCAGTTAATAGTGCTGCTCCAGCAGATTGAAGCAGCACTGAAATCCATTCCTTAAAAGAGCAAACAGATTTTTTTTTTATATTTAATTTTGAAACCTGACATGGGGCTACACATAGTGTCCGTTTCCCAGCTGCCCCCAGTCATGTGACTTGTGCTCTGATAAACTTCAGTCACTCTTTACTGCTGTACTGCAAATTGGAGTGATATCACCCCTCCCTTTCTCCCCAGCAGCCTAACAACAGAACAATGTGAAGATAGCAGCTCCCTAACACAAGATAACAGCTGCCTGGTAGATCTAAGAACAACACTCAATAGTAAAATCCAGGTCCCACTGCGACACAAGGAGAAACAACAGCCAAGCAGTTCCATCCTAAAGTGCTGGCTCTTTCTGAAAGTACATGGCCAGGCAAAATGACCTGAGATGGCGCCTACACACCAATATTACAACTAAAAAAAATACACTGGTTCAGGAATGAAATTTTATATTGTAGAGTGAATTTTTGCAGTGTAAACTAATGTAAATTAATGATGAATATATATTTGATGATGTGATTTCATGTAACTCGTTTTAAATGAAGAGGCTTTGTATTTAATATAGCTTGATAAAGGGCAGACATTGTGCCGAAACGTTGCAACTGTGATGTGATTTTTGTAATACACTTTTTGCGAGTGACGCTTCTTTATTCATACTGACTGTTTAAACAAATATGGGGGTGATGCGGCTATATATATATATATATATATATATATATATATATATATATATATATATATATATATATATATATATATAAAACCTGGAATATATATATTTGGCTGTACAGTACCTGTTCGAGAAGCTATTACATATATTTAGCATTAAAAGTGCCACAATGTGGTTATTGCTGACACAATGGCTAGCTATATGATTATTATTTTTTAATGGTATCTGTCCTCTTAGACAATTCTGCTATCCCCTGGCCTCCCCTCTTCAGACAGCTGACATGGTACTTCTTGAAGCCTCAATTTTTTTCCCATTGATTGCTGCCATAATATTAAAGATCTATAACTCTGTCCTGGAAAGCTTGAGGAGTACTTAACAGAGCTGTCTGCTGCTGCCTGATTGGCATTAAAACAATGGCAATTTGTTCAAGTTGGCCAAGAATAGCTTCTCCGGATGTCTGCCATGATTGCTGTAATGAGTATAGCTAGACAGTGACCTCTTAAAGGAGACCACACGTAGATCCACAGTCAATTACAATGCTGTCAGTGCTGATTATCCCTCATACCATATCCAAATGTTCACAGGCCAGATTATATTTATGATTCAGCTGAAAGAAGCCTCCAGATAGTCTGTTACTTGGAGCCATCAAAAATCATTGCCTTCGTCCAACAGTTGGGCCCCCTAGTCAATATAATAATGGATAATACCATGTATTTTTTTGTTGTGTTAAGTGTATATTAGGGAATACATGTCAATATTATTTCAACTTCATTATTTATAGTATTATAAAGGCGGAAGTCAAATTATGAAATTCTATTTTCTGGGCAGCAGACGTGCATGTGGGGAATATTCACTATGTAGTGGCTGAAGTAGTTTATTATAGGCTGTATGTGTAGCTAAGAGGGATTCCTAATTCTAATTGATGTGTTTATCACATAACCCATTATTTCCAAGAGAGCACCCTTCAATCGGTTCTTTATTTCTCTTACCCAGAGGTTTAGATTTGTAGAATGAAGTATGAGAAGGCCTTTGATATGCTGCAATTGGAAGGGTGACATGGTGTTGGTCTAGGATTTGGTTGGGCGCGGATTAGGCAGGTATTTAAGTTTTATGAAGTCTCTCTCGCTGGCGTGGTCCAAACTGATGTTGCTGGCTACAGTGGTACTGCTGTTAATGACTCAGGTGTATGCTGTATGGTAAATGGATAATCATTGGTTGCTACTTCAATTACAGGTATGGGATACCCTATCCAAAAACCCTTTATCCATAAAGTTCCAATTTGCAAGAAGGCCATCTCCTATAGAATGCATTCTACTAAAATAATTCAAATTAATTTCAAACTTATTTCCTTTTTCAATAACAATAATAATAATATTAATAGTTGTAATAATAACATTGTATCTCATACAGTACCTGGTACTAAAGGCAAAACCAGCCTATTGGCTTTAACTAATGTTTAAATTATATTTTAGAAAGCTTAAGGTAAGGAGATCCAGATTACAGACCAATCACTTATTCAAAAAACTCCTGAGACTTCTGGATAATGGATCCCATACCTGTATCACAGTGCAGTCATCATTATGGTGTTTTGAAAACTAAAAAAGTGTCAGTTTTGAAGCTACTGAGTAGAGTCCTGCATGGGTCCAATCGGAAAGACCCTTGCCCGAACCAGACCTGCTGACTCCTCAGCCAAACCTCACCCACCACCAAACAAATGCCCCTACCCAGAACCACTACCCAACCTGGACCTTATAGATTAACTTACCTGGAAGTACCAATTCAGCAGGCCAGGGACAAAAAATTGTTTACATCCTAGTTGGGTACCCAAGCGGTTTGCGGGGATTCTGCGGTAACCCGACCCGGTGCAGGACTACAGAGCATTGCTTTGGAAATGCCTCCTAGCTCTGCTGAATGTCATGCTTTTTTGCAGGGAACACATCTAGCTTTGGCCATGGAGAAAATGAGGTTCAATTTACTTAATAAATATAATATTTAACCCAAATGTGCACATGCTAAATCTTAGTTGCTACAGAGCTGCAGTTTCGGTCAGCAGATCATCTAGCAGAAACCTTGCTGTTTTTTTTTTTCTCCCCTTTTTGGCTTTCCTTTTAATGAAAAGAACACCTGTATTACCAACAATGCTGCAGGATGGGATTCCTAACCCCATGCAATGTATTAAGTAGATTTCTTTTTACTGGCTGAAAAGAACTGCGCTGATTAGTAGCCCTGCAGTTGTGTACTTTGTAGATGTTTAGGAGAGATCAGAACGTAAAAACGAGATTCCTCTACAGTACCCATGATTGAGCAGTAAAGGTGGCCACACACTTTAAGACCTCACCAGTGATCAAACCTTTCCCCCAGTATGCCTACCAAAGGCTGGCGATATCTGGTCTAATCTGTTCTTTCAGTCCTCGGGGCAAATTATTGAATTACAGTGACGGGAATAGTTGCTGACAGGACAAGAACCACATTAACTAGCTGATTCAAGTGTATGGAAAAATCAAAACTGCCCCATCGACATCTGGCAGATTTTTGGCCAGAAATTTGTCAGGAAGGGCCCCATACATGGGCAGATAAACTGCCATATTGGTCTAAATGACCCAAAATCAGCACCTTAAAGGGCAACTAAAGTCTAAAATAGAATAATGTTAGAAATGCTGTATTATGTATACTAAATTTAAACATGAACTTACTGCACCAGCAGCCTAATAAGACAAATGATTTATGCTTTCAAAGTTGGCGCAGGGGGCTGTCATCTTGTAACTTTGTTAGACATTTCTGCAATATCAAGACTCGCACATGCTCAGTGTGGTCTGGGCTTCAGTTGGGAGGTTAAGCTTGGTGATCGTCATAAATTATCAAAACAGCACAAGTCAAATAATATCTGCCATAGAAGCCAATACAGCAAGGCTGATTAATAATCATAATATAGAGACTGTACTGCGTCTCTGGATACAAATCTCTACAGGGCTTGCCAAACGATTGAATCTTTCCCCCGACATGCCCACCAAAGGCAGGGTGATATCGGGCTTATACAATCGTTCATCGCTTGGACCAAATGATTGGATTACAACAATGATAATAGGCAGCAGCGGGACAAGGACCACATAAACTTATTCATGCAGTCCTCGATTGCAAAGGAAAATCAAACCTGCCCGATCGATATTTGGCTGATTTTTGTCCAGATATCAATTGGGGAGGCCCTTTGGAATGCCCCATACATAGGCAGATAAACTGCCAAATCTGTCTAAAGGACCAATATTGTCGTCATCTTAAATCTGCCAGTAAATGTCCAGTTTTAAGTAGTAACCAGGGTTGAGAAAAGTTTCTCACTAATATGCAGCAGTCTCCTTTGAAAGAGCAAGTAATCAAAATGTTACATTGGCTTTAGTTGTGCAACTTGTCTTTATGATTATTTCCTTTACAGATATTTAAGAATTTACTGTAGCTATATTTTGTGTAGTTAGTTAAATTTAACCCTTTAACCCACCAATGACTCTACTAGAGGAGCGATCAGAGGGCTTGGCAAAGAAACCAACTGGTTATTTGTACAGTACACCCAGTACTGGGGTTTATATAGGATAGTGAGCCACACGTGCTGATTAAAGGGGTTGGTCACCTTTAAATTAACTTGTAGTATGATATAGAGAGTGATATTCTGAGACAATTTGCAATTAGTTTTAATTTTGTAATTTTCTTTTTATTTAGCTTTTTATTCTGCAGTTTGCAATTTCAGCTATCTGGCTGCTAGGGTCCAAATTACCCTAGCAACCATGCACTGCTTTGAATAAGAGACTGGAATATAAATAGGAGAGGTCTGAAGAGGAAGATGAATAATAAAAAGCAGCAACAATAAATTTGTAACTTTACAGAGCATTTGTTTATTTCAGAGGGTGTCGGTGACCCCCATTTGAAAGCTGGAAAGAGTCAGAAGAATTAATTCATTAATTTAAAAAAAACTATAAAAAAGACAAAATGAAGGGCAATTAAAAAGCGATTTGGATCGATTCATTTTCCGAAGTCGCCCGAAGTTGCCTCACAAGCTGTAAATTCCCTGATAGAAGTGCCACAAGGCAGATGTGTCAGACAAAGGATTGGCTTGTCATTCTAATCGCTACGGCCAGTGTTTGAGCCTCTATTCGATGTCAATATTAATGTCCTATGGACTTTTTTCTTGGCTCACCTCCATCTCTGCCATGTCTCCAAAGAACGCTGAAGATGATACAACTGTAGTAGTAACCATAGTTATTGTGCTGGAGTGATGTTAGCCGTGTGTCCTTACACTATCACCTATAGAATTGGAACAGTTACATGAGGTTTAGGGAGTTCTCCTTATTTATTCTCAGATACAGGTATGGGATCCATTATTCGGAAACCCGTTATCCAGTAAGCTCAGAATTAAGGAAAGGCCATCTCCCATAGACTTCATTAATCAAAATATTTGAAAACGATTTTCCCTTTTCTCTGTAATAATAAAACAGTAGCTTGTACTTGCTCCCGACTAAGATATAATTAATCCTTATTGGAAGCAAAATCGGCCTATTGGGTTAATTTAATGTTTACATGATTTTCTAGCAGACTTGAAGGGCAGGTTAAGCCCAAAATAAAAAAAATAAAAAGAAAACCTAATTCTAAGCCACTTTCAAATATACTTTCATTACAAATTTTCTATGGGTTTTTGTTATTTGTATATGTATTGCTATTGAAAGTAGGAATGCACCGAACCCACTATTTTGGATTCGACCGAATCCCCGAATCCTTTGCGATAGATTTGGCCAGATACAGAACTGAATCCGAATCTTAATTTGCATATGAAAAATTTCGTGACTTTTCCCCTCCCGCCCCTTATTTGCATATAAAAATTAACATTCGGATTCAGTTCTGCCGGGCAGAAGCATTTGGCCCAATTCAAATCCTGCTGAAAAAAGGGTGAATCGCGAACTGAGTCCTGATTCGGTGCATCCCTAATTGAAAGCAGTGTCTGTCCCTTTCTATTCCTTACCCTGGTGTGTAAGACCGTTAAAAGGGGTTGTTCACCTTTCCTTACTTCTACCCATAAAATGATAATTATGTTCCCTTAAGCCTGACGCATTCCTGTGTAAAATGGGGTCGGCGACCCCCTCCCCATGTGCATCTACTAAGTTCTGCCCTAGAAAGACACACAAATTCAGAGGTCATTTTCTAAAAATGATAGAAATTATTTTAAAGACATACATTACAAATTTAGTTTAAATTTCCTTGATAACTGTATTTATATGAAGGAGAACCACCCCTTTAATACAATGTAAGGCAGCTGATTAACAGACCTGTCTTTCTGGGAACCAAGACTTTTGCAACTTTGTTTAAAAAGTAACAACTGGGAGTTAAGCCAATGCAGCTTTCAATAGCAATCGTTTTTACAAATAACTTTGAAAGCACTAAAATTTGTAATGAATGTATATTGGAAAGTTGCTTAGAATTATGTTTTCTTTTATTTGGCAATATTTTATTTTTCCCTTTAAGGTATGAAGATCCAAATTAGATAGTAATCCCTTATTCGGGAAACCCTGGGTCCCAAGCATTGTGAATATCAGGTCCTATACCTGTATAGGTATGCATTTTAAATAGGGGAACAGTGGCTTTCTCCCATATACCGAGGTACCTAATGAAATATATAAAACATCCCAGAGGATCATTGGAACAAACCATTGTAAGAATAATTCCAGTTTCTTTATGCGATTGTAAACTGAATGTCTCTTTTTACAGACCATTGTGTCCAGGAACGCCCTTCAGTATCGGGGGACCTCCCAGCACGACGCACAGGAGTTTCTTCTATGGCTGCTAGACCGCGTGCACGAGGACCTGAATGTAGTGGTCCAACACAAACCTCGGGTGTGTAACAAGCCTGTTTTGAGCCCGTCTAGGGAAAACATTAGATGGTTGTCAGCGTTAGCAGAAAATATTTTGTTGCGCAACTCTTAAAGGAGAAGGAAAGGTTAAAACTAAGTAAGCCTTATCAGAAAGGTCCATCTAAATATACCAGTAAACCCCCAAAGTAATGCTGCTCTGAGTCCCCTGTCAAAAGAAACACAGCATTTCTTTCCTTCTATTGTGTACACATGGGCTTCTGTGTCAGACTTCCTGCCTTCAGCTTAAACCTCATTGCCCTGGGCAAGAGCATGCTCAGTTTGCTCCTCTTCCCCGCCCCTCCCTTCTCTACTGTAATCTGAGCCCAGAGCAGGGAGAGACTCAGGAAGTGATGTCACACCACATTAATACTGCAGCTCCTATTCTAAACAAACAGAGAGTTTCTAGAGCTTTTTACTCAGGTATGGTAAAACATTCTACAGAATAAATATAGCATTCTAGCTTGCACTATTGCAGCTAATCTATTGGCAATAAAATGCCTCCGTAGCTTTCCTTCTCCTTTAAAGGAAAAGTTATGCTGAAATATATATACAGGTATGGGATCCGTTATCCAGAAAGCTCAGAATTACAGAAAAACCGTCTCCCATAGATCCCATTTTAATCCAAATACTCCAAATTTCTAAAAATGATTTCCCTTTTCCCTGTAATAATAACCAAGATATAATTATTCCTTATTTGAAGCAGCCTATTGGGTTGATTTAATTATTACATCATTTTCTTTTTAGCTGTAAAGGAACAGTAACAGCAAAAAAAACTAGTGTTTTAGGGTCAGGGCACACAGGCAGATTCGGGAGATTAGTCGCCCGGTGTTTCCTTGTGAAGCAACGTCGGGCGATTTTGGAAAATGAATCGCTCCGAGTGCCATCCCGCCGGCGATTTGCATATTAGCTGGCAGGGAGGCAGTTCGGGGACATTAGTCGCCCGGAAGAAGAGGAGATTTGTCACGGGCGACTAATCTCCCCGAATCTGACTGTGTGCCCTGACCCTAAAAGCAATTAAAATATATTGTACTGTTACCCTGCACTGGGAAAAAAGGGTGTGTGTGTTTCAGAAACACAACTATTTATATTACAACATAACTGCTGCTGTGTAGCCATGGGGGCAGCCATTCAAACACAGGACACACAGTAGATAACTGATAAGCTCTGAAGAATCCCATTGTATACTACAGAGCTTATCTGTTATCTGCTGTGTATCCTGTGCCTTTTTAAGCTCCTTTTTAAGATTTGAATTACACTCCCCGTGGCTACACAGCAACTTTTTTATATAAACCATTAAAGCAAATATCCTAGTTTCACCAATGCAGCACAACAATAAATTTTACTTTCATTACTTTAAAACACTTTCATTTTAAGTGCTACTGTTTCTTTAAGGTATGAAGATCCAAATTAAGAAACAATCTGTTATCTGGAAAACCCCAGGTTCCAGGCATTCCAGAGAACTGGTCCTATACCTGTAGTGCTTTATATTTGTCGTTTTTAATTCTTATGATAAAATCACTACCCTAAGGGATTTGATCAGCTGCTTGTCGCTTTGTGCTCTTAAAGGAAAGTCGTTTAGCACTTGGGGGTACCACCAAGTGATTGTATTGACTTACCTGAAACCGCGGGCCGGTGCTCCTATCAGCAGAAAACTGCACTGGCCCAGGGTTATTCCAATCAGCACCACTGAGTGATCCTCTTCCTGCTTCTTTTTTCTTCAAATTTCCTGGGGCAAACGCATGCGCAGTAGAACGAAATAGCCGACTTTTTAGTTAAAGTTTGGCTTTTCTCTCTAATGCGCATGCGCAGCTGCGCAAAGGAAGAGGAAGCCTGAAGTGGAACGCTCCGTGGTGCTTACTGGAATAACCCAGGGCCGGTGCAGTTTTCTGCTGATAGGAGCCTGTCCTTGTGTTTCAGGTCAGTAAATACATTCACTTGGGGTTGCCTAGCTTTTGGCACCCTAAGTGCTTTTCAACTTTCCTTCTTCTTTAAGGGCATTCCGTACATTGCAGCTTGATAACCTGAGCATGTGTATTCCGTTTCTTCAGTGGCTCAGCAATAGATAAGGAAAATGTTGTTTTTAGAAACTCTGTTCCTTCCTGTTATAGGAGCTGGTCAGGAAGGGAGGATGGCATGTGAAAGTGCATTTCCTTGCTCTCATTAGTTATCTCACACGCTGCATCATATCTTAAAACCAGATAGATGCACAATCTTCTCTATAGCCTATAAAGGAGCTGTCATGTATTTTAGCTATGGCTCTCTCTTCCTGCTGCTCCGATTGTTTAGGCAGTTTTGCCGAACAAACAGAACAATGGAAAGGCATGTATAGTACCATATTCACTTGTTTGGCCCATGGCTGATCACTTGGCTACCCTATGGGTTTACTTATGTATGGCCACCTTATGTCTATTTAGAATTTCTGTTTTTCGCTGGGGGGGTCAGATAAACCTTTCCAATTCACTGTTAGCAGTGGGAGCCTAAAGGTGGCCATAGATGCACAGATAATATTGTACAAAACAAATTTTTGTACAATATTCTGTGCATGTATGGTGGGAGACCAGCTGACTGTCAACAGGAGACTTGGATATAGGTCGGCTCGTCGTTTGAGCTGGCAGGAAAATTTTTGATCGGGTGCCTTTGAAGTAGGGATGCATCGAATCCAGGGCTTGGTACAAGATTTGTCTTTTTTCAGCAGGATTCAGATTCAGCCGAATCCTTCTGCCTGGCTGAACCGAATCCTAATTTGCATATGCAAGTTATCGGCAGAAGACTTGGATATTGGTCGGCTTGTCGGTTTGAAGTAGGAATGCACCGGATTCGGTTCGGGATTTGCCCAGGATTCGGCCTCTTTCAGCAGTATTCGGATTCGGCCGAATCTTTCTGCCCGGCCAAACCGAATCCTAATTTGCATATGCAAGTTAAGGTAGAAGACTTGGATATTGGTCGATCGGGCTGACCGGAAAATTTTGATTGGACGCCTTTGAACTAGGGATGCACCGAATCCAGGATTCGGCCTTTTTCAGCAGGATTCGGATTCGGCCGAATCCTTCTGCCTGGCCGAACCGAATCCGAATCTTAATTTGCATATGCAAATTAGGGGCAGGGAGGGAAATCACGTGAATTTTTGTCACAAAACAAGGAAGTAAAAAAAATTCCCCTTCCCACCCCTTATTTGAATATGCAAATTAGGGTTCGGATTCGGTTCGGGATTCGGCCGAATCTTTCACTAAGGATTCGGGGGTTCAGCCGAATCCAAAATAGTGGATTCGGTGCATCCCTACTTTGAACTGAATCCAGAATTCGGTTAAGGATTCAGCCTGTATCAGCAGGATTTGGCCAAATCAAAACCTAATTTGCATATGCAAATTAGGGGTGGTGAGGGAAAGTGCTTAACTTTTTGTCGCAAAACAAGGAAGTACAATTTTTTTCCCCTTCCCATCCCTAATTTGCATATGCAAATTACAATTCAGTTCAGTATTCAGCTGAATCTTTCGCGAAGGATTCGGGGGTTCCGCCAAATACAAAATAGTGGATTCCGTGCTTCCTTACTTTGAAGGCACCCGAACATCTTCCATTGTTTGAGCGGAATCATCAGACACAGCTAGAATTCTATTCTTATGATTCAGCTCTACACTTTTGTATTGAAACACACAATCTTTCCTGGAAAGATCTTTTCCAGGAAGGATCATAATTGTAAGTTCTATGGCCACCTTTAGAGAAGGCATTATTTGTCTTTGAAAAACCAAAATATGGTGACTCCTACTCAAATAATTCCTTATACGATCAGTTAAAAGATATGATTGAGTGGAGAAATTTAGCAATATATATTTTTTAGGTAGGTTTTGATTTCCTGTAACTGACAACAATGGACTGACTTGAGAATCTTTTATGTTTCCATGCAGCCGCCACTGGAAGAGGATCTGACAGGAGAAGGCCCTACTTTCCCAACCAGTGGGACCTTTGTTCAAGAGCTTTTCCAAGCTCAGTACAGGTAACCTTTCTAACCCAGACATGACTTTTTCTGCAGGCCCTTCACATATTTTTATTGCAATTTCTTGGCATTGTTAAATCGCTTCTTTTATATCACCATCAATTTCAAGGCAGCAAGAATCACACTTGTGTTGCCAACTGCAAATGTTGTTGATGTCCATCAGGATAATTGTGCAACATCTGCATTTTAGGTGTTGATAAACTATAACTCCCGGTTACTGTGTATCGGCTGAGGAAGGATTGTTGAGCGTTATAGTAGTTTGCAAATAAAAGCATAGACAGTGGTGTGTAGCTCTGTTCTTGAAACAAAAATCAAAAAGAATGTTGTAAATTATAAAGTGGCCTCTTACCAGGGTAACCGCCAGTCCAAGGGTTTGCCAATGATTTTTGGCAATATGTAGAGAATTGAAATACAGGAAGAGACCATCTACTAGTGAAGCAGTAGCCAAAGTATTATAAAGTTAAAAAGACTTCATTAGGACATACATAAGCCTAACGCGTTTCGTGCCTGAAGTTGCCACTTACTCATAGTAGTTGCTGGACTACAACCCAGCATGCTCTTATCTTTGATGTTGGACGATGCTGGGATTTAAAGTTCTGCAACATCTTGGGAACTATAGTCTAAAATTGTTCTTATCACTTGGGCTCTTTAAAAAGGGAAATACCTGTACAAACACAATTTTATTATATCTTCTCCGTAAAGCATGTGAATGAAATCAGAGGTAATGGTTTGGCCTTTTTTGGCAAAAAAGGATCCCACCGTACTGCCAAAGATGTTAAAGGATCCCACAGTACTGCCCACTTCACATGAGGTTCATACTGGGGGCGGCTTTGGCAGGTAAAGAGGAAGATGGTGGCCTGGTAGCCGTCCTGTGGATCCTAATGCATGGCTAAAACCGTAAGCTCAGTCAGTAACCTCTTCATAGAATCTAGATAAACTGAGAGCACAATAATAAAACAACCTTTTCTTTACATTTTCAATCCAAAAAAAGAAAGGTTATTATAGTGGCCATTGTCAATGTTTCTAACTCTCAGATCTGTGTTTATCCTGCTTCTAATTGTGTTGCTGGCCTTTGTTCCTTGTAGGTCTTCCTTGACGTGCCCTCATTGTCAGAAACAGAGCAACACCTTTGACCCTTTCCTCTGCATTTCTCTGCCCATCCCCTTGCCCCACACACGGTAAGATTCAAATGCAAGGCTTTGTGTTATTTGGGGGCTACCGGCCATGTCAGAAGCCGTTCTGCGTTTTCATGCGGTTGGTGCGGTCCAATATTTCCAATGTAGTGGCCGGACTATGCTATACCAGGCAGTCTGAAGATAAACGGCAAGCACTCCTGGAGCCACTCGTAGGTAAAATCAGCTTTTATTCAATCGGTTAAAACCATGTTTTTAACCGATTGAATAAAAGCTGATTTTACCTACGAGTGGCCCCAGGAGTGCTTACCTTTTATCTTCATATTTCCTCACTCACCCCAGCTACGGGTTCGGGGCGATGCACCCGGGCCACCCTGCACGTTCGGTGAGTGCTACTTCCATATTAAGCCGTGTTTGAGTTAATTGTGGGATTGAATTCATTAGAGAAAGCTTTGGGGGGGGGACATTTTTGATGCCGGAGGCCTAGGAAATAAAAGTCACTTTAAAATCAGACTTAAAGGGATGGTTCACCTTTAAAGGGGTGGTTCACCTTCAATAAGGTAAATTGAAGATAAATCACCCGAAATAACAACTTTTTTCTTTCTATGTGTGACCATTTTTTTTTAATTAATGAAGTGTAATTTTTCACCTTCTGAGCAGCTCCGTGAGGGGGGGTCGCCGACCCTGTAAACTGTTCTAAATGGATACATTTAGTTGATACATTTGTTATCTTTGTCCCTGCTGAGCAGAATCTCTGAGTTTCATTTCAGGCAGCTGTTAGAATTGATACAATAGTTGCTAATATTCCAGAGATTCTGCTGAGAAATATATCAACTAAATGTTGCAAAATTGTAACAGTTCAGAATCTGCACCTGAATTACTGAGCTGCTAGACGCAAACCCCAGAGACACGAACATTGAACTTTAAACTTAGATTTTGGAAAAACAGTAAAAAATAAATAATGGAAAGTAATTGAAAAAAGTCTTTATTTCTGGGGAACAATCTGAAAACAACTGAATTTAAAAAGTGTTTGGAAGGTGAACAACCCCTTTAAGTTAACTTCTAGTATGTTCTAGAATGGCTAATTCTAAGCAACTTTTCAGTTGGCTTTCATTTTTTCTTTCGTATAGTTTTTGAATTAATTGCCTTCTTTTTCTGACTCTTTCCAGCTTTCAAATGGGGTTCATTGACCCCATCTAAAGAACAAATAAATACTCTTTAAGGTTACAAATGTATTGTTATACCTACCTTTTATTAGGGATGCACCAAATCCAGGGTTCGGGATTCGGTTTGGGATTCAGCCTTTTTCAGCAGAATCCTTCTGCCCGAAGTAATAAATGTTTTCCCCTTCCCACCCCTAATTTCCATATGCAAATAAGGATTTGGTTCAGTATTCGGCCGAATCAAAATAGTGGATTCGGTGCATCCCTATCTTTTATTAATTATCTTTCTATTCATGGCCTCTCCTTTCATATTCCAGTCTCTTATTCAAATCTGTGCATGGTTGCTAGGGTAAAGTTGCAAGATGAAGAGCTGCTGAATAAAAATCGTAATAACTCAAAAACCACAAATAATAAATAATGAAAACTGATTGTAAATCGTTTCACTATCGCTCTATACATCATACTAAAAGTTAGTTTAACAATGAACAGCCTCTTTGAGCTGAAAATGGATTAAAGGGAGCTTTGTCATTAAAATTAAAAGACAAAGCTGTTTCTACTTTGCCTTCAGCCGTGTTCTTACAATTCCTTTCCCCTGTCTTATTTGTATTCAGGCCTTTGTATGTGACGGTGGTTTATCAGGGGAAGTGTTCCCACTGCATGCGGATCGGCGTCGGCATACCTTTATCCGGCAATGTGGGCAGGTTGAGGGAAGCCATATCACAGGAAACCAAGATTCCATTCGATCAGGTCAGTGGACATTCACACAGGATGTCAATTAGAGACTTGCTAATTGGGAAATGTCTTAAAAGGTTGTTTAGCAATGATGACGGAACAGATTTTTGTGTTGAATCATTTGTTGTGCCTGTAATTAAGGTTGGCCTCTCCTTTCCTTGCTTTCTCACTAGATAGTAATCACCGAAATGTATTTTGATGGGTTCCACCGCTCGTTCTTCGACACAGATGATTTAGATACCATCCATGAAAGTGACTGCTTATTCGCCTTTGAGACTCCAGAAGTGTTCCCATCAGAAGGAATTTTAAGCCAGAGAGGTATTTTTTTTCCCCTAGAGACAAAAGTTCACTCCTGCAGAATTTCCTGTACATCTCCACCATATTTCTCATTCTCAAGTAGGCATGCACGAAATCCACTATTTTGGATTTGCCCGAATACCAATCCGAATCCTTATTTGCATATGCAAATTAGGAGCAGGAAAGGAAAAAGTGGAAACCATTATTGTAACTTCCTTGTTTTGTAACGAAAAGTCACGTGATTTCCCTTCCCGTCCCTTATTTGTATATGCAAAGTAGGATTCTGATTGAGTTCAGCCAGGCACAAGGATTCAGCCGAATCCAAATCCTGTTGAAAAAGGCCGTATCCTGGATTCAGTGCATCCCTTTATTCAAGCTATGGGGTAAATGCCAGTTGGATATCTTCAACATGGGAAGGCGTTAACCGCCCCATTCTTTTCTATGGGAACTGTATCCACAGGAGCTCACCGAAATGCTAAACGTAGATGAACCGCTGTATGAGTTTCAGTGCTTTCACATGAGTACAGTCCCTATAAAGATATATTGTATTGGTTACCTACTGCTTTCCTGTGTAGAGAAGTGTACAAAAAAAAGTCACAGGACTGTATTTGCAAATTGCCATGTGTAATGGGCCCGTGGCCTTTGAGACCTGCAAAGGAGAGCAGTGATGACTGTCTCTCTAAGGTGCATTGGTACACAAGGAGATTCCAAGCATGCAAAACTTTTTCCAGGTCGACGGGTGGGTGAAAATCCACTTGGAAGCGTCCTGCCCTTTCGGCTGCTCTCCCAGATAATACAGTTGTCACTCGATATCTAATGTAGTTTTGCACAATAATCACCGGGTCCATGGTTACAGGTGACTCCCATAGGAATGAATGTAGGCTGAATGTAATGTTTTGTCGCCCATCCACCAATACATCAAGAAGAAAATGCACTGAATCACCCTGTGTGCCAGTCAACAAAGAAAACTATGGCATATTTCCTTTGGAAATAATACCACAAACCATGTTATTTTTGTAATTTAGGATTGCTGCTTAATTCCAAGCTAAAAAGCATTTGTTTGATGGTAACCTAACTTACATAGGAGTTTGTAGGCAAATGCCTACTCTGTACAGCTAAATTAACTCTGGGAAGTGCTTTTTTCTTTTTTTTTTTTTTTTGGCACCTCACTTTGGCACCTATATGGAATTTGCAAACAAGTTAAGGCAAGATCTTACACTCTAAAATGTACGAAAAAGAATAACACTAGTGTAAATGTCAGTATGGGAAACGATATGAAAATTGTTCATAATATCCAATTAAAGCCTGCTGAATGGTATCCTTGTGCATCTTTCTTTTAGCAATCTGTGTAAATAACAACCAGAACTATGTGAGGCATGGGTCAGATCAGCACAGGCTTTACTCCTCCGGCTCAGTGCGAAATCCGGTAAACCGCTCCTCTACCAGTGATCGAATTGTGCTGCTGGTGTGTAACAGAGCCTATAGTGGGCAGCACGGCAAGAGGTAAGACAGTGATCACTACCCAAGTTTTTTTCACCCTGCCTCAACTCAACTCATATGTATGTTATTTCTCTCTCTAGATTTGGGCAGCCATTTGTTTTGCACCTTGAGAGGAACATCACATGGGACGTACTTCAAAAGGAGATCCTGGAAAAGATGCAGTATTACCTGCGCCCTACAGCTTGTGTTCAGGTGTGTGGGACCTGGGAGTGTACAATTATATTGCAGCAATTACAATTCAGAGGTCATCACTTGGGGAAAACATGCTTGTGCTTGTGTTCTCCTGCAGGTTTGCCCGTTCAGCCTCCGCGTGGTGACTGCTGTAGGGATTACATACCTCTTACCTCAGGAAGAAAAACCTCTGTGTCACCCCACGGTGGAAAGGTAAATATATTCACACCCCCACACATCAGCAAACACACAGCCCACACCCTAAATCTGCCATGAAATTCACCTTTTTATTATTCATGTTGCTTGCCAGACGCGAACACAGCCGGTTTGTCAGGGTACTTTCTACATTGCCTTATCCATTTCATTTAATTATATCTGAAAATAATAAAATATTCCATGAAAAGAAAGTTATCTGTACACATTCTGGCTTAAGTATCCTAGCTTGACATATCAAGTTAATTGTACAGGTACTGGTATTTTAATCCTGTATATAAGTTTTAAAAATGAAGTTGCGATTGTATTAAGCATCACCTCACACCTAATGCTATTCATTTTCAGAATAAAAAGAATTCACAAGTTGCAAAGGATAGTATTTACACTCATCTTGCTGTGTGTCTGGGCAGGGTTCATTGACGGCATCCCATTTTTTTATTTTTTATTTTTTTTACATATCACTTGTCACTTTTTAGGCAGTGCCGGACTGTGAATACTCATTCTGTTTGTACTTTTTTCAGTGGCCTTTTTCTTGGTTACGTCTATGGTTATACAGAACGGTATCTTGATAATGATCCTCAGCAATTTGTTATTTACGTGCATTGTTGTATTCTAAACTCAGGGCTTTAAAATCCTGTGGTCCTGGTGGAGCAGCCCATGTGAAGTTGGTGGTGGAATGGGACAGAGAAACTAAAGAATAGTAAGTATTGCTACTGAAATTCCACAATAGAGAGCTACTGAACAGAAAGCTGAATATCAGTATCTCTATCACTGCCTGCAGCATGCTAAACGTTCATTTGAATGGTACTTGAATGGTCCCTTTAAACACTGAGCCTTTTTGATAATCTGTCAAAATCACAATTGCCTCCTTGACATTGGCCATATACCAGAAAAGTTTCAGGCTTGTGGAGGTCTGCAAAATAGTGGATCACCGTAGCTGATTCAGGGATTCAATTGCATGGAGTCCCATTTGGGTCAAGGAAGGCTTGGGCCAATATGCTTGCAACTTGGTTAGGAGTGAATGATTTGGCGGGCGATATCTGTCCATGAATCAGGGGTAGCTTAGCATAGGCAATGTTTTCATGGCAAATGAATGGTCATAAAGCTTAGGCACAAAAGGGCTCATTTACAAAAATGGAAAGTCCAGAATTTCACATTTAAAGGAAACGTTTACCCCCAAAATGAATACTTAAGCAAAAGTGTATATCGTATTAAGTGGCATATTAAAGAATCTTCCCAAACAGGAATATATATTTAAGTAAATATTGCCCTTTTACATCTCTTGTCTTGAGCCACCATTTTGTGATGGTCTGTGTGCTGCCTCAGAGATCACCTGACCAGAAATACTACAGCTCTAACTGTAACAGGAAGAAGTGTGGAAGCAAAAGACACAACTCTGTCTGTTAATTGGCTCATGTGACCAAACATGTATGGTTTGTTTTTGTGCACTTTGAATCATATGATTCCACGGGACGCCCTTATTTTTTAAAATGGCAATTTTCTATTTGTGATTACTCAACGGCACATACTACTAAAACGTGTATTATTATGAAAATAGTTTATTTACATAAAGCAGGGTTATACATATGAACTGTTTTATGCAATATCTTATTATGGAGACCTACATTGTTTGGGGGTATAGTTCTCCTTTAATAAAGTTACACATTACTGACATGCTCCTGGCAACTTGTGCCAATCCACCGGGTCTACGGCTTTGAAGAAATACATTCAAAATAGTTATCATGGCACACAGGATCCCCGGAATTAAAACCTGCACTGAGCAGGTGATCTTCCCAGGGCTCTCTTTGCGTTTTGTGTTGACTAGGGATGCACTGAATCCAGGATACGGATTCTGCCAAATCCTTCTGCCCGGCTGAAATGGAGGGAAATCTCGTGACTTTTTGTCACAAAACAAGGGAGTAAAAAATGTTTTCCCTTCCCACTCCTAATTTGCATATTTGGATATAGGATTTGGGGGTTCGGCCGTATCCAAAATAGTGGATTTGGTGCATCCCTAGTGTCTACGCATACAACTGAGTGGTACCTAATAAAAGTAACAGTCTATGGCATTTAAACAGCACTAAAATGTACACTATTAAAAATTGCAGCATTGTGTGTGCACTTGAGTTAGTAAATGAGCCCTATAACCCCCATCATCAAGCCGTTTGGTTGAAGTGAGTGTCATGTAAGGGAGCGCATTAATCTAATAATATCTCTTCCAAACAATATGATGTGAAAATGTAAATGAGATACTCCAATTATTATTGTATTCCTGTTCTCGGGTCTCCATAACCAGTTTGGAGATGTCTCATTGTACAACTTTGCATTTTTGTTAAATTCCTACTTGTTTTTTTATTTGAAAACGCAATAAAAACATTTAAACCACAACGACATGATTTGGTTCGTTTACATTGTTCCTTCTCCCTGCAGTCTTTTTTGTAACACAGAGGAGGAATATGTGCCAGACGCTGAGAGCGTGCGGCTGCAGCGTGAGATACACCACCAGCCGCAGTGCTGCACTCTAGCCCAGTGCTTTCATCTGTACACTAAAGAGGAGCAGGTAGGTTACATGCCTCGTCCTATCATTTCCTCTGTAAAGGAAAGTAGCTCTAGGCATATATAATATCCCAGAACACCAATGTTCACCACTTAATATGTGCATGCCTGTCTTGGCCTGCTTATGGGGAATAGTAAGGCCAACATATATATCCGCTAACATTTCCCATATGCACATTCTTGTTACCAGCTATATAGAACATGAATGGTTCAGCAACCAAGTCACTGTTTTATAAATGGGTTAGCAATGGCCATCCAACCCCTCCACTATAGCAGGTGATTTGGCAAATCCTACTTTCTAATGTGCTATATTTTACTTTGCACCTTTTATTACACTCACCCCTATAACTCTTAGGTACAAGTGGTGTTATTTTTTCATAAATAGGCAGTTTGCGGTTTAATGTGCAGGATAAACCAATGTAACTTGCCTAGTGTTATCCCAGCAGCCTCATAATTATTATCCTCAAAAGGCTATTCCCACACTGGCTAACACAGACGGGCAATAGCAGCCCATGTCCCCAGTCACTGATCTTTGACATAATGCTTGTCTCACTTAACTTAAAAGGGAAGGAAACCTAGTTGGCGCAAAAACCATCCCCCCCTCCCGTGTGTTGACCACCCTCCCTCCTCCCCCCTGGCCTACCCGTCCCGCTGGGCAAATGCCCCTAACTTGTTACTTACCCTTCTGCGCAGGTCCAGTCCAGGGAGTTCACCGACGCGATCTTCTTCCTGCTTTGAACGGCGCATGCGCAGTAGGATCATTTCGCCGGTACGATCTACTGCGCATGCGCGTGACTTTTGGCGCATGTGCAGTAGATCCGTACCGGCGAAATGATCCTACTGCGCATGCGCTAAAACGCCGTTCACAGCTGGAAGAAGATCGCATGGAAGAAGATCGCATGGAAGAAGATATCGTCGGTGAACTCCCTGGACTGGACCTGCGCAGAAGGGTAAGTAACAAGTTAGGGGCATTTGCCCAGGGGGGAGGGGGGGTGGGGGGTTTGCGCTGACTAAGTTTCCTTCCCCTTTAAAGGTGTCCATACATGTCAAGATTCGCTCGTTTGGCGATTTCGCCAAACGAGTGGATCTCTCCCCAACATGCCCACCTTTGGATATGCAAATTCGGTTCGGTATTTGGCCAAATCTTTCGCAAAGGATTCAGGGGTTCCGCCTAATCCAAAATAGTGGATTCGGTGCATCCCTAGTTTATATAAACTTTAGCTGTGTTTCTGAAGCAAACACAACAGTTTTACCAGTGCAGCACAACAGGAAATTATATTTTCATTACTTATTTTTTGGTGTCACTGTTCCTTTTAAAGCACCCAAAAACAGCTTATCGTGCCATTTAAATGCCACCCAGTTCAAGTTGCCATGTAAGCAGATTGCAAATTACCTTCATTGTAGGATTCCACAATGCCACCTTGTGTATGACTTTTGCACAACCGCTTATTTCATTAGGGTGCCTTCAGATTAATTCCAACAAGATATGGCTGAAACAGAATAAAGTTTCTATTTAGCAGACCCTTGATAAATGTAACAGCTGATTTAAGTGTTACTACCTTTTTGGCATTAATTGAGAATAAAGATATAAGAGGCCATGCAATGAAGAGCAAGCCCAGGTCTTCAGGATGCCCTGATGGATGGTCTCCTAGAGATTATATTTTACTTAATATCTGTGTTACTTTGGAGCACACCTGGCAAGGAACCAGGAAAGCTCTTAAAAAGAATCACTAGTAAAGCCATTATCTTTATTTTGTCAGATTACAGTTTCTATCGGACCTATCTATCACAAGCCAGTTGAGGGCCCTTTGTTAAATATGGCAGTAGGGAACCGTATATCTTACCCTGCTCTCTGAGGATCAGATATCTAGTTGGCCAATCATCTGCATTTCCAGGCAGCCTATTTCAACAGTTAGATCAGCAGGAACTACTGTCTGGTATGCTTGGTTTGGGCTGAAATTGTTGGGTTATTTATAGAGTATCCCTCAGGAGTTTTTTGTAGCAAGCCTGAAACCACATGGCCTAAGAACTGTAGCTCGTAATAACTCTATAGGAATCTACTTTAAAGGAGATTGCCACCCAAACATATTTGCTGACTCTTGAAACAACGATTAACAGCCCTGTGAGACATTCTGGGAATTGCAGCTTTGGCTGACATTTGCTACATTGTTTCAAAAGTCAGAACCAGCAGCGCAGAAAGCCTTAAGTTAATGTAATTGCGGTTACAGAAGTATTTATTTTAAAACCAGGATGTTTTTGTTATTAATGCACATTGGAAAGTTGCATAGAATTACATATCTTTTTATTAGGCAAATGAATAAAGGGTGAAACTCCCATGCAAGCATGCTACGAATTGCTCCTCTGGCATGATCTAAGTGTCACTTTTTCTGGTCTTGCTCTTCTATATAATATATATCTATATAAAAAATGTGCCAAGTGTATTTTGGAGGTCACTTAGATAAATGAATCCCTGAACTTTCAGTGAAGTCGGTGCAATATCCATGTGTGTGTGCATATGCATGCTGCAGCTGTAGTGCAGGTGCAAAACTGTCAGGTGGCGTATACACACGCTAGATGGTTTCTGAGGCTGCCTGCTCATGCATAAACTCTTCACTGGTATGTTTGCTGTATCTGCTGTGCATTGTGTGTCTATATGTGTATGCCTTATTGCTTGTGCTGCCTGTTTGCAGCTGGCTCCTGGTAATGCCTGGCGCTGCCCTCACTGTAAACAGCTTCAACAGGGCAGCATTAAACTCAGCCTGTGGACCCTGCCTGATGTGCTTATACTGCATCTGAAGAGATTTCGACAGGTAAGCTGTTGCATCGTGCGTACAGCCATTGCACCTCATACTAACCATCACTGGGAATAATAGCCTCTGGGGAATAATAGCCTCTGGGGAATAATAGCCTCTGGGGAATAATGGCCTCTGGGGAATAATAGCCTCTGGGGAATAATAGCCCCTGGGGAATAATAGCCCCTAGGAAATAATAGCCCCTGGGGAATAATCGCCTCTAGGGAATAATCGCCTCTAGGGAATAATCGCCTCTAGGGAATAATCGCCTCTGGGGAATAATCGCCTCTGGGGAATAATCGCCTCTAGGGAATAATCGCCTCTAGGGAATAATCGCCTCTAGGGAATAATCGCCTCTAGGGAATAATAGCCTCTAGGGAATAATAGCCTCTAGGGAATAATAGCCCCTATGGAATAAAAGCCCCACTGACGTTAAGAGCAGCTTTAGGTCATTGCAGGGGTTTAAGGGTTTTAATAAAGCTGTTTAGCAGGCTTAAAGGAAAACTTTACCCCCAAAACCATGTAGGTCTCAATAAAAACAAATTGCATGAAACAGCTCATATGTAAAACCCTGCTTCATGCAAATAAACCATTTTCATAATAATATACTTTTTCTAGTAGTATGTGCCATTGGTAATCATAAAAAGAAAACTGCCATTTTAAAAAATAAGGGCTGCCTCTGGGATAGTATGATTTACGATGCACACAAACATACCAAACAAACCATTTTTGTTAGGTCACATGAACCAATTAACAGACAGAGTTATGTCTTTGCTTCCACACTTCTTCCTGTTACAGTTAGAGCTGTAGTATTTCTGGTCAGGTGATCTCTGAGGCAGCACACAGACCATCACTAAATGGGGGTTCAAGGCAACAGATGTAAAAGGGCAATATTTACTTAAGTATTCATTTTGGGGGTTTAGTTTTCCTTTAAGTAAAGCATACACCGTGTAAGGCAAGCTGATAAAGCATGGCAATTAAACTTTTGGCCCATAGCTCCACTGTTTATTTGCCTTACATAGTGGCTAAACTGGATAAACTGCAGAACCAGCTGCCAGCATTTTATCTGCACACCTTTCAAGCTGATTGCTTTAATATTATACAATTAATATGGCAATGGAATGGTATAATATGAAAGTAGGACTAAAGTCTTGTTCTGAAAAGCCTACTAAATACCATATTGTGTTTGTATATGTCCCTGCTTGCATGATTTACCTGCTGCAAGTATTCTAGTCTCCGTAAGACAATATAGGTTCTGCTTGCAGATTCTTCTTTGCTTGTGTACAATACAATTAAATGACAAGTAAACGGAAAGTCATTGGGGGTGCCTTTTTTGCACCCTCAACTGAGTCAAATCATTAACCTGGTGGGCCCGGCCTTGGGTATTTTCTTGAAGAGTTGGATCCAACATGGCAATTACCAAAGTATACCCTAGGGGCATGAACAGTATAAGAAAATGTACTGTAATGCACATGTGCCTGCCTAGCAGGAGAGGGGTTTCTTGTGTATTTGGATTCAAGATCATGGGTCGATAAAGTATCCCAGACTGGTGCAATTTTTATGGAAAATGCACGCTGGTCTGGGCCACAGGGTTAGCAATTTGACTTGGTGATGTCCAATGCATTGGCACTGCTATAGTTTTTTAACCTTCACCTTTAACCACTTAAATTCAACAAGCTCCCCTGTAACTCTTAGTAATTTGTAACAGTTCCAGTTATCAGGTGGGAAATGTCATGTCACGCTAAGGCCTAATGGAGAACACCCCTTTTGAAACTGATTTTGGAACAGGCTTTGCAGCGATTTGTTTTTTTTCTGTAGGATGGTGATCGGAGATTGAAACTGCAGAACATGGTCCGTTTCCCACTCACTGGATTGGATATGACCCCCCATGTAGTAAAGCGCAGTCAGAGTTCCTGGAGCCTCCCTTCTCATTGGTCTCCGTGGAGGCGGCCTTACAGCTTGGGCCGTGACCCGGAAGATTTCATCTATGATCTGTACGCAGTGTGCAATCACCATGGGACAATGCAAGGGGGCCACTATACAGGTAAGTCGTTGGAGTCCTTAATCTGTGTCTGTCCTAATTGTTTGGTGTATTTATAAATGTCCTTGTAGTCCCTGTTCTTTGGCATAAATTATCTGTGGACCCTCCAACCCACCCACAGTCTCCACTGTCCACCAGCACTAGATGCAAGTGATGGGCGGTCAGGAATAGGGGTTGAGGCATATGGGAGGGTTCATGGGTCCATACTGGACTTCCTCTGTATGTGTTAATGTGTGTTCATTTGTTTCAGCCTATTGTAAGAACTCTGTGGATGGCTTGTGGTATTGCTTTGATGACAGCGACGTTCAGTCCTTGGCTGAGGATGATGTGTGTGCGCCAACAGCTTACATCTTGTTCTATCAGCGCCGAGCAGCGGTCCCATCATGGTCAGCAAACAGCTCTGTTGCAGGTAACATACTCCAGATATCTGATATGCCAATGGGTCACACAGTGTTCATGCAATCAATTTGTGGGCCAAACGGATTTTGCTGTAAAGTAATTCTGAAATGAAATGTTTATTATGGACCTCTGTGTTATATGTACATATTCATATATTTGCTACTCCATCATCCAATTTTATTTTCAACACCGCAAAGAAGCTTTATCCTCAGATCTCCCTTTTTAATCAACCTGTAGGCTGGCTTTCTGTAATTTAAAAAAAATGTATTTGATTCCGTGTAGACCATTACAGAAAAAAAAGAAACCTTTATAAGAAGCATATAAAAGAGGAAAGAGTTACAATTAATATACATGCCATAAAGCAGCAAGAGCAGGCATGAGAAACGCGGACATTTCAAAACACAGTGTGTATTGATTGTAACTTTTTACTCCCACTTTTTTTGAGGATGCCATCTGTTTGGGAATCTATGCATGTGTTCAAAAATAAGGTTAATTATGTGGAAGCATAAAAAAACAAAATGTTGCTTGAGCAGGTATTTAGTTTGGTTGTTTTTACCAGGTTCTACCAGCTCGTCCCTTTGTGATCACTGGGTTTCCCGTCTCCCTGGAAGCAGGCAGCCCAGTATAGCTTCTGCGGCCTCATCTAGACGCACGTCTCTTGCATCACTGGCAGAATCCGTGGAACTGACAGGGGAGAGAAGCGAGGATGATGGTGAGTAGTTTGCCTTACCGCAAAGCTCACTGAACAAGTGATACTCAGGTGTCCGAAAAAAGTTAAGGCCGCGGCAGAGAAATGATGATGCCTCTTAATTAATATAGCTAAGCCATCCTGCTACAGAAGGATTGCATACATTATATTCACACCTACACATAAACAAAACCTTTCCACCACAGAGCGACAAACACCTTATGCTCCTACACATGTATACACATCACATTAGCTAAGAACGAAACATCTCTTCATGAGCCCCTGTGAGAAACATGGCTGCCCGCTTCTTCAGGCATTGGTTAGAGATAAGCTTGGGAGATCCTCCTCTCTACGTTAACATGAATTCAGGCTACTTCCTTTTTGCGGTATATCCACTGTGTTTCTGTAACCAGGTAAAATAGTTACTTGTGGAGAAATAAAGTTCAAAGTAAAAGGCGCCCCCTGATAGTATGTGGATCTGTAAGTATGTTACTGCTAAATAAAAGGGGGTCTGAATTTGGGTTCGACCACACCTATAGAAAAAGATATTACAGGTTGTCTGGGAAAAATTAATATAAAACTTGGGTAAGAAGTTTAAAGCTTGCTGGTGGAAAGTGGTCTAGAGTATCAATCAATACTAGGGGTGTGGGAGACACATACATTGTAGTCCACCAAAAATAAAAACTGTAATAAAGATCTAGATGTTTATTTTTAAATCTATTTGTGTTTGGAGGGAGCTCATGCCCTTTTAAGTAGAATAACAATTACTACCAGAGCTTTAAGATTCTCTACAACCCTGGTTAACTAAAAGCATTTTGGCAACTTTTTTTGAGTAATAGATTTTGTACCAGGCAAGCCAAGGATTAAATTCATGCAGCTCCATAACTACTCCATAAAAAACAGTCCAACAATCTGGTTTCTAAAACTGCACTTCGAACACTTGTGAAAATGAACACGGAAATAAGATTGGTTTCTCCAGTTACATCATTTTCTTCCCCCAGTAAGTAATTATTTCATATAATGTTGTGGGTTTTTATACAGAACCTGACATTTCTTCTTTTCCCCACCAGGTGGCTTTTCCTCACGCCCATTTGTTCGCAGTGTGCAGAGGCAGAGCATGTCTTGTCGTTCCTCTGTCACTAGCCCTCTTGTTGTCAATGAGAATGGATTCCGGCCATCTTGGTCTCTGTCTGCAAAACTTCATCTAAGGGCAGCCACTTCCTGCCGTCATCCTTCTGACTCTCCCATCCTTGGATCGGCCCTCGGCAAGATCGGGGAGGCAGATGACAGCGTGTCAACCTCTTGCTTTGGAAGCCTCCGAAATCTGTCCGGCAGTTTCCATGATCACATTGAGGGTGGAAGACGAGAGCATCGAGCACCTGCTCGTGCACCACTTGCAGTAGCAGAAGGCGGATCACCCGCAGAGACAGTTCCCAAAAAATCCGCTCCTACTGAATCTTTTGGTAAGAGTGCAGCAGAACTTGTGGGTCGGAACCCGCTGCTGGATCCTTTAGACAATAATAATCATATTGCTTTTGTGGATCAGAGTGATTCTGTCAGCTCCTCGCCAGTTAGAGAGAGCCCCCAGAGTGATGAAATGTTAGGTAAAAAGACTGTAGCCAATAAGATAACAGAGCAAGAGAAAGCACCGCGGGAAACTGAGAAGGATCAACCAAAAATTGGCACTTGTGTTACTAATGGAAAGCATGCGCCTAAGAACAAAAAAGAAGTAAAAACACCTGTACGTCGTGCATCAACACAGCACCGTAAGGAGACTGGGAAAGTGCAGGATTCTCCTGTATCGACTTCTCAGCAAAGGCAAAAATCTATAAATTCCACAAATAGTAACTCCCCAGCCCCTAAAAAACCTACTACATCTACCAGAAACTCTTTGGTGTCAACCACTACAAGTAAACATCGGGCGCCAGAAAAGACTCTTAGCCGAGAAGGGTCCAAAATAAGCCTGGTCTCAGACAAAGCCGCTGCATCAAAAGCCAGTAGTACTTCAAAGGCTGCACCTCACAAGGCGACCGAGGCTGCTGCAGATAATCGAGCTGTTCGAAGTTCTTCTATGGCCAGCCTCCGCACCCCTCACAGTGGAACCCGATCCAGTCTAAAGAGGGACAGCAAATCTGAGGAAAAAGGACTGAGCTTCTTTAAGTCTGCTTTGAGGCAGAAGGAGAGCAGGCGTTCTGCGGATTTGGGAAAAACAAGCCTTTTATCAAAGAAGGCCACAGGAACAAAAAGCTCAGGCCAGGAGAAGCCTGAGAGTGCTCCATCTTCAAAGGCCACTGATGTGGCTCCAAGTCCAAAAAAACAGTCTGCCTTACCTGCACACAAAACCAAGTCTTCCCCTGACGAAAGACCAGTTCAGCCATCTCCCTCTGGGAAAAAGACTGCTGAGAAGTATCTAAAGAGGTTCCCTTCGACAGCAAAGCCATCTCCCAAAACTCAGTGACCATGGGTGCAGGGGCAGCTGCGTGAGCTTCTGGAAGCAAAAGAGCTGTCCCTGCTAACAGCGGTTGATTGGAATGTACACACTTTCAGTTCTTGGCCTTTTTGTACCTTTTGGGTTTGGGGTTCTTCTCCTAGTTATTTTCTCACCTATACTAGCTGCATGAACGTTTACTGTTGTTGCATTAAACAGCAAATCTGCTGGCTGGAGAGGGCCAAGCAAGCCACACCAGCGGATCAACCTGTTGTCTAGCTAGGACTTTTAACGCTCTCATGCCTATGTGTGAAAGGGCAACAATAGCTCTCGTGAGAAAGGGGAACCTCTGTTTCTCTCGCCTATTTAAAATGCTGCTTTTGTCTTAACTTCCTTACCAAAGCCCACTTGTGTGTCTGGTAGAAAAGATTGTCAGCGTAAGGGTTGCTTTCCTCTGCTCTGATGTAGGAGACATACACAAGTCCTTGGGTAGAAAGAAAGGAGCTGCTTCATAACACAGCCTTGTAGGCTTATTACTATTGAGACATCACAATTCCAGCCATATCTCATGGTCATGGCATAGCAGTACCCACCCAAGAAAATCTCATAACATTTCATCTAAAAGAAATCAGTGGGGATCGGCCTATTTTGTGCCAAGTTAGTTTCGCCTTGTAATTCACTATTAAGGGACTCTTGCCATATAAGAGGTGCTGGTCCTTATTCTGTGAGTTAATAACCATCCTGCCTATGTATCGAACATCTTTGATCAGAAGATGATGGAAATTCCTAGGTGGCACATTTAGCTTCTCCAGTTGAGGTTTCTGGTGTGGCAGGCAGTGTGTAATTGATCCCTAATCTGTCTATATGTGTGTCTCTTTAGGGTACTTGATTAATGCTCAATAATCAAATTAATAGCCGGTCACACTTGGCAATGGACACACATCTCTCTGGAACACACAATGATAAGTGCAGCACATCCCATGCAGATAAAGGGTTACATTGTCCTGTAGTTTTAGCACATGCTTTTAAAGCAATCCAACGCTTAACCTTTCAACATGGCAGTCTATTTATTACTTGGCCATTGTTAAATGGCATTCTAACAGGCATCCTTTTTTCCACCAAAGTCGTATAGAACCGACAGGCATTCTATTCTACCATTCCATGTATCATTAACGTTGAAATCATAATATTCTCATTATCGGCTTTGAAGACGTTTTCAATCATATCTGTCCTATAAGACTTAATGATTCTTGTATAATTGCAGGCTGGTAAGATGCACTGAGCTGTCGATCAGATTATGTTCTCACCGCTTGGTAGTGTTTCCAACCATGTGACTTTTGTCCTCAGAAGAGTTTATATATTTAATTAAGATGTTAACATTTCAAGGCATTTTTCATTCTCTCCCTGACCTTTAATTTAAACTAATTGCTCGCAGTATGCGTGCTGGTTTGAGCATGCTTGCTTTAACCACAAAAAAAAAAAATCATTATTTAGGCATGAAGACTGCCTACCAAGAAGTGTCCAATTTTAACAACACAAAAAGGTATTGGTTACGTCTTGGTTTTTAATCAGCCGTTCGATTACATTTTTGGGTTTGAAGAGAGCACTCTGGTTTAGACATGAGCAAATCTGTTTAGATACCCTACGGCTGTGTATATTTTTTTTATTATCGTGATTAGTTTTAGAAACCATTGTTTAATCATTTGTCACGTGACGTGCACACACTTTGTTTTTTTTTCTGCTTTCTGTTGCAGATCTCATGGCAAAGGCCCCTCTGTTTTTTTGTGCGCCATTGGGCTACGTGGCACAGTACTCAAAAAGTTCACTTTTGGGATGTATGCTGATAAATGAGTTGGCTCCCCTCTTATTTGACTGGACTCCCTCTTACCCAACAACCCCCTCCTGCTAGCTGAGCAATAGTTTTGCATGGCAACTTATTAATGTAATGCGCACGCACTTGTAACTATGCAAGCAACCAATAGGAATCACTTTGGTGCTCTTATGCCTAGCTAACTGTACAGTAGTTTGATGTGTGTTCTTGATTTCTCTATATCAGTGATCCCCAACCAGTAGCTCATGGGCAACATGTTGCTCTCTAACCCCTTGGATGTTGCTCCCAGTGGCCTCAAAGTAGGTGCTTATTTTTAAATTCCAGGGTTGAAGGCAAGTTTTGGTTGCATAAAAACCAGGTGCACTGCCAAAAAGAGCTTCAATGTAGGTTGACAATCCACATATGGGCTACCAAATGACCAATCACAGCACTTATATGGCACCCCAAGAACATTTTTCATGCTAGTGTTGCTCCCCAACTCCTTTTACTTCTAAATGTTGCTCAAGGGTTCAAAAGGTTGGGGATCCCTGCTCTATATATTATATGTATAAAGTTCCAGCTGAATTAGGGCTTTAATCATAACAAGGGTTTTTTTTATTTTTGGTTAGTTGACCAGTGAGCCTTTATAACTTGTATATAGAAGCTTTTCGACTATCCTTCCCAAACACTAGCTGTGACTGGAAGTTTGCTGGTGTTGTTTGTAGCTACATGCGGGCACTTTGTTGCACTTTAAATGTAGATGAGAAAACAGTCTTCTAATAATATGGTCCTTTAATGCAAAGAGTGAGGTCGTGAAGCCTCAGCCGGAGATATCGGCACCCGTTTTTCTTTCTCTTGCTACATATCCCAGACATACTGTTTCAGTATAACAGTTCGTTATCTGGCTTTCAAACCTATAGTAGGGTTAGTATACACTCGATTGTACAGTAGTTTTCTTGGCTTTCATTGGAGGGCGCTCTGCCAGCCATACTGTCCCATTCAGAGGCAGAACATTCACATCGATACCTTTGGGGGTTTAAGTTCCTTTTATCAAGACTTTTTTGATGCCCAAAATCGATCCTGTAGTTCAAGATGGAATTGCTGCCATGTCCTGCTTTTTTTTTTTTTTTTGGAAGCCTTTCTGCATCACCCCCTGTTTTTTTCCCCTTTTTCTCTGCAGTATATTGGTTTCCCAGATCTGAGAGAAATGTTCCACTGATCTCCGAGCTTTCAGCCGCTACGGAATAAGCTGATGTTTTAATGCCGCGGATCAAATCCTTCAGTCTGCCTCTCTCTGACCTGTAGAAACCTGGCGCTGGGTTCTAAAGCAGATCAGTTCAATGGATTTTCTCAGGTGATGATCTCAATGTTTCCAAATACCTCAGGGTCGTGCTCGGGCCGCACAACAAAGCACCGCATCCGTCTCCTGTTTGGTTGTGGACTGCAACTCAATACAGCGAATGTATAGAAAGAAAATGTATAGAAATAATTAGTGCTGCTTTCTCAAAGTCTTAACACTACAACGTGTGATCTGCTAAGTCTGTCTACCTGTGGAATGGAAACCTCCCTTATTTCTCAACACTAAAATGATGGAAAACTACAGAAATAATGAGTGGGACGACTGCAAATATTTTTTTTTTTCGTTGTTAGTTTTGGTAAACGTCCATCCAAAAAACAATCCATCATTACCGGCAATATTCTCGTCTGTCTATAACATACTGCATGTTCTGGACACGTCACCACTTTTAAAACATTCATGAAAAACTAGGGATGCACCAAATTCCATCGTTTTATTTGTTAATTTTTTTATGATTCTGCAGAATCTTCCAGTGATGATTTGCAAGATCAAAATGGCATCAGTTTTTTAGAGTTTTAAAATCGCATGGTTTCCAAGTTTTTGCCAAAAATGTGAATCATGGATCCAATCAGGATCTTGGATTCGGTGCATCCCTATTGAAAAAACAAACAAAAAACACCCTATTACAGCTGCTAGAGTGGTTCCAAGTCTATGGACTGGTGTGGATCCACCAAACATATAAGTGACAACATGTTGCCTCACACACACAACTCATACATATCCAACGCAACATATTCTTTGGTCTAAGAGCAAGAACTTTTTCAGTATGTGGCTACTGAAAGCAGACAAGCACTTCCTCTTTAATTTGACCGTACATGTTGTTTTGCATGGCTGCCGTCAATTAAGTGCCACTTTTTTTACTGCCAGTTTTTTAAAACTTTAATCATTTTTTTTTTCAAAACTTGGAAATTTCTTGACCTCATTGAGGGCCTGCCTGTGGGTTTAGAAGTATAGTAGAAGGCCCATGAGCCCCTGTGCAGATTTCATGCAGGGCTCTCTCCATGTTGCATCTCTGTCCCCAATAAAAAAACACTTTTTGCATTCCTATCATTTCCATGCATCTATACCTTTCAGACCCTTTGTGTTGGATTTTGACAGCACCCTCCTATGGTGAAAGACCTCATTGGTGCCCCAGGGTCCAGGTGCTATCTCCAATTTTGTAGTTGCTGCCCTGGGACCTGTGTCACAACTAAAACCTGTAAAATGTAGAATCCAGCACTAGACTCCATCTGCTGTTCCTCCTACTCCCAGACTGACTGCATGTAGGCTTGTGCCAAGTTCCTTCTACAAAATTACTTTCTTGTGGGATTGTTTATGAATAACATTTTTGACACTACCTGCATGGCTGTCCTAGCCTGACAAACGTTTGCTGCTAAATGGTGTGAAATGCTTATGTGCCATGTTCTGGGTTGATTGCATTCAATTAACGCTTTTGTGCAAGGTGCATTTTTGGCACAGCAAGGCCCTGCACCCTTTACCTAAGGGACTGTGTGGCGTTGCTGTGCCCATGAGTCTGATCTAAACCACATTATGTCTTCATTTTCCCTGTGGCGGTTTCAGGATAATGCTGTGTACCGTGTTCCAGAAGGCCCATCAGTTAGGGCACCTGCCTTGCCTCTTCTTTTACACTGGTCCTTTGCCCCTGTAACATCCCATCTCTGCCCTATGGTGCCCTAAGCTTTTTGCCTTGGCACTGCCCCAATATTGGCAGTGTTCTCTGATGTCCTTGGCCTTTTCATTGGATCAAATTCCTGTACCATTTTACTACTCGTGGGTTGGGGCGGGTGGTGGAATGTAGCGAGTGTAGAGAATGTTGAAGAGTTTGAGCGCCTCCTTCTCTAAGGGAACACTGGTTCTTCAATGTGTCTGGCCTGGTGCATGATGGTGTCATTGCCTTTTATTATTTATTTTCATGTTTTATTTTGTTTTCCAGGTGTATGCACTTTTAATATGCAGAATTTATATTTTTTACGTTCAAGAATGCTTCTCTGTGGGAGACACGTTTGATAACCTGTAGTTTAAAGATATTATAAAGCAAAAATAAAAGTGCTAAAAACTAAACCATGTCTGTGCCGTTTCAAATGCGTTGGAGAGACGCCCATGTACTAAAACAACTGGCTGTTTGCTTTGTTGGTTGGAGCATAAGTAGCCGAACCACATCCCCCCATGTTTTCAGAGAAACCGCTTCTACCACAGCAAGATTCCTGCAGCAAACTCAGAATGGTCTATGACTTAGTGCAGCCATTGTACAGTGCTGCTCTACAGGCTGGATTCTCTAACCTAGTTGCTCTGCGACAAAAGCTGTGTTTGAATGAAAATTGGAATGCTGTCTGCTAGAAGCATGCCTTCAGGCTACGAACACAAGGGCTAGTTTAATTGCACTTACTGTGTGCCATGGGTGTGTATCACCGCAAGGCAAGAGTTTAGAGATTTTCCTTTACCAGGTAGGCTCTAGAATCTAGCCTATGGCTCTGACCCCCATAGGAGAGGCCATAAATGCTTACCTCTGAACCAGTAAACATGACCAGTGTTCAGCGTCTTTGCCTGCTCCCATGGCTATAGAGCTGCACGTCCCTATATATATAACCTCTTATCAGGATATTACATATTCAGAAGAACAATTCATGTGTTCGTTTGTCGATCCCCTGGCTAAGGTGTAGTCTCTTTTAACCCTAGAGAAGGCCAATATACAAGGCTGTTTTGCAGTATAACACCATTATCTGTGTTTAAGCAGCAACATAATATACTTTTTTGAAGTGTATATTTTTATTTGTTTAACAATCCTTGAGAGCAAAGCACTGTACAGCAAAACCATAAATTAATAGTAACAAACAAGGGGTCACTGCAATAATAAGTAACAATAAGTGCATTATTAGAAATACAATTCACATAAATATAATATATATTTACACTACAGATTTAGTGCTTGGTGTCCAGGAGATAAAAGGGTGGAGGACCCTACCCCGTAGGACTTACAGTCTAAATGGGGAGGGTAACTTACAGATACAATTCGGAAGAGTGTTAAGTGCTTTAGGTTACAGTGTGCTCCCGAAGTCGTCTTTGAATTTAGTTCTAAAGACATTGAAGGATTTCCCCACTAGAGCTAATGGCTGACACAGCTTTATCTTTGGTAGGGGGGAGCTGAGAGCACTGTGACCAGGCAGCCTTTACCTGGTATCTTCTGGGTGCTGACCTAAAATTTGAATGGCCATTGCAGAGGTATTGTATAATTCCCAAAGCTTCATGCTTGCAGACAAACGCCTGAATGTACTTGCCACTCTTAGGGCCCTTACACTCGGCTGTTTGTTGCGGTGGTTAAATCTTTCCATCTGCGTATGGCACTTAAGATGGCCATACACGCACAGATATTACCTAACTTCCTTCCTATGCTATTTGGTGCATGCATGGTCTGAGACAAGTCGACCAATATCGGGAAAAAAATTTGGATATTGTTGGATCGTTGATCGGGCAGGTCGGAACATCGTCCAGGCTTTACCAATGGTCGCAGAAAAGATCATTATTGTAACTTGTGGCCACATTTACAAGGGCCTTAATGAGCAAGCCCCAATCAAGAATCATTGCTGCTTTGTTACTGAGGTCCCCTGCAGGACAAACACCCATGTGTAAGGGCCACTTATTGCCGTATGGTCCCATCATCTGAACAGCGGGCTTTGTCAGTCTGCAACTCCTCTAGAGGAAAGCCCATCAGTTCTGCATTGAATACAAACAATGGGGTTTTGCTTCATGTGAACCAACCAACCCATTGCAAATGTGTAGAATTCCCTTAGAAGGTGCTATTGCCTCCTTTGGCTTTATATATTGCATTACATTGGGTGAGAAAAGGTAGTGGCCAAGGCAGTCAAATGATCACTATTCATAGAGATACTGTAAGCTTGGCGATGGTCATACTGGGGCACCTTAAAGGAACATGATTAGCACATAATTCTAAAGAGAAAAAAATAACACCGTAATTATTAAACCAACCAAGGAGGTAGGGTTCCCTCTTTAGTAAGCCACACATCTTACTGTATATGCTTCTTAGTTAAATGGTTGCTATGGGTTATTAGAACTGGGTAGCTTTTTGCACCTACTATATATAGTTACATAGTTAAATTGGGTTGAAAAAAGACAAAGTCCATCAAGTTCAACCCCTCCAAATGAAAACCCAGCATCCATACATACACCCCTCTACTTTTAATTAAATTCTATATACCCATACTAACTATAGAGCTTAGTATCACAATAGCCTTTGATATTATGTCTGTCCAAAAAATCATCCATATTACGGACTATTTTTATTGGTTTCTTTGCATAGGGTTGCTGTGCTGCTTCCTGCATCAAAGTGTACAGGTTTCAAAGCTAAGTATTTTAATGGGTTATGGGGCTGTTCTCTGCCTATATCTTTGCTGTATTTTCCCTTTTATGCTTCAAGGATCAGGGCATCTGTTGTGCAACTCCCTGCAGTCCTCCGTCCGTCCTGGACTCCCACCATCCTCCTCGGCTGCCTCAATTACCGGGAGCTGCAGATGAGCAGAGTAGAGACTGCTAGACATTGACATAAGGTGAAGACTTGAATTAATTGCTTTTCTATTCAGATATTTGTATTCTGCCCGTGAGTGCGTCCGTGAGCGCAGCGAATTCTCTCGGTGTCCGTGAGCAGCAACCTCTGGTGCCTTGGGGATCCGTGGCCTTGTAAACATAACACGTTAAAGGGAAATGAGAAAATAAGAAATCCCCTGGCCTGTCCCGAGCTGTGGCCGATCAGAGGGATAATCTCCTGAGAAAGGAATTACCGGCCCATGAATACCAATCTGATTAACCACTGTGAGCACAAATGACTTGTGACAAAGCTTTAACCGGGGAAGGGAGAATTGGGACGTGGGAAATGGCGAACAAAGTCTGTGATACTCTGGTAATAGGCTGGCTCAGGAACCGGCCTCTTGATTATTAATTAACACTTGGGCGTAATGGGGACACTTATCTAGCCCTCATTTGTTCATCTTGAAAGAACATGTGCTGCCCTCTGAATGGCACCGTTCCTAAATCCGTATAGCCGCACATGCACCTGCAGACAGTGCCAGGGAAATAGATTGCCGAATAGGAAAGTTATAGACTAGTTCAAAAATTCTTGGGGAAAATTACAATTGGCAGTCTATATTGGGCAATACACTATTAGGATATTGCCCCAGTCCGCAAGGCACCACTTACATATACTTCACCAAAATATCCAGTAGCTCAAAATCCATTTTTATTCAATTCACATAGTAAATCGTTTACATACTGACCCTATGACAGTTCACCTTAAGTGTTTCATACCCCCTGCAACTTAATCATAGGTGATTAACACCTTAAGTACCAGGGGTATGAAATGCGTAAGGTGGACTGTCATGGGGTCCGTATGTAAACAATTTAATATGTGAATTGAATAAAAATGGATTTTGAGCTACTGGATATTTTGGTGAAGTATATAAAAGTTATAGACTAGGGCAATGTAATGATCCCGCAAATTCTACAGCAAAAACAACTTCATCCAACAGCAGCTTCAGTTGAGGGGAGATGCTCGATAACTATAATAAAAAAATGTGGCACTATTATCTGGACTTAGATTTAAAATAGGGCCTGGCATTATAGGAACACAGCGGCCCAAATCGCCCTACATTAGCGTAATAAATAGCGAGTGTCTATGGCATTTTACAGCTGCCCCTCTGGCATTTGCCAGTTCAGGTTTGAGCACAGGCCACACCAGGGGCTTGCACTTAGGGAAATATATATACACACAGGTATGGGATACATTATCCGGTCAAATACAAGAGATCCTCTGCACTCCAGCCATTATCAATATAATTAAGGACATCGAGACACTTTGGGCCTCAAGCTACTAAAATGCCTTACCCTTTAAACAAAACAGGGATTGATTGTCCATATATTAGAATATATTTAAGATGGCCAACCATTATCCCATAGACAATGGCATATGGGATTAGTTTGGGGAGACTCTTTCCTGTTCCAGCACAATAATGCCCCATGTACAAAGCCAGGTCCATACAGAATGGGTTTGCCGAGATGGGACTGGAACACCCTGATTGATCTACACAGAGCCCTGGTCTCAACCCAACTGAACCCCTTTGGTATGAGTAGGAATTCCAACTGTGATCCAGGCCTGATCCCCAACGCCAATGCCCAATCTCACTAATGATCTTATGGCTGAATGGAAGCAAATCCCACCAACAATGTTCCAACATCTAGTGGAAAGCCTTCCCAGAAGCACAGAGGTTATAGCAGCTAACCAATTTCATATAAATCGGATTAATCCCCTTGTTTTGGGAAGTGACACTGGACAGACAGCTGTGTCTGGGTATTTTTGCCCACATTTTGTACCTTTATAACCAGTTTTGAGCTGTTTCTTCTGCCTCAACTAAGCTGTGCTTTGCCCTGTATACATAGTCATTGTCTGACACAGGCCTTTCCAGGCAGCAGTGAAGGAAACCAAGAGGAATTGATCTGCCATAAAGTAAAACAGGACTGTTGTTTTTGCCAGAAAGGAAGCAGAGACAGACATATGCCTGCTAGAACATACCACTCCTGGCACAAACAAAAAGTGATTACAATAGTTACTTTACATAGAAATTAGGTATCCACCGATCCAGGATTCAGTTCAGGATTCGGCCAGGATTAGGCCTTTTTCAGCAGAAGGATTCGGCCGAATCCTTCTGCCCGGCCGAACCGAATCCTAATTTGCATATGCAATTGGGGCTGGGGAGGGAAATCGCGTGACTTTTTGTCACAAAACCAGGAAGTAAAAAATGTTTTCCCCTTCCCATTCGTATCCGGGTCGGTATTCGGCCGAATCTCTCGCGAAAGATTCAGGGTTTTCGGCCGAATCCAAAATAGTGGATTCAGTGCATCCCTAATAGAAATTAGCTATGATATACAGGCTAGGGTTGCCACCTTTTCTGGAAAAAAATACCGGCCTTCCTATGTATTTATCTTTTTTCAGCATTAATAACATTGGGATCAACATTATTTTTACTGGCCAGACCAGTAAAATACCGGGCAGGTGGCAACCCTAATACAGGCCTTAGTTCTGACGGCAGTGTCTTTTTAAATCGAATTGCTCCGGTGCAATGATGCTGGAAATGGAGGCCATGCCTGTGCATAAATGATGTATATGTTACCATTCACGCTCATGCCCAGGTCCGTGTACAACCAGGAGAAAAAATGTTTAAAAACCAGTGGCGTCGAGTACGCCATCCGCATGCTGTTTTATGTCTTGGAGCGGCCCGCTCCCCGGCAAATGAGACTTTTATGCATGAAACCGTCCCCTGGCGAGAGCGGCGGTAAATCTTGTAGCAGTCAGGCCTGCCTTTGATACATGGCTCTCATAAATTAGTCAGCCCATTATCGTCACTTAATGAAATCCTTAGTGGTAATTTCATGATCCTAATGTATGCGAAGCTGGGAGGGGAAAGGAGCGGCAGCCTCTCTGCCCAGAATGGATCTGACTATCAGACCCAGGAGAAGCAGATGAATGTGTGTGAGTCTAATGTGCTCCGACATGGAATGTGAACAGATGCAGATTTATCACGCCGAGAGATAAGCAACTGTTAATCCAACATGGGTTCTCATTAGGATTTCATCCCCTCCCCTGTCTTCCACTCATGCAGCCCCAGAATTAATGAATGAGCCTCATGCCCACTTAAAGGAACAGTAACACCAAAAAGTGAAGGTGTCCTAAAGTAATGACGATATAATGTACTGTTGCCCTGCACTGGTAAAACTGGTGTGTTTACTTCAGAAACTCTACTATAGTTTATATAAACAAGTTGCTGTGTAGCCATGGGGACAGCCATTCAAAGCTGAAAAAGAAGAAAACGCTCAGGATTAACAGCAGAGAACAGATAAGCTCTGTAGCAATGGGATTCTACTGTGTGCCCTGCGCTTTAATGGCTGCCCCCATGGCTACACAGCAGCTCGTTTATATAAACTATAGTTGTTTATCTGAAGCAAACACGTCAGTTTTGCCGGTACAGGCTTCCAGTACATTATATTGTCTTTCCATTAAAACACTTTCTTTTTTTGGTGTTACTGTTCCTTTAAATAGCACCATACCTGCACTTGGGTGTGCCGTCACCTTAACCCATACATCAGTGAGTGTTATTTGGGGCTATGTTTTTGCATAAAGCAGCTTGGAAGTAATTAGAAGGATAAACAAAAGCGGAACAAACAAAAGCACAGGGCCTTTCAAAGATGTCATGTTACAAATGTCTGACACAGAAGCAATTCCCTAAACCACTGTTAAAGGGGGTTGTTCACCTTTGAGTTAACTTTCAGTATGACGTAGATAGTGATGTTCTGAGACAATTTGCTTTCATTTTTTATTTTTCATGGTTTTTGAGTTATTTAGCTTTTTATTCAGCAGCTCCCCAGTTTGCAATTTCAGCCATCTGGTTTGCTAGGGTCCAGATTTGAATCAGAGCCTAGAATATGACGAATAGATGGCCTGAATAGAAAGATTAGTAATAAAAAGCAATAGCAATAACAATACTTTCGTAGCCTTTCAGAAGAAGGCAAAATAATTAAAAAAAATATATATAAAAAAAGCAAAAATGAAGACCAATTGAAAAATTGGCCATTCTTTAACATACTAAAAGTTAACATAAAGGTTAAGCATCTCTTTAAAATGACTGGTAAAAGAGAACAATGTGTGATTTGTAGCAGCCATTACCTTCTTCTATTTTTCCCAAACACAGGAGAAGAGAAGAGGGGGCCTTTGAGCTCCTGCCAGGTTATAATGGGCGTTGCTGCTGAACATCTCTAACGTATGACCTGAAACTATCTTAGCAATTCTTACACTATATCATTTGTACTTTGTACTATTATTTACATTTTTCGAGCCCGTAAAAATTCCTTTTATTGCCCAACCCTAACGTGAGTCCCCCCCCCCAGCATTCGTAATGTTCCTACAACCTCTTGTAGCCAATGGGAACCCTTCTGAGGCTGATAATGAAGGCGGGGAACTTGTAAAGGCTTACTGAATCCTATAGGCTTGTGGCTATGGCAATGGAATGTTGGGCGAGGGCCCCGGCATTGGTCTCAACCTGTTTGAAGGCAAAGTGCATGTACTGTGGGAATGTGAACCCTGTTAACCCCTGCAGTGACCTGAGTGATTCTTTCCCTCTGGAAAATACAGAGGGACATAGAAATATGTAAATGGTTGAAAAGAATAGGGCAGCTATAGCTTTAAACACTGGGCTTTTGCCGAAGCATCACTTGTTTGACTTTTAAATCCCATTAAAACACTTAGTGGAAATATATCAGTGTAAGAAATGCTCAGGTTCTAAACGTGTGTCTACAAAACTCTGATGTTTGTTATGAATCAAGTTTCTTTATCCTAAAGGGGAAGTAAATTTTGAATCAATATGCCTTGTCATCAGACAGGACCTAAAAAGGGGTGGTTCACCTTTGAGTTAACTTTTCGTATGATGTAGAGAGTGATATTCTGAGACCATTGGCAATTGGTTTTCATTTTTTTTTGATGCGTGGCTTTTGAGTTATTTAGCTTTTTATTCAGCAGCTCTCCAGTTTGCAATTTCAGCCATCTGGTTGCTAGGGTCCAAATGACCCTAGCAACCATGCATTGATTTGAATAAGAGCAGAGGCCTGAATAGAAAGATGAGTAATAACAAGTAGCAATAAGAATAAATGTGTAGCTTTACAGAACGTTTGTTTTTAGATGGGGTCAGTGACCCCCATTTGAAAGCTGGAAAGAGCCAAAAACTGTAAAAAAAAATAAAATAATGAAGACCAACTGAAAAGTTGCTTAGAATTGGCCATTCTATACTAAACTTTAACTCCAGCTCCCACAATACCATGCATGGTCAGTGATAGGCCTGAGAAGAAGAATACCAGAAATGCGCATGACTTGGCTGGAGGAGAAAATCGTTTGTAATTAATAGTTATTGGAAACTTGTTCAGAATTATGTTTTTCTATTGTGTAAATAAAAATATTTTCATTTCTCAAGGTTTTACCCTGTAGCATTCTGTAGGGCAAGATTTACAGGCTGCTTCCGATTGTGGAATGCCACTTGCTTCTCAGAGCTGACTGCCCAGTAGTGATGGCCGAATTTATTCGCCAGACGCGAATTCATGGGGAATTTGCGCGATTCGCCGTCAGCGAATAAATTCGCAAAACGCCCTCGAAAATTCGCGGAAAAAAATCGACGGCGTCAAAATTTTTTTTTTCGAAAAAACGGGACGCTGGCGCCGTTTCGCTAATTTTTTGCCATTTCGCGAATTTTTCGGCGAAACGGCACAAATTCGCCCATCACTACTGCCCAGTGCATGGCCTTGTTTTGCTGCTGGAATAATCCCTGCCTCCCATCGGGCACACTGCATTGCTAAGAGTTGCCTGTTTTTGGCCGATTTCTGAAGCCACCAAAGCATCTGGAAACCCAAGCAAGTGATCAATAAGAATTGATTTCCCAGAGAACCTGGGGAGAGCTTTTAATAATCTCGTTTAGAGCTTGTAAAAAAATATTTGATTTAAAGGCCAGAAGTGATGAGACTGTGAAGGGGAAAAAAAATCTAAAGAACCTGCGTTCAAAGAGTCTGGACCTTGAAAGGAAGTCGGGATGGAAAATCAAAAATGACGTTGTGCTGGCTGTGAATTATTTAATAGGTTAGAAATATTCTGTGAGTGGGAACCAGGCGCAAGTTCCAACACCAGTCTCCTCCTGGGGGGCTTAGAGAGGCGGGAAAAGCAATAAAAAGCAACTGGTCTGGTCTTAGGTGAAAAATAATGAAGATTTAGGGAGGCCTAGACTCTCCAAAAGGAAATCAATATGTTCCTGTCTAAGTCCTCCAAGCCGGCTGTTGGTAGCCTCCCCAAACAAGAATTGTACCCTCCCCCTCTGGGTCAGGTTGGGGTGGCGGCCCTGTGAAGGTGCCATATGCCTCAAATATGGGTTTATTTCTTTAAGCCCATTAATCTTCCTTCCTAGACTTGAATGAAATTCCAACCTTTAAAGGGCATGTAAAGTCTAAAATAGAATAAGGCTAGAAATGCTGTATTTTGTATACAAAACATAAACATGAACTTACTGCACCACAAGCCTAATCAAACAAATGATTTATGCTTTCAAAGTTGGCTACAGGGGGGTCACCATCTTGTAATTTTGTTAAACATCTTTGCAAGACTAAGACTGTGCACATGCTCAGTGTGGTCTGGGCTGCTTAGGGATCGTCTTAAACAAAGCTGCTTGAGCTCTGCATGGCTGGGAAGTAAGGCGGGGGCTCCCCCTGCTGTTCATAAGTATGATTGTTTCCCTCTCAGCAGTTAGGGACCGTCTGACAATTCCTATCCACAGCAGTAAATGAAGGGAGAATTTCACTGCATACAGCCAGGTTTCTTATAAAAACTGTACACATTTGTTAATTACAGTATATTGGAGATAGGTTTCTTTTTCATTAAAGAAAGTAAATATGGGATTTTATTTTTTTGCCTTTACATGTCCTTTAAATGTACAATGGATCAGATCACTCTTCTGAGCACTTTTGCAATTGTTTTTTTTTGTTTTCAAGATATTGGCAATTATGTTACTGCTAATACAGGTGTGGGATTCGCTATCTTGAAACCCGTTATCCAAAAAAGCTCCAAACTACGGAAAGGCCATCTCCCATAATTTTTACAAATAATTCAGATTTTTAAAAATGATTTCCTTTTTCCCTGTAATAATAAAACAGTACCTTGTACTTGATCCCAACTCAAGGCAAAATAACTCTTTTTTATTTAATGTTGAAAATAATTTTTAGTAGACTTAAGGTACGGGGATCCATATTATGGAAAGATCCCTTCTCTAGAAAACCCTAGGTCCCAAGCATTCTGCAAAACAGGTCCCATACCTGTATAGTGAAATTGAAACAACAGCACCGTATGATGGTCTATTCTACTGACCATCCTGACAGAGGAAAGACATTTTCCAATAAATATTTTCTAACGATTCTCAGGTCCTGTCTGCAATCTCAGTGTATTCACAGTGTAAAAATTGATACAAGATATCTTCCAATCCAAATTAGGAAAACTGGGTAGGCAGTTTTGAGTTGGATAGCCCTCCTTAAAAAACAGGTTGTCTGGGTCAAAATGGGTTAACCCTAGGGCAGACACTATAATAAGTGGCAGGTGTGTATAATAACATACCTCCCAACATTTGAAAACTAAAACTTGTGAATTTGTTTTGGCCACGGCCATTTTATGACCACACCCCCTAATTACCATGCCCATTTTTCAGAATTTGACAGGTTTGAGGGCATTTCTGGGAGTTTTAGTGCACGTTTTATGTGTAATAACAGTTTTGCTAATGAAGGTGAATTGCCCCTTAAGTTGCAAGTCACAGTTTCCCCAAGAGACCTGCTTATCTTAAATTGTTACAATTGTTTCTTTGCTAATCTTAAATTGTTACAAAAGTGTCTAAATGCAGCTGCTTGCTGTTCTGGGCCTCTTATTTTAATTGTTATATTTTAAGTTATTTTAATTAAAGGGGAACACCACAATTTAAGCTTTTTGTAAAGTAAACATAATTTTAAGCAACTTTGCAATATATATCAATTAAAAAATATGCAGACTTTTCATGATTTGTAATGGTTTCTGACAGTTCCCTAAGCCTAGCCCCCCTGCTCTCCTGCTGATCTGTCTGACTACTTTGCTGAGCTGGCTGACTACTGTTACTTTGTATTAACAGCCATCTGTCCTCAGCCTGCATCCTCCAAACCCCACAATTCCCGGCACAAGTGATTTCAATAAGGAAAGGAACATCACAGTGCAATGCATTGTGGGTAATGTAGTTCCTGCATGCTGTCTGTAAACTGTGGAGAAGTTGTTGCAATTTGTAACATCAATTTAGTCCCTCCTTCCCTGCCAGGATTTCAAATGATGCAGAAAGAGAAGAACTGTTAAACATCTGAATTAAGCATAGAAAATGGCATTTATTTATACTTTTTGGAGAAACAGGTAATTGTGATGGGTATAATAGGGGTTTCCGTGTTATGTGGGCCTCTTTATCAAATTTTGGTTTGTTTTCCCCTTTAAGTTTCAGAAACGTTGTATTTTTTTCTGGCGTCAGTGCAGGAGATCAGTCGGGACATTTCATTAACAAACCCAGGACTACGGGCTGAGCTGTCCAAATCAGAACTGTCTCGCAGAAAATGTGACAGAGGTATGTACTAATCTCGAGTCCCCCAAAAAATCATGTGTCTTGTGTCACATAAATACATTGAGCACAGATATAACAGTGATAAATATAATCATTTCGGGAGGTGTTACAGCCGTAGCAACAAACTGGTTGCCTAGAGTTCATGGTCTATATCTTCTATAGAATACAATGGCAATCAATGTGCCGGCATTGCATAGGAGCAGTGGGTATACAATACAGGCAGGTTCATTGGCTCTTGATAAAACTGAAAATAAAGGATAAAAAGTAATAAAGTAATGCTAAGCCTGACGTAGCAGATGCCAGTGTCTGTTCATGCTGAGGGTGATGGTATAAATATAAAATCAGTTAAATTTGACCTTATAGGGAAAAGACTATTTATGGTCAGTTTTTACTTCATCTCCAATCCCCAAGGTCCTTTTAAGGATACCAAAAAAATTAAATATAATTAGGTTAAGGTGCAATTAAAAAACTGCCCATTTATACAAATACTTACTATTATTTAATTGCCCCTTTTATACACAATTCATCACATTAAAAACAAAGCTGGCCGGCCAGAATAATAAAATATAATTTAATACTTATAAATAGAAATATCACATTTCATATTAAAATCAGCAATATACTGTAGTTCTTAAACAGTCTCTTAAAAACCCTTAGAATCAGATTGAGAATTTATACAGATCTTAGCGTGTGAATTGCAGGATTTCAAACTTCTCAAATCTCACCAGTCATTATCCGAAACATGACAAAATATGTATAAAAGCAATATGCAGAGGGTGATTTTGCCCAAGTTGTAGACTTTAAAAAAAACAAAAAAAAAAAAACAAATTTGTCTCACATGGTAAAGGTCTGTAATTGGCACTTGGGATTTTTCTTGTGTGGGATAATGTTAAATAAGCCCAACAGAGAACCTGGTGAAAATCATTTGGCCAGAGATGGTGCCCGTTAACCCTACCTGTTATCATGACGTATGGAGGAGTTTCCCTTTAAAGCCCATAAACCAATCAAATGGTTGGAGAGAGGGGGAATCTGTCTCAATCACTATATTTCACTGTTATTTATTTATTTCACATATTTGTCAATGATTTCACAAGTGACGGAGCACAACCGTGTGCAGAGAAAAATAATGGAAATAAATATTATAGCTTCTGTATGTGCGAGACATGATATATTACAGCTCTGCAGTCCAAGTGGCTTATACTACCACTTTATTATTTATATATATATGAAGGTAAATATGCAGAGAAAGAGCTTATTATGGTATTGCAAATACAAGGAAACTACATATGCACAATCAATATATATCATACCTTGAATAAAATATCAGCAGAAAGCTCTGCGGGAAAGCTCTTTACACTCCATACTCAATAAAACATATTAATGCATCATCATTAAGAGACCCAGTGGAATTTCTCCTCGTCAGAAAGTAATTGCCTGACCCGGTCATCTCCACCTGCTATTGAACTTCTGTTCTTCATACTCTTCCTATTCTCCCTTTCTACTTAGCAGTCATCTCAAACTACAACTCCCATCATACTTGGCTGGTCATATTCTCCAACCACAAATTCCAAAATCCTTGTCCATATTCTTCGAATTATTTTCACATTATCGTTGCCCAAATTCTCTTATGCTCATTATACTTGACCATATTCTCCAACTCCAATTCCCATTATCCTTTCTCATATCCTCCAATTCCCATTATCCTTACCAATATTCTCTAATTCCCATTATCCTTACCCATATTTTCCAACTCCAATTCCCATTATCCTTTCCCATATCCTCCAATTCCCATTATCCTTACCCATATTATCCAACTCCAATTCCCATTATCCTTTCCCGTTGATTGAGGGTGGACGCCATTACAGCACATCACTGAGAGACTTGAAAGAACTGATAGCCGGATGATCCCTCTATCCCTCTGGCCACAGACTCCAAACTTCACAAACAAGCTCGATAGTAGGGATGACCTCACCAGATCAGAAATCAGGGAAACCAAACTTGGATATGGCTAAGCTAGTTCCCCTGCCCGCTTACACTTTTGTATTTTTAACATGGATAAATAAATTTAATCAGGTTTCATCCAAGTTTGGTCTCCCTGATTTCTGATCCGGTGAGGTTATCCCTACTATCAAGTTTGTCCATTATCCTTTCCCATATCCTCCAATTCCCATTATCCTTACCCATATTATCCAACTCCAGTTCCCATTATCCTTCCCCATATTCTCAAATTCCCACAATCCTTACCCATATTATCCAACTCCAGTTCCCACTATCCTTATCGATATTCTCCAACTCCAATTCCCACTATCCTTACCCATATTCTCCAACTCCAATTCTCATTATCCTTACCCATATTCTCCAACTCTAATTTCCATTATCCTTGTTCATATCCTCCAACTCTAATTCCCATTTTTATTCTTGCCCATATTCTCTAATTCCTTGCCCTCCAACTTCCTCTCCCATAATCTTTGCCCTTATTGCCATTATCCTTCCCCACATTCTCCAAACTTCTTCAGCTGCAACTCTCATCTTTCTTGGCCATATTCTCTCCCATCATACTCAGCCATGGTGTTGCACTGTTACAGAACTACAACCCCTGCTACTGACTAATGAGATTTTGGAATTTCAATCCTTTGGGACCTACTCCTCACTGGGAATAGAACAAGGTGCAGGGGAGGAAAGACCCAGCGTGTTTATTAGGGGCATGAATAGATTCCTTTATTATTGCTGTACTAGGGTGGGGAATAGACAGGTTGTACACAAAGCTGGGTGGGTCCACATCATCCCTGTGAATATTTTTATTTATAGTGTTTCTTTTATACACCCCCTCAGAGGGCAGAATGGTGAGCAGGTATGTACAAGCCCATCTTTAGCTTAATTGTCACACAAAACAGAGTTGTCCCTAGTGGTGGTTGGGCCTGGGGCAAATTCCTTAGCCATCACTAGTTCAGTAGCAGGTGGAGGCTGCACAGTTACAGCAGTGGGGTCCTGGGTTTGGAATCGTATGCTTGGGTGGGTTCCCTTTGGGTACTGTGGATTCCTCCCACACATTACAATAGCATTCTCCAGCTCCTGATACAACTGACTATAAGGTGTGCATTTGCAATAGACTGTAAGCTCCACTGGGGCAGGGACTGATGTGAACAATAAAGCTCTGTCCTGCTATATAAATAGTGCATGATAATGTTAGAGCCCCCAGTATCATTTCCAGAGGTGATTAATCTGGTGGGTGCAATGGAGTTTCTTTGCTTTCCCTCTACATATAAATGCTGCCTTTGTAGCCCTGGGGTTGGTTACCCTTGTAGCAGACCCTGTGGTTGCAGGGGGGCCCAAGAGTGTAGAGGGCCCAATAAGGTCCTAATTAAGGAACAATTTCAATATATCTTGGTAAAATAGGAGCCTTAAATTGAATTTGCAGTGGGGCCCAGTAACATCTAGTGATGCCAATGCTTGAAAAGCTGAGTGTAAGTCAGTAAGACCTGTGGGATTCTGGGAAAATAAACTAAAATAGACTAAAAACGCATGGCTACATATGTGCATTGTTTGCCCTTCTGTTAGTAAATGAGTTGCCTTTTGCTAATATAAAAGCTCAGAAAACATCTTAAGAGAAGTGCAGTTATGCCTGAGGACCACTAGGGGTCTACATCCCACTACAGAAATAAGCAGATAATGCAAATGCCCAGTATGTTATGTTTTTGTAAAGCCCAAGTAATGACACATAAAGGTTGCTGCGGAGGGTCCTTAAATTCATTGTGAATGAATGATCTGATCAGGTTCCGATGCAGACTGAATAGGATATGGGCAATCCCATGACAAAGATCTGAAAATTAAATATTTGTCTCATTTGATATTAATGGATGGGGAGTCTGGATTTAGATATGAACATTATGGGAATAGGTGTGGTGTTTGCCAGTGACAAGGGACAGGCTATGAGCCTGGGCATTGTAGTTCAGCATTGGTTGCACTCTGAACACATTTTCCCGCATTAAAGAGGATGTAAAGGCAAAAAGATAAAATCCAATTTGTACTATCTTTAATGAAAAAGAAACCGATTTCTAATATACTTTCGTTAAAAAATGTCTACCGTTTTTATATGATACTTGACTGTATGTAGTGAGATTCCCCCTTCATTTCATTTGCTCTGACTGGTGCAGATAGGAAACTTCAGATGGTCCCTAACTGCTCTGCAGGGAAACGATCATACTTAAGAACAGCAGGGGGGTGTGACTTCCCAGAACTTGAGCAGCTTTGTTTGTTTCCCTGTAAAGCAGCCGGCGACCGTGTAGAGATTTGTATCCACAGACCCAGTGCAGTCTGTATATTCTGATTATTAATCAGTCTTGCTGTATCAGCTTCTATGGCAGAAGTTATTTGACATGTGCTGTTTTGATAATTTATGACGATCCCTAAGCTTAACTTCCCAACCGAAGACCAGACCACACTGAGCATGTGCGTAGTCTTGGTCTTGCAAAGATGTTTAACATAGTTACAAGATGGTGACCCCCTGCGCCAACTTTGAAAACATAAACCATTTGTTTAATTAGGCTTCTGGTGCAGTGAGTTCATGTTTATATTTAGTATATAAAATACAGCATTTATAGGATTATTCTATAGCAGACTTTAGTTCCCCTTCAAGAATAGGGACAAAGACATTCTACATTGCCTGGTGCCCTCTCTTTCCCAACTCTGGTCCTTGGCTTTGCCAGTAATTATAATATGCTTATCATGCATGAATAACCTATGGTTCTCCAGTTACTATAATTCTCAAAATCACCTGACAGCCAAAGGGAACTGCAATCCCCTGCTCTCAGGGTGGGACTGGTCCACCGCAGCCAGGTTTATGTTCCCAGTGGGCCCTGGCATGGGTGGTCATTTTTCTTTTCCCGGAACACGGAAGTGTTAACTATTTTGTTCCTTTCCCAGGTTCGTTGATCTGACGCGACACGTCTGTCGAAAGCAGATGATGCGTGCTGCGTCTGCATCCAACAGTCGTCTCGCGTGGGATCAACGCTGCGACTTCATCAGACAATGAATGCACTTACCTTATTTCCGCTGTATCCGGTTTGACGCCTGCGTTTTTGCGCAGCACGTCGGATCACTCCAAAATCATCAGAAAAACAGGAACTGTGAATGAGCCACTGACGCAGTGCTAGCTGCAAAGTGTGTTTATTCAAACAACATGTTTCGGGCACAAAGCCCTTTATCAAGTATAGTGTACATATCAAAAAGTGCAACTTTATAGTGAGGAAGGAAATGATGTCATCCCCCAAGTGGGAGTGGTCGAAAGTCCATTGGCATATACGTCCATTCACCCTTCGTGGTGTGTATCACTTGTAAGTCCAATATTACACATAAATTCACACAGGAAAAATAGTTACAAAAAACCAAATGGAACTGCCCTCACAATTAGGGCCTACCACAGACATGATTTAACATTTTACGAATAAACAGTAGGAAGGATTGCCCAGATCTTACCATTATCTTGATTGGTAACTAAATTATTATTCGAATATTTCGATCTTGTATAGTATGGGCAAAAGTGTAATACTTTATCTGTAAGGGAAAAAAACATACATGTTAGTCCATCAATTTAGATTATCCCAAAAAGCTCCAACTATCGTTTAAACCTTTTGGTTGCATAGTATCCAGTTTTTTTATCCAAAATGCTTCCCTTTGCAGCCGATACTTCAGCATGTCACCTCCTCTCGTGAGGGGGTTTATAACCTCAAGTACTGTCCACTTCAGTTGGGAGAGATTATGGTTTGAGGTATTAAAATGTCGTGAGACAGTAGTATCTGTAGAGGTTCCATGTTTAAAGTTCCGTTTGCTACCTCTATGTTCTTTTATACGGGTTTTCACTGCTCTTAGTGTCTGCCCAACATATCCCATACCGCAAGGACATTTTAACAGATAAATGACATTTGTTGTGTCACATGTAGCAAAATGTTTAACCCTTATCGGTATGCCTTTTGTAGGATGTCTCAATGTATCACCTTTTATTATAGAGGGACAACAGATGCAATTAAGACAGGGGAAGGTGCCCATTTTTGGTGTCCCCAGAAATCTCTGTATGCCTTTTTTCTTATGGCTCACCTCTGCCTGACATAGGGAATCTCTTAGGCTTTTGCCTTTAGTGTAGCTAAACACAGGGGGTTTAGTTAGCACTTTTCTGAGTATTTTATCCTGTAGCAATATAGGCCAGAATCTATGGACAATGTGTTCAATTTCTTTGCTACAATTGTTAAATTGGCTAACAAAAGGGAGACATTTCTGATTGTTTTTAGTTTTATACACAAGTAGCTGGTCTCTTTTCATTTCGCCCACTTCCTTAGAGCATGCTTCAACTATTTTAGGTTTATACCCTCTTTTTATAAACCTTTCCTTCAGGTTGTCAGCAGCAGCCTTATAGTCATCAGTTTTGGATGATATTCTTTTAGCGCGAATAAATTGTCCCTTTGGTATGGCCTTAATTACGTTAGGGGCATGGTAGCTTGAGGCGTGTAAGATATTGTTTTTATCTGTACTTTTACGGTACAGGCCAGTATTTATTCTCCCATCTTCAAATTTTAGGGTGACGTCCAAGAAATTAATAGTATGCCCCCCAATTTCAGTAGTAAATTTGATGGTGGGGTGTGCTTCATTAGCCACTTGTATCATTTCCTCAAACCTTTTAACTGGTCCATCCCATATCACTAATATATCGTCCACAAATCTATAGTAGCCCACTATAGATTGCGTATAGGGTTCAGTTAGGAATAACTGTTTTTCTAGTCTGTGGACGAAAATATTAGCAAAGGATGGAGCAACGGCCGCACCCATTGACGTCCCTTGTCTCTGCCAATAGAATTTTTCTGCAAAACGAAAGTAATTTTTCTTCAGTACAATATTTAAACAATCGACCAGAAAGAAAATCAGTTGATGCGGGGTATCTGTCTCAAGTAATGCTTCTTCTATATATTTAATCCCTTCATCCTGGGGGATGGACGTATATAGGCTTTGTATATCTATGCTGCATAACGTTATTTCAGGGTCTAAAGCATTTAATGCCCCTAGTCTACATAGTAGATCAGTGGTGTCTTTTAGACAAGTGCTGATACCTGCAACGTATGGTTGTAAATAGCCATCCACAAATTTTGCCAATGGTTCCAGGACTGACCCTATACCCAAGACAATTGGTCTTCCTGGGGGGTCAGATAGGGATTTATGAATTTTAGGTAGAAGATATAGTACTGGGGTACGTGGGTGCTCTTTAATCAAAAATTCTCTTACATGGCCTGGTATGATACCATTCTCAAACGCTTCAGTGACCATTAATTCGATTTCTTTCTTAATTTCATTTACAGGGTCACCTTTAATGAGTTCATAATGACCTGGTGTTTCTAATTGTTTAAAGGCTTCTGACAGGTATTTGTCCTTATCTAAGATCACAATCCCCCCACCCTTGTCAGCTTTCCTTATTACAATTGAGTCATTCGATTTTAAATTTTGTAATGCCACTTTTTCTTTATATGTAAGATTATTAGTATTCTAAGTGGTCATTTTTTTGTCCCACAATTGTTTGACTTCGTGTGTAACAATTTTCTCAAAAGCTGACAAGGATTCATTGCTAACTTCTGGGGAGAATGTGCTCTTGTTTTTAAACCGGCACATCTTATCAAATTGTGTGCAATCCCTATTGTCTAGGGGTGGGAGAGAGTTAGCAAAATGGATTTTTAGTTTAATGTCCCTCACAAATTTTTGGAATGAAATATCCCAAGTTGCATAATCAGTAGTATAAGCAGGTACGAACCCTAATCCTTTGTTTAATAAGGACAGTTCGACAGGGCTAAAGTTCTGTGCAGATAAATTAACCACAAGGTTATTTACCTTGTCTTGTTCCTGTCCCTCTTCGGGTATTCGTCTCTGGCTGTTGGTGCCCGTGAGTTTTGAGGTGCACTTGGGGTAGCCTGGGATGCGGCTGCTGCTCCTAAAAAAGGCTGCGCTGATGAGCTGGAGTAGTCCTCACTGCTAGAAGTGCTGGCTATGCGGCTTCCGTATCTGCGCTGCTTTTTCTGGCCGTAGTACCTTCTTGGCGGCTCCCTGTAGAGGTTCTGCTCCTCTCTTGGCCTCTGTGTGCGATCCGGAGCCTCTGCACGGCCTGATGCTATGATGCGCTGGTTGCGCCTTCTAGTTAATTGATCGCGCCGTTCCTCTCGCCACGTGTAGATCCGGCCATCTTGGTAATCCTTGGCGTCGCGCTCAAATTTGATGCGCTTTCGGGCTGTAATGGTGTCCCGTAGTTTGGTGAGTGTTTCTTCTTGTTCTTTCAGGAGTTTTTCTGCTGACTGTTTGCCTTTCTCCTGTATCAAGTTCTCTCGAGAGCACTTAATATCTTTCCGGATACATAGTAGCTTGTCAGTTAGTGTATCAACTGTTAGTAGCATTAAGTCTTGGCTACATTTGTTGCAGATTTCGTGCCATCGTTGTTGCAACTGCTGATCATCTGCACATAGGTTAGGTTTGATGTCCAGTCTTAGTCCACGGGGTATTCTTTTAGCCTTTATATATTCCGCAAGTGAGCTGGCATGGAGGCTAGTATGGATCTCTTTCCGCTGTAGATTAAACAGTTCTTTAGCGGTGTCCCTTGTTGGTGCGGTAGTCACTCCAAAATCATCTGTGTAGTCCTACCCATATTCCTAGCAGTATTTCCTGTCGCATTTCACCCTGTGTTTCTTCAAAAATAAATGTTTGCTGCAAGATGACCGGGGAAGCTAAGTCATAAAAAATGACCACGTGAGATCGATTGGAGAATGTTAGTTTAGGGCTATGTGATGGGGTCAGGGAAAAGAACATGCCAAATATTGGAAGAAGTAATCATTTTTAATGGTAAGCATAGAAATGGGCACACAATTTAGCCTATGAATATGCTGTATAGTTAATGTTTGCTCCTATATGAACTTTACATAGCAGCAATTCTGTACATGGGACTGGTTGCACATGTGATGCATCAGGTGCAGCATGATTGACAAACACACAAAGTAGTGCTACACAATCCTCACCGCTTTATCACAGGCTTGATAAAGGGCTGGTTTAGCCCAAAACGTTGCTTCACCTGTTGCACAAATAAATTGAATTTTCACTATATCGGAGTGCTGCTGAAATATGTTTGGAGGAGCAGCATTATTGCACACAAGCAAGCCCTATATTTTTAAAACAAAGCTGTGGTGGAAGATTTACCTACAACTATCTATTGAGCACTGTGAAAGGGAAGCAAGTCAATGCCCTTCTCCACCCCTCTTTTGGACGCAGCACCCAAATGCATGCTATTTATTATCGCATCAGGTGCAATTTTCCTGGAATTCTAGGCAAAGAATGATACCATTCAAATTTGCAGCTTCCGTTTATTTAGTAGCTGGCTGAAGGAAAGATTTAACCATATCAACGTCATCATCATCCATGGGTATTAATAGGATTTTCCTATAAGATCATAATTAAATCTTACTCTCCTTGGTTGAGCGAGGGCCTTCTCTGGGCTGGGTGGGTGGAGGGATAGAACTTGAGTTGTAATCAGATGCAGCTCGATTTTTGATTCCCCTCATCCCATATTTAATTAAGCCTGACATATGAACATATAGACAGCAAAGAACGTAGCTTATCTTCCCTGCCAATTATTATTTGTTCCCATTCGCTGTTTGCCAGGTGTGATGAACATTTTCTGGCTGCTGCGGGAACAGGGATAAGCATCATAAGAGGAATAGATCCATTCATACATGCAGAACTCCTCTTCCATCATTCTAAAACCAACTCATAGGGTCAATGGTGAATCCTCTGCTCTAGAGACAGTAGAAGCCATTCTATTTATCCTAAACAGATGGCGCTGTTGCTATTGCTGCATGCAATTCTGTTTCTACACAGCCCTGCAGAATTTATTAGATATTACTGCCTTACAATGACTGCCCCTGTAGATATGCTTATAATATGATTTCTCTGTTATTGGAAATAACAAAGAGGATTTTTATAGAAAGTCTGACCCCAAGAGATTCTGCTGCACCTGAGATCTTCACTTCTTCATGTATAGTCCTGTGCTTATTTAAAGTGCCTATGAAGAGGCAACTAATGTTCTCATATGAGGATACGATTCTGTTAGACCCTATCTATACTGTATTTGGGTCAAAGAGCCAAGCGGGTTTTGTGCATTTCTTTTGCATGTCCCTAGAGCCATGACACACATGGTGCCAGGTACCCAATGGAATGAAAACGGCAGATGATGAATATGCTAAGGAGACATGGGACATTCTGCATGGAAAATATGGTTTATAAGATGGCTCAGTAAAAGACAGGGTTATAACCAGGGGTAGGCAGTAGAGAAATCTGCCTAGGGTACAATCATTTTGCAAAACGAGGAGGGGTGCAAGTCTAGAAAATATATATATATATCAGTAGTAGTGCCCAAAATCAATCAACTATCAATGACACATCGCTCATCAGCCTTGGTAAATAAGTAGGTATGAGCTTGCCATTTACCCCTAGAGGGTGAACAGTACCAGAGCTGCTTGGGCCAGCTTTGGTAAAAGATCTCACCAATGGTTATTATGTACAGAACCTTATATACAAAGTGCAGTTACTCAAAATCCCTGCTGGCCATGGTAAAGTATACGCAGAAATGGAATGAAACAATGTGGTATTGGTAGAAACTTAGGGCCCCACTCCCAGAGAAGCATAGATACATACTTTTGAGTGACTGAAACAGGAATGACTGCCCTGGGATCCCAATGTACCATGAAACCCACAGAACAGCAGATGGAGACAATATTGTAGAGTCCTGAAGCGGGTCGGGTACCTGCGGGTTACCTGCAAAAACCTGCGGTACCCTGTGGGTTGCGGGTAGACGTTCGAGGGTGTGGGGTATAGACGTGGGTTGGTGGTTCTGCAGGTTTGGGGATTGTGGGATTCTCAATAGCGATTTTTACTCCTTTTTTCTGATCATGCCTACTTCCGATGATGTCACTTCCGGTTTATAATGACAGCACTTTCTGTTTTACTCCTTTCTTCTGATCACGTCTACTTCCGATTATGTCAATTCCAGTTTACAATGACAGCAGTTCCTGATTCTTGATGGTCAGTGGGTCCAGGTTGCAGATAAGGTACTTGCAGGTCGGGTATCGGGTCCAAGCGGGTAAGAATGTGGGTTGCGGGTACGGGTTCAAAAAATGGACCCGTGCAGGACTCTACAGTAATGCAAGATGGCAACAGTGGGCAAGATGAAGAGAGCAGGGAAGGCTGGTGATAGTTGGGCAAGATGGAAGTTGGGCACAATGGCTATAGTTTGGCAATAGCAGAGCAAGATGGGCAAATTGTTGTCAGTAGGGAAAGGTGACAATCAAAGGTCGAACAAGATGATGGCCTTAGGGCAGGATGGTGACATTAATGGAATATGACAACAGTAGGGCAACATGGAGACAGAATTGAAGATGGAGACTGTTGGGTAAGGTGGCAACAGTAGGGCAAGATAGAGACAGATGGGTAAGATGGAAACAGCATGAGAAATTGGATACAGAAGGGTAAATGGAGACAGTTGGTTAAGATTTCAAGAGTAGAGCAAGATGGAAAAAGTTGCATAAGATGATAGTTCAGCAAGATGGCAACAGTAGGGCATGATGTTGAACATAGTGCAAAGAAATGATTGCAGGGCAGGATTGTAACAGTAGGGCAAGACAAAGCTGGTAGATCAAGATATTGTCAATGTCATTAGGTCATGTAACACTTCAGATCAATGGTCTTAACCAGTCCAGAAAGAAATGATCACTTCATTTCTCATTTCAGCCTAGACTCCATCTCATTCAGTGGATTGGAGGAGCAGCCGCACAGTTACTATAGAAAGTAGCACAATACTATCAAAGTGTCTTCAAATGAAATGAAATTACACAAATGGGCTAGTTATGTGATGACAGTGTAGCTTTAAATAACCCAATCTAGCAATTTGATGTGAAGCTGCTGCTGCCTGGTTCCACGCAGCACACAGGCACAGCATCTCCCCACAAAAGCTTTCAACGAGGCGTCTGAGGACAATGCACACAAGCCGATTCAGACAAACAAAAGGAGGTTGGATGACCTGATTCAGTCTCTACCTGCTTCATATCGGTCGTAATATTCAGGAGAGACACGGTGTTATTTTATTCACTCAGCTCAAAAGAGAGAGGCAGAAAAGGAGGCTTTTAAAAAAAAAAGACAAACAAAAAGTTCTGACAGGTATAATATTAATTTGTAAAGAGAGAATATAAGCTATTTAGGGGCATTGTTGGTTTTCCATTTTCAGTATTGAAGCAAAAATTGATCCTGGCACAGAACAATGCTTTTGTCATGCACTGGAACATTTGGCACGCAATGAAAAGGCTAGCTCAGCCAGTAGATGCCCGTGTTCAACAAAGTCCTTATGGAGCGATACGACCCAGCTCTAGCAATTAGAAGAACAAGGCAGTAGAGAGGGAAGGATAAACCCAAAGGGTTATGGAGGCCAGACTAAAGGTCAGGAATTCATAGTCGGCCCAAGAGTCTACACCAGTGATCCCCAACCTGTGACATGGGAGCAACTTGTTGCTCACCAACCCCTTGGATGTTGCTCTCAGTGGTCTCAAAGCAAGTACTAATCTTTTAATTTGTGGTTTGGATTGTGGTTTGGAGGTTTTGGTTGCATAAAAAACAGGTGTTTTGCCAAAAAGAACCTCTTGTAGTCAGCCAGTCCACATAGGGGCTAGCAAATAATCAATCACAGCACTTACTTGGCTGCATGGCAGCGAACATTTTTTTAAACTTTCAACTATTTTTACATCTGAATGTGGCTCATGGGTGAATAAAACATTTGGGGATCATGAGCAACATGTTGCCGACACCTTGGATGTTGCTCCCAGTGGCCTCAAAGCAGGTGCCTAATTTAGAATTCCAGGCTTGGAGGCAACTTTTGGTTCTGACAACCAGAGCCTCCTGTAGGCTGTCAGTCAACATAGGGGCTATCAATAAGATATGATATCGCTCAGCTCCAATGTATCAATTATAAATTACAAATTATGTGAAGCGCTGAAAATATTCACTTAATTTTAAGGCGGGCCACAAAAAAAATTCTCTTCTCGAGAAGTATATATCCTTTTTCAAATGTACATATACATATTATAAACGTTCACCCTGTTTTTACGATGACCTGGGTGTATATACCCCAGTTCTTGCGTAACCAAATGTTAACAATCACGGATTAAATGAGGGAAATGCTGTACTCACTGAGTTGAACAAGTGGTCCTGGTGCATCGCCTCGAACCCATAGATTAGGGGAGTGTTTGCGATTTTTTTCTGCACCATAGGGGCTATCAATAGTCAATTACAGCCCATATTTGGCACCCCCCGGACCCTACAGGTGTCCCCACTGGTGGCCAATAAAGGAGCAACCATGTTTGGGAGTTTTACTTTGAAAGCAGCAAGTAAGTTACAGGTGAAAAACTTAGTCCTTTTGCAAAATGTATAATGAAGCAATAGAATTCTTAATGAATCAGTTGAAAATTGAGTGTAGGACTGGCCACACCTGGGATGACTGTGACGTAGTTGGCCAGCTTAAGGGCTCTTACTCACTGGCGTTCTGACCTGCGCTCCCCTGCGTTCCGTTTTTTGGCATTCAGCCGCAGGGGAGCGCAGGAATAGACGCATGTCATTATTTCAAATGGGGCTGTACTCACTCAGACGCGTGTTGGCGCCGAACGCAGGTTGAGACGCAACATGCTGCATTTTTCCTGCTTTCGGCGCCTACACGTGTCTGAGTGAGTACAGCCCCATTTGAAATAATGACATGCGTCTATTCCTGCGCTCCCCTGTGGCTGAACGCCAAAAAACGGAACGCAAGGGAGCGCAGGTCAGAACGCCAGTAAGTAAGAGCCCTTAATATATTGCAATATATGGACACACAATCCCTGTTTTGTTTCAAGGGTAAGGCATTTTTAGTAGCTTAAAGCACAAAATGTTTCAATGTCCTTAATATATTGATAATGGGTTGAGTGCAGAGGACTCTTGTATTTGTCTATGTGAATTTTGTGGTCACAATCTTATTGCACCCCCACTTAATGTTTTTAAAAATTAGTGGTGAGCACAACTTTCCTTTGTTTGTTATAGTTATACAGGAGCAGTGACCAGCTCCATGTTGTAGCTCCCACCCTTCCCAGCTATAGTCAGGTGATCCCACTGGTGTCTAATAAAAGGGCAACCATGTTTGGGAGTTTTACTTTGAAAGCAGCAAGTAAGTTGCAGGTAAAACTTAGTCCCTTTGTAAAATGTATAATGAAGCAATAGAATTCTTAATGAATCAGATGAAAGTTGAGTGTAGGACTGGCCACACCAGGGATGACTTTGATGTAGTTGGCCAGCTCAAATAGATTGCAAGATATGGACAAAAAGTCCCTGTTTTGTTTAAAGGGAAAGGTATTTTTAGTTGCTTAAGGCACAAAATGTTTCATAGTCCTTAATATATTAATAATGGGTTGAGTGCAGAGGACCTCTTGTATTTGTCTATCTATACTATACAGTACTCAATTGGTCTTCAACAGTTGTACCACTTGCGTTAGCAGGACCTCTAATTCTGTTTTATTATGTTATTATCCTTGTCTGTTATAATATTATTGGAAATCGCTATGTGACTTATTGGGATTATTTGAATAAAAGATGATAAAGACATTTTGGTGGCACCCCTGATGCACATATGTGACCTGACCATTAGCAAATAAATTCACCAGGTGCGAATTTGCTGCGAATTGCCGCATTTCGCCGCTGGTGAATAAATTTGCGAAGTCCAAAAAAATCTGTCGAGACTAAAAAATCTGGGCGCACGTCAGAATAGTCGCACACATAAACAATTTTGCGTGACAAAATTATACGGACACCCATTGACTTTCAAGCATTTGGCCAAAATAGGTGCGCGTATAACAATTGTTGCGGGCGGCGAAATCGACACACATCAAAATAATTTCGACGCCCATTGGCTTCAATGCTAATGTTTAGCAAATATCGCAGGAAATTCTCAATTTTTTCGGCAAAGTGAAACAGGACAAATGGACAAATCACTAATGACCATCACATCACCATATACCTGACAGAAGATGCAACTTTCCCTGTCCTTTTCCCAAAAACTGGACATGGTTTGGGTTACTTGGGAGTGTGGCCAAAGCCTTTGTGACTTTTTTCTTTCTTACAGTATTACACTGACAATGACACAATGGGGCCCTGTGTAGGGGTCACCACTTCTTTTCCCACCATAGTCCAGCAAAGTAAATTCATAAAAGTTGTGTATGTAGGAGGCTTTTGATTGGATGTCTTTGTAAACTTCTTTTTCCTCATAAGCAGCTCATTAAAAATCAAAGTTGAATATCTGCTTTGTTTTTTTTTTTGAATGATGGAAATTGATGTCCGCTGTGTTTTTTCTCCTATCTGAGCCACCATTCTTTAAGTTATTCTTATTGGAGTGCGGGTCATAAGAGACAACATGAAATGTAATTTGCTTTGTTAGAGAGGACACTATAAACATTCTGAATAGTTTTGTCTGCTTTTATTGGTTTATCTCCCAAAGTCTCCTTGGGTAAACAAATAGTCCCTTCCAGGCTTGTCTCTGCTTGGCTTCCAGATGTGTTGCACAAACATGGGGATTGCTGTAAATAATCTTGAAGTGTTTCAAGTGGATTTCAGGCTTAACATAACCATAATACTAATCCCTTGAACTGAGAAAACTCCAGCAGACATTTCCCTAAACCCCCTCCACTTACAGGAGCCTCTGGGAGAGGATGGCTACCAATACTAAATGCCCTGAAGTGAAAGGGATTTGTATTTATGGTGCGTGAGAGAACTCTGAAATGCACTGATATATAAGGATCCGGTAAGGTCAACAGTTGGATGAACAATTGGTTATTAAAAAAAAAACAAAAAATTGTTAAGCAATTTAAATTCCTAACTAAACAGTGGGCTATTTTTGTTAGTATTAGGGCATTGGAGCATAGCCAATAGGCTAATTTTAAATATGTTTTACCCTAATTGACATGAAAGGTAGGGTAGGTAAAACAAAAACTGGTTCTTGTTCTCTTGTGGTAGTCCCATATCCTAATGCTATCAAATATAGCCATTTTTTATTCAGGAATTTAATTTGTGTTCCTCTTGTATGGCCCAGACCAGGACATCTCTCCAGGGTCTCTTCAGGGAACTTCGTGTTAGTGTGCAGTGTTGGAGGTTGCAGGAGGAGAGTTACGCTGGAGGACAGGGCCATCATCAAGGGCTTTTGTGTCTTAGGGGGCCCTGGCCGTGCTGCATTTACTTCATTAGTTAAGCCCCCATGCTGTCAGAGATCTGCAGACTTCAGAGGGAGAGCTGAGCTCACATGCACCATCAACTTTACTGTAGCAACTTTCTCTACTTTTCATTGGTCACTTGGATATCGCAACGCACCTGTTGGGTAAAAACTATATCCCCAAACAAAGGAGTGGGCTAATAGAGCCCACATTCCAGTTGGGGATAACAGTAGTTTATTTTTACAAAATGCCACCCGCCAGCGCTAGGCTACCCACACCAGGAGGAAGCTCCTGGTGCGAGCAGCCATTTCCTGTCACTTGCATGCGCATAATGAAAAGCTGCCCCAAATTGCTCATTATGTGCATGCACATGATGTTACATGCGCATTATGCGCATGCAAGTGACCAGACATGGCTGCTCGCACCTTTGGTTGGGGATAACACTTTTACCCAACAGGTGCCCTTTAAATTAAACCTCTCTAAAATAGAAATGTTTCTCTTTCCTCCAACTAACAACAGTAACATCAATGAAGTATATATCATAGCTAACAATTCCATTATCACTCCATCTCCCCAGGCCCGGTGCCTTGTGGTTATCCTAGATTCTGCCCTGTCCTTCACTTCTCATTTCCAGTCACTTTTTAAATCATGGCCATAGATGCAAAGATTTCGGACGAATGATCGTATGTCCTCGTCTCCCGACCTGGCACTAACTATTCAGATCAAACAAAGCAGTAAAGAACAGATCAGCCGATGTTCTGCCCCACAGCAATCGTAGGAAAGTTTTTGTCCGACAAAGCTGACAGTGAATATTGTCAGATCGGCAATACATTCAGACATATGATCGCCAGCCGACAGAAATCTTTTAACCTGTCCGATCGTCTAAACAACCGATTGCCATGGCAAGATAAATGTCGGGAAACTCCACACATGATCCAACAATCATACGAATTGGATCTTTGTGTCTATAGCCAACTTAAGGAACATTTCCAAAATTAGATCATGTATCACCCAAGATGCCGCCAAAGTTCTCATTAATTCTCTCGTCATATCACGTCTAGACTACTGTAACTCTCTTTTAATTGGCCTTCCCTTCCATAGACTGTCACCTCTCCAGCCCATAATGAACACTGCCGCCAGACTTATACACCTCAGCAACCGCTCTTCCTCTGCCTCGCCATTCTGCCAATCCCTGCACTGGCTTCCACTACCTTTCAGAATAAAATTCAAATGAATGACCCTTAAAGCACTACATAACGCTGCTAATCTCTATATACTCACCCAACCGCTTACTACGCTCCTCTACTGACCTGCTACTCAACTCTTCTCTCATTACCTCCTCACATGCTCGCATTCAAGACTTTGCAAGGGCTGCACCCCTCCTCTGGAACGCTCTCCCACGGTCTGTCCGACTTTCTCCCAACCTTTCTGCTTTCAAAAGATCTCTTAAAACGCAAATATTTAGAGAAGCCTCACTCTGCCTAACTACCAAATGCAATACCACATACAGTACTACATCTCTCACTCACTTAATTCTGATCTTGCCCACTCCCATACCTTGTGTCTTACTCCCTTCCCTTTAGATTGTAAGCTCTTTTTGTATCGGTATTGGTTGTGATGTATGCAACTCCATATGTTCTACGTAAGTAATTCATGTGATTTTGTTGTATAAACACATTAACTTTACAGCGCTGCAAAATATGTTGGCGCTCTATAAATACATAATAATAATAATAATAATTAAGTGAACACACTCAAGACATAGTGACTATTGACTACAGCGTGTGAATGGCATAGGGACTTTAAACTCCACTAAGGGCAGGAACTGATGTGAATGACGCATAATCTCTGTAAAGCTCTGCAGAATATGTCAGCACTTTATAATAATAATACATTGTTTTCTTTCAGTGTTCCATCTCTTTCAGAGCATAAGCAGCAGAATGGTCGCCATAAGGCAGGCAACAAGGACACTTCTGACAGATTCCTTTTAAAGCAAGATCCACTGAAAAAGAGATGGAAGAATCCTTTGAGATGAATCGGGGACAAGATGGCATGAATCAAAGCAAATCTTTATGAAACTATGAAAATCAAGGTCCATATGAATTCAAACCAATATGTCAACTGCTAATTTTGCACATGTCTATTTCTTGTCCTATTGTCAAACATTTTACTCCTCATGGTACAGTTAGCCCTACAATTTCAATGGTCTTTACCATCGATCAATCTGATGCAATAGGACAAATTATTAGAAATCAAACTCTCCATTCTTTCTTTTTGCCTCTAGGAAGGCCCCGCCGGATGGCATTTTCTATCGATTGAGGAAACACAACTCACAAAATCACATCAATATTCCGGTATGGAATTTTATTACACAAATAGATTTGTTATTGTTCCAGTCTGCTGCCCCCACAGAGGAAATATAATCTTCTAATCTATCTAGCGGCTCCCTTTAAGGTGAAATATAGAATACAGTATATCTGTGTGAGGGATTTTATCGTCCATGTATAAATAGACTCTCAGGGCATAGTTTATTGAGTGTCTTCAGTCTCCATTGTCTTGAGTAGAACGGCACCGCACTTTTAAGGCCACTACGGGTGCTGTTCTACTGGAAACTACAGTTAGGCCCATAAATCTTTGGATAGAGGGAACTCATTTTGGTTCTGTACATTACCACAATGAATTTTATATGAAACAACTCAGATGCAGTTGAACTGCAGACTTTCAGATTTAATTCAGTGGGTTGAACAAAAAGATTGCATAAAAATGTGAGGAACTAAAGCCTTTTTTTTAACACAATCACTTCATTTCAGAGGCTCAAAAGTAATTTGAAAATAAAATGTTCATTTCTAATACTTGGTTGAAAACCCTTTGTTGGCAATGACAACCTGAAGTCTTGAACTCATGGACATCACCAGATTCTGGCTTTCCTCCTTTTTAATGCTCTGCCAGGCCTTTACTGCAGCGGCTTTCAGTTGCTGTTTGTTTGTGGGCCTTTTTGTCCGAAGTTTAGTCTTCAACAAGTGAAATGCAGCTCAATTGAGTTCAGATCAGGTGACTGACTTGGCCATTCAAGAATATTCCACTTCTTTGCTTAATAAACTCATGGGTTGCTTTGGTTGTATGTTTTGGGTCATTATGAAACACCTCCTAATCAATTTGACTGCATTTAGCTCGATTTGAGCAGACAGTGTGTCTCTGAACACCGCAGAATTCATTCTTGTGCTTCTGTCATGTGTCACATCATGGATAAACACTAGTGTCCCAGTGCCACTGGCAGCCATGCACGCCCAAGCCATCACACTGCCTCCCAAATGTTTTATAGATGATGTGGTATCCTTTGCATCATGAGATGCTCCACACCTTCTTCATACTTTTTTCTTGCCATCATTCTGGTAGAGGTTGATCTTGGTTTCATCTGTCCAAAGAATGTTTTTACAGAACGGTGCTGGCTTTTTTCGATGTTTTTTTTTAGCAAAGTCCAATCTAGCCTTTCTATTCTTGATGCTTATGAGTGGCTTGCACCTTGCAGTGCACCCTCTGTTTTTACATTCATGCAGTCTTCTCTTTATGGTAGACATGGATATGGATACACCTACCTCCTGGAGAGTGTTGTTCACTTGTTTGGCTGTTGTGAAGGGGTTTCTCTTCACCATGGAAATGATTCTGTGATCATCCACCACTGTTGTCTTCCATGGGCGTCCAGGTCTTTTTGGGTTGCTGAGTTCACCAGTGATTTCTTTCTTTCTCAGGATGTACCAAACTGTAGAATGTACAATCAGTGATTAGCTTTTTAAAGCCAGCTGCAAGAAGAACAATGAATGCAGCAATCTAATTGGTTGCTATAGGTAACAGCCCATGGGCAAATTTGCCCAGTGTTGATAAATGAGCCCCATTGTGTTAAAAAAGGCTTTAGTTCCTCACACTTTTATGCAATATTTTTGTTCAACCCACTGAATTAAAGCTGAAAGTCTGAAGTTCAACTGCATCTGAGTTGTTTCATTTAAAATTCATTTGGGTAATGTACAGAACCAAAACGAGAAAAAAGTTGCCTCTGTCTAAAGGTTTATGGACCTAACTGTATGTGAGCAACATGAGAAGCATTCCCACCCATATGCATGCAAACAAACAGAGAGAAGTATCTTTGTGCACAAAGTAAGTTATGCCTTGCTGCTTTACTCTCTATATAATGGAATATTGGAGGGAAGATTTTGCCTTCCAAATGCGGCTGAATGACACCTGTTCACAAGTGAGTGATGTCTTTGCCCCTGGGGTCAGATCCTCTTTGCTTTTAAGGAACCCCTTCCCGGCAAAGAAATGTTTTGTTATGGATCTTCCCGTGTTGTGAAAATGCTATTCTGCTAATCCTTTGCCATTGTTCTGGAAGTAAATTGCTGTATTCTTGCTGCTTGCCTGTTGCTGCATGATGGGCATTAAGGTGCCCCCTGATGGGCTGCTTAGTGCTGGCTCTACGGCTCCGTAATACAGTGTGTGTCAGCTGTCTCCTAATGAAAGTGCAATCACGTAGTGCAGGCTGGGCTCCCATGGTGTGATCACAGTGCCATTCCCTTCAGTTTATTCCGTCTGGGCATTTGGCCTTCAAACGCAAGGAGCTGGAAAAATACCTGTGTATATCAACTCCCATTAACCCGTCCTTACCCCAGTCACTATAATATAATATAAGGGGATGTAAACTTCCCTAAAACTTGCTTTGAGTCTCCCAAGGAGGCAACCCAAACTTAATTAGAGATGCAACAGGATTCTTCAGTTAGAACCATCTCATTCTTCATGAGAACCCAACATATTGATTATCAGACAAGCTTGGCAATATTGCACTGTATTTACCCTACAGAAAGGTGGATATAGTGCTGTTTAAGATGCAGATTTATCAAGGGTCAATAACTCCCATAAACTCAAAATTTGAAAACCAAAAACCAATCGAAATTTATTTAAAAAAAGAAATCAAATTTTTTAAATTTTTTAAATGCAAACTCGAATTGTATTCGCTCAAATTCGATTTGAGTTCTTTCTCCAAAAAAAAAATTTGATTTTCAAAAGTCCACCAAATGACTCCAAATTGATAGTAGGACGTCCCCCATAGGCTAAAACACCAATTCGGCAGGTTTTAGATGGCGAATAGTCGAATTCGAATTTTCAAAGGGACATTACATGAAAATTTAGAAATCAGAATTTCAATCTTTTTACAAACTCAAATCAAATTTGGACTATTTCCTAGTGGACTTACACTAAAATAAACTTGAAATTCGAATTTGAAAATTCGAATTTGCAATTCGACTCTTGATAAATCTGCCCCTAAATGTTCAGTGCTAGAAAAATATTGTTTAATGTCTATGGGAATGATTGTATGAAACAAAGAAGCGACAATCCAGTGTCAATAGTGCATTGAAGAATACTCTTGCATCAGTTGGGCTATTGACCACTGAGAACCTGGAAAACGTTTGTTGCTTTAAGAATCTACCTCTATGGCTGCTTGACTATAACTTGTTAGACTTGTTTGTTCAAGCCCTCTGTGGAGGTTGGGAATGGCTCCCTCTAAACTGATAACAAGGTTACAATATATATGGAAACATTGTTTAATCAGCCAATTAGCCATAGTACATAGAGCAGCAAATAAATGTCCACCACCAAATCCTTCTCTATTTGACCTTCATGCTAAGCTTTCATGAGTATCTAGAAGAGCCAGTAGACATTCTCCTCAAATCTCGCCCTAACTGTCCTTAAGACTGAGGCCCCCTAAGAACTGATCCAGACCATTCCACAGGGACCAATGACACACTTAATTGGGAATTGCTACTTTAAGCCTTATTAATATGTCAGAGATTGATGGAAGCTGTTGATCAGCACACTGGGATGGAGCAACACTGCTATGGATGATCTATGCCCCTTTTAAGAAGTAACCTTGATCTACCTGTTTTCCTTGTAAATAATAAATAATAAAGTATCACTGCATATAGTATTTAATTGTGTGGAATTAATTGAAAGGGGATTCATGAGTAATTTGTAGGGCCCATTTACTAGCATGAGTACAAAACTGCACTGGTGTAGTAACCCATAGTAACCAATTCACATTGATTTGTTTGGCGACTAGACCAGGTATTGGCAAACTGTTGCCAAATTCCAGTTGCTATTATGCCACAACAGCCTCTGAGATGGTAGTTCAGGAACAGGTGGAGAGAACCACCAGCGTGATCATGGCTAATTGCCGAATTCTTGATATGGGTAGAATTCTAAACCCATGAGCCCCTATATATTTTTAGTGTTTCCATTCTATTGCACCATCTCCATTCAGTCTCATCAAGTGAGATTGATCATCTCCATTCAGTCCAATCCAAGTGAGATTGGATACTAATTCCCTATTCCCTTTGTCCTTTACGCTTTTCCTGTTTACCGTTCCATTTATTAGCCTACCAGCATGGCTTTCCTTCTGAAAACCCATTCATCAGAAGAAATGCCTTTTTGTGTCTCGCTTCTTGATTTTGCTCATCATATTACAGTTTTTCCCTATTTGACCATCAAACTCACTGCTTCCGAACCAGAATTTGTGCTATCACATACATTCCATACCTTTCCCCTATTCCCAGTGAAAGTCCTGCCCAACAGTCTCATAGAACTTTATATTATGAGGTCTGTAAAAGTCTCTCAGTTGTTCTATATCCTCTGGGTTAATCTGTACATGAGTTCGACCTTTAGATTTGCCCAGGCAACGAGGTGCTCCACCACCTCCAGGCTTTTTGAGACAGGGAAACCCCTTGGTTTTGTTGAAGTAGAAGTGTTTGTCATTGACTAGACGTTTGAGGCCGAGGAAGTCCTGGACTCGTGCCATTTCGCCGGCAGGGTCAATGATGAGGCGCTCTCCACTGACAAAGTGCATCTGGGATATGGGGAAATGACTAAGCCAGGGCTGTAAGTGCAAAGCATAAAGCCCAATCCGAATGGCATTCCAGGCAGTGTCTACCTCTCCGCTGGTCCTGTTGCGGAAGGCCAGTTCATTGAAGCTGGGAATGTCAGGTTTTTTGGACAAGGTTTGGGTGTAGTCTGAAATGGCACGGGTAACTGGATTCCGCACAACCACAATCAACTTGACACGGGGTGACATGTATGCGATCCTTCTAGGGGCATCCCGAGTCACAAAGTAGCTGGGAGTTTTTTCCACTGTTATTTGTTGCTCCAGAGATCGAGGCATCAGGTTTCTAGGTGAGAAGTTAACAAATAAGGTATTAATAAAGAATGCAGAAAAAAGTATGCCACTAGCACAATTAGGGACAGGCTTGCTTTGAGTTGTGTGGGACTAATGCTCTAAAGCCTGGCTTGAGTTAAAATGGTCATACCAAGTTTTAACTTGGCCTCTACTCATATCAAGGCTATTGGCCAGTAAATACTGAAATCTATGGCCACAATTAAAAGTATCTGATTAGAGCTTGCTCACATATCGACTGAACTAGGAACAAAATCCCAACAGCCAAAGGTTGCATTGGACCAGGGATGCAGTTGATGGTGTTAGTCAAACAGGTGGATGACCATTTTTAGAAAAGACTGCATATTAACGATACACAGACACAGTCAGTTGCCCATAAATCTAAGCAGATATTTGGTTCTCAGCAGATTCAGGCCAAGTAGGTTTGTCCCACTTCCCCCCCCAGTCCATTTGTTATCGCCACCACCTGGTCCGTTATCTCACCCCTGCCAATCTCTTCTGACTCTTCTGCCTACCCCATGATCCATCCCTGGTTCTAAGGTTCGGATGATCTAATTACTAGAGAAGAAGGAAGCTGCTTATATCATACATGTTTTCCATGTATTAATGATGCAGTTTAGTCTATGATTTGTAGCCCTTGAAACATTAAAACCATGGAAAAAAACAACAATTAGGACAATTGCATTGTTTTATTTGCTTTCCTAGCCACATATATATGTATGATTTGGTCATTTAAACATGGTCATAGTTGGTTGGTTGAACATGGTTGGTTGAACTTGGCCATAGAAATGGGTCAGTGATATTACTTGGAAGCATTTGAATGGGTTTAAGAGGAGCCCAGACATAGTGTCGGACTGGCCCACCGGGATGCCAGGAAAACTCCCGGTGGGCCCAGGTGTCAGTGGGCCCTCATACTGCTAAATTTTTGGCCTATTTCATGGCCATTCCCGATTTCTATGAGAACAAAGACGCTAAACAGATGGAATAACAGATTATAGTATGTAAAGAAAACAGACTAGGAGAAATAATAAGAACAATAGTACTGAGAATGGCCCCTGGTCTAAGGTTTTATGGTGAGCCCCTGGTCTAAGGTTTTATGGTGGGCCCCTGGTGTCCCAGTCCGACACTGCCCAGACACCTTGATAATAATACCTGCCTATTCTGCTAGAGGAAATGGGTGTTTTGGGGCATATTTCCTAAGGAACATGCTAGTACTGAGAGCTTAAGAGCATTGCAGCAACAGGTTGTGACTACAACATCAGTTGTGCCCTCTTGGTGATAACATGATCTTAATGGGATTTTCACATTCATACATATCACAGCACAGACATGGGATATATTATGCTGAATGCTTAGGACCTGGGTTAGGTTTGTCACCTATCCGGTTTTGACCCGGTAACTTGAATGGCTGCTCGGGTCAAAACTGATATGCTTCCTAATTTGGAAAACCGGGCAGGATTGCCTATGATTGACACGGCGATTGGCCAATCATAAGTCCACCCTCTCCATGTCCCAGCCACGCCCCATCTACATCACAGCCCTGCCCCCGGCACGGTCTCCACCAGGCTAAAAGGTGGCAACCCTAACCTGGGCTTTTACAGATAAGGGATCTTTCTGCAATTTGGATCACCATACCTTAAAATCTACATAATTCTACTAATTGTATGCTTATTTACTATTAAGTACAAGCTACAGCTTTATTATTACAGAGAAAAAAAAGGATCTCTTTTTTAAACCATAGAAATATTTGTATATATATATATATATATATATATATATATATATATATATATATATATACACACTTTGTTGGAGATTGCCTACCTGTCATTCAGAGCTTTCTGGATAATGGGTTTTTGGGCAAGGGATCCCACATCTATATTTAGCAGGCATCCATATAAAATATGAGAGATGGCCTACCTGTAATTCAGAGCTTTCTGGATAATAGTTTTTTGGGCAAGGGATCCCACATCTGTATTTAGCAGGCATCCATATAAAAATAAATATTTTTGCAGCTTGTCTAAATGGTTCTTTTTTTCCATAACAATACGTCCCTGGCTGCTGTCAGTTCCCAACTCATGTTGACTTGCTGACGTGTTCCCTAGTTGCTAGGGTTGTTGACCTCAGCAGACGCCTTCCCTGGAAACAATTCAATAGTGACAGCCGCTGGTAAGTGACAGCAGCCAGAGCTATAACAACATTACATAAAACAAAAAAAAAAAGAGAAAAAAATTAATATTAGCAATTAACTATATTTCACTGATTCGTGTCTACTAAATGGGACATTTAAGTTGTCCTTCTCCTGTGCCCATGAATGTTATTTAATTGGAAAGTCATAGCACTGCATTTCAAGCTGCAGTCAGCACAATTTCTATATGCCGATTTTTGCATGTGAATTTATAAGAATTTATGAAGGAGGTGCAAAGAGTAGTTTCAGCTATGCTGAGGTTGTTCTCTGTACAAACCAAGGTTGTTAAGTAAAAGCAGGTCCCAGTGCTATGTGAGCACAGTAGCTAGTGCTATTTGTTGACCAAATGAACCCTATATAGGCTTTTTTTTACTGACTGTTGATATTTTTAATTTTGTTATCTGAGCTTATAGCACCCTGGATTTCATGTTGTACAGTCTACAGCTTGAAATCCAGGGTGCTATACGCTCAGATAACAAGAAAACTGCTGAAAATCTTGGTATGTAACATTGTTATATACCAAGAAGGTCCATCACCAAAAGATTAACCTCCAAGGGGACCGTTAACCAAAATGGTTGAATAACCAACCAAATGGTTGGTCTAGAACAGTGATCCGCAACCAGTGGCTCGTGAGCAACATCTTGCTCTCCTATCCTTTTATGTTGCTCCCAGTGACCTCAAAGCAGGTGCCTCTTTTTGAATTCCTAGTTTGGAGGCAAGTTTTGTTTGCATAAAAACCAGGTTTGCAGCAAGTTACCTGAAGGCTGCCAGTCCACATAAGGGCTACAAATTGCCAATCATATCCCATATTGTGCACCCCTAGGAACTTTTTGCATGATTATGTTGCTCTCCAACTTTTATTGCATTTAAATGTGGCTCACGGATAAAATAGGTTGGGGACCCCTGGTCTAGACCAACCAATTGGTTTGTTATCCAACCATTTTGGATAAAGGTCCCCATGGAGGTCAAACCTTTGGTGATAGACCTTCTTGGTTGGACAACTAACTAAATAGTTGGTCTACAGTGTAGACCAACCATTTGGTTATTTGACCATACACTGTAGACCAACCATTTAGTTGGTTGTGCAACCAAGAAGGTCCATCATCAAAGGGTCAACCTTAAAGGGGACCATATGGTTGGACAATCAACCAAATGGTTGGTCTACTCTATACCAACCAAATGGTTTGTTTAGCAATTTTGGTTAAAGGTCCATTGGAGGTGAAACCTTTCGTGATAGACCTGCTTGGGATATACCAACGTTACAGATTCATGAAGACATTGCTGCATCAGCCATAGTTCCAAGAATAATACATGCTCACCCTAATCCCAATAATTTGACCAATATGCTAAGATTTAAGTAGTGTTTAGAAGAGCAAGTATGCTTTCTGCCCTCTACTGTCCGAACTTGTACTAGAAAATTCTGACGATTCCTCCCATTGGAGGGCACTAAAGTATCAAGAAGTATATAAATATTGGCAAAAACTTACCATACGCTGTGCAGGTTTAATGTATAGAAAAATGTAGTGTAAGCCCTACTTATTAACATAGTATAATTTTCATTAAAAAGAAGATTTCAGCAATTTCAGTTGGCACTCTCCTTTAAGTATTCGCCATTAAAACCTCCAGTAGCCGTTATACGTAGGTGCCTTTCACAGCGCATATATTCTGATCCTGTCTCATTTATGCAGGCATTTAAGTTCAGTTAATTTGTTTTGAAGTAATTGGTCTAAGGTGAAATTCCAAACTAGATACAGAAAGTTGCATTCATTAAAAATCTCATAATAAGCTACAGCTGCTGCAATTATTTCCTAATCAAAAGCCTGTCGGGAGAAGATTTATCTGTGTATTGTGCAGCCGCACTGAGCGGGAAACTGCCAGAAAAGTGGAGCATTTAGGCTGGTTCCCCTTAATCAAACCAAACTACAATTTCAGGGTTTAAAGGCAAACAATTTGGAATGTATTCTCAGTCTACTGGAATTTATAATTCTGTTCCTCTATCCCTATCAATGTATGTTCCCAGATACTACTGTATTCTCTGCATTATGCCTTTGTGCAGTATTCCCCTTTATGGCCTTCAATTCTGTATCAGTTTTGTATCATTATATACAGTGGGTAGCTGGGATGGAGGAGGCCATTAGCAGGTTGTATTTGATTGTTACAAAAAGATCACCAAAATGATACAGGCTGGGATTATAAACTGCACTCCACTTCACTGCTTCTTATTGCTGGAACTTAATCTCAAATCAGACTTTCATCAACAGTCAAGGTAGACGTTACAACCAGAAGCACTACTCACTCAACATGTGTTCAACCTCACAATAAGTGGAGCCATTTGCTGGTCTCTTTATCCTTGAGGCTATACTCAAGGATCCTTGAGGAATATGCCTAGGGTATACCCTTCTGCTCTCCTTGTTGGAGCTTCTGGTTCCTCTACTGGCTAGCCAAAGCAGGACACTTAATCCCTGAATAAGTTATTCAACCTTTGTCCATATTCAATGAGGTGATCTTATCACTTCTTGTTTACTAAGGCTTTGGGACAGGCACCCAACACTCCCTCCAGCAAGTGTCTAAAAGGGCTATAGTCTAGGCTCCTATCATTTAAAGAGTAGGTAACCAACCCAACACTGCTGGACCAACATGAAGCTCCTTTCTTCCCCAGGTCATACCTAACCTGCACATGGAACACTAGGTCCTAGATCTCTGACTTAGACCCTTTCTGGAATTAATTTCAGTGCTGGACCCAGTGTGGTAACTAGAGTGCGCCAGGCCCCCCCCCCGCAAAAAAATCTTTAGAGGGGCCCAGCGCACACTACAATCTCCATCCACCCAACTCTCCCACCCACTCCCAGCTTCCACCCACTTCCCGCCCTGTGCCAACTTGCACCCCCCCTTCCCTGCCACAGGGAGGGTTTTTTTTCTTGTTAGCTATAGAGCAGTGATGTCCAACCACTTGCTTGCGAGCAACATGTTGCTCTTAGACCCTTGAATGTTTCTCACAGTGGCCTCAAGGTAGGAGCTTAATTTTGAATTCCTGGCTTGAAGGCAAGATTTTACAGGTGTTCTGCCAAAGAGAACCTCCTGTAGGCTGGCAGTCCACATAGAGGCTACCAATAGTCAATCACAGTCCATATTTGGCACCCCAGGAATTTTTTTCATGCTTGTGTTGCTCTACAATTTTTTTACATTTGAATGTGGCACACAGGTAAAAAAAAAAGGTTGGGGATCCCTGCTATAGAGCTTCCTCTATAGTTATGCCACTGGCTGGACCGATACTGCAGGACAAATATGGAGCTCCCTTCTTTCCCAGGCCATACGTAGACTGCACATGGAACACTACCACCTGCAAAGTCTCTGACTTAAACCCTTTCTGAAATCTTAGTTACTAAGGCTTTGGCTCAAACAACCATCACCCCCTTCAGCACATATAGTCTAAAGGTGCTATAGTCTAGGCTCCTTTATTCTAAGGAGTATGTAACCCACCTGACACTGCTGGACCAATATGGAGGTCATGCCTAACCTGCACATGGGACACTACCACCTCCTAGGTCTCCTACTTATACTAATTAATTCTAATTAAGGGAAATATTAATGGGGTTATGTAATAAAAGACACTGAGTTTGCCCAGGTGCAGTAATCCATAACAACCAATGCACAGCCAGAATTTACTGGCCACATGTTTAAAAGCAAAAAGGAAAACTCTGAAACAGCCCATTTCCTCACCTCAATCTCACAGCCGGTGCATGTACTTAGTGACCATGTATCACAAAAACTTGATGAACAGCACTATAGAGGCCAAAAATACATTAAAAAGCCTTTATTTCATCGTTGCTCACATTTGGTGTGAGGTTGCAACAAGGCAAAATACATTTCTGTCATATGCCAAGTTACATTAGATGCTACTGTATGTAGTGATGGGCGAAAAATTTGTGAAAAATCGTGAAAACGGAAAGTTCCCGAAAAAATTGTGAAATACTAACGTTTTCACACAAAAATGGTGAAATTACAAGAATTCCACTCAAAAATCGTGAAATTTGAAGGATTTCACTCAAAATTCGTGAAATTTGAAGGCTTTCACTAGAAAATTGTGAAAATTGGACGTTTCACTTAAAAATCATGAAATTTGAAGGATTTCACTCCAAAATCGTGAAATTTGAAGGTTTTCACCAAAAAATTGTGAAAACCGGAAATTGACGCCGCCGAATTTTCACCGGTGAATTTTCATTGGCGAATTTTCACGGGAGATTTGCGAATTTATTTGCTTGCAGCAAAACGCAAATTCGTGCCAGGCGAATTTATTCGCCCATCACTAATAATATGCACAGGTTCTATTAGGTCGGCAATATTTTTGGTTTATAGCATCAAACTCCAACAGGAACTCATGAGCTCCCAACTTGTTCATGGTTTAATGACACTTCCTCCTCTCTTTGTTGTCCAACACTAATTTGCAAACATTTAGTGGAACCAGCACATGAGACCAAGCAGCTGCCAATCAATCAGAACTGGAGGCCATGGCTCATGCGGCACATAAGACAAACATGAATGGGTTGAAAATCTATAAAACCTAAGCCCTGCTTTACCAATATAAAAGTAGATGTAACATAAGCTGTACTTAATATATAAATAGGGTATTATTTTTCCTTGACTTTTATGCATTCTCCTTTAGTCTGCAGCTGCTGAATACCCTTTGCACCAACTCTGAATAACATTTGATCATATTACTATGCACACCCTACACCTTTTTTTTCCTGCATAAATGAATGACACTCAACAAGGCTCTTTGATCCTTGGATTGCAGATCTATTTAGGCTGCCAGGCACAGCTTCGGCACAATATGAGGGCTGTCAGAATGAGCTCAGAGATTTCTGTAAGCTAACAGCTTGTTCTAGGCTGCTAGACGGACCTCTTTGCTCCCAGACACGGCACTAGAGAAAGTACAGGTGTAGCAAAGGTTACAGGCTTCTGCATGCAAAACAGCATGTCAGCTCCACTTTCCACAACAGACAGATTGTTTAAGACAGCGCACGTCTCGGGCATAACAAAAAAGGGCAGAAGACAGAGTAGCTGCTGGGGAACTCAAAGGTCATCTTCTCCAAAGCAAGAGTGTGACAGGGCACAGAATTTAATTCTATGGGTGACACTGGACCTTATATATTCATTGCATTGCTGGAAGTTGGCACAAACTATGTCAACAACTGAAAGATAAAACAATATCTATGATGTTGCTCAAGAATGAACCAGTCTGCTGCTGCAGGTTTTGGCAAGTTGAAAGTGCTGCTATCTGCCATGAGATCCAAGAGTACCTAGGTAAATACATTGTAGCTACACTATGGGAAATATTTGGAGGCCATCTCAAAGCAAGGAAGAATGTTAGCTGCTATATGTTCTACCAGGTGAACTTCTATATGTTCTACCAGGAACCTACCAGGCATGCTCCTAAACATTTACCAAGCCACTTCTATCTAGCTTGACTAGACTAGATTGGCCTACAAGGAAAATCATTCGCAGAAGAGGACATTGATGGGTTTCATAACATATAAGACATGAGGGAAACTGACCAGAAGAAAGGAGGCTTCATATTCAGCCGTGCAGATGTTTTCTTACAGGGAGAAGCTGTAAAATTCTGTTTTTGAAGCTTTCATGCTGGCAACATCAATAATTACAAGAAAATCTTAAAATTTGCGGTTGCTGCAAACAAAACATATAATACTATCCTGACTTGAGAAGTTCTCATTCTGAAGGCAGGAATGTTTTTTGGCCTTTGTTTTTGCATTCCTGTGGGACTCTAAAGAGGGAGTATTTGAGGGAAAGGAAGACCTGATGAATGCATGCCTTTTTGAACCACAGCTAATAAGATACATGATATTAATTGCATTCAAGCAATTTACTGTTGTGAGCTTGCCATAAATTATCAGTCGGGTTTAGGGTAAAAATGATGGTTGATCCCAATGTTATTAATAGGGAAAAAAAGATAAATATATAGGAAGGCCGGTATTTTTTTCCAGAAAAGGTGGCAACCCTAGTAGTGTTCCATGGGTTCCTTGTCAACCCAAATCCTTGTCTCAGACTGAAAGGCTGCAATCTCCTTGCCCAAGGGACAGTATAGCCTTACGTTGCCTTCTCATTAGAATTTCTTATATCTCTTGTAGAAATAAGATCCTTTGTAGCTTTAGAGGTTACTAAGCAGAGCTTGAGGGCTCAATGTGCATGGCATATTAGAAAACCTCAAAAGGGAATGGTTCAACTGCTGAAAAGGTAAAGGCCTATGACCAAGCATCATACTTATCTTGGTATTATGTTTTTTCTTTAAAGGGGAACTTCACCTAAAACATTTTTTTTTGTGTACTAAAAGAAAACCTAATTCTAAGCAATTTTCCACCATACATTCAACCCATTTTCAGTGGTTTTAAAGTTATTTGTAAATGTAATCAAAAGCAGCTTGTTCTATGGTTCTGGCAATGTAGGAGACATCCATTCTCCTTTTCCTCCATATCTGAATATTTATGAGCGCTGGGTCAAGTATGCTTGAAAATGTGATTCCATTAATAAATTGAGACTATTCATCCATAAATACATTATGCTTTTCCCACTGATGTCCCTGCAGAATACCTCTGCCACGGTAAGTGATATGGTAGCTCCTATGGATAACTGAAAAAAGATTGAGAATGTTCTGTGCACATCCTCATAGATAACCTCTCTCTACATGCCAAATAAATGCTAGATATATGTAGGGTACACTTTCAATTTTAAAGGGATATTGCCAGTTGAAACAGACTGTGTTTTGACAGTTACAGCATATCACAGCCTTCACTTCATAGAAGAGGGTCTAATAATGATCTATGTAAATGAACATGGTGGGACATAGTCAACCATCTGAAACACATGTCTAGATACAGTTGGCTCTATCTATAATTAATCTAGTACATTTTTAAAGGAATTTGAAATTTGTAATATTCAGCTTCCCTATCTTTTTATACCTTAAAGCTTCAATGATTTTGTTTATTCTGCTTAAAGAAGAAGGAAAGTCGTCTTGCACTTGGGGATGCCAAGTTATTGTATTGACTTACCTGAAACCCCGGGCCGGTGCTCCTATCAGCAGAAAACTGCACCGGCCCGAGGTTATTCCAGCGAACACAAAGTATGGCTACACAAACACTCTCACCGCTTTTTGTAGCGTCGGGTGCCGTCTGTGACTCTGTCTGCCCAGGTCTGATTCATGTATTCCGGCTTCCTCTTTCTTCAAATTTCCCAGGGCGCAGTAGAACGTAATAGCCAACTTTTTAGTTAAGGTTCAGCTTTTTGCTCTACTGCGCATGCGCAGCCACGTGAAGAAAGAAGAAGACTGAAGAGGATCACTCCGTGGTGCTCACTGGCATAACCCCGGGCCGGTGCAGTTTTCTGCTGATAGGAGCACCGGCCCGGGGTTTCAGGTAAGTCAATACAATCACTTGGGGGTGCCTAACATTTGGCACCCAAAAGTGCAAGACGACTTTCCTTCTCCTTTAATGAAACCTTTGTTGTAAAGTATGTAATGACATAAACTCCATTAAAACAGAGATCCAATAAAACTAAGCAGAGAGTCAAGGGAAAATTATGGATTGGTGGCTCTGGAAGACTTGGTTTATTGTGCAGTATAACCCCATCACCTGAAATTAAAAGTAACTTTTTTCCCCTGACCTGGTTGATCCACCTCTGAAGTGATGTCAATTTTGTCTACCGGTGACATTACTTCTGGTTTGCATAGGTTCCAGGTTGGTTGAAAATTTTGCGTAAAATCAGGTAACGGGGACAGAGACCTTGATAATGAGCCAGTGAGTCAAGGATTGGGTTGCGAGTTATCTGGTACTGGTTGGGCACGGGTCTGCCCAACTGGATCACACAGGTCTCTTAACAGGTTGGTATGTAATGATTACTGCTGTCTGGTAGGCTACATTCCTTGCTTCAGATACCCAGACTCAATAATGACTGACAGGCCACAGACTGAGTAGCACTGATTTAATGTATTATTTGTGCCATATTAACCTGATTTTTTATCTGTTTTTTCCTACTGCAGAGCTGGGGTCCTAGGTTCCAGCCAGGACACTATCTGCAAGGAATTTGTTCTCGTGTGTCTGTTTAGGCTTCCTCCAGGTTCCTCCAGTTTCCACCCATACTCCATACTTATACAGCAAGTTAACTGACAATAAAACTGACCCTACTGTGTGTGAATGTGAACTTAGACTGTTAGCTCCACTGGGGAGGGACTGGTGTGAACGATGTAAAATCTCTGTTGAGTGCAGATAATAATAATGGTTACAACCACTGATCTGCAGGGTCACAATAGGTGGGGTGCTGGGCAGCCGTCCTTATTTAGACTCCCTAAAGACACCTCTATGGAAAGCACAAAACTGCCTGATAATTTCAATGCTATTAATATCCAGTTCCCATCAAGGTACAGTGCGTTGCTATCAAATAACCATGTGTTTGCTGAACAATGTGCAGCGTTAGGTGTCTGTTACACCGCTATGCATGGCTTCCCACTTTCCCTATGCCGGCTGCTGCATTTATAGCTTTGGATATGTGCTTTGCTTAACTGCCAGGAATTGCTCTTTCATACCTCTACAATGACTGATACAGTCGAAGCTTTGGTACTTGGATCACATTGAGCCGCTATTACATTGAATTACCCCTACATTCATTGAGCATGGAGAGTGCACTTAATCCAGGGTTTGGTTTGGGATTGGCTGAATCACAGTCATTTAGTTTTCAAATAAATCTTTTGGGGAGGATGCTGAATCCAAAAGTTATGAATTCGGTCAATTCCCTTTATATTTTGAAGTGGTCATCTTTGGAGCTTCCATGGACCATCCATGTCTTAAATTGCTATGCATGGCACTTGGGCATCACATTCAAATCTTGTATCGAAATGCCTATTATTTCTTTCCAGCAGCAGTACTGCTCTCACTGACTCATTTTGAGCTGTACCGGGGCCACATTAAGTTGCTGTGCATGGTTATCAGACGTCCATGCTCTGGCTAATGCATTTGAAGCTCTGTTAGGTCAGCCTGACAAAGCTCCCAGCTGACATGTCACAAAGAGCTTGGAGGTATTCAGCGCACCTAGCCATTACAGAGATTAAATAAATCAAAGAGCAAACGTGAGCGAGCGAGAAGCACAAGACACCTCCAGAATCTCATCACAAGTCTCCATAGATTTTCTCATTATGTCTCTGATCACAATTATTGATCTCTTACAGGACAGTCTATTAATTACCATCCAGGTGGATCTATTTCTTAAGCCTTCATATTATGACTCTTACCCGCTCGGGTCTCGGCATTTTAAATATAGTTGTGTATAAAATGTGAAAGGAGGGGATGTCTGTGCAGCTGAATAAATTGCTGTGTGCTCTTGGAGGAATGAGATTTCTCTCCCGGCAGCCCCTTTTGTCTAATTATGTGCAAGAAATGAGATTTACCTTTGATCTTGCCCTAAGTCACCTATATTGTGATGACAAAGGAAGAGAACCCCTGAGCATAAATCATCATACCTCATCACCCACATTATAAAAACAATGGCAATGTTATATAAATGGGGCTAAATGGGACTATTGCAGTTGAGGCACTCCTTGTACATAGTTAAATAGTTACATAGTTAAATTGGGTTGAAAAAAGACAAAGTCCATCAAGTTCAACCCCTCCAAATGAAAACCCAGCATCCATATATACACCCCTCTCTACTTTTAATTAAATTCTATATACCCATACTAACTATAGAGCTTAGTATCACAATAGCCTTTGATATTATGTCTGTCCAAAAAATCATCCAAGCCATTCTTAAAGGCATTAACTGAATCAGCCATCACAACATCACCCGACAGTGCATTCCACAACCTCACTGTCCTGACTGTGAAGAACCCCCTACGTTGCTTCAAATGAAAGTTCTTTTCTTCTAGTCTAAAGGGGTGGCCTCTGGTACGGTGATCCACTTTATGGGTAAAAAGGTCCCCTGCTATTTGTCTATAATGTCCGCTAATGTATATGTAAAGTGTAATCATGTCCCCTCGCAAGCACCTTTTTTCCAGAGGAAACAACCCCAACCTTGACAGTCTACCCTCATAATTTAAGTCTTCCATCCCCCTAACCAATTTAGTTGCACTTAGTCTCTGCACTCTCTCCAGCTCATTTATATCCCTCTTAAGGACTGGAGTCCAAAACTGAACTGCATACTCCAGATGAGGCCTCACCAAGGACCTATAAAGAGGCATAATTATGTTTTCATCCCTTGAGTTAATGCCCTTTTTTATGCAAGACAGAACTTTATTTGCTTTAGTAGCCACAGAATGACACTGCCCAGAATTAGACAACGTGTTATCTACAAAGACCCCTAGATCCTTCTCATTTAAGGAAACTCCCAACACACTGCCATTTAGTGTATAACTTGCATTTATATTATTTTTGCCAAAGTGCATAACCTTGCATTTATCAATATTGAACCTCATTTTCCAGTTTTCTGCCCAGTTTTCCAGTTTAGACAAATCACTGTGCAAAGTGGCAGCATCCTGCATGGAACCTATAGTTCTGCACAATTTAGTATCATCTGCAAAAATAGAAACAGTACTTTCAATGCCCACCTCCAGGTCATTAATAAACAAGTTGAAAAGCAAGGGACCTAGTACAGAGCCCTGCGGTACTCCACTAACAACACTGGTCCAATTAGAAAATGTTCCATTTACCACCACTCTTTGTAGTCTATCTTTTAGCCAGTTCTCTATCCAGGTACAAATACTATGTTCCAGGCCAACATTCCTTAATTTAACCAGTAACCTTTTGTGTGGCACTGTATCAAATGCTTTAGCAAAATCTAAGTAAATCACATCCACTGCCATCCCAGAATCGAGGTGTCTACTTACATTCTCATAAATGTAATACCTTTAGTATTGGTCCACCTTACCTCAAGGTTAAGGATATAGGAAAACATTGATATATACTGTAAGTCATTCAGTTATAGTGCCAAGAACATCAGATATGTCCTGACCCTGTATCACCCATGCTAGCTGGAAGCCTAACTAAAACTGAGCTTTCAGGTATATGTAGAAGAGCCAATAGACTTTTTCTCCAGACCTCACCCTTACTGAACAGAAATCCTTATCACAAATCATCATACCTTATCACCAATGTTCTAAAAACAAAGGCAATGTTATTAAAGAGGAAAAACAATAAAACAAAAACATAAAGCTTTTTGAAAGGCAAACATAATTTCAAGCAACTTTGTAACATACATCAGTTAAAAAATATGTTGACTTTTCATTATTTTTAATGGTTTCTGGCAGTTCCCTAAGCCTAGCCCCCTGCTCTCCTGCTGATCTATCTGAATACTTTGCTGAGCTGACTGACTACTGTTACTTTGTATCAACAGCCATCTGTCCTCAGCCTGCATCCTCCAAACCCCACAATTCCCTGCACACGTGATTTCAATAAGGAAAGGAACATCCCAGTGCAATGCATTTTGGGTTATGTAGTTCCTGCATGCTGTCTGTAAGCTGTGGAGAAGTTGTAACAATTTGTAACATCAGTGTTTTAGTCCCTCCTTCCCTGCCAGGATTTCAAATGATACAGAAAGAGAAGAACTGTTACACAGCTGGATTGCAGCATAGAAAATTGCATTTATTCATACTTTTTGAAGAAACAGGTAATTGTGATGAATGTATTAGGGGTTTCTGTGTTATGTGGGCCTCTCTATGAAATGTTGGTTTGGAAGCCGGAGTTCCTCTTTAAATAGATGGGACTATTGCAGTTCTGGCACCCCTTGTAGGTTCCACCCGTTAGTATTGCTCCACCTTAGCTCATCACAAGGTTAGAGAAAAAGGAAATCATTGATATATAAGTCATCCAGCCATAGTTCCAAGAATATCTAGAACAACCTGAATAACTCATGCTAGTTGAAAGCTTAATGGAAACTGATCTTTCAGGGAAATCTAAACTGGCCATAGACTCAAAGATCCGCTCATTGGGGACATCTCCAAATGAGCGGATCTTTTCCCGATATGCCATTAACGGCATGGCAACATCAGGGGTAATTCGAACGTTCGTCCGCATGGCCGAACTATTGAATTATGATATGCCAAGGGGCTCTGAGGGGTTGGTTAAAAATCAAACCTTCCCCATCGATATCGTGGCCAGATATCGGGAAGACCCGTCGGAAGCCCCCATACACAGGCAGATAAGCTGTCAAATTGGTCCAAACGACCGATATTTGCCCGTGTATGGCCACCTTTAGAAAGCCAAAATACTTTTTCTCCAGACCTCACTCTTAAGGTGTGGTGGGGCCATCTGACGGGCTTCCACGATCAATATCTGGCCGAAAGTCGGGCAGATCTCAATCGGGCAGGATAAAAAATCCTGTCGGATCACAGCAGCATCTATGCGTCTATGCGGTCCCGTGATCCGACTGCCAGTATTGGATCCATTATGATTCGATCGTTGGGCCCTAGGGCCCATGATCAGATCAGCCTGATATCGCCCACTTAAATGTGGGCATATCGGGGAGAGATCCGCTCGTTTGGCAACATCGCCAAACGAGCGGATCTCTACATCTATGGCTACTTTAACTGGCCTATAATCTGAGCCTCCTCTGCTGTGCTCCAGTATCACAGTTCAGAAACCACTGCCTCAGCCATATGAGTCCTGCACACTTGCTAAATTCAGGCTCACTTGGCAAAATGAGCCTATTTGGTCATGACATGACATCAACGTTTCAGGCTGCATTAATTAGTCACATTTCCAGTTATGTTACCCATGTCTTAGAGCGATATTTATCAATTCTATGCATTTTTGAGACCTTATATCAGAGTATAGAGGAATTGGATTTTAAAAAAATGTGATCATTATCACCCTAATGGTGTGGGATTAGATAACATCTTTGAATTCTTTGCTGTGATCTCAAGGTCCTTCCCAGTGGATCAAGCCTGCGTGTAATTTACTGTATATTCTTCCTTTACGTCAGCACCTTATTGAGGTACTTATTATGATATCTACAACATTTTCATTGCACTGGATATTTCCGAGGAGCTATACCTGAAGACATAATGTCATGTGACAAATGACCCTTGTAGAATGCATCACTGGAATCGATGAAATGAATCCCTTGTGTCTTGTGGCAAACAAACAAATGCAAGTCAATAAGTGATATGGCCTTAGAAGAGTAAAATCACCTAGAAATATATCTTTGTATAAACACATCACTTTCTGGTGACTTATCTTATTGACCCTAGCAAACAGAAAGAGGCCGAACAGAGAGATAAAAGGAAGGCGAGATTTTCAGAAGATCCTTCTTATCACTGTTGCAGTGAATTGTAAATGTGATTTCCTAAAGTTGGCCAAAAGAGATTGCCAAATGAGTGGATCTTTCCACAATATGCTCACCTTGAGGTGAGCAATATAAGGCTGATTAGAATGTTTGGACCTAAAGCCAAAAGATCGTACCATAATTAAAGGGGTACAGGCCATTGGGGCAATGACCATATAAACAAGCTGACGTGGTGCTTGCCCTGGTGAGATTTTTAAACCTGCCCAATTTTGGGCCAGATATGGGTTGAGCATGCCCAACAGAGGGCCCCATACATAGGCAGATAAGCTACCAACTTGGTCTGAACAGGCTAAATCCTCAACTTAAATCCAGGGGTGCTGCTACCAAGAGGCGAGTTGAGAAACTATCTTCCAGTGACAACACTCAGAAACTTTAAAAGCAGACATTTCTATTTTGAATGGGAATTTCAGCTCTTCTATTGCAGTATGGCGGCATCAGTTTGGCTAAATCGGCCCTGCTTAAATCTGCCGCGTATGGTCACCTTAATGTCAAATTTGACTGCAGGCAAAGATGTCAACAAATCAGAAGAAAGAAGTCTAGTATTTCCAATGAGGAGAACTTGTCTTCATTACTATGGAAAGCAGAAGGAATAGTGTTAATGAAACACAGATACAGTTACACTGAATACTCTGTAGGCTAAGGCTCACCCCCTAAACTACAGTATGTGAACTTCAGACTATTCCATTAAAATATAAATTTCAGGAATCCTTTCAGGGTATCCTTCCCATGATTCTTTCTTCCTTATATATAATTGAAGTTAGGGACACCTCACTTGAAATGCTTTTCATGTAGATCCATTTTCCCTGGCTCTTCCATAAGCTATTGTCGAGATTTAATATGGATGAAATATGGAAGTGGATGAGCTTCAGCCTATAGGGTATTTTGTGCAAATTTTAGAAGCAACACTGGGGTTTCTTTCCCAGGATTCAGTTAACTAAGATGTGTCTCCAAGCCAAATATTCAGGGTTGGACTAAACACTGTATTCTGTATTTTATTCCTCAAATGCTCAAACCCGGCATTTTAATTACACCAGTGCCATCCATCTTTTTTCCATGTTCCATGGACAGATAAGTGAAATCTTCAAGCAATGCATTGTATTGAAATGATAAAGTCATACATCATCATTTTTTTTTAAACTTTTTTCTTAACTTTAACGTTTGAATGAAAAAATCATTCCTAAGGGATTTTTATTAGAAAAAGCTGTCATCTTTAGCAGAGATGAATTTTCAGACAACCCTGGCATATACAATGCTGCGTGGGTGTATTAACTAGAGTCACAGAAATGTAGGGAATAGCCTTCCACTATTGTTGCCAGTCCCTATCTAGCTCTACAGCTTTAGATAGTAAAGTTTGTGTAGGAAGAAGCTCCAGTTAGGTGTAGGCATGCACCCAGAGTGGAATTCCCAATGTTACAAGGATGTGAGATTATGTCCCCCAAAGGTATGTAAGGAAGGGGTTAGCCATGAAAGATCTCTTGAACTTCCAACAAGGAGGAGGGTGCATGGTACCAGGAACATGGAGTAGGGAATCGCACAGAGAAGAGAGACAACCCTGGGGTAAGACAAGACCTTTGTAGAAACTATGGGGGATCCTATGAATAAGGACCAGTTAACAGCAGACTAGACCTCTAAGTTAGTCATTCTATCTGCACAATATTGGGTTATTTATTGGAGCAGTCTGAAGCTCCACAAAAACATTAAGAAGTTAAAGAAGTTGCCTATACAGCATGATCCACCATGGTAGACTCAAATTTGTAGACTAGGGGTAGAAGATACCCATTGCAGTGCAAGCTGTAGGATCATGTGTCAATTGGGTTGCCATAATTGTGTTATAATAGTACTGCCACAATTTTTCGGGGTGGGTCATTAAAGTCTCTTAATAACCACATCTCACCTCCAGCTGGACAGCTCTAAGATATATTTAAAGGGGTTGTTCATCTTACAATTGACTTTTAGTATGATGATGTGATATTCTGAGACAGTTTGCAATGGGTTTTCATTTTTTTATTAATATTAAGTATTTTCAGTTATTTAGCTTTTTGTTCAGCAATTCTCCAGTTTGGTATTTCAGCAGCTATCTAGTTTGCTAGGGTTTTATGTTCCCTAACAGCTAGTCAGTGGTATGAATAAGATATTAAATAAGTATAGGAGGGGGACTGAACAGGAAAATAAGTTAAAGTAACAATAAAATTATAGCCTCAGAAAGAAAATGTTTTTTTGCCGACTGGGTTCAGTGACCCCCATTTGAAAGCTGGAAAGAGGTAGAAGAGGAAATCAAGTAACTCAAAAATTATTAAGAATCAATAATGAAGACCAATTGCAAAATTGCTAGGAATAGGACACACTATAACATACTAAAAGTTAACTTAAAGGAACAGTTCAGTGTATAAATAAAAACTGGGTAAATAGATAGGCTGTGCAAAATAAAAAGTGTTTCTCATATAGTTAATTAGCCAAAAATGTAATGTATAAAGGCTGGAGTAACTGGATGTCTAGCATAATAGCCAGAAAACTACTTCCTGCTTTGCAGTTCTCTAACTCTGAGTTAGTCACTTGAAGTGACTTGATGGGGGGCTACATGGGACATAACTGTTTAGTGAGTTTGCAATTGATCTTCTGCATTCAACTCAGATTCAAAAGCAAACAGGTATTATCCATGTGCCCTTCCCTCAAGTCACTGATTGGTTACTGCCTGGTAACCAATCAGTGGAAACCAAAAGAGCTGCAAAGCAGGAAGTAGTGTTCTGGCTATTATGTTAAACATCCAGTCACTCCAGCCTTTATACATTACATTATTGGCTAATTAACTATATTAGAAACATGTTTTATTTTGCACAGCCTATCTATTTACCCAGTTTTTATTTTTATACTAAACAAATCCTTTAAAGGTGAACCACCCTTTAAGGGCAGCAGTCAAATCAAGTTTGGTAAAGTTAACAGCTGAATTTAAAGTCCGTTTAGGTACAGGTATTAATGCAGATGTAAATCTAGAACTCAGGCGCTTATATTAATGGTAAATGAAACCCCCTTATACAAGAAGTTTATCATAAAGTCTGATGGAGCACTTGTACCCACTGGGATGTGTCCCTCGTGCTAAAATCTTGCAGTGGGTCGGTTACCCGCAAAAACCTGCGGTACCCTGAGGGTTGTGGGTAGAAGTTCCAGGTGCGGCTATAGATGCGGGTTAGCTCTGGGGGTTTGTGGGCCGCTGGGTCTTTTCAATAGGGATTTTTACTCCATTTTTCTGATTGGGTCGAGGGTCCGGGTTGTGTATAAGACACTTGCGGGTCAGGTCGGGTAGCGGGTACAAACGGGTAAGAATGCGGGTTGTGGATTGCAGGTTGCGGGTTCGGGTCGGTACGGGTTCCAAAAAATGGACCCAGGCAGGACACTACCTCATGCTGAATAATAGAAATCTTGAGATGGACAGTGCTGCATCAGGGGTGTAGACGAGCCCTGTTTACTGCCTGCCCTAGTGACTTCTGCTGCTCCCTAATTTGTACATCTGTATATGCACTTCTGGCGGTGTAACAAACAGCTTGCCTGCGCCAGATGCAGGGCAATAGTGCATTCTTCACCGGATGCTGCAGGCAAGCAATGTGCTTGTAATGTAATTAATCCCCTCTGCACTTAATGTGTGTTAAGCTGGCAGAAAATGTGGCAGGCTGTCTATGGGGAAGCACCTTTAGGTCAGTGGCACTGAATTCTGTGTAGTTGGCACTGATATGAGAAAGTTCAGCTGTTTTGGCATTTTAACCCTGTGATTTTGTACATATTGTAGTCCCTATTGCAGCAAAATAAATCCATAAACCATAAAGCCAGGGTTGTGATAACAGCCCTCCATCATTTCTGAATTACGCCCCCCTCCACGGTCCCTAGGCAGCCCTTGCTGGTTTTGGATGCTTTGAGTTATAGCTGATAATAGCTGGGAGTACATAGCTGTGACATGCCAGCAATAAAGCAATGCATCTGTCTGCAGGCACTTTCGTGGTGTTTGTGGGCTCGGGGCTGCCTGTCTCCAGCCTCACTCACAGCTATTTCATTTCTCTAAATGATCTCTGCTCATCTCACATATTGATTGCTGGAAGCATCTCAGGACGGGCACTGAGCCTCCTCCCAAACATTCAAGTGGCTAATTCGATAATAATTACTAGAGTGACTCAGGCACACATATTGCATCTAGTACTTGGGGTTCTTGCAAAAGTACAACTCGGGCACAAACATGAACTCTACAATATTGGACTTATGTCTTACACAAGGATCATGAATATGCAATGTAGAATAAAAGGGATTGTTCACCTTTAATTAACTTGTAGATATTCTCAGACAATTTGCAATTGGTTTTCATTTATTATTAATTGGGTTTCTGCCTTAATTAGCTTCACATTCAGCAGCTCTCCAGCTTGCAATTTCAGCAATGTGGTTGCTAGGGTCCAAATCAATGTATCTTAATACAAATATTTTAATTAATCTTAAATGGGTAGTTTTTTTAAATGGGATGTAGAGAGTGATATTCTGAGACAATTTGCAACTGGACCCCTTTTTGAAAGCAGGAAAGAGTCCAATTTAAAAGTTGCTAAGAATTAGCCATTCTATAACATACTAAAAGTTAATGTAAAGGCGAACCATCTCTTTAATATTCAACTCAGGCAGTGATATAAACTCTAGAATTTGGGGCGCTTAAAGACTGAAACTCAGACATGGATGTTAACCCCAGAATTTAGGATTCTTACAGGAGTACAAGTCATGGACATTAATTGAGAATTTTGGATTCTTATATCATTAGAACTGATACATTAGGCATATACAATACCTCTACAACTAAGGACCTTTACATGAGTACAACTCAAGTACATATGCTAGCTCTAGCATTTAGGAACCTTACAAGAGCACAACACAGGCATGGACATTTACTCTAGAACCTAGGATTTTTTAAAGAAGATTTAAAAAAAAAAAACTTTTTTAAAGAGTGCACATATATTACATTACAAGAGTACAACTCATGCACATACAGTATATTAACTCTAGGACTTGGGACCTTTACACTAGTACAACTACATACACACTAACTCTAGAATTTAGGATCTGGAGTACATCTCAAGTACATACACACTAACTCTAGAACTTAGGATCTAGAGTACAACTCAAGTACATACACACTAAATTTAGAATCAAGAATACATCTCAAGTACATACACACTAACTCTAGAATTTAGGATCTAGAGTACATCGCAAGTACATACACACTAACTCTAGAATTTAGGATCTAGAGTACATCTCAAGTACACACACACTAGTTCTAGAATTTAGGATCTAGAGTACATCTCAAGTACATACCCACTAACTCCAGAATTTAGGATCTAGAGTACAACCCATGCATGGAAATGTGATCTAGAATTTAGGATCCAAACAAGAGAACAACTTGAACATAGTTATCTACTCTAGAACCTATAACTGGGCTGGAGGAACACCGGAAAAAAAGCTGGTGGGCCCCAGCCCTTGTGATCCCTTCTGATCCAGACCCACCTGAAACCATTGGCGCTTTCCCCCGACTTCCCCTCCCAATCATGGCTGCAATGGAGAATAGGCATGAACGAGTGAGGGAGGGGTTGTTGCAGGTTGGTGGAGGACCTCACTACTGAGGTGGGGGCTTTGGTGGGGTGCCAAGGCCCCTGAGGTTGCTGCCCAGGAGCCCCCAGGGATTTGCCTGTCTGTGCAAGCAGTGATGCAACAAATTTTATGGAGTAGAATGGCTACATATAAGAGGAGCAAGCGGTGCATCAATAGGTGGTGCAGTGTTCTACCATATTCTACAGGAAGAACCAATAAAGGTGCAGGCAGTTGTTTCTCTTTTCTAAAACTTTATTCAACTCTTGACAGCTTCACCATTACTTTCACACAGATGTCTCTGGTCACATTCTTACTTGACTTGCCATGTCACAATTCTCAGTAGGAGTATAGTATAGTTTTCCTTTCCATTTAGGTTACACATTTCATTCACTTTCACCAGCACAACTGGGACTACACTCCCTTCTTGTTCTTTTCCAGCAATCTGGCACTCTCATCATCTGGGACTTCTTTCGCTTTCAAGCCTCTGGTCAGTGATAACCCTTAGTGCCCCTTCGCCCTCCATCCAGGAATTTTTCCTTCTGTGTGGATGTTGGCCTGATGCCCACCAGACTCCTTGCTTGTCCTACACTGTCTCTTTGTACCTGCCAGGTGTCTGCTAGGAACCATTCCCTTTACTCCTAGTTGGAACAACAAATGCCCATTCTTACTACCCTACATGTCTCATACATCTAGTGCATGCTGGAACACCCACTGCCCAGTATTAACTACTCCTATCTATCTGTAGCGGGACCCAGACTGGGTTCCACTCACCTCCTGCAGGGAAGAGGAGCAGACCCGGATTTGTAGCGAGGCCACAAAGACCTGGGCCTAGGGTGGCAACATTTTAGGGGTGGCATGCAGCCAAGTTGCATCCCTAAGCTCAAAGCTCCCCAGTGCTCCGGTACTGCATGTGTAGGGTACACCAATGGGCCAGCACTAAGACCGTTCTGCGGCCAGGGGGCTGGCGTGCAAGAAGAGGCCAGGGCTGGGATCATGCAGCCTTGGGGCGCTGCTTCACAAAATTCGTAGAGGAGGAGAGAGGAGGGAGTTGAGAGCAGCAGAGCCTGCCCAGCACCCCCACACCATTGCACCCTAGGCAGGTGCCTCTTATGCTTAGACCTAGTTTTGGCCCTGATTGGACCTACCCATTTTCCACCCTCTTACATATGGAGAAAGCTGCAGTTTATTCCCCCAAGGCCCCCCTGTGAATGCAAGGTCTGCTTCCCTTAAAGTTACCGCACCATGAGGCATGATTATTAACTCTAGAACTTTACTATCCTTACTAGAGGGCAAATAAGACACGGATTCTTGCTAGAGTACAACTCAAGTACATATATACTAGCTCTAACTTCTGTGATGCTTACAAGAGCACAACTCAGGCATTGATATTAATTCTAAATATTATGATCCTTTAACGAGTGCAACTCAAACACGAATACCAACCCAAGAAATTAGTATCCCTACATGAGTACAACTAGAACGTAGGCCTTTTTAGATAAAATTCAATTGCTTATATTAAAGGGGAATTAGGACAGGAGTCAGTGTCATTTACAAACAGTACTGTTCGAGGTCCAGAAGCCAAATGGGCAGGCTGGTAACTAGGGTGGCACCAGACCAGCTCAGGCACAGATATTAAATCAAGAACATTGGAATTTTAGATAGACATAGCTGTCATTTAGAATGAGGAATTTCTTAAAAGAATATGACTCAAGCACAGCTATTAGATCTGTACCGCAGGATTCTCGAAGAGTAAAGTGGCATAAATATAAAACCCAGAAGTTCTGATTCATACAGGAGTGGAACTCAGGTGTCTGACTCTTTCTATAAAGTGCACAGCACCACTGCTTAAGGCTGATTAAAGTAGTTCCATGCCCAGATTTTTTATCAAGGCTGTACTAGTGCTCTTGTTGAACTAACTGGCTGTCATAGGGAGCTGTAGTTCAACAACACATGGAATTCTCCAGGTTGCCTGCTGGAAGCTAGGAAGCTTGGGTTATTCATATTTTACTGAATAATTTGTTTTATCTTCCTTGACTTGGCAAAAACCTCCCCAACACCATTCCATCGTTGCTAATTAGCAAACACTGTGACAATATGATAATGAAACACAAGCAATAATGAAGGAATGTGTATCCATAGTCAGCATTCTCCTAACTGAAACATTTGAGATGGTGATATCATACAGTATGTCACATTTAGATGAGCTGCCCGTCCTGTTATCAGGCAGAACTGGGGCACACTTGGCAGGCACGAAGGAGACAAGAAGAAAATCCACTTATTATGGAACAGACAGAAATTCCAGGTGATTCTATGTTGTAACCATAGTGTTAACTAGCTATGTTAAAGGGCAACTGCATTGTGACACTTCTGTATGGGATTTGGAATGCCTGGGACCTGGAGTATTCTATATAAAGGCTCTTATCTAGACCCTAGACCTGTATTTTAAATGGAGTAACAAAGAGCTGTCCAACTGGCGGGCCCCACCTACCTGCTGAGTCTGCTAAGCATGTGTAAAATTTAAATGGTATCACTACAGAGATTAACTGGCCCCTGCATTGTTTAAATCTCAAATTTAGACTAATCCCTGTATTGTTCACACCTGTGACCCACCTGCATTGTTTACACCTATGATAACTCTATTGGTTATATCATAAAGGCCTGTACTGTTCACACCTGAGACCCAGACTGAAACTGCCCACATTGTTCACCTGTTCACACTTTATACAAAATGCTAATAGGGCACCAGCACTGTGTCACTGTATGTAGTACATATTAGAGTAGTCCTGATAGGTTTCCCTGTCTCTTGCTCTGTTCTGCCTTCCTTATGCTCCCTGTGTGTGTCATGCTCTGCCTGTGTGTGCCCTACTGTACCCATGTGTGCCCTGCTCTGCCTGTGTATACCATGCTGTGCCTGTGTGCACTGCTCTGCCTGTATGTGTCATACTCTGCCTGTGTGTGCCATGCTGTGCCTGTGTGTGCCCTGCTCTGCCTGTTTGTGCCCTGCTTTGCCTGTGTGTGCCCTGCTCTGCCTGTGTGTGTCATGCTCTCACTGTGTGTGCCCTGTTCTGCCTGTGCATTCCCGGTGTACCCTGCTCTGCCTGTGTGTGTCATACTCTGTCTGTGTATGCCCTGCTCTGCCTGTGTATATCATGCTGTGCCTGTGTGTGCTCTGCTCTGCTTGTGTGTGCCATGCTGTGCCCTACTTTTCCTGTGTGTGCCCTGCTCTGCTTGTGCGTGCCCTGTGTTCCCTGCTCTGCCTGTGTGTGTCATACTCTGTCTGTGTGTGCCCTGCTCTGCCTGTGTGTGCCCTGTGTGCCCTGCTCTGCCTATGTGTGTCATACTCTGCCCGTTTGTGCCCTGCTTTGCCTGTGTGTGCCCTGCTTTGCCTGTGTGTACCATGCTTTGCCTGTGTGTGCCATGCTCTGTCTGTGTGTGCCCTGCTCTGCCTGTGTGTACCCTGCTCTGCCTGTGCATTCCCGGTGTACCCTGCTCTGCTTGTGTGTGTCATACTCTGTCTGTGTATGCCCTGCTCTGCCTGTGTATACCATGCTGTGCCTGTGTGTGCTCTGCTCTGCTTGTGTGTGCCATGCTGTGCCTGTGTGTGCCCTGCTTTGCCTGTGTGTGCCCTGCTCTGCTTGTGCATGCCCTGCTCTGCCTGTGTGTGTCATACTCTGTCTGTGTGTGCCCTGCTCTGCCTGTGTGTGCCCTGCTCTGCCTGTGTATACCATGCTGTGCCTGTGTGTGCCCTGTGTGCCCTGTTCTGCCTATGTGTGCCATACTCTGCCTGTTTGTGCCCTGCTTTGCCTGTGTGTGCCATGCTTTGCCTGTGTGTGCCATGCTGTGCCTGTGTGTGACCTGTGTGCCCTACTCTGCCTGTGTGTGCCATGCTCTGCCTGTTTGTGCCCTGCTTTGCCTGTGGTAGAAAAGCCTGGTATTTGTTCTGGGGGTGTGTTAGTATTTGCAAATAAATTATTGTTAGGGGTCCCTAAAGTGTTTAATCATGTGCTGGGGTGCTGTGTTATCCAAGGGGACGAGGAGGCATATGGATTTAAGGGTATGTCTTAATATGACAACTGTTTTCACATATGAGTGATAAGTGATGTTCCTGCAGTGAGCACCAACCATTTGGTTTTTTGGTGTGTTACCACAATTAATGTGGATGTGGTATTGTGGTAGCATGAGTTTGGTTTAAAGTGGGTGTGGTTTAAAAACAGGGAGTGGTCAACACTGGCTTCTATTATCGGCCCTCTACTATGTAGGCTGGAAAAATTTCAGCCCTCTGTACCACAGAAGTTGGACAGCACTGGAGTAACATTTAGTCCTTATAAATTATTATATGGTTTATTGCTATCAGCTAGTGAGTACTGTGCAAAGGTCCAAAAAATTCTTAAATACTCAGAATTAGAAACATCGACAATAACGCACCTCCTCTGACGAATCGCCCAATGGCGTGAAATGCGTAAGGAGGGAGTGGTTGACGCGAGGTATGCAGACGGGGGAGAGACACTGCCATGTGGTTTGATATGCATGAATACTTATATATGGATTGTGTAAATTGGATTATGCTGATTTCATTGTCTTTGGTGAATTTGAACAAATAAATGTCTGAAGTGAGTTATTGTGCGTGTTTCTAATTTTAAATGGAGTAACAGGAACATTTTTGCCAAGGTAAGAACCAAGACCTAGGTAACACCAGGGGTGGTAAATAGCTGCCCTTGGTAACTGGGGTTTCAATGGAAAATTTGGCTTTTTTTAGTTCCTAGAGCACAAGTACAGTCCGACCCTAGTCCAACAGAATCTCCCCTGAATAGTCATTGTCCGCGTTGTATTTCTAATAACATTAAATGGGGTTTGAGTGTCCATCGAACTGATTCCTCAAACCTAAGGGTTTCTTTTAGAGGCTGGAACGCTGAACCACGGAGGCACAACTATACAAAACCTGAGACTCAATACAGACCCCATGCAGAGAGTGTGCTGAATAACAGAACCACAAGGCAGCAATGCTAGCAACTGCTCAGATTATTTCTGGGATTTATCTGATTTTATTCCATCCAAAATTCACCCATAAATAAACTTTTATTATATGCTGCATTGGCTCATGCCTAGCAGTTTTTCGATTCTTAAATAACCTCCCTCCCTGGCTCTCAAAATAATGTTCCCGGTATCCAAAATAGCCATATGTTATAATCAGATTCTATTGGGATTCCTATGTTTCCAACTGCAGAGCAAAGAAAAAAAAAAGCATGAAGACCAACTGCAATTTATCATGGCCTATATTATACTCAAGCCTAAGACTAAAATTAATTTCAGATAATTGAGAATCATGCCCTACCCTACCATCAAGGGACCATCAAGGGGAGAGATAGCCCAATCCCTGGAACGATAAATCTGCCTCCATACAGTTGTTGGATCTCAAGAATTGGGCTGGTGGGGGATGCTGGGAGTTGTAGTTTTAACATAGCAAATGGGCAGTTGCTTGCATTATTATAACTGCATTAGACCGATGGAAGCTAATTGTTGATTGGTTGATATTGATAAGTTGAAAAGTGATAATATGCACCATTAAATGGCCTCCTGGGATCTTTACACTTGCCTGTGGCACGTTGATAATTCTGACCAACCAAAAAATAAAACAATAACTAGAACACCTGCAGACTCTTGCTGAACTCCAGGAGGGATTGAATTGCCAGTAATGGGGCCACACAAAAAATAGATTGTGTATCTTGCTCCTCACACCAGTAGACAAATGTGCAAATGTCTAGCAATTCTGCTAATAGAAAGCGTATGTGCAAGGCTCTGTTATATATATATATATATATTTATGAAGCTAGAGTTGCCATATGGATATTCATGTGGGATTGGGAGCTGTTTGCCAAAGAAATGCTGATGAGAGAGGTTTAGTGACGCCATAGTCAATGAGCCCTGAATCTGGATGGGTTATTTGGGTGCCTTCCTAATGCTGGGAGCACATCTGTCATAGCGCTGGCACCCATTCTGCAATCGTTGCAGTGCTTCTAGGGAACGGGGTCCCATTAGGCTCAGCAATTAGCGTTTTCAACTGGGATTTCATTCTGTGTTTTTCTTTTAAAGATGTGTCAGATTAACAAAAGCCATGGGCGAATTTATCCCCGAAAAATTCGTGAAACGCATTGAAGTCAATGGGCGTCAAAATCATTTTGACTCGCGTCAATTTCGACGACCCGCGACGATTGTTATATATGCGCCTATTTTGGCCAAATGGATTTAAGTCAATGGGCGTCCGAATAATTTTGACGTACGACAATGTTTATGCGCGAGACTATTCTGATGCATGCCCAAAATTTTTCGCTGCGTCTGCTTTTTCGTCTGCAAATTTTTCGAGGCAGTTTCGCAAATTTATTCACTGGCACTGAAATGCGTAAATTCACTGTGAATTGGCATCTGGCGAATTTATTCGCCCATCACTAATTAACAACTCTCCGAATCCTGCACCTGCGTCCGGCTGCTTGAAATGGAGCAGGGAGAAAAAGGTGCCAAACCAAAAGGGTTTATTGCTTGTTAATGCTTAACTTTCCCCTTTCAACTAGCACCCTAATATTATTGCACACGATTCAGGGATTTGTGTAGAATGAGAGAGAGAGAGAAGTAGGAAGTTGGGTGCTGCTACACCTGCAAAGGTGAGAGAGGAGGCTGCACCCAGTAACCTAAATGGTTAAATATATATATTCTGGTTCTAACAGACTCAATACACTGAAAAAATGCCCCAGGTGCTACCGAACATCGCTGTATTATCCAACAAGTCCGAAAAAATCAGTGCACATTGGGATTAATAGAAAGGTTAAAAATAAGTACTTTATTAATTACATTAAAAGAACTGGTCAACGTTTCGGTCTTTGTCTTGACAAAGGTCTTAGGCAAAGACCGAAACGTTGACCAGTTCTTTTAATGTTATTAATACATGCATCGATTTTTTCTGACTTATTATAATATATATATATATATATATATATATATATATATATATATAGTGTGCAACCATGTGACTTTATAAATGCTGAAAAAAAATAAAATATGGTTTGTTCAGTTGACATTTCTGTATCTCAGGGACTGTTCCCTTGAGGGATTGTGACACTGACTGAATAAACCTTTTCCAGTTTTAATTTTACCTTCTATAAAGTCCCATATATATATATATATTTATATATATTATATATATATATATTTATTCACACACACATGCACTGGATATTAGAGCAGCAAGAACATAGACGGTTGTGTGATGCATTTTAGTGAACCCCCATAAACTAGAGGTTCTCTAGAGGAGCTCTCTAACAACTCACATTAGAAGAAGTCAGAATTTGGGGAATAATTGGGGAATAATTGTTGCTCACAGCAGACTTGTCCTTGATAGATCACTTACCTGTACCAGTCCAGACCCCTCTCGTAGTTTCTGTCAAAAAAATGGGGTTCAGTTCCCATGGCTCGGACTTGGGGGTGCACCCTGATGAATTCCAGCACAGCCCTGGTTCCCCCTTTTTTTACCCCAACAATAATAGCCTGGGGGAGCCTCTTCTGGCCGTATCTGGGGGTAGCAGTGCAGTTCCAGGGGGAAGACGTGGGCTGCTCTGTGGGGTTTGATGGGGTCCTTGTTCCTGGGGTCGGCTCCGTGCGGTCCTTGCCCTGTAGGTCGGAGGGTGGGTAGGTAAGAGGGCTGCTGCTTGGAGGGGCTGTGCTGGCAGAGTGGGGGCACGGGGGGATTTTCTGCAGCAGTTTCTTGCTCCCTACTAACGGGGGCAGAGGGCAGCTGAGTTCATGATCCCCAGGGCTGTTCCTACTCGACTGCTCCCCTGGGCTGTTCATACTGGACTGGCTGCGGAGGACGAGGTTGTAGCAGAGTAGGGTGCAGGACAGGCACAAGGTGCAGATGAAGAGGTATCTCCGTGCCCTGCGGGGGCTCAGTCTGGGTGCCATGCTGCTCTTATACATTGGGGCCACATCGTGCCCTCCTCGGGCTCCTGCATGTGCGACTGTCCCGGCTGGAGCGGCACTCACTAGCTGACAGTTGCCTGGCACACCCCCTGTCTGAGATCAGCTGGAGAAGGAGGACTTTGTGCTTCCCTCCACCCTCTTACCTTATACACCTCCTGCTGAGGAGAACACACAGCACTGATCAGTGGTACCACCGGGGATAAACCAAGGCTCGGGGGTCTGTGTTATAGCCTTCCCCGACCCTCCTCTGCACTGCCCATATATACACCCATACACACACTCCCCATATACACACACTCCCCATACATACACACTGCTCATGTCCATACACACACACTGCCCATACACACTCCCCATATACACACACTTCCCATACACATACACTGCCCATACACACTGGCACCTTAATGCAGCAGATTCCCAGGTGCATTCCATACCCACTGTCAGGAGCCTTACACTTTTTATACCCATGATGTGCTGCAGCCCTATGGGATCAGGGAGCTCTTGTTTGCAGCCCTCCAGCACTTGTACAATTATAAACATCACTGTTCCATTCTGGGACTGGATATACCACAACAGCTGGATGGCTGTAGGCTTCACTTCTCTGCTCTCTGCACACATTCTGATTTAATTTCACAAGTCTACAAAGAACTGGTGTATTGAGTGTAGCAAGTGTATTGAGCTGCTTAATGCCTTTATGAGCCAGGCACCTGCAATCCTTCCTACATCAAGTCAAGAGGGTGCAGGGGCCACACAAAGTTGGAGCCCTATTCAGAGTAAAAATAAAGAACGTCATTATACCCAGTAGATTTACTATATCCCGTTTTGGTAACTATGGGATAGTGTGTATAATAAAGCAATGCGATCAATTTCATCAAGGGCCAGTGAAACAGGTTCTTCACCTTTAAAATAAGTAGAGAGTGATATTCCGAGACAATCATTTTTTTATTATATGTGATTTTTGAGTTTTTATTCAGTAGCTCTCCAGTTTGCAATGTCAGCAATCTGGTTGCTAGGGTCCAAATGATCTTAGCAACCATGCCTTGATCTGAATAAGAGACTGGAATATGAATAGGAGAGGCTTGAATAGAAAGATGAGTAATAAAAAAAATAGCAATAACAATACATTTGTAGCCTTGCAGAGCATTTGTTTTTTAGATGGGGTCAGTGAAAGCTGGAAAGTGGCAGAAGAAAAACAAGGCAAACAATTTCAAAACTATTGAAAGGAAAAATGAAGACCAATTGAAAATTGAAAAGTTGCTTAGAACTGACCAACTGAAAGGTGATATAGTTATACAGTGTATATTGGAAGAAGAAGCATTAAATAAAGACATAAAATATAAACAGTATAAACAATAAAAACAATTCAAGGTATACTCCAATGAACTTTCCCTAATAATGAGAAAAGAAAGGTCATTTACCTCACCCTGGATACAAGTCTCTTTTTTTCTTATTAATAAAAGTTGCATTAAATGTACATACTCTTATAGATAACATGTCAGGCTAAATTCTTCATTGAGCCCTCTTGGGGTCTGTGTAGCTCTCATGTCGCAATCATTTTTGTTTGACATCCGATTAGGGAAAGTTGTTCTCATGTTCGTTGGAATATACCTTGAATTGTTTGAACTGTTTATATTTTTTTGGCTTTATTTAATGCTTCTTTATATGGACACTATACGCTGGACTTTTTTTTAATACTATCCGGAAATGGGATCTTGTGGATAATGGACACTTATTATTCATGAGGATGTTGGACACTTGCTTATTCATAAGGGGGGTGGGCTGTTTGGTTATTTAAACTCTGTACACGTAAGTGGCTTTATCACCTGACGAAGGGGAACACCCCCGAAACGTTGTGACGCAATAAACACAAGGGGCTTGTCCCCTGAATGAATCGCCTCAAAGTGTGTCTACTTTGGAAGTGCCGTCTTTCCAAGGTCTGCACACCAGGCGGATATCTGTTTTGAAGGGCCCGGGTGTGCACGTGTCTTACTTGTTACTGCCGCAGGGGTGGAACAATATGAGCAGCAGACCCAAAGGCTGCTACAGGAGACCCAGGAATATAAAGGTCCCGTGTGGAGCACTGACTGATGCACAGTCTTCATACCAGGGGTGTTGCTAAAGACTCATGGATCCCAATCCAAGGGAGCCTTCTTTATATTCCCCCAATGCCTGTGTGCAAGGCCGGATTTACATAGTGGGCGCCCCTAGGCCCATTACCGTTCGTCGCCACTGTCCCGTCCATGGGGACAGGAGCAATGGGGATTGGCGCACTGGAAATTTAAAAAATGATTGTATCTCCAGCGCATCCCCAGTGTTTTTTGAAACAATGTGGGTGTGGTTGGGCAGCATGCCGCCCCCCTAAAATTCTGCCGCCCTAGGCCCGGGCCTAGGTGGCCTTTCCACAAATCCAGGCCTGCCTGTGTGTCATAATAATCATCAGTTTTTTCCCTTTCATACCTTTCTACCCCTCATCTATACCCAGGCATGTGGTATAAGATGTGCTGCCACCACCAGCAAGCCAAAAAAAAACCCCACAACAATGTGACACGGAAGGGGGATGAGAAGAGAAAATCGGACCCCACATCTCAGACAACATCCCAGCAAAGTGGCCACATGTTTGGAAATTCATGCCATTTCTGTTTATAACTCAATGATCCCCAACCAGTAGCTCTTGAGCAACATGTTCTCCAACCCCTTGGATGTTGCTCCCAGTGGCCGCAAAGCAGGTGCTTATTTTTGAATTCCAGGCTTGGAGGCAAGTTTTGGTTGCATAAAAATCAAGTGCACTGACAAACAGAGCCTCAATGTAGGTTGACAATCCATATAGGGGCTACCAAATGGCCAATCACAGCACTTATTTGGCACCCCAAGAACATTATTCATGCTTGTGTTGCTCCCCAACTCCTTTTACTTCTGAATGTTGCTCATGGGTTCAATAGGTTGGGGATCCCTGTTATAACCCAGCTGCTTTATGGGTATTCCATGAGTAGCAACCCATTGCAGGACACTTGAAAAGGTCAAGTAATAGATAGTGGCCCCTCTGAGTGCTCAGGTGCAACAGCAACCCCCTGAAATCCACGGATTTATATCCCTGCTTTTTATTTATTTATATCCCTGGGATACTGGTAATCTCCCCCAAGGGCATATAATACCTGGTAATATCCTATTGTCACTTATCCAAATATCTGTCTATATATTCTTAGGGTAGAGACACATGCGAAGATTCGGGGAGATTTAATCGCCTGGTGACAAATCTTCTTTGGGCGACTAATCTCCCTGAACTGCCTTCCTGCCAGCTAGAATCTAAATCGGCGGTGGGATGGCACTTGGAGCGATTCGTTTTGCAAAGTTGGCCAAAGTTCTACAATCGAAATTGGCGGTGGGATGGCACTTGGAGCGATTTGTTTTCCCAAAGTCGCCTGAAGTTTCCTCATGAGGCAACTTTGGAAAACTAAACTAATTGCTCCAAGTGCTATTCCACCGCCGATTTAGATTGTAGAACTTTGGCCAACTTTGCAAAACGAATCGCTCCAAGTGAGATCCCACCGCCGATTTAGATTCTAGCTGGCAGGAAGGCAGTTCATGGAGATCAGTCGCCTAAAGAAGAGGCGATTTGTCGCCAGGCCACTAATCGCCCCTGAATCCTCACGTGTGTCTCTGCCCTGAAAGGGCCTTGGAGGTAACTTTTAGTATGATGTAGAGAGTGATATTCTGAGAAATTTTGCAATTGAATTTCATTTTTTATTATTTGTAGTTATTTAGCTTTTTATTCAGCAGCTCTCCAGTTTGCAATTTCCACAATCTGGTTGCTAGTGTCCAAATTACCATAGCAACCATACACTGATTTCAGTAAGAGACTGGAATATGAATAGGAGAGAGCGTGAATGGAAAGAAGAGTAATAAAAAGTAGCAATAAGAATATATTTGTAGCGTTGCAGAAAATTTGTTTTTAGACGGGGTCAGTGGCCCCCATTTGAAAGCTGGTAAGAGTCAGAAAGAAGAAGGCAAATAATTAAAAAAAAAACGATAAAAAAATAAATAATGAAGATCAATCAAAAAGTTGCTTATAATTAACCATTCTATAACATAGTAAACATTAACTTAAAGGTGACAATATACTTATACATACATTTAATTGCAAGACCTAGGAACAGCTTATACGTGTAATTTGCCTTCTGCGCTTTAGGCAGCTCATTGTCTAATACAAGGTCCTGGGGCAGTAACCTCCTAGCAACCAATCAGGACTTTGCTTTCATTATATTACCTGTGACAAACTGATCAAAGCTATTTGTTGACTGGTTGCTCTGGGGCAAATGTGCTCAGCATTAGCAAATTAGTAGAATTATTAAAGACCCATAGTGTTTAAGATATGGATGTCGATAAAAAAAATCCATGTGCAAAAAACCTTGAAATCTGCCTTTTTTTTTTTTGGTGTGGCCGGTGGAAGCTTGCAGAGAAAAGATAGAAGGAACAGCAAGGAAAGCCCATCAATATCAGACAGAGGATCCTGTGTGTGTGTCTTTGTGCCGGGAGGAGAAACTGTGCGCGTGTATTTCTGCGCTAATTCTTAAGTAGTGCTGTCAGTCAGTCTGATTCCCTGGAAGGCTGCTTGGCTTGGAAGCACAACAGTGATTGACATCCCTTCTTTCCTACGGGCTGGAGAGCGGTGGAATATTGCTCCAGAAAAAGGTGAATGTTTCCTCCCATGACAGCTCATATTAGAACCTTCTCTGCGGCTTTAGGGGTAGCTGCCCTCTGCCTGTTTGATTTACACATATAAGAGAAACTTCACGTTTATCTCTTGCACCCTAGACTATTGGTAGAGCAGCCTGAGGGTGTAGATCTGCTGTCTAGCTCTGTCTTTGCAAGGGTCATCGCATGGGCCATGGAGCTAAAGGTTAGAGGCTCAGTAACTAGTCTCAGTTGATTTTTATTGGTTCATTATGAGTGAGCTCTTGGGAATGCCAAGTTCAATAAAGGGCTGTCATCTGATGTGTATATTATGTCGCTGGCTGACCAACTCTTTATATGCTATGCTTTCGGGCTGCATAACGTACGTCAAGTTAACTTGGACAGAGAGAATGAGCAATGGGAAAAACAAGTCATTAAAAATGTAGAACTTCAGTAAAACTCTCCATTTGTGCCCCCTTATCTCTGCAGAATGAGGTCCCAAACTTAGTAAACATGGAACCTTCCATAAACCTGTCCCATTAGCACCAATTAGTTCTCATAAAGTAGGATCTGAAGCTTAGTAATTATCCAACTTTCCCTAAATCTCTTCCATTTACAGCCCTTGGTCTTCAGAGTATGGTTCCAAATATAACAAAGATGCAACCTTTCCTAAAACTCTCTCATTTGCACCCCTTGTTCTTCAGAGTAGGGTCCCAAACTTAATAATGAAACTTTCCCTAAATCACTCCCATTTAAACTATTTAGTTCTCAAGAGCAGTCTCACAAACCTCATAAATTTCTAACCTCCTCTAAATCTATTCTATTTGCACCCCCTTCATCTAGAGAGTTAGGGTTTCAAACTTAATAAAGATCCAATCTTCCCTAAATCTTTTCCAGTTTGCACCTTCTTGTTCTCCAGAGTAGGGCCCACACTTAACAATTATCAAACCTTATCTGAATCTCTCTCTCCTATTTGCACCCCTTGTTCTTTAGAGTAGGTCCACAAACTTAATAATGGTCCAACCTTTTATAAAACTCTTCCACTTACACCCCCTAGTTTTCTAGAGTTGGGTCCAAATTTAATAATGATCAATAATGATCAAAACCTTTCATAAAACGTTTCCACTTACACCCACTAATTCTCTAGAGTAGGGTCCCACACTTAAAAATGATCCAACCTTCTCTAAATCTCTCCTATTTGTACCACCTTGTTCTCCAGAGTAGGACCCCAAACTTAATAATGGTCCAACCTTTCATAAAACTCTTCCACTTACACCCCCTAGTTCTACAGAGTTGGGTCCCACACTTAATAATGATCTAACCTAGCATAAAACTCTTCCACTTACACCCATTAATTCTTCAGAGTAGGGTCCCAAACTTAATGATGATCCAACCTTTCATAAAACACCTTGCACTGCCAACTTAAAAGTTAGATGTAATACTTGTTTACAGAGTCAAGATGATTCTGCAACAGGAATCATCCTTTCTATTGCTCAGTCATCTCTTTGTTATCTAACAGATACACTATTAAAATGTTGTTTTAATGCTTTTGGCATCACTTGAATGAAACCAACAAGAGTGTAAAGAGCAAACAGAGAGGGAGGATCTTCTTGCAACACTTGGACTGCTGCCAAGGCCAAGTAGGCCTTACTTTTAACCCCCAATGCATATTGGGCCAATAAACTACAGATTAAAAATGGACCATGCATGGCCAGTTGAAGATGAACAAGACTGAAGGAAACCTGTCAGCTATCTTTGGGAAATAACCATTGCAGCTGCCACCAAAGACAGTCATATACATGGCTGAGATATTAGCTACCATTATCAGAGGTTGCTTGATATAATAAAGAGATAAGAAAACTTAAAGGGATTCTTTCATGGGAAATTATTATTTTTTTTTTTTTTTACAAAGTGCATCAGTTAATAGTGCTCCTTGGGGGTCATTTATCAACACTGGGCAAATTTGCCCATGGGCAGTAACCAATGGCAACCAATCAGATTGCTGCATCCATTGTCCTACTTGCAGCTGGCTTCAAAAAGCTAGTCTCTGATTGGTTGCTATAGGTAACTGCCCATGGGCAAATTTGCCCAGTGTTGATAAATGAGCCCCCTTGACCACATTGAAATCTGTTTTTCAAAAGATCAAACAGATTTTTTTTATATTTAAGTTTGAAATGACATGAGGCTAGATATGTTTTTAGTTTTCCAGGTGTCCCCAGTCATGTGTGATATCACCCTCCCTTTCCCCCAGCAGCCTAACAAAAGAACAATGGGAAGGTATCCAAATAGCAGCTATCTTATACATACTTTGCTAAAAATGCTCCCATGTCCCACCTAGTGGTAGATATGAAAACAATACTCAATAGTAAAAATCCAAGTCCTACTAGCCTGAGTCACAATTCCTTCAGTTACATTGAGTAGAAGAAATAATAGCTTATCTGAAAGCAGTTGCATTGTGAAGTGCTGGCTCTTTCTGAAAGCACATGACCAGGCACAGTGACCTCAGATGGCTGCCTACACACCAATATTACAACAAAAAACATGTTTATTGGTTCAAGAATTAAGTATAATTAATTATTTGCAATGTACACAGTGTATTTTAGTAATAAAAATTATACCATAAAATCCCTTTAAGAATCCTTTTAAGAAACAAGTTAAATATTAAATTTACAGAACCTTTAAAAACTGCAATAAAAGGGGATAGAAATAAAGCCAGGAATTCAAAAATAAGCCCCTGCTTTGAGGCCACTGGGAGCAACATCCTAGCGCATTGCGATAGTTCATCCCCAGGACTACTGATTGGATCCTCATTGCTACCTTTGGAAGACTGCCAGGAGAGGACCATTAAAGATGGATAGATTTTTGGCTGACCTTCAGACAGATATTGGCTGAGAAGGCAGTTGGGAATAGGGTTGCCTCCTTTTACCTTGACCAAGGTATGGGCCCATGACAGGAGGGGGTGGGACAGTTACACATAGGATGGGTAATGACAGCTGGTTATGTGTTTATGATGTATGGGGGCAGAGATTAACATCAGAGGTGGGTATTAACAAGGTTTCTGTTTGGGTTTCAGCACTGTAAACAGGCTGGATTTCTTGTTATGGTGCCCAGTGGCCACACACCAATGCTCCCCATTGCATGCATGTGCAACCTTCAATTTGCCGCCGGGAAGGACGCATAGGAGATTTCCTGCATGCCCCATGCAAACTTAAGGTGCAGTTGGGCGTCATGTGGGCCTTAATATGTGCCGCCCCTTAATATGGGCCTTTGTGGCCTTGCCTGACTGTGAAACAGTGACCTTAAAACCCCAAAAATTTAGCATTTTGGTTCAAAGCAGGACAGGTGGCAATCCTAGTTGGACACAATATCTATGGCTATAGCAATCTCAAGATCTACAGTTAGTTTTATACATGTGTATATAGTTTATATGTAGGTATATACGAGGCCTTATGGGGATGTATATGTATATGCACTAGCAATATTTTTTAAGGCTTTAACTTGATAGACCATTATTCAACCAATATTTATTATGCAACTATATTGCACCCATATACAGATTGAAAGCTGCTGCCATAATCAGCCTGTGGTTGGCCAGCTTTAGGGACATTTTTATGGCGAATGATTAAAAAAAACGCAGGATGATTTTTATCATGGAAGAAATAAGAAGCTTAATTTTGTGTGTATTGCACCGTTCAGCCCGTGAGTCACCGCTCATCGGATCTCTAGCTGAGAATTGATTTACGCCTAGAGGATAAACCATAACGCGCTTGCCTCGGCCCTTGTGGAACACCCTTTATGATTTTGTGATTAAACATTGATTCCCTTTATTTTATGGTTTATCGTTGCTTTATATTTCACTTACGTACTGTATCTTGTGCTTTGTTTTTTGAGCATTCTTTCAAGCATTCGTTACAAGGATGGTGCTAGTGGCTGTCTTTATGTCAGGGTGCAGGGAGTGCTCCAACAGACAGACAACGAGACAATCACTATTAAAGAGCTGATCAGATCAGTTACAGTGATATTCAGACAGTATTCACTTTCTATTCAGATAAAAAAATGTCTTCATGCCTTTGAGCTTTAAAAAGTAGGATGCACACCTAATAGCATGCTCTGTGAGATGGCATTGTGAACTTGCTCATAACTTGGAATGGTGAGTACATTATAGACTTATGTACCTACAATTTCTTACTTATCACGAGTCTAAAGATAATGGGACTCTGAGTTTGGAGTCAGGTGTATAGAAATACTAATGAATTGCACATTATGTAATGTAAGCAAGTAATCACAGTTCCCAAAAACTGCTTGATGCAGGGGTGAAGCTCCAGATAGGGCCGTAGGAATTGTTAAAAAAAACAGTGCATGGAATGGAATGAGGGATATACAGTAGATATATCAATAGACTTCACTATAAATGCTTCCAGATAGTGTACCCTGCCAGCAGAGAGAGGGATGCAGAGTGAAAGAGAAGAGAAAGAGAGAATGACTAAGAAGCAAAGAGTGAAGCATAGACGGAATGAGTAAAAGAAGCAAAGAGAAAGAGGGCAATAGGCAGAGAGAGTGACGGAATGAGTGAGAGAGGTAAGAGAAGCAATAAATAAAAGACGAAGGAAAGAGTAATAGAGAGAGAGAAGGAATTAGTGGGATGAAAATAAGAAGATATGTGTATAAGTGATGAGAAAAAGACACGTGCAAGGTTCATAACTACAAAGGAAGCAGACCCTGTGGTCGCATCGAGTTGCATCTAACAGCGTAGGGGGAACAGTAAAGCTGCCCATAGATGTTGAGATTTTTAAAAGATCCGATCCTCATAGTGAGCCACAATTTTCTCGGAACAATCGTACGATCGTACGAATTGACCATCAACTAAAAAGACCAATTTGCCAGGAAAACAAAGCTAGCTTGCTGCCTGCTTAGCCCTGCAAACATAGATAGATTGCACTGGGACCGACAAAGATTTTTTGACCTGGCCGATCAATTTTCTGACAGATGTCAGACGAAAAATCGTAGGATGTAAGATCGTTCGAATCGCACTAACCGCACGATAATTTCGAAGGATTGGTCAGACTAATCGTCGCATCTATGGGGAGCTTAAGGCTCTAATTAACAAAGGCACAGAACAATACTTGGACACCAAGGAGGAATTCATGAGACAGAGGCAGTGAAGGAATTAGGGATGGGGATAGCGGCAGAGAAAAAGTAAGAGCAAGAGACAGGGGTAAAGAGAGACAGAGAGAAGTAATGGGTAAGAGACAAAGGCAGACAGGCATGGAATGACACAGAAAGAATGAATGAGAGACAGGGCAGAGAAGAGTGAATGAGACAGGGGCAGAGAGCAGGAGAGAGTGGGAGACGGGGCAGAGAGAAGGAGTAAATGAGAGACGGGGCAAAAAGAATAAGTGAGGAGAGAGACAGGGGCAGACGTATTTGTCACGTGTATTTGCATCTCACACAGCCCCCTCAACATTGATTGCTACAGAAGAACAACACTCATTAATCTCTCCCAGTAATATAAAGTTTGTTAATTACCCTTGATTAATTAAGGTTCTTTCTGTAATTGTGTCCCTGAGCTGAGTGTTGCTGCTGATAATTAGTGACCCAGAAATTGGTATTCAGGCAATTAGCAATGTGGAAAGAGCAGGACAATTCCAGGCTCCCAGACACAAAGATTGGGGCTGTAGGTTCAATGAGGACTGGGAACATAAAGCTAATTACTGTGAAATGAATCCTTGTCTGTTGCTGCACCCTTTCCTGGTCAGTTGGGAGTGTGAGGCTGTGTAATGCACCGCAGAGACTAACTGCTGCTCTATGGTCAGTGAACTAGAGGAAAGTTTAGGGGTGTCCCAAACATGGGGGGGGTGGATTAATAACTGCTTCTTGGGTGTTTGCTAAGGGGGCTTTATTCTATGTACCAAATCTAAAATACGAATAGCTCTGACACCAGATAAACATTTTGGACTGTTTTCCCAACACATTTTCCCCTTTGTATCAAGTTTTCAAGGGGCGTAGGGTTCCCATAAGAAACCAAGAGGCAGCAATTGGGGCAATTTCATTTCACCTATTTTTTCTGAGCTATGTTCGAGAATCCTAAAAAATGCTTCAGTTCCAATAAATGGCAATAAGTTGGTTGCACCCACAGTATAAGTATCTGGTTGCTAGGGTCCTATGTCACCTAGCGACCTGACAATGGTTTCACGCATGCACAACCTTCAGTGAATGAAACATCTTAAAGGGATTCTGTCATGATTTTTAAGATGTCGTTTTTATTTCTAAATTACATTGTTTACACTGCAAATAATTCGCTCTACAATATAACATTTAATTCCTGATTAAATGTTCCTTCAGTGTCTCCTACAATGGAGTAGCATCTTCTACCCTTCCTCGTTCTGTTGGGGTTCCTCAAGGCTCTGTCCTGGGCCCTTTATTATTCTCTCTCTATATTTCCTCCCTAATAAACTCATATGGTTTCCACTACCACATCTATGCTGACAATACTCAGATCTATCTCTCCTCTCGTGATTTCAACCCAGAACTCCTAACTCAGGTCTCCTCCTGCCTGTCCACTATCCCTACTTGGATGGCACAACGCTACCTTAAATGAAACCTCTCTAAAATGGAAATGTTTCTCTTTCCTCCAACTAACACCATTAATGTCCCAGAAGTATCTATCATCACTAACAATTCCACTATCCCCCCATCTCCCCAGGCCCGGTGCCTTGGGATTCTCCTAGATTCAGCCCTGTCCTTCTACCCTCATATCCAGTCACTTATTAAATCATGTCACTTCCACCTAAGGAACATATCCAAAATACGACCATTTATCACGACCATTTATCACCCAAGATGCTGCCAAAATTCTTATTCAATCTTTCATCATATCATGTCCAGACTACTGTAACTCTCTTTTAATTGGCCTTCCCCTCCAGAGACTGTCACCTCTCCAGCCCATAATGAACACTGCCGCCAGACTTATACACCTCAGCAACCGCTCCTCCTCTGCCTCGCCATTCTGTCAATCCCTACACTGGCTTCCGCTACCTTTCAGAATAAAATTCAAATTAATGACCCTGACATTCAAAACACTTCATAACTCTGCCCCATCCTACATCTCTGAACTCATCTCTATATACTCACCCAACCACTTGCTAGGCTCCTCTACTGACCTGCTACTCAACTCTTCTCTCATTACCTCCTCACATGCTCGCATTTAAGGCTTTGCAAGCACTGCACCCCTCCTCTGGAACTCTCTCCCACAGTCTGTCTGACTTTCTCCCAACCTTTCTGCTTTCAAAAGATCTCTTAAAATGTACTTCTTTAGAGAAGCCTACCCTCACTCTGCCTAACTAACAAATGCAATACCACATACAGTACACTCACTTAATTCTGATCTTGCCAACTCCCATACCTTGTGTCTTATTCCTTTCCCTTTAGATTGTAAGCTCTTTTGTGATTTAGTTGTATAAACACATTTACTTTATAGCGCTGCGGAATATGCTGCAGCTATATGAATAAATGTTAATAATAATCAGAATAACAACCAGCAAGTGTATTTTTTTTAATTTGTAATATTGGTGTGTAGGTGCCATCTCAGGTCACTTTGCCTGGTCATGTGCTTTCAGAAAGAGCCAGCACTTTAGGATGGAACTGTTTTCTGGCAGGCTGTTGTTTCTCCTATTCAATGTAACTGAATTTGTCGCAGAGAGACCAGGATTTTACTATTGAGTGCTGTTCTTAGATCTACCAGGCAGCTGTTATCTTGTGTATGGGCACTGCTATCTGGTTACCTTCGCATTGTTCTGTTGTTAGGCTGCTGGGGGGGGGAGGAAGGGAGGGGGGTGATATCACTCCAACTTGCTGTACAACAGTGACTGAAGTTTATCAGAGCACATCACTTGACTGGGGGCAGCTGGGAAACTGACAATATGTCTAGCCGCATGTAAGATTTCAAAATTAAATATAAAAAAATCTGTTTTTTCTTTTGAGAAATTGATTTCAGTGCAGAATTCTGCTGGAGCAGCACTATTAACTGTTAAACAACTGAAATTTTTTTTTTTTCCCATTACAGTATCCCTTTAACTGCAAAATCTAGAGGGGGGGGGAATGGACCTGCTTTCTAGTTGCTGGGTATCTCTGAAAATGATAAGAACTGGCATTATAAGATGCAAGTACTAGGTGTCACTTGAACCCTCTGTGCAAAATGAGTTGGCCAGCAATAAGCAGTGATTGACATGGCTGGCACTTAATGGGTTAAATAAGTCCTTCCCCCCCCCCTTGAATGCCTGTTGTTTTATGTTACTCTGTAAATATTCTGTGTGACAGCACCAGGTATAGTTATATTCTGATGATTTATATGCTGAGGGGGCATTGATTTCACTTGGGGCACACAGCTCCAGTTAACCCAGAGCCAGCCTTGCATTCCAGACTCCAGAGTCCTAAATAATTCCTAAAGAGATTTATATTCACAGTCAGAGTGTTCTTTTTCTTTTATTTAAGGTTTGATGGAACTGGATTAAATTCTAAATGGGCACAGAGTCAGTAATGGCATGTGATCTGCTGGTGCAGCACTGGCACTGCTTGGAGACAGCACAGAGGTAGAGAAGTAAAAGGCAGGGAAATCTGCTGGAATTGCGTCGGGCTCCCTTGGGCATAACATGTGCACCCCCTGCTAGGCCTGCAAACTGTTCACCCAGCTGAATAAAAGGAAGCCTGGCACATCTTCTCTCCCTTTCATCTGCCTCTCTGCTGCAGACTTGATGTAAACGAAAAGAGGCAAAATACATCTGATGAGAGCCGAAATATCTTCAGCTTTAACTCTTAGTACAAAGAAAGGAAAATCGTCCCTTGGACATAGCACCCTACCCTCCATCTGTTGGCGCTTTGCTGTGTGAGCAGCACCTGCAACATCTGCCAAGTCAGTGGCTCTTTCCTTCGGAGAGATCTCCAGAGGATCACATGACAGCAGGTGGTGCCAGGGTACCATGAGGCTCATGCCAGTCACTCGGCAAAGAATAATAGTGTAAGTGCTTAAGCAGGCCATTTCTGCTCCTTCAATTATGTTCATAATATAGTAAATATTTAAATCTAAAATAATTTGGTATATATAGACAGTGTCGGGCTGGGGGGGTCTCACACACTTCCCCTGGGCCTCTGACCCCCCCTCCACGAACTCCACTGGCCCCAGTGGGCCTCTGACCCCCCCCTCCACTGGCCCCAGTGTCGGACCGGGATGCCAGTGGCCCACCACAAAACCTAAGACCGTGGGCCCACTTTCCAACTACTATTCCTCCTCTCCTCACTCAACCTCTTTATTTTGCTCTAGTCTTTTGTATCTACTTTATATATTTTTCCATTATTAAGCATTTTTTTCCTTATAAAGAAATAGGGCAGGAAGCAAGAGGGCCCACTGACACCTGGGCCCACAGGGATTTTTCCTGGTATCCTGGTGGGCCAATCCGATACTGACTGGCCCATAGCATGTACCTCCATCTTGCCCGACCCCCCCCCAATATGTCTCTGTCCACCTCCCCACCTGCCAGAGTGAACCTACGTTTCTCCTGCTTTCTTCTTGGGGAGACTCAGGGAGAGCAGGAAGTTTCAGGCAGGGGAACAGGTCTGTGCTGGTGGGGCCCCACGAGGGCCAGGGCCCAATGGGTTTCTTTCCGTTGCGCATTCTGACCCTGTTTATAGAACAAACATGGATGATGCTGACATTGTATATATTACAGGGAAAATTACACCCCAAAATCACAGAAGAAGGAAAAATATTTGTTGCATCATACGCAAGTTGAGGCCAATACCCATAAATATGCCGGAATTCTGGGAAAAATGCTACATGGGGGGGGGGAACAAACATGCCAATTCTCATCAGAACCTTTCACTTTGCATGTTGCACTAGGTTTATCAATGAGTCAGTTGGTTTGGAATTGACTGAATCTTTTGTGGCGGGTTCAGTATTTGGTATTTTAGCACATCTCTACGTAAAGGAGATGTAAACATTTCAGAACAGAGGTGGTCAGCCTTGGGTTGCTGGCCTACAGTTCCCAGTTCATGGGTTAATGCCTCTAAGATAGTCCAGCAGCACCAGGGGCCCAATAATTTTTAAAAGATCCTCCAATCAGAATTGAGCTTGTTTTTTGCAAATGAAGCTTCCTGTTCTATAGTTATGTTATCATCATTAACACTGAAGCAGCACCATATCCATCATTCCTATGTTTGAAAACACACTTCTATACAGACAAGACAAAATTGAACAATAATGTCCCAACGTTGGGAGACAGACAAGGTATGGGAAGGAATCTTTCTCACTGAATATTCCTCATGTATGTCTAATCAGGTTTGGGGCTATTCCTACTAGCCGATGAGTGCTCTGCTTTATTTCTCAGCCTCTTGGTTTGACCTGGATGTTTGTAAGGGGGCACAAACTGGAGGGGTCAAGACTGACTTGTAGAAACCAAAGACAATTCTGAAGTTGATCAGAGCCAAGGATGTGTTGAGTCTATTCAAGGGCTCCCATCTGACACCACAAAATCTGGCTGACCAATAAAGACATCTAATTGATGGTTATCCCCTTAAAACCTCCATGCATACCCAAAACTTGTGCAGGTACTGGCATTGCCCATGAAGTAACGTGTACATATTTTGGGACTGCCCATTCGCACAGGCACTGCTTGATGCCCTGGAATATGAGCTGAGAGACTGTGTGTCCAAGAACTTTCATACAGACCACATGGTGCTTTATCAACTGTTTCAGGACACCCATATGGAAGGAGCAACCCTGGAAGCCTGGCGCGTTGTGAACTATGTTAAGGATGTTCTGTGGTTTTCCAAAAAATGCCTAATTTTGGGAAGGGATGTCTATCCAGGACTGTTCCCAGCTTATCAACAACCTGCCTATGGACTACAACATCAGAGACAGTGCCGAAGAAGAAGACTAAAACGCTTCTCATGCCCCAATCCTTCCTTCTGCGTCTTTGCCTGTAAATAAAGCTTCAAGTCTGTGAACTTAAAAAAGAGGAGGGATTGATATTTTTTTTGAGGGATTGACATTTTTTTGCCTTCCTCTGGATCAACTAGCAGTTAGGCAGGTTAAATATAGACTTAAAGGTTGAACTTACTATGTTACAAATGCACGCTAAAGGAACTACTGCCTGCAATTTCGGCAATTTTATAGGCAATTTTAAAAAGAAAGCTTCAAGTCTGTGAACTAAAAAAAGAGGAGGAATTGATCAATACACTTTACCTTGTCCCCAGTTTCACAAGTTATCTAGTATCTATGCAATTGCATGGGTTTTTTTAGTTACAAAGTTATGATCATAAAATTGGTAAACCACCATACCACATCAAGGTAAAGGTAAGGTAGTCTGTGAACTTCCCTACCCTTCCTCCACTTACCTCTATTCCTTTTTTGGCCAGTGGGCCGGGGATAAAGGGTCCTCCCTAGTTTGAGGGAAGGGAGTGGAAGCATCCCACCTGCAACCCCTTACACACCTTCTAAATTGGTTCCTGCCATTATTACTTCCTAAAGCTGCATTCTGCTTCTCATGCTTGATTGTTTGCCAAAGGGAAAACGGGTCTTGAGCTGTATTAAAAGGGGCTGAAGGAGGGGCTTATTCTTCTACTGTACAGAGCACTGGTAAGGCCCATCTAGAATATGCGTACAGTTTTGGTCTCCAGTGCTCAAACAGGACATTATTGAATTAGAGATGGTGCAGAGAAGGGCAACTAAGCTGGTAAAAGGAATGGAAAATCTCACATATGAGGAAAGACTGGCCAAGTCGGGGATGTTCACACTGGACAGAGGCGCTTAAGGGGGTATAGTTTTTCTTTAATTGATACATCATAACAAGACTGCTGTTATTTTTTATAAATCTGCCCCATAAATGGTGTGTTCTTCATGAGAGTGGTACACTATAAATGTTTTCTTGTTTTTTTCCACACCTTGATATTGAGGTGCTTTCAGTGACTTCCTTTTGAACTGTGTATATTGCCTAGGATTCCAAGTGGCAGGCCTAATAACAATTGGGGTAGGGTGGAGAGAAAGAATATAAAGCTATATGTTGGCTTGGAATTGCCCCGTTCAAAGCACAGCTGTGCAGGAAAGTTTGAGGGTATAGTTTTTCTTTAATTGAAACATCATAACAAGACTGCTGTGCATTAGACAACTGTTGTTTTCAAAGAGCCCAACCTTGCCTATCCTAACACAACCCTGTCCACACTGACCTTTTAATAAAAATGAACACTGCGTTACGGACAGAATATAAGAACAGACACTCCCCATGGATTTGGAAACACAACTCACATCACAAACAGTCAATCACCCTGACCAACGTTCCATGCACACAAGCAATCTGATTGCAACTTCACGCACATGGGGACATTTTAAGGAAAACAAAACAAAAAAAAAAAAAAAACCAATACAGTGCAATAAACACAACACCCAGGGTATGGCCAAGAAAAGCAATCAATCGAATGAAATTGTTCCATGTAAAAGAAATGAAAATTAGGGATGTAGCGAACTGCCGTTTATGTGTTCGCGAACGCCGTTCGCGAACACCGGCAAAAATGCGAACAGTTCGCGAACAGTTCGCGAACTTCGAACATCCGCAAAATCGTTCGATTCGAACGATCGAAGGATTTTAATCGTTCGATCGAAGGATTTTCGTTCGAATCGAACGATCGAAGCCATTCGATCGAATGATTTCATTCGATCGAATGGCTTCGATCGTTCGATTCGAACGAAAATCCTTCGATTTTAGCGGTCGAAGGAATCGAATGGTCGAATGGTCGAACGATTTTTGTTCGAATCGAACGCGAACTCGTATTGGCGAACGTCGCGCGACGTTCGCGAACATTTGGCGGACGCGAACAGTCGAAGTTCGCGCGAACTAGTTCGCCGGCGAACAGTTCGCTACATCCCTAATGAAAATGTAATCAGCTGGCGCAGCGAAAAGGGTCCATGAAGGATAATATGCTTGGATAACGTATGGATTTGGTAGAATTCCTTACACAGTGTTTTGATTAACCTTTATAATGTTTAGCAGGACCCCTTTCCTTAATTACTTCTATGGGGGTAAACATAACCCCAATGCAGAGATTTGCAATCAGAATCAGGAATGGCAGAGAATGAAGATTTACATTGAAAGGGAAAAAAAATCAGACCAGGTTTTAAGTTATTAAAAATCCTCACTGATTAGAGTTTCTTCCCATCTAAATAACATAGTGGGGTCATATTGACAGCCAATTGTGTTACAGCCTCGTGTGCCGTGCGGGGCGTTTGTAAGTGGCGCACAAAGCACAGAACATTGCATCAAATAATAGAGAAGCTTGTAGAAACCAAAGGAAACGCTACAGAAGAAATCAAACGCTCCCCAAGTTCGCTCTCCTCTTTTGTTTTGTACTGGAATGAATAATTGATAGAACTTTCCTTACATTACAGAGAAGGCCCAGCCACGTTGCGTGTTGGAGACGCTGATTTGTACACAGAATAATCCCTTGCCGCAAGCGGTGGGTTGATACAGGCTGACAGCCTCAGGATATAGGAGGTGGGGATTTATTGATCCATCTGAACTGTGAAACACAATAATGCCGTGATTAGCTTGGGAGAACCCTTCACAGTGACCTTGTTATTGTAAGAGCCAGAGCATTCCAGGAGAGCTCATTCCGCACTGAAAGGAGATAGAATTCCCCAAATTGCAGTTAAAGCATACTCTAGACAAGTGGCACCTGTTCTATTGTCGGGCTACACTGTACGTAACTACTGCAGCGCACTGAACAAATTGTAAAGTGCTCAAAAGGGATTTATTGGCTCAAAAGGATTTACATCCGATTGGAAAGGTTTTGGGCCCCATTAGATGTAAGTCATGTGGCATGGACACTGGGCTTTAATGCCAAGAATGTGTCTTCTGCTGGGTTTTGAGTTTCCAGGCCAAACCCTTAACCTTCATCATACATAATGCAATTAGAACTATGCACTTAAGGTTGCAGCTACAGGGGCAAGAAACTGACCAGGCTTGGCTCTGGTATGACCTATTAGGGAAGACCCATGAAATCATAGCTAGACTTAGTCCTAGTATGGTAAGTTGCACCCAGGCTACTCTGGTTAAAAGCCGAGACTCAGCACGCCCCCATTGATGAGTGATGCTGGGAAGCATTTTCAAGCAAACTACCATTTAACAGTATGATTTCCGTCATTGACCTGTGTGGGTGATAGAGGCATGGCAAAAATGTCCCAAATTATGGATATATTAAATGGTTTAATCACAATGAACCAATATCCATCTACTGAATCTTATGGATTCAAGTACCATGGGATACCATATACACTAGGGCTCATTTTTAAACAATGAGCAACTTTGCATCTGGGCAGTAACTAATGGCAACTAATGAGATGTTTGCTTCCATTATTCTATTTGCAGGCGGCTGAACAAATTGAATCACTGTTTGGGTTACTGCCCAGGTTGATAAACGAGCCCCAAAGTATGCAGACAACTGCATATCCAACATCTTATTTCCAAACTAAGGCTTTTAATATGAAGTTGATCTTGTCTTTGCTGCAAAAATACCCTTTACCCTCTACTCTTCTGAGAAGTCTTTCTTCTAGAAGAGTGATCTTCAACCAGTGGCTCATGTTGCTCACCAACCTCTTGGATGTTGCTCCCAGTGGCCTCAAAGCTAGTGCTTATTTTTGAATTCCAGGCTTGGCAGCAAGTTTTAGTTGTATAAAAACCAGGTGTACTGTCAAACAGAACCTCCTGTAGGCTGCCGGTCCACATAGGGGCTACAAAATAGACAATCACATCCCTTATTTGGAATTCCCAAGGACTATTTCATGCATGTGTTGCTTCCCAACTCTTGACATTTGAATGTGGCTCATGGGTAGAAAAGGTTGGGGACACCTGTCTAGAACATGTTGGAATATTGTTGGAGGGTTTTGGATCCACTGTTGGGTGATGAATCCTGACTCAAAATTGGCCTTCCAATTCATTCCACAGGGTTCAGTTGGGTTGAGGTGAGGGTTCTGTTCAGGCCAGTTAGGTTCTTTTGCTCCCATCTCAGCAAACCCATTCTGTATAGACCTGGCATTGTATATAGGGGTAGTATTGTGTTGGGACAGTAAAGCGCTTTCCTCAAACTCTTACAATAAAGCAGGAAGCACGGAATTGTCAAGAATGTCATTTTATAATGTAGTGGAACCTGTATCTACAATGATGGGTGTGCCTTAAATAACCAAATCTCATAATTAGAAAGGGTTTCCTTATGATTTAGACTATATAGTGTATTTTTCTCTGGCATTTATAAATACACATTTTTGGGCTATACAGAAAGAAGACTGAATCAGCCAACAGTAACATGTTAAACTTCATAATGTTTGTAGTAAGGATGTACTGAATCCAATATTTTAGGATTCGGCTGAATCCTGGATCCTTTGTGAAAGATTTGGCCAAATGCCGAACCAAATCCAAAGCCTGATTTACATTTGAAAATTATGGAAACGAGGGGGAAAGAGAACTGCGTGATGCGCGTGCAGTTAATAAACATTTTTATTTCTATGTTTGTGTGATGAAAAGTCACATGATTTTTTGGATTCGGCTCGGCCAAGCACTTGGATTAGATCAAGATCACCCCCATCACCGCTCGTATGCGTGCACAGGCACGCAAACAAGCGCAACCAGATGGAAAGCAGACCGGACTGGGGTAGGCAGCAATGAAAGGTACGTGCCTGGCGCCCCTTAAGTTTTGTGCCCAAGGCACGTGCCTACTCTGTCTACCCCTATTTCTGGCCCAGGAAATGGCTGAATCTTTTTTTTTTTTTTTTATACAACTGTTTTATTGTTTTCAGAAATAAAATAAAATACATACATGTATCAGAGGTGACATTTCAAGAACCATGCATTATCTATTTGTTGTTACATTATGAACGCCTTAGCATTGTAAGTGTTTATACTCGGTTTGCGGTGGTAGTCACTTGTCATATTACCACTTTTTGAGTCAGAGTTGCACGGTATCATACATTTGACATGAGAGTAGCAATGTACAAAGAAAGAAAGATGAGAGTGGAGGGGGGGAGAAAGAGAGAGGGAGAGGGTATTTTCCTTTTCCATGTCTATCTTAGTCTTCTCAGGGTGGATCACCTTGCGTGGGGTTTGAGCATTAGAGGAGGAGGCAAGTTTTTTTTAAATTTTTTTTTTACTTTTCATGTAGTTCCCCCCTTAGGGAGGCTTCTGCCCACCATCTTAACTGCAGTTAATACCATTATGTCAGCTAGTCTGATATTACCTTTGATAGTATTGTTGGTGGGTGCTGAGTATAGTTCCAATAGGATTTGTGGGTTTGTCCGTGTTGCCTTAATATCACACAGGTTTGCGATATGTGACAGTACTAGGTTCTAAAGCGTGTCTAGTTTTGTACATGACCACAGAGCATGCTCTAGGGAAATGGCTGAATCTTGGCCAAATCCCGAACCAAATCCTGAGAACAATGCTTTGGTTTCACTCAAGGTGGGACATTGATCTCAAGTTGTCAAATGCAGGTCCCAGAGCCCATAGTAGCAATGGTTGACTGGTGATGCTACCATGATATGCTAAACATGAGCTTTTAGCAGCTACAGCAGAACCTGTTTTGATACTTTTATTTATGCTGGGGCCTGACATTTATCAGAACATGGACTGACAGTTTGACTTCCCAATAGGCACTGAAGAATCCATACATATTACTGTTATGACATCTGTGATGAGGATTTGAGCTTCTGCTGGGACCCAGCTTTGGGACCCAGCTTACGAATAAAACCACTGCTCATGCGGCAATTGGCAAGTCATTTTGCCCAAGTCAGCAGATCTGCCTGGCACCTCTTACTGTTTGGATTCACAGCACATGGGCACTTTTCCATTCACTATTCATGCATTAAACTATAATTGGTTCTGTGCACCCTGTGCTGCTTTGTGGTCCATTTCATTAGGATCATTAGGGCCTAATTAATCAACATAGATACAACTTTGCATCCAGTGGTGTAATTTTTAAAAAAATGTTTATTGTCAATAACAAGAACAATATACAAAAATATAACAGACTCCTTCCTGTCAAGTGTCATGCTATTTATGTGGCACAGAAAAGCACACAGTTCCTTGGTTGCTCCTGTGAGCAACTTAAGCCACTCTCCCACCCCCTGGATCATGCGGAACAGCAAAATATGAAGGACATGGGGCAGATGGGGACAAATGGGACTGGGGAACAGTCAGACTGAAGTAGGGGGTGGAACATCTCACACATCTGTCACTCATATATTATTAGACCCTATTGCTGTGATATTTCGATTATCAAGGACAGGATATGGGCCCCACCAATGAGATCTTTACCCTGGGTCCACTAGTGTCTTACAATAGCACTGATTTTACATACAAAGTCAAATGCAAAGTGATGAAAAGTAAGAGGAAGGATGTCCCTGCCTTGTTGATATTACAACATAGGAGCGTAAAATGCCCTGCAATTGGCATTGTTTGAGGCATTGCCTAATAAGTGCCAAAAAGGGTGTGTGTGGGAGCATTCTAATGTAAAATATATAAGTGCAATGGAAGTGCAACTGATCTGGCCAAATTAAACACAAGCATGTAACGAACATGCAGTGATCAATCCCCTTTTCTGTATGCCTGTAGCTAATAAGCACAAAAGACTGAATTGGATGTTTTGGTGGTGCTCCAAGAAAGAGTGCCTGCTCTACCCTACATTTACCAGAGATTACTGTGGGTAAATGGATAAAAAGCAGATAATGCATAATTACAGATGTCAAACTGGGCCTCTTAGGGACCATCAGAGAATCTGATCTACTCTCACAATAATTAGACAGAGACAATACCAAATGGTGTGTGTGTATATATATATATATATATATATATATATATATATATATATATATATATATATATATATTTATTTATATATATATATATGCTCAGGGTTAAAATACAAATGGCCATGGTCCAGTATCGGACTGTGGGTCCAGGGCCCACTGGGGTTTCTGAGTTAGGGACCCCCACTCCCCTCCCAGCCCCCCACCCCAGGTGCAACCCCTCTCCCTGTCTCTCCACTCCAGCCACAACCCCTTTCCTCCAGCCCCATTACTTTCTTTATCTTCTTGATGCAACGCAGTTGGGGCCAGTAGGGGAGGTCAAGGCAAGGAGTGGGTCTAGGTCAGTGGGGCACACAAGGCCTTGACCCAAGTAGCCCAGTCTGAAGCCTGGCATGGTCCCAGACTGGGGCCAAAAGCGTTATCCTCTGGTGCTCTGGCAGGTCATTCTGATCCTAGCGGCCATCAGAGAACCTAACATACAGGGCCCACTCTCACAATAATTAGATGAAGACAGTACCACATGGTATAGAATGCATATAGGCTAATGGTGAAAATAAAATTGAGTATGGTCCCAGATCCTCTGTTGCTGTGGCAGGCTAGTCTGATCCTTGTTATTTAAATCACTGCCTAGTTATTAGGTTAAATGGCCTATCACTGAAAGTGAAAACCAGTCTTGTTGGGTTTCAACTGGCTTTTACAGAATCATTTGCCTTTTCTTTTTCCCTTTTGGCTTGTTTCCTTTAGCTGACAAAACTGCAAAGAAGTCATTATCACATTCCAATATGTACACCATCTGAAATATTTTGTGCAATGGAACCTGTCATCAGTTGCTGTCAGCTACAAAATCATAAGAAGAACATGGTGTCAGCAGTAGTAAATCTATCCAGCTGAAGTTTCCTGGAGGTGTATCTGCACAGCATGGCCATGGCTTTTTAGGATAACAGAACAGTTTTATAAAAATGACGCTTTTAATTGGTGCATTGCTATAATCAGTCATTTATCACACTGAGAGAGAATAACATTCTGTTTATGCATATTGAATGGATTCTGTACTAAAACTTGGTCACTTGTACCCTGGCCTTGAGGCAGAGCCACCTGCTTGGCTTTAAGAGCAGTTCTTTCTTTGTCTGTGCTGTGTTGCAAAATCTCTAAAGCTCTCCCAATGACAACTCCCTTTTTTTTTTACAAGTATTTGATTGCTTTGTTGGGGGTTCTGACTCTTTGTGAGTTCAGAACCCATGGAGGTTGTGTCAAATAGACATTACCTCAAGTGGTTTCCGGTAACTGGATATTCAACAACAATTAAAATATATATTCCTGAAGAATTGTGCTTAGTACTAGAGAATGTGCGTACTGGGACAGTTTTCATGGTATCTCTATGTCCAAGTTATGATAAAACCAAGGTGGTGTCCATTGCAATGGAGACATGATCATGGTCCATAAGGCCAGACACATTCTAACTTCTTGATGGATCTATATAAAACAATATTAGGGCAATGGGAGGTGATATAGAAGGTTGTAGCCACTCCACCAATAACACTGTAAAACCCCTATAGGGAGCTTTATATATATATATATATATATATATATATATATATATATATATATATATATATAAATTAAAAAAAACCCACAGTATGATTTCAGAGCAGAAATGTAATTGCATTTATTAGAACTAAAATGAAATGAGCTTGAGCAGACTCTCAGGGCAATTAATAGTCGGAAATCAGAATGCATTACATTTTACATTTCCATGCAGACACACTGTTTTTTGTAAACCCACACTGATTTCAATTTGAGTAATTTATACAATAACACGGTTGGTCCAGCCCTCGGTTTCCATTGCCTGTGTCTGCCATGTCATTTGGCCCCAGATTTAAAGATCCTTTTTGCAAAGGGCTGTGAAGACAAAGCTACATTGCATAGTTGGTGGCCTTGTTGGCCTCATTTTTTTGTGTGGGTAGAAGACCAAGAGTACATCATTTGCTATCTGCTACTAATGACTGTGTCTTCACAAAGCTATTGCCTTTGTCACCCATACACCTAAGGAGTTTAAAGGACAATAGAACCATAATGTAATCTGCTCAGCTTCACAAAGACACACATGTAAAATGCTGCCTACTGTGAAATGTTATGTGTGCGGTTTACCAACTGTTGAGGAATTATATTTTTCTCTGCAATGTTCACTTTTGCAGTCCACAGGTTGTAATCAACTTTGGAAATAAATATTAAGAAGTGAATAAAATAATAGCCATACATTCTCTTATTGAAAATTATTTCATGTCTTGGCCAGATTTGTTTGAAATTAACTTCATGTGGGCTGCATCAAAGAGAAAAAGAAGTTAAAGTACTTTTATGCCTGTCACATATTTATATATTAGAACAGACGAGGAAATGTTGCCTTTTATTACACCTACATATTTAGGTAAAGGAACACAGCTTGATCGAAAATTGGGGATTGAGATTGAAGTGAAAAGAAAAAAAGTGAAAGAATAAAAGGGTGACGTTTGAAAGATATGGTAGGGGAACAATATCTTGAAGAGAAAAAAATAAAGGGAAGCATGATGAAAGAAAATGGGGTAAGGGAAATAGGGAGATGAGAAACAAGTTGAGGTGGAGAATGTAAAAATACGTGTAGGGAAAGAGATGGAGAGGACCGATAAGGATGAGCAATATAGTGAGGAGTTTAAGTCTAGGGGGAGATTAATGTGCCAGATAGGGACAGAATAAGGAAGACAGGGAGAAGGATATAAAAATAAGAGAATGGAAAGAAAAAAAGAACAAAGTCCATAGATATGATGAAATAAATGTCTTATATTGAGAAGAGAATAAAGGGGAAAATAGGCATATGGGATGAGGTAGAAAAGGTAGGAAAAGAGTTTGAGAGTGTGAGGTGGGAAAAATACCTTGAAAGAAAGGATCTTTACACCAGGGACATAGAGCAGGTAGTGTAGAAAAAGAAAAGAGCATATACATTAAAATTAAGGATAAGAGAAAAGGGTGTACTATTGATCATACAGTGAAAGAAAGGATCATGATGTGAGAAGGGGAGAGTACAGATGGGGTGGTCAAGTAACAGGGAGAAGGAAGGGGGTGATGTGAAGAAGAATATGGAGAGGTTGAGGTGGGAAGATACAGATTACTTAAAACTTATGGTGACCCATGCCTATCTTTTGTCCTACAGCTTCTTGTCTGACTCTTGAAGACCATGCCTTTTGTAGACCCTATCAAGTGACTGATGGCATCTCATCTTCCTTATACTTCCTATGTCCTGTTGTTGAGCAGTTCCTTAACATTTTTTCTGCCTGCTGTTTGTTTTCTAAATATTGTACCAAATTGTCTTGGTATACTAACATTATTTATACTAATGCACAAACAACCCCTATATGAACATAGACATCTCTTTACTTCTACCAATAACTTCAACTTGTCTCAGCATCTGTTCTGGCTTCATTATCACAAGATCATAAAGAGCCATAACATCTGGTAAATGAGACATAAGAATATCAAAGATGATGTTGTTCCTTGTTTCCTCCTTGGCTTGCAAGTGCCAGCCAGTCTTAAAGTGCCAGCCAGTCAGCTACCGTACGAGATCTGTCAGTACTGGATTTGAAGAAATTATGTATATATATATATATATATATACCACCCCAAAAAGTTGGAAGAAGGAATGACAAGGTGAAAAAAGATAGATACTCATCATTAGGATTTGTCCAGACTTGTAATAAATCACATTTTCTAAGAAACTTTTTCTGCATCCAGACTGTGAAGGTCGCCTGCTTAACACTTCCAGCTGAAACCTGTTACCTGCAATGACTTAACTGTACCATATTTAGCAGGTATATGACGGCCTTTTCTTGCATGCTATTTTCCTGTGACTAAGCTAGTGCTAAAAATAGCGGTGTTGTAATTGGGAGAATCATTAATAATTCAGAATATTGTAATCAATAGATATCCTCACCTCTCCAAACTCAGCTTCATTTTACCAGAACATGGGACATGGGATGTGTTTTCAACATTCTGTGAAAAATTGGTCATTCTACAGAAGAGATTATTCGTTAAAGGGTTGGGGGGCCCAGTCTAAAAGCCAACAGGACAAGATTTGGGGTGAATGTTTATTTGCTGTCCTAGATACTTCTGGAAGCCCTGTCTGGGCAAATTAAAATAAGACTTGGGATGGACAAAGCCCTCCAGCTATAATGAAGTTAGAACAACCGCTAACAAGTTAGCCATATGTTTGTTTTCTTTCAGTTCTTCAGGTTAAAAACACAAGGACAAACAGACCAGGATGATGCAGCAATGGCGGAGCTCAGTCTGTCCCGTCTCCTACCTGATCGCAGCTCTGGTGATATGCCAGTCACTTCTTGCCGACTACAACATCACCTCCTGGATCACTGTGGAGAGCTGATGAAAATATATATAGGAGTCCGGTATCTAATAACAACTTGCCTTTATTTTGGCACATAATCAGGTTACATTACAATGCTGGGTGTGCAAGTTTAACGCGTTTCGTGCCTCCAAACTTGGCACTTAATCAGAGTGAAGTGATCTCTGATGAAATGCCAAGTTTACGGGCACGAAACGCGTTAGGTTTTTTATACAGACTTGCTTGCTTCCTTGGTACAATCCTTGCTATTTCTGTTGGAAGCTGTCACATTCCCCAGCTAAACACAGATTAAACAGAATGATTAAGTAAGGTTATATACTTTGGAACTGAGACTAGGTATATGTCAATAAGTAGAAAAGTATTGGTCAGTCCCACCAGCTAAGCATACACAAACAGGGACGGATACTTAAAAAGGAGGCACTTCTGACATTCTAGTTTTTTGTGAAAATACTGGCAGTTTCAGCTGATGGTACATGTAGATGTTTGTAACATTCTGAGCACTGTCATTATTTTGCTGCATGAAACGCACATGTGTTTTCACATAATTCTCACTGATGCAAATGGAAAGCGAGTTGTTGTGTTTTGTATCCTAACTGCAGCTTTTTAAATACCCTAACTAGGGGCGTAACTAGAGAGGAATCAGACCATTCGGCTGCAGGGGGGCCCAGGAGGTATATGGGCCCCATGAGGCAATAATTCATATAGAATTTCAATAAATATTGGTAAAACAGGTCAACCTCTAGACATTTTGGGGGCCTAAAAAATAATTAGTTGTGGGCCCATTAATATCTAGTTACACCACTGACCCTAACCTCATTAATCCTGTTATTGATCATATACAAAACATGCATTATTTGTCAGCATTGCTAGATGATAAACTAGACAAGCAAAATAAAATTGTGGCCCATTAGGATAAATATAATATATTTATTGTAGTACCCTATGAATGGAAGGGACCTATCACCTATTGCTCATGCGCATTCCATATTCTGTATCAGTTTATTGTACCAGGGCAGCGACTGTTCATTTCTTTATTATTTGTTACCTTAAAGGAGAAGGAAAGTTGTTTACCACTTGGGCGCAGAAAACTGCACCGGCCCGGGGTTATTCCAGTGAGCACCACGGAGTGTTCCTTTTCCGATTTCTTCTTTCTTCAAATTTCTGGGGCTAACACATGGGTAGTAGAACGAAATAGCCGACTTTTTAGTTAAAGGGGACGAGTCACCTAAAAATGATTCAAAATCCTATTTTTTCACATTAGTCAAGCAAAATTAACTTTAGTTACACTATATAAATTATTTGAATCCTGCTTCCTTCAGTCTGGGGGGTCCTAATTACAGCAAGTAGGCAGGAGCCATTTTGTGGACACTGTTATTAAGGCAAGTCTTGTATCATCTCAGAATATTGTGCATCAGAATGGGGGACCTGATGTCCATCCCCATGGTTACATAATTAAACAGTGAAGAGAACGGGGGAATGTGAGGAGGGCAGTGACATCTAGGATGTGCTGAATGGAAAGTGAAAGTAATTGTCTGCCCCGCCTCCATGACTAAGACATAGAGGAGGGGCAGATAATATTTGATTGACAGCTGAGATTTTCAAATGAGTTACAACAGCTATGAATGCTTTAATAAATAAAAGAAATTGGATTTCATGTTTAATTTGAAAAGGACTTTTTTTATACAGCTTTTTGTGTCTGGGTGACAGGTCCACTTTAAAGTTCAGCTTTTCACTCTAATGCGCATGCGCAGTCCGAGAAGAAAAAAGCCGGAAGCCAGAAGAGGATCGCGCTGTGGTGCTCACTGGAATAACCCCGGGCCGGTTTCAGGTAAGTAAATACAATCACTTGGGGTACCTAACTTTTGCCACCCCCAAGTGGTAAACGACTTTCCTTCTACTTTAATCTTGGAATTTTTGCTTTGTCAGCCTTTGTTGTATATGTAGATTTAGTACAGTAGTTAATAATTAAATTATAAATTATAAAAGCACTGCGTATCTTGACAGCGCTATATAAAGAAATGATGATGATGATTATAAATGAAAACATTCCAACTGAAATTGAAGCTACTCAATGTTTGGTCCTTTAGAGTTCAACAATTAGATTACCTCTATACCACTTCCCTTTTGTTTTGACTGTTTTGGTAGCAGGAGTCCAAATGCTGGGGGGAATTAGCTGCGTTATCTGTGCACTGGTTATCTTTTGATCTACCTCGCAAGGATCAAGCATGGGGTAGCTTCAGTTTTGCTATTTGCTCTGTTTAGCTCAAATATAAAAAAAAACATATATTTTTGGGTCTCGCTATGTCCCTATCCTTCTCCTATAACATTTATGTGGCAAGTTACCCCTGACCCACTTGATAAAGTCTTAGGGAAATGGAAAAGGGATGTAGCAGACTTCCCTGATGATATGTGGGAGGATGCTTTAAAACAGATACCAGACATAACTAGATCTATCAGAGACATAAAGTTCCTGAATAGGGTGTACCTCACGCCTTACAGAATTTCCAAAAATTGCATGTATACTGACACTGCCGACCTTCTGGAGGGACATTGTTTACTACTTTTCCACCTACAAATATTATCACCCCTGACTTGTCTGCTTGCAGTGGCAGAGGACTTGGGACTCAATAACCACAACAGACTGTGCTATCTCCAGTTCCTTTATTATGCCAAAAAACCCATCATTCTACATTCTACAGCCCCTCCATCTCTCTCCAATTTGGCAAAACTTGATGAACAACTCTCTGTCTAATCAAAAAATGATGTATCTTGCTAGAGGATGCCCACAGAAGCTCAAAGCTGTGTGGGACCCATGGTGTCCTTCCATAATGCGAACCCAACTGAAAACATTTTAAATTGAGTTTATACAAGTTTATACATGTTATGGTATAATATAGCTTGTCCTATAGATGCTATAAAATACATTTTGTAGATCATCCTGACCAAGATATCATATTTAATGCAATTAAAAAAAAACAGCACTTTTAACCCCTTAATGTATAGTGCAGCGATCACCGCGTTTGAGAATGTGATACGAAAAGAGGTCCAGAAAATATGGGATATAAGGGGTAACAATAGAACACTCTATAACCTTACAAAGAAAGAAAAGGAGGCCCTTCATTCTTTAACGCGCAATCCCGAAATTGTAATCAGGCCAGCAAACAAAGGGGGCGCTATAGTGGTAATGGACACTTCTCAATATATCAATGAAGCAAACAGACAATTGTCTGTGCCAGACCACTATGAAATAATCCCCCATGATCCACTCTGGTCTATCAAACGGGAAGTTGATAGCCTGGTAACAGAAGCATGGAAAACGGCATTATTAATATAACTACTGAAGAGTTTCTCACTACAGAACATCCACGTACACCTGTTTTATACCTAGTCCCAAAAATCCATAAATCCCTTATTGATCTACCAGGGTACCCGGTTATTTCAGGGATTGGATCTATTTTGGAACCATTATCTAAGATGTTCAATCAATACCTTCAACCCCTTGAACGAAATATAGCAACATGTCTTGCTGACACAACGGACCTACTTAGACACCTCCAGGACTTAGCTCTTCCAAACACTAACATACGCCTCTGCAGCATAGACATACATAGTCTCTATACGTCCATTGTGCCCTTGTGGCTTGGCCTACGTAGGCCAAACCAGTAGAGCAGTGAAAGAATACATAAAAGAACACAAAGGCAACATCAGAAATTTCAGTCTGACACCCCTGTATCTAGACACTTTGCCTCCCATGGCCAGATTTAGATACGACTGAAGTGGCTCGTATTAGAACACATAAAATTACCAAAAAGAAGAGTTAATATTCAGAAATTGCTTTTACAACATGAAGCAATATGGATCAAAAAGCTAAATACTATGACACCCATGGGCCTTAATGACTATTGGAGTTTATCACCTTTTCTGTAACTTATTTTTGATCCTTCTCTCTCTCACTTTCAGATTTTGAAAAACCACACTACTCTCTATCAAGGGTAAGAATTGAATACTAAGTATACTTTTTTGAAGTTAATGTAGCAGGGACAGCTCAAGCTTTAATTCATGTTATGCATCATGGGGTGCAAAGCGCCTAACATTAGCGCAAATTTGCCAGCATGACGTCATTTCGTTACTTTGCCGATTTACTAACGGGTGCTGGCGTAAATTCGCTAGCGAAGTGGACCTACTCTAGCGCTATATCGCACCCTTACGCCACACGAAGTAGCGCTATGGCAAAGGGACGTAAATACGCTCATTCACTAACTTTCTAATTTTACTGAACGTTACCTCTTGCACCAGACTTGCCTTCGCCACCTCAGACCAGGTGAAGTGCAATAGAGTAGATAAGGTTTGCTTTTAAAAAAGTTGACATTTTTTCTAAGTCTTAAAAAACGCTGGCGTCTTTTCCTTTTTTAAGGGTGATGGGCTGAAAAAGATCATAAATTTTTTTGGGGGGGTACCCTCCTTCCCCCCTACATTTCCTAACATATGGCACCTAAATTATACAGTGGGCACATGTGTAGGGCAAAATAACAACTCTATTTTATTTTATGAAGCTTTCCCAGGCTTGTGTAGTGTAATGTATTTGTTGCTACATATACGTCCATTGTACTTTAACTTGGCGCCGTATGCAAATTAGGCATCACTAGCGTAACTGCGCATTTGCTTGACGAATTAACACTAGCGCAACTTCACTATCGTTCGCCTGAGTGCATCTTCAGATTTTAGTGAATTAGCGGTGCCCTGGCGAAGTGCGGCGAAGTGTGGCGAAGCCTGCGCTAGCGCAAGTCTGCTGGTTAGTTAATTTGCCCCCATGTGTCTAGTTTAAGTAGGCTCAGTAAGGGCAGTACTTAGACTACAACCTATTTTTTCATAGCTGTTGTGTTTAAGCATAATGTTGTTTTCATACATTGCACCGTTTTTAACAATTTTAGGAACACGCTGGGACCATACACTATTTGGACTGTACTAATGAATTGATGGCATTTAAAGGGCATGTAAAGTCTAAAATAGAATAAGGCTAGAAATGCTGTAGTTTGTATACTAAATATAAACATGAACTTACTGCACCACAAGCCTAATCAAACAAATGATTTATGCTTTCAAAGTTGGCTACAGGGGGGTCACCATCTTGTAACTTTGTTAAACATCTTTGCAAGACCAAGACTGTGCACATGCTCAGTGTGATCTGGGCTGTTTAGGGATCGTCATAAACAAAGCTCCTTGAGTTCTGCATGGCTGGGAAGTAAGGCGTTGGTTTCTTATAAAACGGTACACAGGAAAAAACCTGGTGGGCCCCCACCGGCCCAGCCCCCCTCCTCTGATGTCCTGGCCCCCAAATAAAAATCGGTGCGCCGGTATCGCATGCGAGTAGACATTCACGCATATGCACCGGCATTTGCGCGCACACTCCGGCGTGGGCTCAAATGTTCGCGCACTGCTGACGTGTGGCCAGATGTTCGCGCATGCACGCGGGGGGGCCTGGAGTATAGTTACCGGGTTGGCCCCCCCATGTCCAGTCCGACCCTGTACACATTTTTTAATTAAAGTAGATTGGAGATAGGTTTCTTTTTCATTAAAGAAAGTAAAGATGGGATTTAATTTTTTTGCCTTTACATGCCCTTTTAGAGACATTGGCAACAGTGTATTTTCACTTTTTTACACGGACTATGTAATTATTCTATTAACATTTGTTAACCTATGTGGTGGATGGGGCGGAGGAACACATCCCCTGTGGTTATTTAAAGTTTTGTATTGCACTTGTTTGACATACTTAAAAAAGGGCCTGTGATGCCCGAAAATGTCATGTGGACTGAAATCAATTTGCACATTAGCAGTAACCCTGCATTGTTGTCCTTCTGTCTTCCACTTTGAAGTTATATATTGACCAACATGTAATGGTATCATGACATATGCACTGCTCCCTCCTCTCTCCTCTCCAACTCTCCTCTGTTCTTCCTTTCTCTTTTTTTCTGTCTTTCCCCACTGTTGTTAATAATTAAGATGCCAAAATAAAAAGTTTTTTTAAAAAAAGCTATTGTTTTTAAATGTTAGTTTCATGTCAATACGATGATGCACAATGGGGTATTTTCCCAAATTAAATCCATGTATTTGGTGTATTAGTTAAGAATATTGTAATGTACTTGCAGGGATGTGAAAATTTAGACTCTTTTATAGATCACTCTAGGAGTGATAGAGAGGTTAGTTAGTTGAGCAGCTCAAGGCTCCGCTGAGGAGATTAGAGGGATTAAGATCCCAGGGTATTACTGACCCGGAGTAGGGACTAAAGTGTTGAGACTAGGGATGATAGGAATTCCCCTAGACTGCCACTCAAAGATATCCTGAAAACTGGGCAATACCCCTCACAAGCTGCCACACTGTATATGCTGTATATTCCCTGGCCTGCAGGGATTCAGCCTATACTTGGTCTGTGAGTATATGCTACCTTTATGCGGTCTGATTGTTCTATACTCCATTGTGGATGTGCTCTGTGCTATGTTGAATAAAAGACAGTTTATTGTTTAAGAGTTAAAGAACTACTGGCGCCATCATTGTGCTATTGCACCTGGTTACAGTTTCACTACAGCCTGCCTCCATCCCGCTGCGAGGGCTTACCCCTGAGAGAGAGGGCTTCATGTGTGGTATAACCACACACTGATAGTAGCTAGAACAGACTTGTATAAAGTCAGTTTATTATAGCGCTACATACTATATATAGAGATAATCAATATATGACAACGTTACACAAATCTTGCTGTTCCTATGCTCAGTTATATGAAATTCATTCTGATTTTTGGCTTTTACCTTTGCCGAGTTAACAGCAAGTGAAACTCAAGCCCTTAATAACAAGTGTTCCAAAATGTTCTGGACTTCTGAAAGCTTCACAAACTAAAACCTAACTGAAAGAGACTGGCAGGTAGTGAATAAGACTGTGTCACCAAATGACTGCCTCTCAGGTACTGTAGAACTCAATGGGTGCCTGAAAGATACTGCTTCTAGAAAAACTCTTTGCCACGGGCTTCATAAATTGCCAGTTCACTTGTGTGCTCATTAATCAAGCTGGCTTGGGGTGCAAGGGGCAAAAGCAGACATAATATTGCAACTGTACAAATGTCATTAAGAAAAAATTTGACCCATGCAAATATGGTCAGTATTGTTGTGTCTTAGCCATAGTAATATATATTGTGAATAAGGTGCAAAATGCAATTCTATAGGAGCTTGACAAACTTTTCTAAGAGGCGGAAAACTTGCGGTTGGACATGGGAAACGTCATATATAAAGACTTATTGTTATTTAAGCTCTTTCCAGTGATTGGTATGGCAGAACGTTTATGTACGCCCCTTTTAAAACCTTTTATTGCCAACACAGGAGCCAATAAATCATACAATAACATTCTCTTGACAACTTTCTTTCCTGCACAAAGTAAGGTTCATACAAATTGGAAGAGATTGGAGTGAAGAAATGGACTGGCCTGCTCAGGGTCCTGACTTCATGTCATGTGCGATTAAAGGAGAGCTAAGCCATAACAAAGAAATTGGGTATAAATGCTCCAAATAATGCTTTTGTGCTTCTGTACCAGCCCACGGCAACCACAGCCCTTTAGCAGCAAAGATCTGTGTCTCCGTAGCTGCCCCAGTAGCTCCCCATCTTCTTTTCTGCTGATTCACTGCACATGCTCTGTGCTGCTGTCACTAATTGAGCCTAGGGACCCACTCACAATATAGAGTCACACTACAAGGCTAGTTAGTAACTAATTCAGATTCGCATTACATGGCAGCTCTGAAACCAGTGCAACTAGCATCAGAATATACCAATCAGCCCTGTAGCATCAGCTTCTATGATTGGCAAAGCTAATTTTAGTCTTGATGATTTGGGACGACCCCTAAGCATTGCTTCTCAACAACTGCCCATAGCACACTGAGCATGTGAGTGTCACTTACACTCCTAACAGAAGTCCAAATTTGAAAGCCTAGATCTTTACTGTTATAGATGTGCTGAACCTTTAGGCATGTTCAGTAAGTTTAGTATATAAAATACTGATTTTCCCACATTTAGCCACATTTGTTTTCAGGGTTCACTTCCCCCTTAATTAAAGTGAGATCATAGCCCAACATCATTGCCAAACCTATTACGTATCGTAAACAATATTCCCATATCTAGAGGAAAGCCTTCCCAGATGAGCAGAGGGTAAAGCCTGTTTTAGAAGGAAAGAAAGGACCAACTTCATAATAATACCCTCAGTTTTGGAATAAGATGCTGTACAGGCAGGCATCCTCCTAATTTTTGCCATATAGTGTATCATAGAGCTACAGTGGGTTGGATATTAGCAGTAGGACTTTTAGAAAATGCTTCCATAAACAAATGCACAATCCTCCTCTATAGTAATGGCACCCATTTACTAATGTAGAAGAAAAAATGAGAACCCATGGCTACCTAACCAAATATGTGTGACTATTGAATTGCTAGGTAAGTACCGGTGCCGTTCAGCTCATCAGCAAGTCACAAAGTAGCCTTCTCCTACTTCTTCCCAAGCTCTACTAGTTCTTGGGTGACATTATTAGTGGTTTTATGAAGGTGCAACTTGCAAAGTTTTTTAGGGTAGGCAGCTCTTAGTTAGGCTGGGTAGTGACTCCATGGAGCTAAAAATGCAGATGAAGGTGCTAAACCTTGCATTGGTTTTTCCTCTTCCTGCATCTGTGCACAATTGGATATGGGCAACATTAGAAATGGAAAACACAAGGACTTGCGTTGCATGTTGAGTTTAAAGCCACTCACCGAGCCATCAGCAGGGGGGACTAAGCAGTAGGTATCTCTCTTTCTCATGAGGAAGGCAGACAGGCTTGTGAGTGGTTAGCACAAAGTGATACATCTAACAAGAAACCCCTGTTTATAATTTGCTTCATTTTCCGAGCAATAAACTACCTTGTTCTTAATGCAGCAATGTAAATGCAACCGCTCAGCTGTAGAAGAAGGGCAGGCGGGTTACATATACTTTTATAGCTGTAATTAGTTACACTCAGCGGCAAGATTCCAACCTTGGCTAATTTACAGCCACTGGATCTATTATCCAGAAAGCCATTATCTAGAAAGCTCCAAAATGCAGCAATACAATTTCTTCTGCAATAAAAAGAGGATACCTAAGCATGTGCATAGGCTTACAGGGCAAGATAACTCTACTTTTTTTAAAATATTTTTGTAGTTTTAAGCCACGGGTCTTCGCATTATGTAAAGATCCCTTATCTGAAAAATTTTAGGTCTCACAAACTCTAGATAACAGATCCCATACCTACAGTACGTTAGTGAGAAAAGTTCTCAAATGACCTTGCCAACGTTCCTTCAGATGCCATGCTTTTTCGTTGTGACACATATCCACTCAATAACAGCAATTTGCAAGCAGGTGGGGGGAAGCTTCCTCGCCTGAGCTCATATAACATATGGAGACAACTAAATGAAAACTTTCAATGGTTTTGTAGAAATAACAGCAAATTCCCTCGGGAATGTGTGCCTAGAATGCAGAGGCAAACATAAATAATGCAAATGGAAAATTGCTATGATAGCAAAAGCATAATACCATTGTCAGTTAAAAACACTTATTTAAAACACCGGGATCCTAATTTAATAAACGTACCTAAGAAAAAAGTATGGGGTAACTGGGTGGTGTTAATAGCAGCAAGGATTCCTGATCTACTGTAACACCCTAACATTGCTGGACTACAGCTCACACAGTATGTGCAAAATATCATCCTGCAACATTTGGGCAAAGTATGGCTGAATAACAGTTTTACTAACTGTCACTGTTTGGTGTCCTCTGCAAACCTGAAGGCATTAGTTAACCCAGTTAAGATCCTCCATGGGCCTACGGCAGGGCTGTCTTAGCAGAGATTTCTTTACCCATATTATGTCCTGTTACATGGGCTACCCCTTCTACTGGAGAACATTGAAGACACACATTATGTTGTGGGACAAGATGTAAAGTCTAAAATGCATTTTAGAGACCCTCAATGCTAAAGCTGATGAATGATACTTTCTAGATCTTCTGAAGGCCAGTTGTGTTCACCTATCAGATCCCTGCAGTCACTTGTGACTTCCAAGTCATGCTCTGCTCCTCAACTTGACCAGACCCTCCTGTCATGATTATCAGTATTCAGTGTGCATGTTGTTCTTGAATTATGACAGGTTTTAGTGAGATCAACTCAGTGACTATATCCTAAGGTCCTTTATGAAAAATATCTATCGGGCCTTCCAACTTTCTTTAAATCCCCAAAGTATATCAGTCTGCTAATCTCAATCCAACCACATCCCTTATTTTAGTGCAGTCTTCCACAATCAATGGCTCGTGAGCAACAAGTAGCTCATCATCCCTTGGATGTTTCTCCCAGTGGTCTCAAAGCAGACGCTTATTTTTGAAATTCCTGGCTTGGAGGCAAGTTTTGGTTGCATAAAAACCCGATGAACTGCCAAACAGAGCCTTCTGTAGGCTGCCAGTCCACATAAGGGCTACCAAATAGCCAACCACAGTCTATATTTGGCACCACCTGGAACTATTTTCATCCTTGTGTTGCTCCCCAACTCTTATTATTGTGGCTGCACCGGATCCAGAAATCAATTTGGGATTTGGCCAGGATTCTGTCTTGTTCAGCAAGATTCAGATACGGCCAAATCCTTGTGCATGGCCAAACTGAATCTGAATCCTAATTTGCATATGTAAATTAGTTGTGAGAAGGGAAATCACGTGACATCAAAAAGGAATCAGGGATTTGGCTGAATCCCAAAAAGTGGATTCAGTGGATCCCTACTTATTATATTTGACTGTGGTTTACGGGTAAAAAAAGTTTGGGTACCTCTGTTCTAGTGTATGGAACTGCATGTTGCATTGTTTCATCTATGATCTGATTCTTTGTGTCCATGGTGTCCCCCTATGTACAGGGGTCCCCTGAGTATTTGAGACCCTTGCCTTCCCTGAAGTTGCACTGCCGGATCAGTTAAAAGACAAGCCTCACACCTCATAATACAGCAGCAATTACACGACAGGAGAAGATCTATTACTGAACACAACAACCGCAATTAATTGCCAACAAATAAGCGCAGGGCTCCGTGCAACAGCAAATCTGCAGACGCCGGTGTCCATTACTGCAGATTAATTATAGCTAAGTGAATATGAGCAGGTCAGATTTTGACCTAATGTTTACTAGGAGAAAAATAAGGATCCAATTAAAAAGAAATGATCCTGAGTTCCGGTAGGGAGGGGAGTTTGGTACAGCACATTCTTCTCCATCCTATAAGGGCTCCAGCTGGAGATGGCAATAAATATACAATGTGGTTGCTTAGCAGCCATGCCTGGATCAACACACACTATCTGGAAGAAGTCACTTGTGGACTACAATGTGACTGGTAACAAGGTGCAATGGGGGCCAGTTTGGCGCCTCCTTTCTCGTTACTAAATATCAAGCCATGTGTCATCACCATTACCCAAAAGTGTGTGTCTCAAAACAAAAGACATTTAGGTTTGCTGCATCATTAACCCTTTCAGTGATTTTAAAAAAAATTTTTGTAACATGATTGTACATTGCCTTGAAACATGCATAGAATGGAACAGAATCTTGAAAGACAGAATAACTGGCACTTCTACAGTGTGAGCGCCATCGATTCCATGATCTTCAGTGGTTAAACCAGTAAACACGTCTGGAGTGGCTAATTATGGCAGCCGTTTAAACTACTGGAATCCAAATGCAGCACAGCCGCGGTTCATCTGAGTTCCAGTGAAATTAAAAATACCGAAGCGAATGCGAGTTTTATAGGATCACTATCCAGAGCAAAGTTTTATTGCAGGGAATATGCATCTATTTGAATGTGTCAGCAGAATTGCAGGAGTCTTCTGCCTTGATTCATGAACCGCTGCTACAGAATGGCTCCGACTGATTAATAGATCAGCATAGAAGAACGGTTGATACTGACTTATAGGGGTAGTATAATGTACACTAAGGTATTTGGTGGAAAAACCTGCTTTTTTTATTCTTTTTTGATGATTGAATAATTTTGTTTGATGTCTTTTTCTGCGGGTCAGGAATAAAAGAATTGGGGAACACACTGCACTGTTGGTGCAATTGTTGTGCAGCTCAATAGCTTGGGATTTCAGTACAGTCCCACATTGCCTAGCCACCAGGCAGCCATTTGAAAATCAAAATAACAGATGAATTGGAGAGGATGCTACGGAAAGATAACTATATAAAAAAGAAAAAAGTAAAGTAGCCTGAAGAAGGCAGAATAGGAAGGCAAAAAATGAAGTCCAGCTAAAACGTTTCTATATGTCTTATAACTTCAGGCATTATAAAAAAAGACAGTGCCTTGCAAAAGTATTTAGACCCCTGATCAGAAAATGTTCATGTATTCTGGTTTCCCCCAGTTGAAGTAATCTGCCCATCATATGAGGGTTGTCCAATGATTAGGTCTGTCACTTCTGAATTATAGGCAACCACAAATGAACAGTATTCAAGTGTCATCACTTGTTGAGAGATGTGGTGCACAACATGTTTTGGACCAGCTCGGGTCTTTTCCGAAGGTGGGCCAAAACATATGGTGCATCACATCTCAAACAAGTAATGATGACATTTGAATATTGAGGCTCTCCGTATGGAAAGTTTGCATATAAGAACAGAGAAGCTTTTCACTTTTGGAAGGGTTTTTCCCCATTCTTTTAGATAGATCGCTTCCAGACTAATTGGATGGTGTTTGTGGATCTAAATTTTGAAACAGTGCCACAGATTTACACGTAAATTAAAATCAGGAATTTGGCTGGGCCATTGTAGAACATTCCCCTTTTAAGTCTTGAGCCACATCAGTTTTAAGGTCCCCATACACAAGCCGATAAAAGCTACTGACAGATCTAGTCGGCAGCTTCCGTGTGTGGGGCCATCCGACGGGCTTCCCCGATCGATATCTAACTGAAAGTCAGCCAGATCTCGATCAGGCAGTTTAAAAAATCCCATTGGATCGCGGGCGCATCTGTGCGTTTATGCGAACCAGGCCCAGACTGGCAATCTGTGGGTTCTGGCAAATGCCAGAGGGGCTGCTGTATGGTTCCATAGAAAGTTAACATATAGTGGGCTGGTAGGAGGCTGTTTTGGGCTGGTAGGGGGGATGTTTGGGCCTCTGTGTACTTGGAATGGCAGGGCCTATTTTGACTCCCAGTCCAGGTCTGATGCGGACCCATGATCCGACCGCACGTATTGGATGCATCATGATCTGATCATTGGGCCCTAGGGCCCACAATCAGATCAGCCCGATATCGTCCACTTCAATGTGGGCATATCGGGGAGAGATCCACTCATTTAGCAACATCGCCAAATGAGAGGATCTCTAAGTCTATGGTCAACTTTAGGTTGACCTTTTGTTTGGGAAGAATGAAAGATGAACTCTCACGTAAGCTGGAAACAAGTAGTACATCATTTTTCTTTTGAACTTTTCCCCCATGGAGAGAAGTGCATTTGTGTCTAGCACCTGGGGCATAAGGTCTCAGTAGAGTCTAAGTAAGAGTAGGGGTGCTTGTGCCTTTACTAGAACAATACATTAAGTACATTAAGTTACTCAGGGTAAAATATTTTTTTAGGGAATAGCTAAGGAATGTGAGTCAATACTCAGTGATAGTCACAACCTATTGGGACCCGAGTATAAAACAAAGTTAATGGCAAACCCTTGTAATTTGATATTATTCCCTTTTATTACATGTGTTACAAAATGCCTGCTCTATTATGAGTATAGTGGTGAAACATTAAGACAGTGTAGGGGAGCTGGTTGAGTAGGAGTGTGAGTAAAAACTAATGATACCTCCTGTTCCACCCCCCACCCAACTTGCATCCTCTTAGTGGAGTGGGGTCTCAAATATTTTTGCATGGAGGTTACGTTCTTTATCTTCATGAGAGACTTGATTCATTGTTACTGTAGCCATACATTATTGTATCTGTTTAATAAATTACCACACTAGTCCACACCCTTAGAGGGAACATAAAACTTCCATACAAGTACAGGTATGGGATCCGTTATCCGGAAACCCATTATCCAGAGAGATCTGAATAATGGAAAGGCTGTCTCCCGTAGACTCCATTTTATCCAATAATTTTTTTTCAAATGATTTCCTTTTTCTCTTTTATAATAAATCAGTAGCTTGTACTTGATCCTAACTAAGATATAATCAATCCTTATTGAAAGTAAAACCAGTCTATTGTGTTTATGAAATGTTTACATGATTTTCTAGCAGACTTAAGGTATGAAAATTATGGAAAGATCCGTTATCCATAAAGCCCCAGGTCCCAAGCATTCTGGATAACAAGTCCCATACCTGTATATGAAAGTGCAAGCACTTTGGAGATCTAGGGGGTGCAAATAGGAACATTATATGGGGTAGCTCATCTGAGTGTAAGGAATCTGGATTGGAGTGAGCCATAGGAGCCTTGGTAGGCCACAATGGTGTTAAATAGATATAATCTTGAGTTATAAACAGAAGGAGCACAAGCACCAGCTCTAGAGAATGCTTAAAAACGTTTAGATTTATGTAGCAGGCATTGTAGTTGACTTGATCCATGATTAAAAAACCTTCCGTGCATTCCCTTGGACATCCACGTAACTCCCAAAACCCTCTTTAAGCTTTTTATGTGCTGAAATGGGTTTGTAGCTGGGATCTGATCAACATCTTCCCTAGCAGTGTTTCTGACTATAATGCTCGAGTATTGGCATGTGGGGTGTTCCAGGAAAATGTTAAATGCTTCTTGGCCAGCATTCTTGCCTCTACATAAAAGCATCCTTCTGATTAAGCACTACTTAAACATTGCTTTCATTATGGTCTGCCTGGGTTTTGTTCTCCAGCTGCACAGGCAACAGTTAATGGCTTTTCTAGAATGTAACATGGAAATTAACTTGTAATTGCTATTCTTGTGATAAAGGCATCTGTTTAGCCTGCTCACTCTCCTTGGGAAACGCTCTTGATTTCCAGGTTGGCTGGCAGAATGCTGAGAGGTAGGTAATACATCCTGCGCTATGTCCTCTAAGCTCTGCCTTTATGAACCGAGTGGGAGTCTTCCGTTACTTCTTACAAGGCAGCTGAATACTTGATATGCAAAATTAAACTGGTCTCTCTCTCTGTCTCTCACTTTCCTCATCTCTCTCTCTCTCTCTGTCATGTCATCAGATTCACTCCCCGCAACAGCTGTCATAACATCAAAATTGGTCTTCCACCTTCAAACTCCAACACTTTCCTACTTGAAGTTAAAGGCACTAAAAATTGCACCAAAACACTCATTATCACCTGTAACTTTACAACAATTTATAATAGACTCGAGTTCAATAAAATCGCTTAACAATGCTGAGGATCCTGACTACTGCCAGAAGGGGGAAAGAGTCTTTGTCTGCCACTGTTACATTTTAGTTGTTACAATATACAACAGGGTTTCTTTCTGGGGTGACCAGCAGAAGCTGATACGAGAGGTGGCCCCATCATATAGACAGAAATAAACACAAACACCCGTACTGGTAAATATGAGCAAACTGCTGTATCTCAATCCTTGCTTAAATGGTTTAGAAACATGATGCTCAGCCATGGCTTACCAAAATATTCCTGATCTACCGCTCCTGACTTTATCCACAATATTAACATGGTTAAAAAATTATAGGAGTTGTATAAGACTTTTATCCATCTGCACAAGGTCTGTGGCTTAGTGAATGCAAGAGAATCACCTCCTCTGAAAACATGTGCAGTGGCATGAAATGCGTCAGGAGGGTGTAGCTCAGGATGTTTCTAAAGCACTGGGGAACCTCTACTCTGTGGTTAATAACATTTTAACATGGTTATTTAATAATTTGTACCAAATACATGTTTCATAAGTTGAGCTGACTGCCTATTGTATTTAAGGGCAATAGGTTCCTCCAATGAGCATCCTATCTAGCTCCCTGTTCAATGTCCCAGTGCCTGGACCCAGAAGCATTATATATATGTCCACATGCCAACTTTGTGTGCAACATCTTTATATGTTAGATACCAGCATTTAACTAATGCAGGCAGGATTCTTCAGATTAACTCATCTTTCATCTGTAATTAAGTTTGGGCCTTCTGGGTGCTGTGTAAGGGCTTATTGAGGGTTGACATCCCCTTTAAGATGTTTAGGTCTTGCCAGCAGGTCAGCTATAAAAGCGACAGGACACAAGGAAATACTTCCCCCATAGGTACCCAGCAGCATGCATTTTCAGGCATTCTTTGATACAAAGATTACCATGAATTTAAGGGGATGTAAACCCCCCAATAGATACTTGGTTTAGGAGTCCTGCAAAATTTGGGCAGGGTTTGGTTGAATAAAAGTCTTCATATTGCTTTTAGGTCAAATGAGAGCAAATCTCCAAAAGCAACCTATCCTGGATTGGAGACTTGTTTTTAAAAGCATCTTAAAAGAGAAGGAAAGGCTAATATTAAGTAAGCTTTATCAGAAAGGTCTATATAAATACACCAGTAAACCCTCAAAGTAATGCTGCTCTGAGTCCTCTGTTAAAAGAAACCCATAATTTATTTCCTTCTATTGTGTACACATGGGCTTCTGTATCAGACTTCCTGTTTTCAGCTTAAACCTCCAGGGCTAGGGCTTGAGCATGCTCAATTTGCTCCTCTCCCCCTCCGTTATCGCCTCCCTGCTGTAATCTGAGCTATTAGTGAGCAGGGAGAGACTCAGGCAGTAAGCGATGTTTCTGCAAGCTAATATGGCAGTTGCAATACAAAATAAACAGAGATAGTGGGGCTCATTTATCAACACTGGGCAAATTTGCCCATGAGCTGTTACCTATATCAACCACTCAGTGATTAGCTTTATAATGGCAGCCGGCGTCAATTTGCTATTTTCATGGTTTTTCCGTGAAAAAGTTCGAATTGCTCGATTTTTTTGTGAAACCGTTCGAATTGCTTGTTTTTTTTGTGAAAACGTTCTAATTGCTCGATTTTTTCGTGAAAAAGTTTAGAATTTTCATGATTTTTTTGTGAAAACATTAGAATTTCACGATTTTTTTGTTTCGTGCATTTTGCGGGAAATTTAGATTTTTTTCGGCGAAACAGGAGAAATTCGCCCATTACTAGTTGTTATAGGTAACAGCCCATGGGCAAATTTGCCCAGTGTTGATAAATGAGCCCCAGTGTCTAGAGCTGTTTACTCAGGTATGGAAAATCATTCTAAAGAATAAAAATGCTGTTCTTGCCTGCACTGTTGTGGCTAAGCTATTGGCAATAAACTGCTTTGGTAGCTTTCTCCTTTAAAAGTCTTTGTGCATTCAATGAACCTTAATTCCTATGTATATCAGTGATGACATGATGTGACGGCACAGCACATATCCAGTGGGAATGGCCACTGCTTTAACGATCAAACTGGCATCATTATGATGCTGCTGGAGAAATGATATGGATGTTATGGTTTGACTCATTTATGACTCATGTAACGTCAAGTAGAATTGCAGAATAAGAATGCTAAAAAGGCAGGGAATGCAGGCAAAGACAGGGGAAGCTGATAGGCTGAATTTAGTGTTTGTGCCGACATTGTGCCGAAATCTTCTCAGACCAGTTACATGGAAGAGACAGTTACACCTATGGGCCAGTGATATCGGTTCATCAAAAGGCCTAATTATAATCCTGCAAAATATGTTAAAGTATGCTGGGTATTAGGACAGGTATGGGACCTATTATCCAGAATGGTTAAGGGTATATTTATCAAAGAGTGAAATTCCGGCACTCTCCATTCATTTCTATGGGATTTTTATAGGCGTATTTATCAAAGGGCGAACTTTCACTTTCACCCATTGATAAAAACGCCTTTCAAAATCCCATAGAAATTAATTGAGAGCTCCGGAATTTCACTCTAGTGGCGGAACGTCACTCTTTGATAAATTTACCCCTTAGGGGCACATTTACCTAGGGTCGAATATCGAGGGTTAATTAACCCTCGATATTCGACCGTCGAAGTAAAATCCTTCGACTTCGAATATCGAAGTCGAAGGATTTACCGCTATTCCTACGATCGAAGGAATAATCGTTCGATCGAACGATTAAATCCTTCAAATCGAACAATTCGAAGGATTTTAATCCATCGATCGAAGGATATTCCTTCGATCATAAAATTGTTAGGAAGCCTGTGGGGACCTTCCCCATAGGCTAACATTGGCCTCGGTAGATTTTAGGTGGCGAACTAGGGGGTCGAAGAATTTTTTTAAAGAGACAGTACTTCGACTATCGAATGGTCTAATAGTCGAACGATTTTTAGTTCGAATCGTTCGATTCGAAGCCGAAGGTCGAAGTAGCCCATTTGATGGTCGAACTAGCCAAAAAAAACACTTCGAAATTCGAACTTTCTTTCCTCTATTCCGTCACTCGAACTAAGTAAATGGGCCCCTTAGTGTCGTATTTAAATTATGTTGCATTATATACATATATATATATATATAATAAACAATAAATGATCGTATAAATATATTCTTATATGTTGGCGCTCCTCTTTGATTCTCAGCTAGGAATATATGGTTCTCTGGGACCAGGTTTTTTTTGGATAAGAGATCTGGATTTGGATCCCCATACTTTGTCTACTAAAAAAGCATTGGAACATTAAATAAACCCAATAGGTTTGTTTTCCCTTCTAATACGGATTAATGATATCCTCATTGGGATAAAGTATAAGGTACCGTTTTATTATTACAGAGGAAAGGATTCGGGGGTTTGAATCCAAAATAGTGGATTCGGTACATCCCTACTTGGAACAGAAGTGACTCTGAATAAACCCCTTTCTGGACATCGCTTGTCAATGGAAAATTGATGCAGGAAGATCACATGGTGACAAATTTTAGCTTCCATTAGAGGATGTGCATTAGTCGTGCATGATCTGAGCCCTGAACTGTTATTTGTGGATGATGTTTCTTTATTGCATACATATGGACAGAATGACAGGTGATTACACCCCTGAAAGAATATGCTGTAAAAGCTCATTTAGTGAGGAGCGTTTTTTTTTTGTTATTATTCTGGTCAATTAAAGTTTTGGAGATTTCCAGCAAATACAGAAAAGACTTAGAGGCCGATTCACTATGGGTCGAATATCGAGGGTTAATTAACCCTCGATATTCGACTGTGAACTAAAATCGTACGACTTCGAATATCGAAGTCGAACGATTTTGCGCAAATCCTGCGATCGATCGATTCGAAGGATTTTAATCCAACGATCGAAGGAAAATCCTTAGATCAAAAAATCACAGGCAAGCCTATGGGGACCTTCCCCATAGGCTAACATTGACTTCGGTAGGTTTTATCTGCCGAAGTAGGGGGTCGAAGTTTTTTTTAAAGGGACAGTACTTCGACTATCGAATGGTCGAATAGTCGAACGATTTTTAGTTCGAATCGTTCGATTCGAAGTCGAAGGTCGTAGTCGAAGGTCGAAGTAGCCCATTCGATGGTCGAAGTAGCCCAGAAAAACTTCGAAATTCGAAGTTTTTTTTATTCTAACCCTTCACCCGAATTTAGTGAATCGGCCCCTTATAGTAAGGCATGTGAGTGTGGAAACTCTGTTGCCTTGATGACCATGGTTATTTGTCCACCATAGAAATCATTATATGAATGTGTTTAAATAAAGGCTGCCTTGTTAGGGACTCTGTGCACTACTGAAACATCAAGCTGCTTGGAAGGAAAGAAGCTTCTTACAGAGAAAAGGACAATGTTGTCTCAATATTTAGAAGAAATATTTGTTGGGGGGGGCTGGCCAGTTCTAGGTACAACACTGGGGGGCCGATTCACAAAGGGTCGAATATCGAGGGTTAATTAACCCTCGATATTCGACTAGGAACTAAAATCGTTCGACTTCGAATATCGAAGTCGAACGATTTAGCGCAAATCCTGCGATCGAACGATCGAAGGATAATTCCTTCGATCGAATGATTAAATCCTTTGAATCGAACGATTCGAAGGATTTTAATCAAACGATCGAAGGAATATCCTTCGATCAAAAAATCTCAGGCAAGCCTATGGGGACCTTCCCCATAGGCTAACATTGACTTCGGTAGCTTTTAGCTGCCGAAGTAGGGGGTCGGAGTTTTTCTTAAAGAGACAGTACTTCGACTATCGAATGGTCAAATAGTCGAACGATTTTTAGTTCGAATCGTTCGATTTTCGTAGTCGAAGGTCGAAGTAGCCCATTCGATGGTCGAAGTAGCCCAAAAAACACTTCGCAATTCGAAGTTTTTTTAATTCGAATCCTTCACTCAAGCTTCATGAATCGGCCCCTGGGTCCCATATTAGGCTGTTAGGTTTACAGAGATGGTTCTACTAAAGGGGTTGTTCACCTTTAAACGAACTGTTAGTATTATATAAAGACAAGTGATGGGCGAATTTATTCGCCAGGTTCAAATTAGGGGCGAATTTGTGCGTTTCGCCACCAGCGAATAAATTTGTGAAATCGCCACGAAAATTCAGTTAAATAATTGATGCAGCGATAGTTCTGATGACGGCAACATTTCACTAATTAATCGCTGTTGGGTGAATCGAGACAAATTCGCCCATCACTAATAGAGACTGATATACTGAGACAATTTGCAATTGGTTTTCATTTTTTATGACTTGTGGTTTTTTGAGTTATTTAGCTTTTTATTCAGCAGCTCTCCAGTTTGCAAATTCAGCAGCAACAAATTCCCCTAGCAACCGGGCATTGATATGATAAGTGACTGGAATATGAATAGGAGAGACTTAAATAGAAAGATGAGTAATAAAAAGTAGCAATAACAATACATTTGTAGCCTTGCAGAGCATTTGTTTTTTGATGGGGTCAGTGACCCTCATTTGAGAGCTGGAAAGAGTCAGAAGTGCTGGGCAAATAATTAAAAAAACAATAATAAATAATTAAAAGACCAATTGAAAAGTTTCTTAGAATTAGTCATTCTATAACATACTTAAAGTTATCTTAAAGATAAACCACACCTTTAAGTTAACCTTTAGTATGCTATAGAGTCACAAATTCGAAGCAACTTTTCAGTTGGTCTTCATTATATATATATATATATATATATATATATATATATATATATATATATATATATACACATATATTTTTTTTTTGCCTTCTTATTCTGTTTCCAGTTTTCAAATGGGGGTCACTGACCCCATCTAAAACAAATGCTTTGTAATGCTTCAAATGTATTGTCATTGCTGCTTTTTATTACTTATCTGTCTATTCAGGCCTCTCCTATTCATATTCCACTCTCATTTAAATCAATGCATAGTTGCTAGGGAAATCTGGAACCTAGCAACCAGATTGCTGAACTGGAGAGCTGCTGAATAACAAAAAAAAAAAAAAAGAAATAACAAAAAATTAAAACCAATTGCAAATTGTTTCAGAATATCACTCTCTACATCATATTGAAAGTTAATTTAAAGGTGAACAAACCTTTAAGGAGCAGATACATGGGGTTATATCAGGAGGATGTGATTATTTTAACGCTACAGATCCATGGATGAATCTTCTTCAATAAAATCTCAGCTATATCCACAAGATGGTTTTCCAGTAGAACAGAGAATAAATCTCTCCCTTGCCCTTATTTTCTTATGGTAGTTTGCTTTTTTATAAAGTAGGAGGTCTATGTTTTTTTTTTTAAAGACCCTTCAGCCATTCTGTTGTAGCAGCTCAGGAAACAATTAAATATTTTACAGCTGTTGAACCGGGATTATTTCTATCCCCCCCCCCCCACCAGTGCTCTCACATTCTGCATTCCAGATCTGCATAATATAAAGAGAAATGCAGGGCACAATAATACTCCGGTATATAATAATATTATAATATGTAATTATAGCAGCAGCCTATTAAGAATGTTTTACTAGCGCTTCTCTGGCTTTGAGATTAGGGTTTAAAGTGACGGTAATCCTGGAGCAATCACTTGTTGGCACACACCAACTACTGAAGAACTGAACCGACTTTCTTTTCTCATTACGTCCTTGATCAGGATTTGTGGAGCTGTCAGTTCCATCTCTGGTCTATACATCTCAGCTATAAATAGGGATAGGGATGGTTGAACCTAATGATCAAGTTTATGTATCCTGAGAAGCCTCCTTTAAAGAGCGGTTCACCTTTAAGTTAACTTGTAGTATACTATAGAATGGTCAATTCCAAGCAACTTTTTAATTGGTCTTCATTATTTATTTTATATAGTTTTATTTTTTCATTTATTTGCCTTTTTCCTCTGACTCTTTTCATCTTTGAAATGGGGGTCGCTGACCCCATCTAAGAAAAATGCTCTGTAAGGCTACACTTTTATTGTTATTGCTACTTTTTAATCACTCATCTTTCTATCCAGGCCTCTCCTATTCGTATTCCATTCTTATTCAGATCAATGCACGGTTGCTAGGGTAATTTGGACCCTAGCAACCAGATTGCTGAAATTGCAAACTAGAGAGCTGCTGAATTTAAAGCTAAATTAAAAAAACACAACTACCGGTAACAAAAAATGAAAACCAATTGCAAATTGTCTCAGTATATCAGTCTCTACATCATATTAAAAGTAAATTTAAAAGTGAACAACCCATTTAAAGATATATTATACTGACAAAATATGAATCCTGAGGAACCGTAAAAAAAAAAAAAAGTTACATGGTTGCTAGGGTAATTTGGACCCTAGCAACCAGATTGCTGAAATTGCAAACTAGAGAGCTGCTGAATTTAAAGCTACATTAAAAAAACACAACTACCGGTAACAAAAAATGAAAACCAATTGCAAATTGTCTCAGTATATCAGTCTCTACATCATATTAAAAGTAAATTTAAAAGTGAACAACCCATTTAAAGATATAATAAACTGACAAAATATGAATCCTGAGGAACCGTAAAAAAAAAAAAAAAAGTTACATGGTTGCTAGGGTAATTTGGACCCTAGCAACCAGATTGCTGAATTTGCAAACTAGAGAGCTGCTGAAGTAAAAGATAAATAATATAAACCACAAATAATAACCACAAATAAGAAAAAATGAAAAACAATAGCAAATTGTCTCAGAATATCACTCTCTACATCATGCTTAAAGTTAATTTAAATAATTTAAAGGTGAACAACCCCTTTAAAGGGATATTATACTGACAAAATATGAATCCTGAATAACAGTAAAAAAAAGTAAAATGTTCCATAATATTTGTAGCAATTGGACCAGTATAAACATCCATAAGGGGCCATAAATGGAAGTCTTTACAGACAGGTTTTTTTCTTCGTCTGTACAGAGTACAGGTATGGGATTCATTATCCAGAAACCTGATATCCAGAAAGCTCAGAATTACAGAAAGACTTTCTTCCATAGACTCCATTTTATCCAATTAATCCAAATTTTTAAAAATGATTTCCTTTTTCTCTGTAATAATAAAGCAGTAGCTTGTACTTGATCCCAAATAAAATATAATTAATCCTTATTGGAAGCAAAACCAGCCTATTGGGTTTATTTAATGTTTACATGATTTTCTAGTAGACTTAAGGTATGAAGATCCAAATTACGGAAAGATCCGTTATCTGGATAACCCCAGGTCCCAAGCATTCTGGATATCAGGTCCCACACCGGTAGTACCGTAAATCTATAGGAAGTAAGCAGAATTCTGCAGGAGAGTATGAGGGTCCAGTGGGCCCTTCATTGGTTGTTCTGGTGAGGAGCATTTTGATAGCACCCAGACAAATATGGCAGAATAAACCATAACATTGTACATCGCTAACATTAAAACATATATCTACTTATAATACACAAAAGCCATGAATATCCTGTAAATTATATCCTTATAAACGGAGAGTAGTGATGTCATCAGTTATAAACGGTGAGTAGTGATGTCATTTTTGTCACATGACCCCCTAAAACTTATGTATTATAATAAATAAAGTACCTCTTGTTGAGTAACCTTGGAGTTCCATGACCTGTATAAAAACATGTTTGGTCATAAAACTCCTCGGTAACATATTATCCTTATATTTTAAAATAGGGGGTACTTTATTTTATACCACCTTGTCCCCAGTTCAGTATATATTGGTTTTAACGCAGCCATATGGTACTCTGGAATTAACAAATTTGCCATCCAAAAAAACTTTTTGCCGGCCAGAATGAAATCATAGAGCCCAAAGGAGTGACACTTCCTTAAACAGATGGATTTTGGGGCAATTATAAGTAGTTATTGCTTGGGTTAATCAGAGAAACAACATGAAATGCCCCAGTTTTTAAAAGGAAAAGGCGCCAATGTCCCAGTTTTGTCCCAACCTCAGGAGCAAATTAACATTTTTGAGTTAGTAAAACTGAACCCCATATTAAAGGGGAACGTTTCACCTTTACGTTTACTTTCAGGGGCATATTCATCAAAGGTCGAAGGTCGAAGAAACTTCGAACTTCGAATTCAAAAAGACCAACCGAATGGTGGTCAGAGTTTTTTGGGGTCGAAGTGGGCCGAATTCGATCGTACTCCGATCTACTTCGATTCAAATTTTTTTAACTTCGACCTACTCCCAAACTCCCCCAATTTCCTCCATACGGGTTCTAGGAGGTCCCCCATAGGCTAAAACAGCACTTCGGCAGCTTTTAGGTGGCGAATGGTCGAAGTTGAAGTTTTAAAGAGACAGTACTTTAAAAAAATTTGACCTTCAAAGTTTTTCCAAATTCTAATCAAAGTTCAACTATTCTCTAGTCGAAGTCCAGATAAAACAGCTCGTAATTCGACGTTTTTCAATTCGAAACTTCACCTCGATCTTTGATAAATCTGCCCCTCAGTCTGTTAAAGGGGTTATTCATGTATGTTTTTAGCTCTTAGTATGATGTAGAGAGATAGAGAGATATTCTGAAACAATTTGCAACTGGTTTTCATTTAATGTCGGTTTTTAAGTTATTTTGCTTTTTATTCAGCAGCTCTCCAGTTTGCAAGGTCAACAATCTGGTTGATAAGGTCCAATTTACCCTAGCAACCATGCATTGGTTTAAACAAGAGACTGGAATGTGAATAGGAGAGGCCCTTGATAGAAAGATGAGTCATAAAAAGTAGCAATATCAATAAATGAGTAGCCTTAAAGGAGTAACAAGACTATGTGGGGTAGGGGGGTTAGGTTTTTTTTAATAAGGGTTTTGTTTCTCCTTAAAAGAATTTTTTTTTTAGATGGGGGCCAGTGACCCCAATTTAAAAGCTGGAACAAGTCAGAAGAAGGTGGCAAATAATTAAAAAAAACTATAAAAAATAGAAAAAAATTAAGACCAATTGAAAAGTTGCTTAGAATAGATCATTCTATAACAAGCTAAAAGTTAACTTAAAGATGAACTTCCCCTTTTAATAACATCCAATTTTGCATTTGGTTATTTTAGTTTCTGAATTATTGGTTCTACTTCTCTTGCCTTTTTTTTGGCCGGGGTCACTCACCCCCGCGTCCAAAAACTCCTGCTTTTTTAGGCAACAGTTTTATTGTGATTGGTACTTTTTATTACTTTTCTTTCTATGCAGGCCCTCTCCTGTTCATATTCCTGTCTCTTGTTTAAACCACTGACCGTTGCTAGGGTAAATAGGACCCTAGCAACCAGATTGCTGCTGAAAAAACTACATTGAATATAAAAAATGAGGGCCAATTGCAAATTGTCTCAACGTCTACATCTTACTAAAAGTTAATTTAAAGGTTAACTTTTTATTTTATTATACTAACAAGCAACAAGTACATAAAGCATTTTTACCCATATCGGGGAGACTGGATGGACACGTGCTTCTGCATTTTAATAAATTAACTTAATTAAATTAACATCTTCTGTTAATTCTTCAATAATTTAGTCATTTTTTTTAAAGTTAAAGATTACCAATAATGTCCAAGGGGTTAAAAGTTTTGGGCATGGAATGGGCAAGGCAAGTTAAGGTCACAACTAAAAAGAGATTTGTGTTGGATTAATATACCCAGGCATTCTTCCAAGGTGCTGGAAGTCAGGCAATAAAAGGCATTTTTTCACGACTCGTCTTATATAAAAGCAATATAGTCAGCAAACAGCAGAGAGAGAGAGATTGCATTTCATCTGTCTTTAACAGAAGGTCTATAATTTTTTTTTATTTATCTGGAAAACACACAACATGATAAAAACAGCCCAAAAAAAAGTGAGTATGGTCTCTGCGTCAGAGATAGTTGCATAAAGGACATATATGGGCTCTTTTACTACTAACCCTATTTGCACACAATCCATGGAGCTTGAGGGATGGAGGCTGCAGCTTTGCGGAGCGGCAGTCACTATTTATTGAGACTTTGGGGGGATGTTTGGACCCAGGGCTGCCATCAGAAATCACGGGGCCCCGTACAACAATATTTTCTGGACCCTCTGGTCCCTGCCCGCCACAGCCTGGTCCCTCCCTCCCCACCCCACATCCCACCCACTCCACACCATAGTAAAAAGCCACATAGATCACTACAAACGGTAAACACACACACACGAGTTGGTGGCCAGGGCCCCCTACAAATTAAAAAAACGTTAGTGGCCACGGCCCCCCTATAAGTAAAAAATGAAAAATTGGGGGATAGGGTCTCCCATAAAAGTTATTAAGAAAATAGTGGTGGTCAGGGCCCCACTATAAATTAAAAAATAATATTGGCACAAGGCCCCCCCCCAATAAAAGTTTCTTTTAGAAAGCATTGGTGGTCAGCCCCCCCCACAAGTTAAAAAAAATCATTGGTGGTCAGGGTTTACATTTTTTAAAAGAGACAATTGGGGGCAGATTCACTAACTTCGAGTGAAGGATTCGAATGAAAAAAACTTCGAATTTCGAAGTTTTTTTTGGGTACTTCGACCATCGAATTGGTTAAATTCGTTCGAATTCGATCGAAATCGAACGAAATCGAACGATTCGAAGTACAAATCGTTCGACCATTCGATAGTCGAAGTACTTTCCCTTTAAAAAAAACTTCGACCCCCTACTTCGGCAGATAAAACCTACAGAAGTCAATGTTAGCCTATGGGGAAGGTCCCCATAGGCTTGCTAAGCTTTTTTTGATCGAAGGATATTCATTCGATCGTTTGATTAAAATCCTTCGAATCGAAGGATTTAATCGTTCGATCGAACGAAAAATCCTTCGATCGTTCGATCGAACGTTTAGCGCTAAATCCTTCGACTTCGATATTCGAAGTCGAAGGATTTCAATTCGAGGGTCGAATTTCGAAGTATTTTTAACTTCGAAATTCGACCCTTAGTGAATCTGCCCCTTGGTGTTCAGTGAAACTTACCTTTAAAGGTCTTCATCATTCTCCTCTTCTTCGGGTCTATTCGCTGACTTTCGGCAGCTTCTCCTCTTCTTCAGGTCCAGTCGGTGGCTTTCGGGTGTTTTCGCAGCTTTCGGCTTTCAGTTTGAGGCTTCAGGTCTTTGGCAATGCTCTTAGGGGGCAGCCCAGCCAGTCCCCCCTTGTGGAGCGGTGGGGACACTGCAGACTGAGCACCAAACAGGGATAGAAAGGAGCAGCCAATGGGAGGGTGAGCTTTGAGCGGTTTATTCGGTTTGAAATTGGTCCCCCCTTTAAACCCAAATTCTGCCGTCCCGTGACACCTGTACCCACTGTGCCCCCCTGACGGTGGCCCTGTTTGGACCTCTGTGTATTTGAAATGCAAGGGCCTTATTTTAATCCCCGGATGGACCAGGGTAGCCCTGTGCCTCCAAATGAATACTTAAGCAACAGATAGTTTATATCATATTAAGTGGCATATTAAAGAATCTTACCAAACTGAAATATATATTTAAGTAAATATTGCCCTTTTACATCTCTTGCCTTGACCCACTATTTTGTGATGGTCTGTGTGCTGAATCAGAGATCACCTGACCAGAAATACTGCAGCTCTAACTGTAACAGGAAGTCTGTTAATTGGCTCATGTGACCTAACATGTATGGTTTCTTTGTGTGCACCATGAATCCTACGATGCCAGGGGGTGGCTCTTATTTTTTAAAATGGTAGTTTTCTATTTATGGTTACCCAGTGGCACCTACTACTAAAAAATAATATTATTAGGAAAATGGTTTATGTACATGAAGCAGGGTTTTACATATGAACTGTTTTATGCAATATCTTTTTATAGAGCCCTGCATTGTTCAGGGGATATTAAGGCACTTCCACAGTAAAACAGAATAAGTTTTTGCAAGGGCTTGTCCTGCAACGACACTCCTTGTGTGCCAGTGTGCTTCTTGTCTACTGGATTGGGAGTTTGCCGTATCCTCCAAACACTGGGCACCAAGCTTATCGGTCAATATTATTATAAGAAGGGTATGCGAGCGCTTATCTATTATGTTCCTTTAAGGCCTGTCATATGCAGCTGGTAAGAATAGTGGTCTCCGGCCCTATATGCCTAGCTTTTGCTTATGAATATTGCTGAAGACCGGGTACTTCCAAGGGGTCACACTGGCTGTTCTTATGAATACAGCACTGCTAAGGTGCAGCTCCTTGTGCTCTGATCTTGGTTGCAAACTGCAGGCAGGGACTGGACCCGTAGCACACTGGGAAAAAATATGGTAGTTCCCATCGACACAGACCTGATCCCCACTGACCTCCCTTACTGACCCAAAAGTATGGTTGCCACATGGCCGGTATTTTACCGGCATGCCCGTTAAAAATTATGCTTGATGCCAATGTAATGATTAGGAAAAATGGCAAGAATATAGGAAGACCAGTATTTCTTTCCAGAAAAAGTGCCAACCCTACCCAGGTATGTGCAGGGCGAGGGACTGGTGGAGGGGTGTTACGGCTTGGGTGGGAGGCCTTGGAGGGGGGGTGCTCCTGAGGCAGGAGTCTGGGGAAACTTGACGTCACAACCCGGTGGGCCCCAGTGCGGTGCTGACTCCAGAGCAAAGGTTGTCTTTTTTTGCACTGTGTGCCCAGTGCTTAGTAAATGAACCTGTCATTGCCAAGAACAAACCCTTTGCCATTACATTATGCACCTCCAATTTGGAAACAATGTGCCATTAAAAAAAAAGTTCCCAGACATGGATCATAGAGAATCTATGGAAGTCTCTGCTTACATTTTTTTATAGCTAACAATCCTATTAAGACCAAATTTTAATTAGGCACTGTATAGTTATCTGGCCTTGCCAATACGATGAGGGTGATTTGAAGACCCAAAACGTGTAGGGACTATTGTGCAGCACAGGAAAGTTTAATAGCAGACGGCATTTTGTCATTTGTACCTCCACAATGACACAAATTACACAGTAAAGGATTTATATATTGATGTGTTTCTTGAGTGCCGGGGAGGTGAGGAGCCACTGTCAGTAGGAGAAAGGAAAATCTTCCACTCTAATAGAGACGCAAACTGGTACAAACAGAAATTGGCTCTGTTACATACATCTACATAGAAGGGGGTTATGATTTTTTTTTCTTGGCAAAGCTCTTTTGCACTTTCCAAAATGAAGAATCAGTGAAGCAAAGAACAAAGCTGACAGTGGGGGCAATATCATAGGGGCCCTGTCGAGCTTATCATTGAGCTTGAGACTTGTTTTACTGTGCAACATGCTTTAAAGGGGTGGTTGACCTTTAAGTTGGGTAAGGGCACACACTAATATCAGGAGATTTGGTCGCTCGGCGAAAAAACGACTCTTCTTCGGGCGACTAAAATCCCTGAAGAAACTTCTGGCAACTGTAGAAAACAAATCGATCCTAGTGCTATCCCACTGCTGCTTTAGATTTTAGCCGGCAGGAAGACTTTTTAGGGAGATTATTTGAAGAGGTGATTTGTCGCCGGGCGACTAAATGTCCCCGAATCTTAGCGTGTGCCCTGACCCTTAAGTTAACATTTAGGGGCCGATTCACTAACTTCGAGTGAAGGATTCGAAGTTAAAAAACTTCGAATTTCAAAGGTTTTTTTGGGCTACTTCGACCATCGAATGGGCTACTTCGACCTTCGACTACAACTACGACTTCAAATCGAAGGATTCGAACTAAAAATCGTTTGACTATTCGACCATTCGATAGTCGAAGTACTGTCTCTTTAAAAAAAACTTTGACCCCCTAGTTCGGCATCTAAAAGCTACCGAAGTCAATGTTAGCCTATGGGGAAGGTCCCCATAGGCTTGGCTAACTTTTTTTGATCGAAGGATATTCCTTCGATCGTTGGATTTAAATCCTTCGAATCGTTCGATTCGAAGGATTTAATCGTTTGATTTGAAGGATTTAATAGTTCAATTCAAAGGATTTAATCGTTCGTTTCGAAGGATTTAATCATTCGATCGAAGGAATAATCCTTCGATCGTTCGATCGTACTATCTGCGCTAAATCCTTCGACTTCGATATTCGAAGTCGAAGGATTTTAGTTCCTAGTCGAATATCGAGGGTTAATTAACCCTCGATATTCGACCCTTAGTGAATCGGCCCCTTAGTATGTTAACGAATGGCTAATTCTAATTGGTCTTTATTTTTTTTTATAGTTTTTTGAAAATTATTTTTAATTATCTTTTAAATAAAAACAAATGCTCTGTAAAGCTACAAATGTAGTGTTATTGCTACTTTTTATTACTCGTCTTTCTATTCAGGCCTCTCCTATTCATTTTCCAGTCTTTTATTGGTTGCTAGGGTAATTTGGACCCTAGCAACCGGATTGAGGAAGAATGACCAATTCATTCCAATTGTAGTCCAGCAAATTCTAAGCAACTTTTAATTTGGTTGTCATGATTTATTTTTTTATAGATTTGAAATTATTTGCCTTCTTCCTCTCACTGTTTCCAGATTTCAAACGGGGGTCACTGACCCCATCTAAAACAAATGCTCTCTAAAGCTACACATTTATTGTTTATTGCTACTTTTTTTGATTATTTATCTTTCTATTCAGGCCTCTCCTATTCATAGTCTATCAAAATCAATGCATGGTTGCTAGGATAATTTGGACCCTAGTGACCAGATTGCTGAAATTGCAAACTGGAGAACTGCTGGATAAAAAGCTAAATAACTCAAAAACCACAAATAATAAAAAATGAAAACTAATTGCAAATTCTCTCGGAATATCACTTTCTACATCAAACTAAAAGTTTATTTAAATGTTAACATCTCCTTTAAGAGTACAACCATGTTTTTACTGCACTACAGCTCCCAGCATGTCTTCACCTTAAAATATGTATAAAGTATTCTGGGATTTGTAGTCCACGTAACAATGGAATAAATTGTGTTTGAGCAGATTCCCCTTAAGAGTGAATGCGGCAATGCTGCTGGCTAGTTATTTTTAAAGAACTTTCTTTATCTTTTGCATGTTCTGTGGATGGGCCTTTGATACACTGTACATTATACATCCCATAAATAGCAGAGGTACCGGCCATGCATCAAAACACAGCTCGTTTTATTCAGCCCCATTGGAAGTAAAAGGGATATTTATGATATTCAGGACTGTATATTTTGCAGTCTTACTGTTTATTTATTTATTTCTTTCTTATTTCTTTGTTCTCTTACTGCAGGCACTCCTATAAATTCTGCTGTGTTATTGCCTGTCGACTCTGCTTATATCTGAGAACTAATATTTCTTTGCAGTAACAAATGTAACCTAAACAAGTATTTGTGGCCGGAGCGCGGCGGTGCATCTGAATAAGAGCCTGTGCTGGAGGAGCCAAATCTTTTACAGATGGTAAGTTATTTAGGAAAGTTACCAGCCTTGCATTGTATCAGCATGAGAGCCACACAGGGTACATCTGGCACAGACACCCCTAACCAGGCCAATATTTTACTAGCCAGGAAAATACCTGCCAGGGCCGGTATCACAAAGTTATCGGCATTATAGTTGCCGGTAAATTTGTAATACCCCAAAGTGCAGCCCCTGGCCTGTCCCCGATCTGCCCCCTTAAGCCCCAGCCCCACCCCCTTAAAGGAGAGCTAAACCCTAAAGTTGAAAAACCCCTACCCTACATAGACCCCTCCCTCCTTCCCACCAGCCTAACTGCTACCCCAGGCAAATGCCCCTAACTCTTTACTTACCCCTCAGTGCAGATTCTGTCCAGTGGAATTCATGGCAGCTGTCTTCTTCTCTTCTGTGGCGCATTCATAGTTGGAGCGGTTTCCTGTTTCGTGACAACTGCGCATGCGCCAAAACTCACTACAATTGCTGAATTGCCGGTCTTATTCTGAAGATTACCGAAGCGGCTGAAGATGGCGCCCATGAACTCCACTGGACAGAATCTGCACGGAGGGGTAAGTAAAGACTAAGGGGCATGTTTACTAACATTGGAGATAAATATCTGGAGAGATTTCTGGAGATGTTGCCCATAGCAACCAATCAGATCTTTGCTTTTGTTTTCTAACTTGGCTGTGGCTGTTTAAATCTAATTGCTGATTGGTTGCCATGGGCAACATCTCCAGAAATCTCTCCATATTTTTATCTCCAATGTTAGTAAACATGCCCCTAAGGGGCATTTGCCTGGGGTAGCAGCTAGCCTGTAGGTAGGAGGATCTATATAGGTTAGGGAGGTAGGGTTTTTTAACTTTAGGGTTTAGTTCTCCTTTAAGTGCCATGTCCAGTAAAACTTACCAGTCTCTTACTCTTCATCCTTCCTGAAGACTCTCTCAGACGTCTGGTGATGTCATCGCCCCGCCCCTCACCATCATCATGCCATCCCTTTATGTGATCGCCCCCCTCCTATGTTTCACCGCCCCCATTGGCCGGTAAGAATATTTTAAAAAGGTGGCAACCCTACCTGCACTCTTTTGCCTTTAGTTCTATGGTTTCTAAGATTCTATTTACAGCTGTAACTTCGTCCCACAGTGCCCCCTAGATTTCTATAGAAGTTGCCAAAAAAACTTAATTATAAATGCAAGAAAATTCACCAATGAGAATTCTGCTAATCAAACACTTCATTATACATGCAAAAGAACTGACCAATAAGAATGTTGAATCCCAGCACCATGTCAGGCATCTTGCTGTTATCTTACATATAGAGAAAGTTATGTCATTTTTTTTCTTCATTGTATTACACTGGAATCAAACATGGGGATAAAGGACAGACGTGTTCAGTGCTGGGAAACTGGACTTAAAGCTTCCAACTCCAATTGCAGGAACAAAGAACAGTCAGAATGATACAGATCATCTGGGCTTCTCATTGGACGATTTCTTTGCATTTTAAAGCACTCGCTGACTGGAGATTTGGGGGAATGTTTTATTGTGTAATATTGTTTGAAGAATACACCTGTGATGTTGCTGGATTACAGCTCCCATCAGGCCTCAACCTTTATTATATGTTACATTATTCTGGGATTTGTAGTCCACCAACAAGTGAGTAAAGTTTGGTTGAGCAGAGCAGTGCAGCAGGGTTTACTTCCCCTTTGCCATATATGATATGGATGAAAGCTGCTCTGTCCCTTTATCTTTAGCCTATACAGGGTGCTGATCAAATCAATTTTATTAATTCTAGTTCTTAGGGTAAGGTCACACTGAGCGTTTTGGGGAGATTTAGTCGCCTGGCGACTAATCGCCTGGTCTTTGCGGCGACCAATCTCCCCAAACGCCTTCCCTCACTCTGCGCTGGCTAAAATGAAAAATCGCCGGCGCTAATCACATGCGGTGATTCGTTACCCTTACCCTTAACCTCGAACTTAAAAAGCGCTCACCCTGTAAACACTTTCACCTGGGTGTTAAAACCCCAGGTCCCACACTTAGCATAGACCAACTTTATGCTGAAACTTGAATAGGGAAAAGCACTCACCTGACGAACCCTGATTCATTTTGTATCTAAAGATACATAGTCGTAGGCCTATGACTACTAGGGATGCACCGAATCCAGGATTCGGTTCGGGATTCGGCCAGGATTCGGCCTTTTTCAGCAGGATTCGGATTTGGCCGAATCCTTCTGCCCGGCTGAACCGAATCCGAATCCTAATTTGCATATGCAAATTAGGGGCAGGGAGGGAAAGTGCGTGACTTTTTGTCAGAAAACAAGGAAGTAAAAAATGTTTTCCCCTTCCCACCCCTAATTTGCATATGCAAATTAGGGTTCGGATTCGGTTCGGTATTCGGCCGAATCCTTTGTGAAGGATTCGGGGGTTCGGCCGAATCCAAAAAAGTGGATTCGGTGCATCACTAATGACTACGTATCTTTGGATACGAAACGCGTCAGGATTCAATGTTTTGAAGCTGCTGAAATAAAAGTTGTTTTTTACTTCACGAGTGGAGTCTGGAGTGCTTGCTGATTTTCTCAACAATTTACTACCCCTTTAACACCAAAGTTATTGAGGAATATATCATTCTTCCACCCAGGGTCAGACTGGGCCGGACACCGTGATAAAACCCAGTGGGCCTCTGCACTCGTGGGGGCCCCGTCGACCCAGGTTTGCTTCTTCTGCAGGCACCGCAAGGACTAAAAGTATGATACATGGGGTGCAACGAGAAGGGGGGTGGTTTGCTGGCGATACTTGAGTCTGAGGTGGGGGGCCCCACCATGATGCAGCCCTGTTGGGCCCCAGACTTCCCAGTCTGACACTGCTCCCACCCCTATGGAGCTCACTGTTATTGACATAAGAAATCCTATAAAGTCTTAGAGCAGTAAACCTAGAATGGGCTTATTAAGTGGAAGTTACACAAGAAACAGACTGCAATAATTAGTTACATTTGTACAAAATTTCATGCAATCACAACCTAAGAGAAGTTGACTACATTCATAATTACATACCTTGGCAGAGGTACAGGCTGCATTCACTCATAACATAAAGAGCCATTCTTTTCTGCCTTCTCTCTGTACACACGTCTCCGTGCTTTTTGTTCATGTGATCGCTTCAAGTGGCTGAAAACATATTTCTCAGGTCCATTATGATACACACAAATACTCTTGTAACAGTTGCTTAGGGATAGCACATGTCACACGACTCACTGAAGCATCTGTATTATCAAAAGGGGGGACTATACTTATTCAAAGAACAATCTAAAATGGCTCAGGCTGCTCTTCTGAGGACTTTTGTAGTTCACAATATCCAGTTCGCTTTCATTTTTGGTGCTGTTTTACACTTCCAGACAATATATATCATGAAAACACAGAAAAAAATGCATTCAAAGGTGTTTAGTTCCCCTTTAAATTTAACATTCCCCCTCAGATTAAAACTATGCTCTGTGTAAGGTCATGTTCTTTTATGAAACTGTATTATATGGTCATGGAACTGCTCAGTGACTTTTACTATTTTTTTAATGGGGGGCACTATTCTATATATATATATATTTTTTTTTCATCCTTAATATGTATGATATGTGATATGCACGTAATAAAAGCAATTTGATTTATTCCAAAGTGGAGTGCGGCCTTTTTACAAATTAGTATACAACATTTTGACCCTGCACCCTAATTTACCAAAAGAAGTCCGGAATAGAGTGTGGCTGCTTAAAATTGACAATATACAGTATATATATAAACATTTGATAAGGCCATGTTGCAAGATAAAGGCACCAGCGAGGGCCAAAACGTTGATCATTCAATAAAGGATTCAATTCGAATTTGAAAAAAATTGTGGAAATGTACTGTCTCTTTAAAAATTATACCTCGACTTCTAAAACCTGCCGAATTGCTGTTTTAGAACCCATTTGGAGTCAATAGGTGGACTTTAAAAAATCTACATTTTTTTGTGGAAAACCGCTTGGAATTCAATCGAATGCGCTATTACTTCGTTTCGTACGGTTTGAATTCGAATATGGGCTATTCACCCGCGAAAAACTTTGATTTTTTTAAAATACATTTTTTAAATTCGAAATTCGACCTGTGATAAATCTGCCCCTAAATAAACACAAAAGGATTGTTTTGCCTTAACTAAGGATTTATTAATTCTTTAGTTGGGATGGAGTACAAGATTATTACAGAGAAAAAGGAATTATTTTTCAAAAATGTATTATTTGATTAAAATGGAGTCTATGGGAGACGGCCTTCCCATAATTTCTTTCTGGAAAACAGATCCTATACCTCTAGATGGTTATTACACCAAAGAAAGCACAGCTAGGTCAATGTGGAAAAACAAGGGTGCTACGATTGTCTAGGGCGGCCACCTTTGGACCCCTGCCTATTTAAATAACTTATATTATAGAAATGTGAAGTACAAACATAACTATATGGGGCAGATTTATCAAGGGTCGAATTTCAAAGTACAAAAAACTTCAAAATTCGACCATCGAATTAAAAAACTTTGAATTAGAATATCGAATTTGAAGTTTCTTCAACAAATTTGGCAATTTTGCGGTCGAATAAAAATCATTTGATCGAACTATTTAATCGTTTGAATCGAACGATTCTAACGATTTTAGCGATTGATTGAATGATTTTTATTCGACCTCTAAAGACTTAGAAAATGGTTGTAGAAGGTCCCCATAGGGTAACAAAGCACATCAGCAGGTTTAATTTGGCGAAGTATTGAAGTCGAAGTTTTTTTAAAGAGACAGTACTTCGATTATCGAATGGTCGAATATTTGAACGATTTTTACTTTGAATCGAAGTCAAAGTAACTTCGAGGTCGTACTATCCTATTCGATGGTCGAAGTATCCAAAAAATTACTTCGAATTTCGAATCTTTTTACTTCGAAAATTCCCTCGAATCCACTTCAACCCTTAGTAAATCTGCCCATATATATATATATATATATATATATATATATATATATATATATTATATATCTATATATATATATTATATATATATATATATATATCTATATATATATATATATATATATATATATATATATGGTGTGTTTTCCCATTTCATGGTCTTTAAAATCTTTCAAAAAAAGGTATTTATATATTGGTGGATTTGAAGATTGCTGACCATGATCTATAATTTATATTTTTTCTTTGTTTCCAGTGGCTTTCAGCGAGTCAAGATATTATCAAGGAAAGTCCATTAAAGAGAATGGTCCTGAGCTCTGACAGACTGTGAGCTTAAATTACATGCTTCTGTTTGATGGGCTTCAAAACCTTTAGCCGCAATGTAATGTCTGGGTGTTGAAAAAAAAAAAATAAAGTCATTTACTGATCAATGCCATTTGTCTAGAAAAAAAATGTTATTGTGCTATTTTGTTACCTTTTAAGTCCAAATGTTTTTGTGTCTGAGAAGGATGACATCATCAATGGCACTTAAGACAACGACGTATACTTATCCCATTAAAGGGGTGGGTCGTCTTCAAATTAAATTTGAGAATGAGTATATATATATATATATATATATATAGATAGATATGGTGCAGTGTCCTGATGCTATGGGTTCCAAGCTTGTATCCCTGCTTGGTTGTCCTCATCTAATACCTAACTTACATCTTATTGTGTGTCTGTTAAACAGAGATCAGATCAATCACCGTGTTTGAAGCTACAGACTTCACTTCTTGGCTTTCCCCGAAGGTCTCTTTAAAAAAAAAAGACATTTTTGGGCATTTGAATGTCTTTACTTGTTATGTGTGTCAAGTTTGGGTTTGTCTTTCTGTCTCTCTAGGGTCCTATATGGCTTCCCTGCAAATCAGATGGTTATTCTCCTTAAAAATTACACTGTTGGCTGGGGGGCACCCACAGACTGGGGAGAACTGGGGAGACTGGTGCGGACCCCGTTACCTCTGCTCAGCCTACATACAAGATATTATGATGTTTGTCTGTTTCCTTTGGCAATGTTTCAACAGCTTTATAATTAAATCATATTAATGAAGCTTTTGGTAATTAAATGCGGTTTAGTGTTAAAAATAAGAGTGTGTTACTGTGTGTGTGTGTGTGAGAAAGAGAGGAGATATTTGTGTGTGTGTTGGGGAAGGCTTTTAACATTTCCCCCCTATATCATTAAAACAATTATTACGCGCTTGCAAGTCTCAGAGACCACCGACAGTTTCCTTCCACCCCTCCGTGTGTTACTTTCCAGCCATAGGTGGAAATCTTGAATGCAAAGCATGAGACGAACACATTAAGCCTTAGGATGTGAAAATATCCAAACAATTCACCTGCCTGGCACAAATTGCATCAGAGCTTTTTCCCTGCTGTTAGCACTGAAATTTATGGCGGATTGTAGAAGTTCTGTATTGAAGAAAATGATCATGAAAAGACAAGCAAATTGCTAGCTTTTACAACCACATAAACTCCCCGACCCCCTACTTTCCCCCTCTGCAAAACCGATCTGCATCGCATTAAACCGCATCCATAATTCATACCTCTAGGAGAGCTTTTATTTTTTTTTATTTTTTTTTTTACCAGTCTCAGAGGTTTGTTGCTCTCTATAATTGATGGCTGCGTGAAACAATGGTGTTTGGTATTCAAAACTCATTTAAGTCAATTGACCGGTGGTGGTGGTGCTTGTGGTGTGGGACAAAAGGTTGGTGTTTATTTTTACAAAAACAAAGTGGAATAGGTAGAAGCACACATGAGAATGCATACACACACCTACGCTACATCAGTAGAATGAAAATAGTGCATGGTTCCTATTAAAGGGAACTGTAGGATATGTGGGTCAAAAGGGCCCAATATTGTGTGTATTTTACCAGCATTAGGCTGGTGAAGTATAAACTCCAGAGAAAAGTCTGTGGGGCTGTAGCAAGTAATGATGTTAATTTTATTCTGGCTTAGAAAAAGCTGGATAGTGGGTCCATGGAGTGAATGGAAGAGAGCAGGGTGGGCTTCCATTCCTTGCTTCAGTAAGGGTTTTCAGTTGCCAAGCTAGAGGTAGCTAAGTAATTAAGCTACAGGTGAGCTGTAGTTAAAAGGAGGTGTGGAGCAACACCAGTGTCAGGCTGGGACACCATGGGCCCACTCAGTACTATTTTTCTTCCTCTCCTCACTCAATCTCTATTCTTCTAGTCTCTAATCTTTACATACTATAAACTATTATTCCATCTATTTAGCTTCATAGAAATAGGGAATGGCCATGAAATAGGCCAAATGTTTAACAGCATGAGGGCCCACTGACACCTTAGCCCACCGGGAGTTTTCCTGGTATCCCGCTGGGCCAGTCTGACACTGAGCAACACCTCAGGGCTTCTTCCCCTGAATATCTCCTGGAGCTGGAGGAGGGTGAGGGGCCATGTGAGGACCTTCTTGAGTGAAGGAAGGTGTCTGTGTGCAGCTGGGAAGGAGAGTGATTCCCTGCTGACCTGAGTTCAAAAGAGAGAGCTCTAAAGGACTGGAGAGGAAAAGAGAAACCCTTCCCAGGAGACAAGTGTGTCTCGAGTGTGCCCCAGAGAGGATTCTGGGATTTGTGGTCCACCCAAAGCCAATGAGGGCTAAGGAAACCGTGAGTTACAGTTAACGCCAGTGAGGGTGTGAATTGGGACTGTTAATGCTTATGTGAAGTGAATGTTATCCCCTATGTGAAGCCAGTGGGCTGAAGATTTGTGTTTGTGCCAAATAAAAGTCAGCAAAGCTGCATTTAAACTTAAAGGCGGTGTCAGTCTCCATTCTCTGTGCTGAAAACTGTGCCGGGCCCTTGGGTTTCGCTACCTGAAGCTCACAGAATGTAAATCTTTGCTTTAGTTTCTTGGTGCCTCTGTCTCTGAATAAGGCATGCCAGTTTTAAATGTGGATTCAAAAGGATTCTCCAAACAGATTAATCTGTACAAGAACTACATTGGTTATCAGTAATTGAGGTCACAACATTAGGAAGTCTACAAGCATTCCTTGTATCGATTGAAGAATAGAGGGGGAGAGCAGGTAGCTCCCATGAATCCCAGTGAGTCACCAAATAGGACAGTGACCAACAAGGCCACCATTAGAAATCACGGGGTCCCGTAAAACAACATTTTCTGGGTCCCCACCCAACCACTCCTCAAGCCCCACACCACAGTAAGAAGGCCACACAGACATCGCTAAAAACGTTAAATCCCACACACAAGTTATAAAAAGCCATTGGTGGTCAGGACCCCATTATAAGTTAAAAAAATCATTGGCGGCTAGGGTACCACAAAGTTTTTTTTAAAAAAAAGTGCATTCATCCCACCTCCTACGGAAGCAGAGGAACCCTGGAACTACCACCCGCTTCAAGCTGTTTGTAATTCCAGAGTTCCCTCTGCAGACTGTGTAAATAAGTACAGTACACTTGTGCCCAGTGGCAAAACTACCGGGGGTGGAGCTGCACCTGCCGGAGTCTTGTGCGTGGCCAAATCCAACGTGTTCAGTGGAACTTACCTTAGGCTCCTTTTGTGGCTTCTAGGCTTCAGCTTCGGCTCCTTTCGTTGGCTTTGGGTCTTTTCGCAGCTTCAGGACTTCAACTTCAGCAGAGTTCTCATTAGTGAATTTTCTTGCATCGATAATGATGTTTTTTGGCAACTTCTATAGAAAACTAGGGGGCTCTGTGGGACGGTGTTACGGCTGGATTTACGTCCCCTTTAATAGAGTGCAGTTTTATGTTTTCTACCACATGCCAATGCTAACATTGACTGGTTTCTTTCTGTCCTGTGAGTATATATCCATGGGAGTGGACACCAACGCTGAACATTCTTGATCAGTCAGGGTAATGTCTTTCCCTAGTTCCACTCTGCTGAAATCTGGACATGAACTGGCCTGTCTGGCAACATCAAGACCAGATAGGCGACAACAACCCTAGCAGGGACTGATGTATAATCTGTGTGCAAACACGGTATAAATGTATACATATTATTATTATTTAAATGTATTTATAGAGCACCAACATATTGCGCAGCACTGTCCTGTCCTGCACAGGTTGGGTATTACCTACAAAAACCAGCGGTATCCTGCAGTTAGAAGTTTCAGGAGCGGGTATAGACGTGGGTCGGTGGTTCTCCTGGTTTGCGGGTCGGTCGCCGGCCTTCTCAATAGCGAGTTTTATTCCTTTTTTACTGATAACGCCTACTTCTAATGTTGTCACTTCCGGTTTACAATGACAGCACTTTCTGTTTCTTTATGGTCAGAGGGTCGCGGTTCGGTTTGTGGATAAGGTACTTGCGGGTCGGGTAGTGGTCCAAGCGGGTAAGTATGCAGGTTGCGGGTCAGGGTGTTGTATTATTTATATTATTTATATTGGTGTCTGCTTCTATAGATATCGGCTGTCATACATGGAATGCATAAAACTGCACGGCCAGTGTAATTCTACACACCAAGTGACTGTAAAATCAGATGTGTTTTTAGTGGCACTGAGCAGTATGGGTATCGCAAAGCAACCGCTACAAATACATTAAGAGGTTTCTCTTTGAATGCCAATGCTCCCCTGTAATTGCTCTCATGGAATTTCACAGGTGACTAGTCGGACTGACTGTGCATATTAAACACTAATGTACATAAGGACTAAGGCCTTTTTACATGCCAGTCTTTATTTCAACGTTGGCATTCCACTGATTGATCATTTCAGCTTCCATTTATGGCCTTATTTCAGGCAACTGTCAGCTTATTCAATCATCTAGGTATGGTTTATGGCAGGTTTTTTTCCTCTCTCCGACTCCCATTGTTTTCTCCCCTGAAGCATCCTGCATGGAAAAGAAAATCAAATTAGTAAAATGGAACAGTTGGAGATGTATGTAGCAGAGTGAGCTAAGGATAACAAGTTAATGCAAAGGAATAGATTATGAAATCCCAAATAAATGGTTATGGTTATTCAAATTATAAGTGATATTATTATGAATAATGCCCCACTACTCTTTTTAGAAGATACTATACTATCCAATATTAATGATTTCAATACTTTTAGTATGTTATAGAATGGCTAATTCTAAGCATCATTTCAATTGGTCTTCATTATTTATTTTTTTTACAGTTTTTGACTTCTTTCCAGCTGTCAAATGGGACCCTGTCTAAGTGTGAATAAGGACAGTACACTTGTGCTCAGAACTACCAGGGGTGTGGGAGGGTGGAGCTGCACCCCCTTGGGCCTGCCATAGGCCTTGTGAGTGGCCAAATCCAAAGTGAAGATTGTATTTGGAGGGGGGCATGTCTTGCATCTATACCCATCCAGCAATATTTACTGCACGTTACTGCTTGTGCCAAGTGAATCAGATCTAGGCGTCAAGTTGGGCCTCTACAGCGTGTGCCTGGTAGACAGATGGTTTAGTTGCCCTTGAATCTGCTTGCTTGTTATTCCTGTTACATGCTTTAAATGGTACAGACATTTTCTGCTTGATGGTGTCTGACAACCCATAAACTTATCTTCTCAATAGCAGCCCACTGAGCATGTGCAGTGTCACTGACGCTCAAAAGATGGCCTCACAAGATCCAAGAAAGCACATGTCTGTGGCTGGATCATTACTGTTATACATCTACTGTACATCTCTGCTGGTACAGTAAGTGCAGTATATAATATACAACATCTCTAGCCAGGGTCAGACTGGGAAGCCGGGACCCCAGGAAAAAACCTGGTGGGCCCTGGTTCTTGTGGGCCCTGCCAGCCCAGACCCTCTCCCCCCCACGCCTGCCTGAAATGGTGTACTCCCTGACTTCCCCCTGCCCCGTGGACCTGTGGAGGTGGTAGAGGGGGGGCTGGGGGCTGGTGGTGTGTGTGTATGGACCCCTGGTGCGGCAGCCCTGGTGAGGCTGGACTCCCCCAATCTGACATTGTTTCTAGCAATATTCATTTTTAGGATTTTGTTCTCCTTTAAAGAAGAGGTTCGCTTTGTGGTGCTCACTGGTATAACCCCGGGCTGGTGCAGTTTTCTGCTGATAGGAGCGACGGCCAGGGGTTTCAGGTATGTCAATACAATCACTTGGGGGTGACTAACATTTGGCACCCCCAAGTGTACAAAGCCTTTCCTTCTCCTTTAAACCACATATTTACTCCTCTTTTAGTCTGAGTTTGCTGTTTTAACATTGCTAAACTGCCATGGTCTCAGGCTGGTTAACTACAGCCTTGAACCCTCCTATTGTGTTATAATTAGCAGGTAGGCTAGGCCTAGTGGCCCAAAGAGCTTGGTTTATGGAATACTCTCTAGGAGAAATAGCCAACTTTTCCCTTATGCCCTTTAGAGAGAGATTCCCCTACATCACCATTGACATTCCAATGATCTCAGCACAATCATAAAGGTTAGTGCCCAATTATCTGGCCTTTTATAATTAGTATCGTTGCTAAAATGTCTATAGTTTGCTACATTTTTTAAAGGGTCTGACAACCAGGCTGATTTACTTGGACAGATGAAAATCCCTCACTCTCCTTAAAATGAATGTGACTGGTCTAATGGATAGATCTATCAATATGGAGGGGGGTCCGGCAGGAAGATATATTGCAAGTTGTTCCAGAGGTGCTGGATGCACATGTTCCAACCAAGAGGCACATAATCGATACATTCAGCCAGAGATAACTCAACTCAACTGAATGTTGGGAAAAAAACAGTTAAAAACTTGGATTTGCACAATGATATGGATACATTTTCAGAGTGAATGTAAATACCTTTGCTGCACAATACAGAACCTTTTTTATATTTATTGAACGTAAGCTTGAGATCCTCGGTTCTCCTTTTGCATCAGACTTTCGGCTCAGTCCATGAAAACATAATCTTGTTTTGATTAGAATTTTGCTGAAGTTACACAAAAAAAGGAGGCTGGAATTCACTGCCGCTGTCTAAATATATTACTTTCCCGGTGATTAATTGCTTCCTTGGCTTCCCGTGCTCTCTCGTTGCATCCAGAGACTTCCAGAGAGGGTCACAGTAGACAGAGGTGATTTGGGAACTCAATCATTTGATACTGGTTCAGTTCTGTGCCTTCAAATTTGGAGGGGAACTTTTATAAAAAACCTTACAGAGGGTTACAAAACCCCAATATTTAGCATTAGCCACTTTCCAAGGTACATTCAATACATATTTCCAGTGGCTTTAAAAATTCTTATATAACTAGAAACCAGTAAAGCATAGGGAGACTACTTTGCAAACATGTTGCTACTTTATCAAACGTCTGTAACCCAATTTGTTGGCTGGTTCTCAGTGTGTATGATGACAGTTCCCTACTTTTCACAACAATCAGATTCCAGTCTAAGCCAAGCTACTTGCTAAAATGAACGACCTTGTTGCTTGATGGCTTTAATTTGCATATATATGATGTCTTTTGTGAGATGAGAAAAGCCACATTCTTACCTGACACATTCACAATCAAATCATTTGCTCCCAGGCATGGCACCCGGCCCCATTATTTACTTATAAAGCCAACAGATCAAACCCTACAAATATTAGCCCATGAATATTAAATAGAGGGAAGCCTCCATGCACTCATCATTATTCATACAGGTCCACCAATCAAAAGACTGTATTATTTTCCAGTTCTAATGTTTGTCTGGTGACAGTTTGCAATATTTGGCTGCTTGATAGATAATATACGGACAGACACATATGTAGCAGTTAGCGATACATGCAGAATATCCCATTGATTATGCAACAAGCTCCTGTGCTACAAACAGTCCTTACCTATAACCAATATTAGAGAATAAGAGAGAGTTACAATAATGCAATTCCATTTTATATAAAGAACCCCAAATGGTTATCATAGTCAGACTCACAATAACTAATTAACAGCCAATTAACCGAATGGAGAATTAGTTAAAAGCGCAACTGACAATCACTCATACAGATCCAATTAATTGCATAGGGAGAGTAAGGTGAGTAAGGCTCGCTGACAATGGACTAATCAAGCAAACCCAGAATTAGCTGGTTCCTTAGTAGAGTCTATGCTAAAGAAATAAATGATTGACATGCCCGGAATTCACTTGTTCTGTATTAGTCTCAGCCAGACAAGTCGCCAACGATCGGTGATGGGTACACGTGAAATATTGTCAGAGGCAGGACACAACGGTGTCACTGATGATGGATCAGCTGTCACAGTAATATCGTATTTGTGGAAACTCCATTGTACTAATTTACATACTAAAAGAGTGCTGGCCAATGTCTATAAAGTTGTGGTTCCTTATATAAGTGCAAACAGTTTCTCGGTCACCATGAGCGGCCAAATGTTGCTGTCCGACGACAACCGGCATACTCCACTGCGTTATCAAGTCAAACGAGTCAACGGATTCTTGACGTTGCAGTTCAGCCACATCCATGTAGCATTTTTAAATTGTCGCTGACAGGAGCCACATGGACTCATTTTTGGTTAGAGCCCTCTGAATAGAGCATGCAACACTCACTGCCAAATAATTGGATTTCAAGAGGATTGCAGATAGGGTAGGCAAAATACAGTAAGTGCCCCAACAGGCATGAAACACGTCAGGCCATGTCCTAATATGTTCTAATAAGCTTTTGTATTTTTTTTTACTTGCTGCCTGAAAACTTTTTTTTTGGAGGAACCCCCATTCTTGGTTTTGGTACCTAGGCAAAATACATGGCAAATGAAAAATGTATAATATCCCCAGAATGCATGGTAGGATGTAATGACTAATGTAATTCATTTATAATAACCCCAGAACTCATGGCAGCACCAACTTCATGTATGATACCTCTATCCTTGTAGGAAATTCATTAGTTTTGGTTGGGGGGGGGTGGCTTATCCTTTCCAAGTCTTCATTAAAATCCACCCATGAATGCAACCTCCCTGTGTTAGATTTAAAATGTAAAAGGGTAGTAAACCCTGCTGCACTGCACTGCTCAATCAAATTGTACAAATGTATTGCTGGACCACAAATCCCAGAATAATGTAATATATAATAAAGGTTTAAAGCATGCTGGGAGCTGTAGTTCAACAACGTAGGGTTGTATTCTTAAAGCAATATTGCACAATATTTATTTATTTATTTAATATTTATTATGCTTTAAAATGCAAAAAAAACCCTCCAATGAGAATCCCAGTTGACCTGTACTAATCTGGCTCCCTGTTCTTTGTTCCTGCAATTGCAGTTGGAAGCTTTAATCATAGTTTCCCAGCACTGAGCAAGTCTGTCCTTTATCCCCATGTTTGATTCCAGTGTAAAATAATGAAGAAATAAATGGCATGATTATCTCTATATGTAACATAACAGCAAGATGCCTGACGTGGTGCTGGGATTCAACATTCGTATTTGTCAGTTCTTTTGCATTTATAATGAAGTTTTTGATCAGAAGAATTCTCTTTGGTGAATTTTATTGCATCTACAGTTAAGTTTTCAAGTTTTAAAGTAAGACTGTGCAACTGACAGCTATCGTTGAACTATAACTGTATTTCAAGTATTATTGCCACCAATATATTGTATTGTATCCTGCCCGTTCCTATATTCAGCTGTTGCTCTGCGGGGCACCTTCATAATGAAACCCTTAGGGTAGTAACATCATGTTGGCCGCTTCTTGTGTGTTATTTACAAGAAAAGCAGAATCGTAAATGATTATAGGGTCAGACCGGAGAGAAGATGGGAATCCAGAACATGCACCATAAAAAAAACCTTTATAAAGTTCCAAATTACATTTTCTAAAGTGCTGCTTCTCTAAATATATCCCTGTATCTGTGTTTGCCTGCAGCAGTGCAACGCACAAACACAATGAGCAATGGATAGGGGGTATCGGATGGCCCATCTGTTGTTGCCAATGGCGACCCAAATTTTTTTTTCTTTTTTTTTAGGTGAAGCGAAAATGAACCTGAGACACTTTCTTCTCCCTTCCAATACACAATACAAAGTTCCATTCCCTACAGCAGCAGTAAAACAGCGAGGTGCATCATAAAGCTGCTTCCATGGAAACAAGGCGCGCAGCAGCGGATGCATCACAATGAGCAGCCGACTAGGAAACAACAATAAAAAAGGACCAAATCTGGTGCTGTTTGGGTCTGTGTTTTAAGCCATATGAGCCATATTTATATTCAAAGGCTCATTTACAAACACCGCGGAATGGGCCGAAAAGCACCATCCTAAAAAACTTTTTTGGTCCGCGCAATTCTGAGAAGTTGCAGAGGCAAAATTTTATTCTTGGGTTTACACCCAATAGGACATTACTTTTTGCATGTAATATATTACCATAAAAATAATTTCATGGCTCAGTGATATATATAAGTAATAAAATATATATATACAGTCCTGCTTTGCTGAAGTCATCAGCAAGGTTCTCATTCGCTGACAATGAAAGGCTACGTGGAATTAAAATGAAATTCGCATCCTGCATAAATTCATAAAGACTAAGCACAAGCAATAATGCAATGTATATATACTGCCTTTAGTTATTAGCATGTTCCAAACATGTGAAATACAGAACAGAAGGCAATGTTTTCCCCCCACCAGCATGCAGGCACTATAAACCCTCACCCAGAGAAGAAATTAGATGTCAGCAACCCATACAGCAACATGTTTTTGTGTTCCCTAATGCCCCCAGACCTCGAGAATGTGCTTTTTCATCATTATATTCAAACATTGCATCAATCAGGGGTCCTGGACCTTTAACTCTCATGCCAACCTCCCCTACCACCACCAGTGGGTTCTGTTTTCTATGTTTTGGCACTTTTCTCTTTTACTTGTTTGCAAATGACCATTACAAAGTTTAAACCTAAAATCCATACCTCTGAAATATCATGAGCCCTTGGCCATTGCAATGCCATTTTCTAAAGGGGAGGCATTCCCATGGAAATGGATGCTTTGGTTACTACAATCACGCAATCCTGGATTTGGGATTCGGAAGAATCTGAGCAATTTTAACCGAATCCAAGAGCCAAATCAGAACACTGAATACCAACGCTTTGCATGAACACCAGGTACTTCAGCCTGTATGCTGGCTGTTTCAGTGCAAAGGGTTTGGATTCAGTTTGGTATACGACCCCTTGATTTGATGATTTGGCCGAATCCTGAGAAGCAAGATTTGGTGCATCCCTACTGAATTCTAGCAAAAATAGTCAAGCACCAAGCAAGCAGTGAGATTAAAAGGGCCATTAGGGTAACTCCAGGTTTCCTAGAACATTTTTAAGCATAAAGCATGTATAAACCTGAGGAATCACTCACCAAATGGAGATGTTGCAGAGGTGCTCCAGCCCCAAACCCTCAGCTCAGGGGAGCAGACAATCCATAGATAATAAAATTGAAAGCTTTATTTATATAGTCATCACTTGCCTGACAAGTTTCATGTCACTGGGACACTTAATCATAGGCACTTTAGGGTTCCCCAGAGTCAATAAGTGTACTTGCAAACAATGAATTAGAGCTGGACTGGATGGATGCAAGGGTATGATATCAAAGCATTCCTTTAATCAATTGCTTCATTAAGCAGAGCTATCCTGGAGTACCTCTGGCCCACTGGGTGCCCAACTCGAGGACCCACCAACCAGCCACTGCCACTCCCTGTTCCCACTCTGACCCCTGTCTCTCCTAAAATTAATCATTATTGTACTTTACACAATGGAATGGATGGCCATCTTAACTTTTACTTGAATCTTTTCTGATGTTGCACAACGGTGACTGGCTTGCAAGCAGGTGTCAGGAACCAACAGTGTCGGGCCCACCAGGATCCCAGTGGGCCAGTCCAATCCTATCAGTAAGGACAATATTTGCAGTACAATTGCACTTGAGGCTGCACTTGTAAACAACCCCTAAAGTGGTTCACTCTATTCAAAATGTACAGGCAAGAGCGTAATATAGATCTCCAACCTATTTATCCACCTCTTCCCTTTTATACGATTTAGAATTCTATTAAATGGCTTTCTTTTTTTCTGACAATTACAAAAAGGACGATTAGAATCTTGGTAATGTTCCTTGCCCGTTCCAGTGGCGCCTTCTGTATAGGAAGATGCCGGCATGCCGAGTACAGCGCTAGAAAGGCTGAGACCAGCTAATGGATTCTTCTGTGTGGCTTTGTATTGCTTCTTTTGAAAGATGCCCTTTAAATAACTCAGTAAATGTGTCATTCCCACACAGGGAAATAGATTTAAAGTGTCAAATAAGGAAAGAGGAAGCAGAAGATTAAGGACAGGTTTAATAAAGTATCAAAGTGTCTCCATTGGTTCTTCATTCAGGCTGTTTTTGCTGGGAACAAACTTCCTCCAATACTTGGGTTAAAATTGAAGCCATTAGATGGGTCTCTTTGGAGGAAAACTTGTATTTCAAAGTAAAACGGCCACAATAAATAAAATGGGTGCTGAACTGCACCCATGCCGTTAACCACAGCAGCCCATCAGGTATAGATTTTAATCCGACTACAGTAATGTAATTTACAAAATGAAAGGAAACTAATTTAGAGCCCATTGTAGTAAAAGAGCCCCAGAAAGAGGAAACATTTGCACAATTTATTATTTTTTTAAACCAATAATGCATCCCCACTTCCCAAAATTGCAGCATCTTTCTTTTATGCACTGTGATGTTTGGTGCCTGACCCTGGATCCTAGCTATGCATTAGTATTGGACAAATCCTATGCACTGACTGTATGTGTCATGTAAGGATCCATGAAGGCATATGGCCCTCTAGTGCTCGAGTGAACAGTCTCATATAAAAGATGCAGTTGCAGCAATGTTGCAGTTCTAAACCGCTGTGCAGGGTGCAGGCAGCGGCTTCTCCTGCTTCTTCTGGAAGAGTAGCTGTCAAAACAAGGACAGAACAGCCCAGGGGCGTAATAATTGTAGAGGAAACAGGAGGTATAGGGGCCCCATGAGGCCCTAATTCATATAAAGTTTCAATAAATATTGGTTAAGCCTCTAAACATTTTGGTGACCTGAAAAATTATACGTTGTGGGGCCCACTAATATATAGTTACGTTACTGGAACAGCCCCCCCAAAAAATTTGAATCTTGACAGCTGTGGATTCTGGCCCCCCAAACACTGCCCTATCCTCTGCTTCCAGCCCTGTAATTACCAAGATGAACAGACGTGCATTGTGGTCAAGGCAATGAATCTCATGTAACACATTGTTTAGTCAATAGTGCTTAGGCAACCAACGGCGATAAAACTGCTAAGACTTGGCTGCTGATTCCAAAGGCTCTGAATGCTTTTTATAAAGGTCATAGAAATCTTTGCTGACTTGTTACAGCCTTATAAATTTTAATAGGGGGGTATGTTATCCTTTTATAATCCACAATCATTAATCTATGACATTCACTATTATTAACAACTTCCAGCATAGTTGGAGGGGTTGAACTTGATGGACTTTGTCTTTTTTCAACCCAATTTATGTAACTATGTAACATTCACTGTTTCGCCAGAGTTCTTTCACTGTTGCACTACTGCTTTCCGACCTCACATTGTGGACAAACACCCGTTTCTTCACCCTCATGATTGACTCACAGCACCTTCACTACATGTTTCAATGCTGGGACCCACCATTCTAGCATAATATCAGGAGTCATGATTAATCTCAAAGATGTGAGAGCACTGACTCCCCCCAAGAAGGACCCAAATACAGTGCATGGGTTGGGGGACCAGAATTCCAATAAGGGTAATGTACGTTTTCTTTACTGGAATTGGAATGACCATGTAAATGTAACCAAGGTTGTGGCCAAGGCAAAACTGAACCCAAAAAGTCTAAAAACCAGATCTAGGTGGCCACATCAGTTTGAAAAACATCCATGATAAGGATCTTGTGTTATCACTGAACAGCTTCCAGTTTCCTCATCATTATTGAGCTGTTCCATGGTTCTGGAGTTTGCAGATCTTGGACATATGCAATTCTGCATGTAGATCAACTCAGCATCATGAGATTTTAAATGGGTTGGGCTGTTCAGGAACATACTCAGCCCTTGGACCCTGGAGGTGTTATTCCTTCCAAACATGGAACTCCTAGCATACTCTAGCAATTTTATTAAGGGTTATAGGAATGCTTAGAGCTGTTGTCCAACAACAGTAGGGAATAGGGATGGTTTCTTAAAAAAACACTGTCCAACTGTCAATGGGCCAGTGGCCCAATGAATGCAAGATGTTCCTCCAATAATAATTCCACCTTCATTTTTGTACAGCCACCACCTGGATTTTTTTTTGTAAAACTTTCATGTAAATATACAGGTGTGGGATTCATTATCCTGAAACCCGTTATCCAGCAAGCTCTGAATTACAGAAAGTCTGTCTCCCATAGACTCTATTTCATCCAAATAATCCAAAATGTTAAAAATGATTCCCTTTTTCTCCATAATAATAAAACAGTACCTTGTACTTGATCCAAACTAAGATATGATTAATCCTTATTGGAAGCAAAACCAGCCTATTGGGTTTATTTCATGTTTACATGATTTTCTAGTAGACTTAATTATGAAGATCCATATTAGAGAAAGATCCATTATCCGGGAAAACCCCAGGTCCCGAGCATTCTGGATAACAAGTTCCATTTTTCTTTTTTTTTTTTTAAGAACAGACCCCTAAACAGCACTATGTTCACTAATCTGGTGTTTGCTTGCTGTGTAATATTGGCAAACCACATTTGCAACATAATCTCCCTATGTTAGATATGAAATGAGATTCATATTGTGGCACTAGTAGGGTGCAATGTGACCTGAGAATCCTCTTGAAGAGATGGCTACTTGGTAGAAATAAATGGAGGGTTTATTTCCCCTTTAATATTTTTTCAAATAAAAAAAAACTGATTTAAATAATGGGATCTAAAAGATAACAAGAGTGAAGTACAGTAAGTGCTGGAATGTGTACAGCAGCATTAAAAGCAAATATTTATTGCCATTTTTAGTCAACACGAGACGCGATCGCGTTCAGACATCTGGCTATTCCGTTAGAACGGCGGCACTGAATGAAATGCCATTCTAAAAATAAAGGTGCGAATATATTGGAACATTAAAAAAAAAGTACTAAATAAAGCTTCTGCATGCAAATTGGTTTTAGTGCCGGTGTGTGCGTGCATTAACGCCACTTCAAACGTCCCCTAATTATTTTTTAAATAGAAGTCTATGTTTTTATCACATTTCGAACAGACAGCAGCACTCAAAGCACAGAGAGAGGGGGGGAGGGAGAATAGGCACTTCTTGCTGTACAATAAAATCAGCCTCCTGGCCTTGCAATTGTCATACGGTTAATTGTTGCATTAGAGTGCCTTCTTTGAAATCTGCCTAATGTGTATAGTTGATGAGTGATATATCTTGGGGTTATTATCCCACACGGTTATCTCTGCAGCCATAGTTGATTGCATTGAGCAATTCAAGTTAGATGGCCCAGGTTACCTTCATTCTTATTTGGATTAATGGCAAGGCAATGGCAAGGAATGGAAAGTTCAACTAAGGGCAGAGACACACGGTCAGATTCAGGGAGATTAGTCGCTCGGCAACAAATCTTCTCATCTTCGGGGCGACTAATCTTCCGAAATGCCTTCACCTGCCTTCCCGTCGGCTAGAATGTAAATCACCGGTGGGATGGCACTAGGAGCGCTTTGTTTTCTGAAGTCACCCGAAGTTACCTCACGAGGAAACTTTTGGCGACTTCAGAAAATGAAGCGATCCGAGTTCCATCCCGCTGGCGATTTACATTCTAGCCGACGGGAAGGCAGTTTGGGTAGATTAGTCGCCCCGAAGAAGAGATGATTTGTCGCCGGGCGACTAATCTCCCCAAATCTGACCGTGTGTCTCTGCCCTTATGGGTGCAAAAGGGTCAGATTTATGAAAACTTTATTTCCCCTGTAATGCAGTACCACGAGGATAGTTGAGGATCTTTATCAGGGCAAGTTGGGGGGGGGTCATCCAGGGGCCTCATGACATGAAAGTGTGGTGTGATGGAGAAGAAGGTCAAACAGCCTGTAAAGGGGACAGGGAGAAGGCAAGGTTTAAAGAGATTGTAGGTGTGTTCTGGGCATAATCAGGGACTGATATCTTGTTACGGAGCCCAGAGGACCCCCCCCCCCGATCATGTACGATCTTCAATTTGCCGCGGGAAAGGACACGCAGGAGATTTCCTGAGACTTGTTCAGTGCTGGGAAACTGCGCTTAAAGCTTCCAACTCCAATTGCAGGAACAAAGAACAGGGAGAGAGATTGATACAGATCAGCTGTGATCAGGCCCGGACTGGCAATCTGTGGGGTCTGGCAAATGCCAGAGGGGCTGCTGTATGGTTCCATAGAAAGTTACCTTATAGTGGGCTGGTAGGGGGCTGTTTGGGCCTCTGTGTACTTGGAATGACAGGGCCTATTTTGACTTCCAGTCCAGGCCTGGCTGGGATGCTCATTGGAGGATTTTTTGTATTTTAATGCAGTCGCTGGCTGTGGAGATTTGGGAAAACGTTTTGGAAAAAGGTTTTTTGTGCAATATTGCTTTAAGACTACACCCCTGATATTACTGGACTACAGCTTCTGGCATGCTTCAACCTTTGTTAAACGTTACCTAATTCTGGGATTTGTAGTCCAGCAAGGAGATAGTAAAGTTTGGTTGAGCAGTGCAGCAGGGTTTACTACCCCTTTAAGACCACTCCTCCGATCTCCTGCACTCACAGGTGCCTCTCCTGCTGTCAGTAGTGATGGGCGAATATGTCCCATTTTGCTTCGCCACGAATTTCGTGAATTTCCCACGAAATTCATGAAACTGGCCAAAAATTCGCAAAATGCCAATTTTGATACCAGCAACAATTTGCCGGTGTCAAAATGGGCGCCGGCGTCAAAGCTGACGCTAGCGCCCATTAAAGTCAATGGGCGTCCGATTATTGTTGCTGGCATCTAAATTGACGCCGAAAAAACTTTGACGTCAGCAAAGTCGCAAATTTATTCCGGTGGCGAAACGGGCAAATTCGCGCCTGGCAAATACAATCACCCATCACTAGCTGTCAGTGATTTGCCCCCGAAACCTAACTTACCCCCTCTGTTGAAATGTAAAGAATTGTCATCCAAAATGGCAGAGGGCATAGCTGGGGCATCCATGATGCCCCCTAGATCACTTTAGATCCAGTTTTGCATCTCTGTGTGTGTCCAGGGGTAAGATATAGTTTGAAGCCGTATAGAGCCCCATGATGGTGGGCTTGGTGGTAGCAAAGAGCTTCCTCTAGTAACTTTGAAAGCCAGTCTGTAGCCTTACATTATTCATTCCCCTCCATCAGGGTCAGAATGGGCCTGCAGGACACCGGATAAAACCTACGCAGACCCGCACCTGTTTTCAGCCCATGCTGCCCCTGATCTCGCCGCAATACGCGACAGGTATGGGCAGGGGAGTGGAGGGGGGTTGCTATTGAGATGGGGGCTGTAGGGGGGCCAGAGGGCGGTATTGGCTCCTGTGGTGTAAGCCCTGGTGGACCTCTGACCCGCTAGTCTGATGCTGCCCTCAATAGTTGCAGTCCAAGTCCTGGGGGGGCTGCATTGGGTCTGCTTAGGAAACAGAAGGCACACAAGCTCTGATTGTAACCCATTTGTCTGTAAATATAAATATACAGATTTGACAGCCATTATGCCATAAAGTTCAGAGCTTTCCCCTGACTATAAACACAGTCATGCAGCTGCTGCTTTTGATACTATCCTATCTTACTATTCACAGGCCTAGAGGAAACTTGCACTTAAAATCCCTTGTATTCTGATATACTGTATTTTTTTCCCCCTTGGACATCACAGAAGCAGGAAAACAGCAATATCCTATAATGCTTAGGGTCTGAACAACACCAGCTGGCACGGGAATCTGTCTTCACAGTTTCATAATCTTCCCAGGCTACAGTTTTCTTTTTTGTGCCTCATCAGTCCCTTTCAAAGGCACTATCAGTAAATATTCCCAGCGTGGCCTCACAAGCAGGCTCTCCCATCCCTCTTAGCTCTTTATTACCTTTCAATGACTTAAACCCCAGCACCAAATAACTTCATCAAGGTGTCAGGTTAAACAGATTTGTCCTTCTAATGGTGCCTCTCACAGGTTCCTAATGAAAATTATTGATTGCTCCAGATTAGCTGCAGATTTATGAGCTTGGAGCTGATGTGGCTGCCGCCTGGTTTCATTGCAGTCTGGGAGAGAGAGAGGAAGCCAGTCCCGGGGCAGGATCAGCAGAGAAGTCTGTGCATTGACTTTCATTCTGTTGTAGGAGAAACCGTGATCTTGCTATAAATGTCAGGTTCATGTAAAGCAAGCTATTCAAACTGTTAGAATGTATCTCCAAGGATGTTGCCCAAGGTCGTTTCTAGGCTCAATATTTGTGAAACAGAATAACAAAGGTAAATGTACATCCATTGTATGCACATCTCATTTCATGGTACACTTATATAAGTGATGAGTTTTGCCAGTGCACAAGGTGGTTCCTGTGAGCCTTTCATGGGTGCTGGCTTTTCCAACAGCAGGAGAAGGTGCAGCCTGATTGAAGTCCTGCAGATATTAATACAAATGTTGCAACTAGTGCTGTGCGGGTTGACCCAAAACCTGCGGTGACCTGCCGGTTGATCAACGATTGGGTTTGGATTGACATTTTGCCAACCATTGGAGGTCAGGGATGGGTATGGATCAGGCTGGGGAAGTACACTCCTCCACTGCTCCCAAAGATTCCCTGTCTTAGAACCAGAGGCACGGACAGAATTAGTGTTCAGAGTGAGAAGACACGGGTACGAGTTGGGCATAGGTCCTACAATGGCACCATTTTGTGTGTTAGGGTTGGGTGCTGGTTAAGTATTGTGGGTTAGGGTCAGGTGCGGCAGGGCCAGTAACCAGGTAACCATCCTGATCCCCTCCCCATATGTGCATGCCTGAACACGGGTGCGCAAAGGGAAGGACAGGGTAGGGAAGGGAGAGCACTAGAGGGGAGTGAGGGGAGGACAGGGGATGGGGGGAAAGCTAAAGACAGAAGTGGAGGGGAGATTGACAGAGGGGGGGGAGAGTGTCGGAGAGGAGAGCGACAGAGGGCTGTGAACACAGATTAGGGATAGGTAGAAGACATTTAAACAGGTACCTACCCATCAGCCCCTTAGAGTTGGGCCCTAGGCAGGTGCCTCTTCTGCTTACCCCTAGTTCCAGCCCCAAGGTATTGTGGGTTAGGGTCAGGTGTGGGTTGAATATTTCCTGACAAGCAGATCACTAGTTCCAACAAACTCATTCCTGCTGTCTGATCTCAAATGAATAATGAGCATCCAATTCCCTTGTGGGACAATGAAGGGACCTTGAGTATATATATATATATATATATATATATATATATATATATATATATATATATATCTATATATATACATAAATGATGAGAAGTAGAAAGTAGAATGATGTGCAAGGAAGGGGGGCGGGTAGGGGGAGGTTATGCTTACATGCCCCACCCTACCTGCCACTTACCAATAGGGTATTAAGGAAATCAAAAGAGTTTGCGACTATTTGAACACAGCTGAACGCAGAGTGCAAAATGCAAAAGAATGCCCCTTGTGGGGCACTGCTCTCGTTTTTGCTAATTAATCCTATAGATAGGGGCATAACTGCCGAGGAAGCAGACCCTGTACCTGCTTTGTGGCCCAGGAGGTATAGGGGCCCATGAGGCCCTAATTAATGAGCAATTTTAATATATATAGGTAAAACAGGACAACCTCTGGATATTTTAAGGGCCCTAAGATTATTTCACTTTGGGGCCAGTAACATCTATTTACTCCGCTGGCTATAGAATCTCAGCTATTGCCTTGAATCTTCAATAGGGAGTAGCACAATACCCTTTTTTTGCCACGCAGCAAACATTTTTGAAAGAATTTTCCCCAAACAGCCACATTTTTTTTGGAAAAAAAAATGTCCATTGACTCCAAAATTTCGGCGAATGGCCATTGATCCGCAAATTCACTAAAGCAGTGTCGGACAGGCCCACTGGGATACCAGCAAAACTCCCGGTGGAACCAGGTGTCAGTGGACCCTCATGCTGCTAAACTTTTGGCCTATTTCATGGCCATTCCCTATTTCTATGAGAACAAAGAGGCTAAATAGATGGAATAATTGATAATTTGAAAACAGTCTAGGAGAATAGAGGTTGATTGAGAAGATGAAGAATATTAGTTCCGAGAGTGGGCCCCTTGTCTAAGGTTTTATGGTGGGACCCTGGACTAAGGTTTTTGGGTGGGCCCCTGGTATCCCACTGCACTAAAGTGTGGATTTTACTAAACGTTTCCTCTTTCGCCAGAGTTGACTTCTAAACTGCTAAAATGTAGTTAGATCTTCCTCAATCTTCTGTCACTTACAAAATATACTGTCCTCTGAAAATCCATTTAAGTTGAAAAAACGCTGCCCACTTTTCCTTTTTTAAGCGGGATTGCCTGCAAAATTCCTTGCTTAAACTTTTTTGGGTCAACATTTTTTCCCAGACATTTGAGGGGCATAGAACATTTATTTACAGTGGGCTCATGTGTAGGGCATTATCTGATCTCTTTTGTCTTTAGTGTCCTTGGACATTTGTAATAAAAAGAGGCCACTTCAAGCATTTGCACCAACATCTTTAATACAGACGGCCATACAACTTTAATGTACCCACCCTATTCAAATTGACCTAAGTGTAAGATCACTAGCGACTTTTCAAAAGGCATAAACGAAAGCTTGTGAATCTTCGCTATGAAATGCTCGCACTGAAGAAGTATCGCTAGCGAAATGTCACCAGCATTCGGCGCCCAGGACGTAACTTCACATTTTAGTGTATTAACGCAGTGGCAACGAATTTGCTCCTGGCGCAAGTGGTGCAATGTGTGCGAAACGGTCGATGGCTACAATTTTATCCAAATAATCCAGAATTGTAAAAATGATTCCCTTTTTCTCTGTAATAATAAAACAGTAGCTTGTACTTGATCCAAACTAAGATATAATTAATCCTTATTAGAGGCAAACCAATCCTATTGGGGTTATTTACTGTTTAATTTATTTTTTAGTAGATTTAAAGTGTTGTCATCCCCAGGTCCCAGGCATTCTGGAGAACGGGTCCCATATCTTTACTGATCACACAATTACAGTTATGGTTGCAGTCTTCTTGACCTACTATAGCGCTTATCCAAAACCGAAAAGAGATGTATTTGGGGTTTGTTATTGAATATTCCCAAATCTCCCTTATATCAAACAGAACCGAAATGCATGGGCCCTTGGATAGTTACGTCTACTTGCACCTCCCTAGAGACGGCTTTCAAGTCATGGTGATAAATTGATCATAAAACTTAATGCATCTCCAGTAACATCATTTTGTTCATTGACTATTCAGTTTGTATGTACTATTCCTGGGATACATCAGGTCCATTTCTTTCACATTAGCTCTGAAAGCGGAGACACTTGTGCCGCTAATTCCCAAAGGCTCCTCACTGCTGCTGCTTTCTGCGAGACAGGACTCAGGCCATTGTCCTAATTACATTCGCTTGTGCTGTGTGTTCATAGGGAACAACAGCATAAACCGTAGGTGAAGGCTAGATTCATTTAAAATGTACACCGACGGATTGTTTTCTCACTCTGCATATTTGTATCGCTGTAAAGCCATTATATCAGAATCTTGCCGCTTTAGTGCCTAGAGACATTGCAGAAAATGTGAGAAAAAAAACCCATAAGCCCACCCTTGGGATTTGAATCAGTGCAGAAGAATGACGCATTACTGTACATTAACCAATTGGCTGGGCTGCTAACAAAAGCAATGACATATTTCTCTTGTTACACTTGCCTATCAAACTTATCAACTTTATAAAATAAAGACAACCTAGGAAATTTTAAGTGCCTTAAATTAGTATCTCAAAGCAATCAGATCTTTTATTTTATGTTGTACATAGCAGTAGCAAGTGAATTATTGATTGGTTGCTATTGGCAACAGCACTGCTACAGTTTAGTACCCATGTAAGTAAATCAAACACTGCGGTGCTCGTTTATAAAAACTGGGCAAAGTGGCCCCTTCAACTGAAACCCATGGCAACCAATCAAATGCTTTCATTCATTGTTTAACCGGCAGGTGGCTGAAAAAAAGCCACTCACTCATTGGTTGATATGGGTTACTGCCCACGGGCAAATTTGCCCAGTGTTTGGAAATGAGCCCCGTTTGTCTTTAAAATCAGAATGGAGAAAAACGTTTTCAAATTCCAAAAAATGTTTGTGGCTCTCCATATGCAAACAATAGTGATAGGCGAATCTGTGGCATTTCGCATTAAAATCAATGGGAGTCTGAATAATTTTGATGCTCGCGACTATTCTGATGTGTGAAAATTTCTTTTGTTTTTCACCTGGGAATATTCGCCAATTTATTCGCTGGCAAAGAAATGCGGCAATTCGCCTCAAATCCATGCCTGGCGAATTTATTTACCCATCACTAGCAAACAACCACAGCCTTCCATTTAATGATGTTTACTTGCAGAGGTGAAGAGGCTACAGTACCTTGACCCTGTACAGAGTGATGTCTTTTGGTTAGTATCAAATATTCATGGTCCTCGTCTATATCGAACATTAGAAAATATTGTGCATGGTTCTTTCAATGGTATTAACACGAGAGGCTAAAATGGGCAGGTCGGAGAAGATAGGGTTCGTTAAGTCTATCCATACTTTTTGAAAGCTGGATTCCCACAAGGAATACTGTTAAACCAAATATGGGATGGGAAATGTAGATTTTTTTTAAAAACATTAAAAGATACTTATGAACTTATGAAATGTGAGTTGGGTAGGCAATTAGGATATCCCCAATCAATATTGACTCCTTCTCAAGACCCTGGACCCTTCATTTCCATTAACTGGCTATTACCTTTGCTCTCCAGTCCATTGGCAAGCCTGCATCTAGACACAAGCTGTATTGTCCCATATCAAAGCTGCAGCAACAAACACATGAAAGACCCACACATCGAAACTGGCGGCAATAATTAATCTATGGGACTTCATGAGTCAGTGGCCATGAGTGAACAGAAACATACCCTGTTATCAGAATGGTGACCAATAAATTTAAGTCCATTTGGACACCCAGCAGAACTGAGTAATGATTGGTTGCCCATTTTTCTCCTGTACCTATTAGCTTGATGAGTGTCACGTAACTGTAGAGGAAAGAGACATTGCTATTACTGAGGGGCCCAGGAGGTATAGGGTGCACTGACTTGGATTTAGTTGGTGTGTTCAAGCACTTGAAGGGTACACAGACACATAGTAGACTGTTACTGCAATAAAGCTAAATTAGTTGTTGAGCTAATTAGTTGCCTTCAACCTCTTGATGTTGTCACAATCAGAACCTTTTAGTTGAGAAATAAAACAAAGAACATTGTCCTGGCTGCATGTATTTACAGGCAACACGTGTTTTTTTTAGACAGTTTGGTGCCATTAAGTATGTCAGTAGAACCCGCAAGAGATGACAAATTCTCTAGGGTGGTCCTTAATCAGACCATAAAGAAGATCCAGTTTAAGGAGACAAAGCCTTTACTAATAGCAATTTCATTGTTTCCTCTTTCACACTGAAATATTTTTTACAGCAGACTAATGAAGAGAAGAAGCTTCTGTATGACCAAAACCAAGGGTATTAATGTGAAGCTGGTCAGGTCCGGACTGAGAACTAAAATAGGCCTAAGCATTTCAGGTACACAGAGGCCCAATCAGCCCGCATAGAGGCCCAAACAGCCCCAACAGCCCACTAAATACTGACTTTCAATGGGACCTTATAGCAGCCCCTCTGCTCTTCTGGAAAGGCGTTCCATTAGATGTTAGTACATTGTTAGACCCTGTCTCCAGGAACCTGTATTTATAGCTGCACATCTGCTCCACCCCTTTGTGATGTCAGATAGGGGCGGGTCAGGCATAGGTCTATAAATGCAGTTCATTTGCTGTAGTGATGTGTGGTATTGAAGTGGTTACACCGCACACCTGGGACTTTACTCACTTTTTCTGCTTTAGTGGTGCTGGTTATCCTCCGGCCTGACGGGGCCCTCCAGTAGCAGCAATTTCAATTATGGATCCGCACACACCAATTCTCTGCAGTTTTCTTTTATTTTTATTCACCACCAATATCTGGTGGTGAATAAAAATAAAAGAAAACTGCAGAGAATTGGTGTGTGCGGATCCATAATTGAAATTGCTGTAGTGATGTGTGGGCCAACCTGATACTCTCGGGACCCGTGGGTCGGGTTCAGGTTGACCTCGCTTTGCTGTTTGCGACTTTATACTGCTGGCTTCTGGTTTTATAGCTGCTTGCATGCCATTGGAGCTTGCATGTCCTGCCCCTTTTGTGATGTAATCGGCAGGGTGGGCATGGGTCTATAAATGGAAGGCGAAAGTTGGGTGTGAGTTTGGGTGCAGGTTCGGTTGCAGGTTCGGGTGCGGGTCGAGTTTTTCTCGACATGCACATCATTAACTTGCTGGGCCAGGTTGGTGTCTGGCGGATCAGGGTTGGATGCAGGTTGACAAAAATCGCCCCACACCTTACTAGTATCCAGCTCTAGTAACCTACAGCAAACCAATATATTCCGACAACTGATTGGTTCTGATAGATTACCACTGATGAAGCAATCGTTATAACATTGCCCACTTGGTACTTGACAAAATATGGAAGTAGGACCCCACCCCCCATCAGATAACAAACCACCAAGCTTATCCCTGTCCTCTGCATGTATCAAGCCGGCATTTTAGTCCCCAGCCCTAATGTGGCATTTGCATTGTCACACACATTAACACACGCACAAAACATGTGTGCTCTCATGAATTTAAATTGCATAAACAATTTAAATAGGAAAGGTTGCTTTCAGCTATAGCAATTTATAATTTAGTTTTGGTAAAATACACTTTTTTTCATTTATTCCCATTTACTTATTCATTTTTCACTTTTCCGACTCATTTTTTTTTTTTGTCGTAAATTGTTTGCCTGCCCGGAGGTGGCGAAATCTATTAGACACCATGTCAACATTGTTGCTGTTCTTCCAGCATTCTATTGAAATATAGATTTGAAAAGTCCCAAACTTTTTTTGTGCCTTGATGTTTTTGCTTACAATAATTGTCTAAGGAAATGTCGCCTTCGCAGGAAAAGCATGGGGAAGTAAAACATTTTTCAGAAAGTTACTTTCAGCACTAAAAAAAATTTTGTGTCAATTGGAGTCAGAGAAAAAGTATCTGGGATTAATAAAATACTCCAAAATAGAATTTTTGTGGGCATAGGAAACCCATGGAAACAATGTCTCTATATCAGCCTTGATACTATTTCCTTAGTAAAGCTCATTTACTAAGTGCAGAGTATGGTGCATCCTCAGCGCAGGTCTTTTAGAATGGAGTGCATGGACATGCAATGTTCCTATAACCATGGCTGCCTGTGTTCTGCAGCGCTGTACTCATATAAGGAGGAGGTTATGGATGGTGCATTGATGTCCGGCAGGCAAAAGGTGTAGTTGACCCTTGTACTTACAGCCTCATGGATTTGGATCTGTTGTACAGCAATTCCCTGGAGGTAAACTCACAGTCTGGGCAGCTAAGTGGCAGATGAGATTCATTGTCGATAAATGTAAAATCATGCACCTGGGATGTAAAAATATCCAATACCACTTATACCCTTAATGGGACTGCACTAGGCAAATCCATGATGGAAAAGGACCTTGGAGACCTTGTAGATAAACATGGCTGTAGCAAGCAATGCCAGTCAGCAGCATCAAGGGCAAATAAGGTCTTGAGCTGTATTAAAAGGGGCATAGAGTCAAGGGAGGAGGGGGTCATTCTTTCACTGTACAGAGCACTGGCAAGGCCCCATCTAGAATAGTAAATGTTTAGAGGACAGAAAAGAATGACCCACAATTTGCACCACCCCATTAGTCATTCAATGAATCCCATGACAGGAAGTGAAACATAAAACGTAACCTTTATTAAATTACTTAAAAGTGACCAAGATGAAAAATTCACAAACAATTAAAAATACAAAAAGGAGGAGCCCATCAAAAGCTTCATGTAGTGTCATACCCCCAAAAGCTCTAATAATCGATCGTGTTCAATCTATCAGGATCACATAGAGCAAATCCTTCATGGGGTAGACTGTTTTAAGTCCTGTGCATGATAGCTCCAAGCAACTACCGTGATATTAGGTACCCAAAGGGTTACTACACTTATATGTGCAGATGTTTTCAAATGAGCAAATGGTTGTGGGCAATGCTACAATTGCACCCACATCGTAACAGCAACCCCTCTATGTGACAGATATATAGTGGCAAGAGATCTGTCTTCGAGGGTTACATACTCGGCATTGCCCCAGTCTGATCACTGTGTTGTCTTAAGCCTGCCCTTTCACCGTACGCCCCCAGCGTTCCTGGCGGGTCTTGTGAAAAAATATATATATTTTGCGGCGCTAGTGTCATCAAACTATCCCTCCTCGGTATACCCCCAGCGTTCCTGGCGGGTCCGAGGTAAGGTAAATTACGGCGCAAAAAGACTTTTAATAAAGCTGATGTTTGACGCGCGTTTCACTCGCTCTGCGAGCTTTGTCAAAGGCAATCTGATTGCCTTTGACAAAGCTCGCAGAGCGAGTGAAACGCGCGTCAGGCGCTTCTCAATTATTTTAGTTCAATTAGGCAGGTAGAACATCAGCTTTATTAAAAGTCTTTTTGCGCCGTAATTTACCTTACCTCGGACCCGCCAGGAACGCTGGGGGTATACCGAGGAGGGATAGTTTGATGACACTAGCGCCGCAAAATATATATATTTTTTCACAAGACCCGCCAGGAACGCTGGGGGCGTACGGTGAAAGGGCAGGCTTAAGACAACACAGTGATCAGACTGGGGCAATGCCGAGTATGTAACCCTCGAAGACAGATCTCTTGCCACTATATATCTGTCACATAGAGGGGTTGCTGTTACGATGTGGGTGCAATTGTAGCATTGCCCACAACCATTTGCTCATTTGAAAACATCTGCACATATAAGTGTAGTAACCCTTTGGGTACCTAATATCACGGTAGTTGCTTGGAGCTATCATGCACAGGACTTAAAACAGTCTACCCCATGAAGGATTTGCTCTATGTGATCCTGATAGATTGAACACGATCGATTATTAGAGCTTTTGGGGGTATGACACTACATGAAGCTTTTGATGGGCTCCTCCTTTTTGTATTTTTAATTGTTTGTGAATTTTTCACCTTGGTCACTTTTAAGTAATTTAATAAAGGTTACGTTTTATGTTTCACTTCCTGTCATGGGATTCATTGAATGACTAATGGGGTGGTGCAAATTGTGGGTCATTCTTTTCTGTCCTCTAAACATTTACTATTAATCATTGACCCTGCACACCATTTTTGTGCTTTTCTGTTTGGTGGAAGGTGCTATATACTCCATTTTTCTGTACATTATTACCCCATCTAGAATAACAGGGCATTATTAAATTAGAGAGGGTCCAGTGGCGGGCAACTAAGCTGATAAAAGGCATGGGAAAGTTAGTGTTATTCCTGCTGGAGAAGAGGCGCTTAAGGAATGATATGATAACGATGTATAAATATATAAGGGAATCATATAATAATCTCTCTAATGCTTTATTTACCATTAGTAGGTCTTTCCAGCTGACAAGAGGGCACCCATTTTGCTTAGAAGAAAGGAGGTTCCGGCTAAATATTCGGAAGAAGTTTTTAACAGTGAGAGCAGTGTAGATGTGTAATTCTCTCCCTGAATCAGTTGAACTGGCTGATACATTAGATAGCTTTAAGAAGGGTTTGGATGGCTTATTATGTTACTATGTAAATGCTGTATAAATGAGCACTAATAGGCATGATTTTGCACCCCTTAATGCTCTTGTGTGCTGAGCATTTGGTACACAGTGTCGGACTGGGTGGTCTGGGGCCCACCAGGGCTGCTGCCTTAGTCAACCAGGCACAAAGCACTACAAGGCTCAAGTGAATCACTCCCTTGTGAGTACTTGCGGGAAGAACCATCCCTACCCCACGATGAATAGTGCACACATTGATGTTAGGGAACCCTGAAATTACCAGCCGGTTGGAGGTGGCATTAGAACCTAGGGTTCCATTAGAAGGTAGTGTCATTACTTAAGCACTAAGGTGTTCTAGAACTGCCTTGTGCACTCTGTAACTTGTGTTTAATTTGGAGCACCGTGCAAAGTGCAGCCTGTCCCTAAAATCTCACTGTTCCTAGTGCCCCATGGAAGGGTTCTAAGGGGCTGCAATTTGTTCCCCTCAAGGCTCCAGTACTTGCATCCATGGGATTTGTAAATAAAGTCTTCTGTGTGTAGGTGTATAGTGTATATATGAATATATACCTCTACCACTGCACAAGTAGACCCCTCCAAGCATGCAGACAGATACAGGCAGAGCCCCCTAAATGATGTAATTGGGTACGCCAGGGACTGTGCCCTTATGCCAAGCATTCTCATCCATGGCACCCTGTTGTTGTTAAACTATAAGTTCTAGCAGTCACCAGCAGACACCTTCTTGAATAATTAAACATTTGCCAACAGCCCAGACTTCTCTTTTAAAACATAAACAAAGACAGGGGAATGATTTAACAAATTCCATATGCTAGTTTCTTATTTTCCCTGTCATTTTGTTCTAAGATGATTATTATGAGGGATAATCTTGAACTTACATTGGTTACTGGCAATATCTTAACATGGGGATGATTGCTTCTGACTCTTGTCATATTGAAGAGCTTCCTCCAATCATTCTGCGCTGCACTATAATATATGAACATTTGGTGATTATTACACTAAAGGATATATTTTTGCTTGATTCACAGATGTTGCCCGACGCTCAATAACAGGATAGAATAGCTCCTAGATATATAAATATATAAATAGAGAGAAAGAATTGATTTTCACCCTCTTTATATATAGTGAAACAAGAGTTAAATGATAAATATTTAAATCTTTCGCTTAATAAAGGGTGTGTGAGTCAGTATGCTGTATATAAAGCTAATTTACCACTACAAGTAAAGAGTGTAAATATACATATATAATAAATATATAATGTTTGTATTTAATTTGATATAGAAACAGAACATAATCTTCCTGATTCCATATGACATCTTGCTGGTGTGAACATTTGGCAGTTATATTTAGAATAGTAGTTAAAACGCATAAGGAAAAGGCTTTCGGAGACAGCAGGGTGGGTTATGACCCCTTTGTATTATTCATGGGAAGCAGGGGAGAAGCATCACAATATATTAAGAGGATGCCTCCAAATGAAAACAAAATAATCTGACTGGATGTGCGAATGTATTGATCCTACTGTATTGTGTTTTGTTTTCTCACGTTCTCTTTATTTTTCTTAAGGCATCTCTCTCATGCTCGCTCACAGCAGCCAAGTTTTTGGGGTAATAATGTGAATGCACTTATGTGCAAGCCCGAATTGACTACAATGACTACAAGCTAGAGTCCTGCCAGGGGTGTAATTTTTAAAACCTGGTCCTAACTCAGACCCAGAATCCACATTTTTACTCAATTGGACCTGCTACCTGACCTGCAACTGCCATTTCCACAACTGAAAAGGGGTTGTTCATACTTACTATTTGTATGACCTAGAGAGTGATATTCTGGGACAATTTGCAATTGGTTTGATTTTTTTATTACTTGTGGTTTTTGAGTTACTGAGCTCAGCAGCTCTCCAGTTTGCAATATCTGGAAGCTAGGGTCCAAATTACCATAGCCGACATACATTGATTTGAATTAGAGACTGGAATATGAAAAGGAGAAGGCCTACAGTAGAAATATGAGTAATGAAAAGTAGCAATAGAGCATTTGTTTTTAGATGAGGTCAGTGACTCTCTCCACCCCTTTGAAAGCTGGAAGGAGTCAGACGAAAAAAGCAAATAATTAAAAAAAATAAAGAATAAATAATGACCAATTGAAAAGTTATTTGGAATTGACCAGTCTATAACATACTAAATGTTAACTTAAAGGTGAACCACCCCTTTAAATGATCTCATAGACTGGGGTACTGTTTACATTTATTCGCCAGAACATTGTTCTGTCCCCAAGTGCACCATAACTCATGATGGGGTAAATTTATCAAAGAGTGAAGTTCCGCCACTAGAGTGAAATTCCGCAACTCTCAATTCATTTCTATGGGATTTTGAAAGGCGTATTTATCAATGGGTGAAAGTGAAAGTTCACCCTTTGATAAATACGCCTATAAAAATCCCATAGAAATGAATGGAGAGTGGCGGAATTTCACTCTACTTTACTATTAACTTCACTCTTTGATAAATATACCCCATGTATACCCCATGGAGCTGTTCAATCTTCAAGCCATGTTGGAGACCAACACAGTTAAATAAGGGGTGAGCTGGGAAATACAGAAAAGGTTCTGTACTGCACATGCGCTCACTTAGGCACCTGGAAGACCAGAGAAAGATGGCGGCAATGCACTAAAAAGCAAACAATGCTCTCAGCTGGTGTGTTTTTTAGGAAGAAGAGTGCCAGCCTGGGTCATCAACTGACAGGGGGTCCCTAACAACTTGGCACACCCTGTGATTTTTACCTTTCCTTCTCCTTTAAGGCTGTGGTCATGCATGAAAAAGGTAGCTTAATCTACTGTAGCTTCTGCCGTTAAAAGATAGTTCTACCAGCACATGTGCCGAGTCTAGACATGGCAAGCAATAATCACGCCACTAATACTCAGCTGAAACATGCCGTGTCAAACCCGAAATGTTCTCTATCCTTAATAGAGAGTCTATGTAACTGATTCCTGTGGATCCAAAGGGATTTGCCCCAGTTCCAAAGGCACCCACAATGTACTATAAATATATATCCAAGATATATGTCCCAAGGCTCAATTCTTAGTTAAAAATTGAAAATTTATTGTAATTCAAATTTAAAATGATACATACTGACCCCACATGGCCCACCTTATGCGTTTCATACCCTCCAGTACTTAGTCAATAGGTGTCTAAATGTGTCTTAACATGTCAAACCCGAACCTTCTTCAAACGAAACAGTCACTCTCCATAGTGCCATCTTTCATGAACAGCGATAGAAATCAGTGTAGGAGACAGACAGAGATACAAAGTGACTCAGGGTTCCTCCAACACTTACAGGCAGGTTCATTGGCTCCTGATAAAACTGACCCTAGTGTGTGTGAAAGTGATAGGGACATTAGATTGTAAGCTTCATCAGGACAGAGACTGATGCCAATAATATATAATGCCTGTAAAGTGCTGCAGAATACACTGACGCTATTTCAAGGAAAAAATAAAAATTTAATGATTGACCCCCTATTTTAATTTTTTAGTGGTTCTCCTAATATGTCAGTTTAGGAACTATAACTTGTGTATGTCTTTCTGAGCCGAGAAGAAGACTTATGTTACCCTTAGCAAATCGATTTCGATGATGAGCCCTGATGGAACTGAAAACAAGGAACTTTGGGGAAAAAAATGATGGCTCATTGCATCGAGCAGGAATTTCTGCTTTTAATCCATTAAGCTGAATCTCTGGCTGAGACTGATCTGTCAGTTCAGGTCTAAACGACCTCTGAAAAGAAGTGGTGTCTCAGAAGTAGACAGCATGACAGTGATTTACTGTCTTCTACTCTGGTGTCTGTGTCAAGGGTCTGAGGAGTCTCGGTGAGTCTGATACAACTGATATACATTGCAGGTGCGGAGAGGACACCAGATCATTCAATTATAAAAGAAAAATAAAAGGGGGATGGTATGGAATGCCAGTGCCGATACGCAGAAATAATATCCGTATCAAGTAAATCTCTCCCTACTGACCCATCAAGCTAAAACGCTGATGATGTAACTGCTGCAAGAGTCTGGTGTAATTACCCTGCACTCTACACTTCTGCCATTGATTGAATCCTGTGGGCTTTTCAACATCACTCACCGATGAAATGTTCGATGAGGTGCGGTCAGTAAATTGGAACGTGGGTCTTTAAACCCAGCCAACGGTCAGCGAAGGTTAAAAGGGTAGGTTGGAGTCAGTGCCGAGAGTGGATCCGTCAAAGATTTTGTGGCGTATTCTGTACCCCAAGCAGGTGATCCCTATGCCTACACTGATTATAGGGCTTGTTGACAAGTTCAGAATATACAGTTATATTTTTGTAAATAGACACATTTTATGCTTTATTTCAGAGGTATAGGATCTGCTATCCGGAAACCCATTCTTCCGAAAGCTCCAAATAACTGAAAGGCCGTCTCCCATAGACTCTATTATAATGAAATAATTCACATTTTTTCTCTGTAATAATAAAAAAAGTACCTTGTACTTGATCCCAACTCAGATGTAATTAATCCTTATTGGAGGCAAAACAGTACTATTGGGTTTAATTAATGATATTTTAGTAGACATAAGGAGATCCAAATTACAGAAATATCCTTTATTCGTAAAACCCCAGGTCAAGAGAATTCTGGATAACAAGTCCCATACCTGTTTATCAATTGTGTCTTATTTAAAAGGGAAAGTAAACCTACAACAAAATGTGGGCATATTTTACACTACTTTTGGCATAAGGTTGATGTGCAACTTCTAAAACCCAGCAGCCCTCATACATTTCAGCACCTCGTTCAGTTCTCATATCTTTCCTAGGTCTTCTGTTGTAGCCCTAGAAGCAAAAAACCACATCCTTACTATATGAAATCAGCTGGACCATTTGAAATTAAGTGGAACACTTTACAAATAAAAAAAAAAATTGTGAATGTAACATATAAAAACAAAGTTTAAGACGTAAACTTGTATCTGCAGAGATGTGGGTCTCCTCCCATCAACCCATAGAGAGGATGAAGAAGAATGGGGAAAATTTAGTCCTCGTCCTATCCCCCGTGTCTACATAAAAAATAGTAGTTATTTTGCAATAGAAAAAAAAGAGCTACAAGAAGGAACTTTTTAAACTCATCATAAAAAGCACTATTCTTATTTTGGTGATAAAGGTGTAAACCTAAATTGTGTGGGATGGACAAGTGAGGGGGAGGTCTGCCATCAGTTATCCTGGGGTCCCATACTATTAGCAGTTAGGTTAAAATAGAGTTCAGGGCCGAAACTAGGGAACTAGGGGTAGACAGGTGTAACCCCCTCTTTCCATAATTCATACTGTGGGCAGATTGGGGGCAATATAAGGGATTGGCTGCTGCTGGCTCAGGTACATGGGGCAATATGGTGGCTGCTGGCACAGGTACACAGATGTTTGAGGGCAATATTATGGATTTGTTTGGCTGACGCTGGCATAGGTACAAATTGGGGGTAGCAATATGATGGATGTTTTACCTTATGCTGGCACAGATACAGATTGGGGGCAATCTAAGGTATTGACTGTCATTGGCACAGGTACAGATGGGGCAATATGATAGGTGCTGGCACAGGTACAAACAGGCCCGGATTGGCAATCTGTGGGTTCTGGCAAATGCCAGAGGGGCTGTTGTATGGTTCCATAGAAAGTTAACCATATAGTGGGCTGGTAGGGGGCTGTTTGGGCCTCTTTGTACTTGGAATGGCAGGGCCTATTTTGACTCCCAGTCCAGGCCGGGTACAAATGGGGGAAATATGATAGGTGCTGGCACAGGTACACATGGGGGCATTATGATAGGTGCTGACACAGGAACAGGGGAAATATGATAGGTGCTGGCCCAGGTACAAATGGAGAAATATCATAGGTACACATGGGGGCATTATGATAGGTGCTGGCACAGGTACAGGGGAAATGTGATAAGTGCTGGCATATGTACATATGGGGGCAATATGATAGGTGCTGGCCCAGGTACAAATGGGGGAAATATGATAGGTACACATGGGGGCATTATGAAAGGTAAGGTGGGAAATGGTAATGCAGGACAAGGTGGGGGGGAGGGGCACTGATTGAAGCACTTGCCTAGGGTGCCAAAATACCTTGGCCCGGCGCTGATAGAGTTAAAAGGTTGAACTTGATGGATGTGTGTCTTTTTTTCCAACCTAACTTACTATGTTACTAAGTTAGTGGGGCCTCTTTGTTAGCCCACTAAAAGCCCTCTAGTATGTGCACCATGCCAACAAGTAAAATGGGGCCATAGTAGGAAAAAAATGACCCATGCCAGCCTGGCTACACCCCTGATCTTCCTCAACACTCCCTAATTATGGCCAAACCACCCCCACAACCCACACACACTCTGGCCACTCTTGCACAAGCTCCACTCCTTCTCCAGCCTGATTTTTGCAGTTCCTTCTCAGCCAATGACCTAAGCAGATGATATAAATACAAAGGAAGAGGAATAAACCATTTTATAGATAAAGCAATGAGCAGATGTCCTGGGGATACCTTGATAATAAGTGACCCTTATAACCATTACTTGTCCTTTGGTTGAGGGCACCTAAACCACCCAAGTGCACACTTGTCTCCTGGGCATGCTTACATTTGTAATTATTACACTTTTAATCTTTATTTGTAATATTTGACTTTATGCTGTTATATGTCTTTCATTTCCTATTTTGATGAAGAACTGTTGTTCCAAATGCCTAGGCACGGAATGTCATTTTCCTGGCTGACGTATTATATTTGACACCTTTATTTGTTAGGGGATATTATAAGTGAAAGGGTCTATGTAAAACACACACTGTGCAAGTCAGTTTCCTCTCTAAAGGACACTTTCTAACAAATATTCTGTGCAAAATGAGACTCCTGGTGAATGACAAGTTTGTGTATTTCACTCACTCTTCTCGCTAAGACTCTCTGCAGAATGGTAGGTGCTTGTGACAGTTTATCTCTGTATCTCCAGCTCCGAGCAGGAAGGTGTGCTGTTTAATCCCAATGGGCTTCTTGGTGCATTTAAATGGCTAATTTACTTGGCAGCTGAGAATTCATGTCCGACGATGCAGCTCCTGGGTTTGTGGTGCTATTTTTCTCTATATATTACAATCACTGTGGTGCTGTTTTGCTCAGTGTGTCATTCTCCTGCAGGTTTGTCGTAAAAGCATTGGGAATTATATAGCAGTAGAACAGACAAAGATCCATCTAATTCCATTTTAGTTCCATTTAGTTTTTCAACCTGCTTTACATGATAACTGGACAGGGTTTATCCATTGGAGAGTTGTGTGGGGTTCCTTCTGTTTCTGATCTCACTGCAAAAGACATACAGATACAGGCAATGTAACTGGCTTCTGATGGAACTGATAGTAGTACATTATGTGATAATGAAATTAGATTGTAAGCTCCAGTGGGGCAGACACTGACCAGAATGATAACTCTTTAAAGGGCAACATTGTAGAGCCATATAAATAAAAGGTAACAATGGAGATGGAGCAAGCAATTACTGGTTGGGCCATACCCCAGTGCACCAGGTCAATGTACACACTTGAAAAAGGGCAGATGTGCCCGAAACATGTCGTGTGGACCATAATAAATTTGCACTTTCTAAGATCTCATTTATAATGCCCCACACACAATGTAAAGTGCAAAAAAAGGCAGCAATGGGGCATGTTCTGTGCACTTTGTCCACTGTATGGGGCATTTTGCAAATAACCACAAGCCTCTGCACTTTGTTTTGAATCACAGAAACCCTGCAGCTCCCATTGCTAAAACAGTGCTGACTGTATTAGTGTTGTATTAGTGAGGGGTGGGCTAGGGGAAGGCATGTAGGCATTATCCTCTCTCATTCCACCCTTACCTTGCATGTCATTCTGAGGTGCAATGTAAGAGCCAAAAGAGGTGCAGCCCACATCAGTGCCCTGTCCTTACCACCTGCCCAAGGTCTGAGCTGTCTCTTGACACTACTCCCTGCAAATAAGTCCTAACCCAGTGATCCCCAACCAGTGGCTCACTAACTCTTTGGATGTTGTTCCCAGTGGTCTCAAAGCAGGTGCCTATTTTTGAATTCCAGGCTTGGAGGCAAGTTGGTTGCATAAAAACCAGGTGTACTGCCAAACAGAGTCTCCTGTAGGTCATCATAGGTACTACCAAATAGCCTATCACAGCCCTTATATGGTACCCCAGGGACTTTTTGCATGCTTGTGTTACTCCCCAACTCTTTTTATATTTGAATGTGGCTCATGGGTGAAAAGTTTGGGGAACCCTAGCCCAATGTAAAAACCTTACCTAAAGTGGTAGAGGTTTGAAGATTAATTTAGTTCAAGCATAAAATATTTGTTTGATTAGGCTTGTGGTACAGTAAGTGCATGTTTATGTTTAGTATACAAAATACAGCATTTCTACCCTTATTCTATTTTACACTTTCCTTGTCCTTTAAGGTGGCCATACATGGGCAGATAAAGCTGCCGATATCGGTCGTTTGGACCAATTTGACAGCTTATCTGCCCGTATATGGGGGCTTCCGCGTGTAGGCGCCGAACGCAGGTTGAGACACAACATGCTGCATTTTTCCTGTGTTCGGCACCTACACGCGCCTGAGTGAGTACAGCCCCATTTGAAATAATGACATGCGTCTATTCCTGCGCTCCCCTGTGGCTGAACACCAAAAAATGGAACGCAGGGGAGCGCAGGTCAGAACGCCAGTGAGTAAGAGCCCTAAATGAGCGCCAATATCTCTATTTCAGATCATAGTGATGCAGGGTCGGACTGGAGCCTTGGAGCCCACCTGTGCTGCAAACGAAGGGCCTTCCTGGCAGTCCCTAATTCCTGGCCACCCACTTTGCAGGTCTGGGCCGACGGGGGCCCATGAGGGCCGGGGCCCACTGGTTTTTTTGCCGTCCCAGTCCGACACTGTAGTGATGTTCAAGTTTGATTCATTTGCATGTATGAATAAAGTACATATGAACCCATATCTAGCAGGAAATACAATTTGGGCAGATGATTGGCTTGCAGTCTTTGAAAGTTCACAATTCATTTGGTTTGGCTCCTTGGCATTGTCAAAGTGGCTGAAGCTGTGCTAGAATAGTGCTCATAAGGCCTTGCGTTTGTAAGCTGCAAGAGCAATGAGCCGCTCGGGGTGTGCTCTGATTAAAGAATGATTGATGAGGCACTTGGAGGGGTCTCTGCTGCAATACGTCTAGTGAATGAGTTCCCCAGTGAGAAGGTTGCTAAATCAAAGCTTTCTGCCCTGCCGGACAGTGTCAGACGTTTAACAGCAAGTGATTAACAGACGTAATCAAAATCAGATAGGAGTTGGCTGCACACCATGCCAACCAAATGATTCCCCAAACATAATTAGCCACAGATGTCCTGAATAAGTAATATTGAAAATAATTTGCTTCACTCTGATTTCTCTATCCTGGAATCCCATTAAAATACCTTATTAGGATCATTTGTCAGCAAAACAAAAGCTTTTATTAACATGGCAATGATAATGGCTCTCAAATTCGCAGTCGTCTTTACCCTGCCTGGGGTTTAACCCGTAACTGCGTGGATTTGAACATGAACTTTACTATTCTCAAAGGACAAGGCAGAATAGGATGAAAACTGAAATCCTCAACAACAGTCGGAGACGTATTAATAAGTGCGGGGTTTTAGGGGTGAGGATTATGGATTTATAAGACAATTAATTTTTAGTCGCTGCATATGAAAGGGGCTAAACCCTTGTTCAACATGAATTGAATGAAAGGGGATTGTACTGAACATTGCACAGGACCTCTTGTCCAGAATGCTCAGGACTTGCGGCTCTCCGGATAATGGATCTTTCCATAATTTGGATCTTCATACCTTACGTCTACTAGAAAATCATGTAAACATTACATAAGCCCAATAGGCTGGTTTTGCTTCCAATAAGGATTAATTATATCTTAGTTTGGATCAAGTACAATCTACTGTTTAATTATTACAGAGAAAAAGGAAATCATTTTATAAAATTAGTCTATGAGAACATTTACGTAATTCGGAGCTTTCTGGATAACGGGTTTCCAGATAACGGATTCTATACCTGTACTGCTGTTTTAATTGACATATATCTATTTGTTTGGTTATTTATTACACTAACTAATGAAAACAGTAGAACTGAATGTCCTTAAGTTGCCAACATTCTGGTGTCTTAGAGTAACTTTGTGAGGAGGAGAAGGCAGTTCAAATTGAACTTTCAGTTAAACCTCAAGCATGTTGAAATCTTGCTTATTTGTAAAAGGTTTAAGGGGTCAGAAAGACTGCAAGGGCTGTATACAAAGTGCAATTTTGAACATAATTGGAAAAAAACTGGTGGGCCCTGGGTGCTTGTGGGTCTCTCCAACCCAGACTCCCTCCTCACCAAGACCCTACCAAGACCCTGGGTGCTGTTTTCTATTCTATTCTATTTAAAAAAAAAAAAACTCTCCAAATTAAAGGGTGGGTTGGGGTGGTAGCCACATCAGTACAGAGCAGATGAGGATGAAAAAGACATGTCCATCCAGTTTAATCGCATGTTTAATATCTATTGGCCAATTAAGATTTAAAGAGTTTATTGTATGACCCCTTTTATATTTATGCAAAGTTATCATATTCCCCCTTAAGCACCTCTTCTTCAGTATAATCAGTCCCAACCTGGCCAACCTTTACTCATAACCGAGACTTTACATATCTTTTTATACCCTTAGTTCTTCTCTGGATTTTACCTTTTCCAGATCCTCTTACCCATGTACTTTAAGGGTCAGGGCACACGCTCATATGCTCAAACTGCTTCCCCACCAGCTAGAATGTAAATCGCCATCGGGATGTCACTCGGATCGATTCGTTTTCCAAAGTCGTCCGAAGTTTCCTCGTGAGGCAACTTTGGAAAACTAAAGGCTCCAAGTGCCATCCCGCTGGCGGTTTACATTCTAGCCGGCGGGAGGCAATTCAGGGAGATTAGTCGCCCCAAAGAAGAGGAGATTTGACGCCGCGCGACTAAACTCCCTGAATCTGAAGTCATGCCCTGACCCTAAAGGGGAGGAATAACCATCTCCTCTCCCTCTATCCCGCTTTTAATAAAGTTATTTCAAGCGGTAGAGTAAACACATTTTACCTACATAAAAGAACAGGAAGAATATATTTTCAGTTCATTATTTGTTCTTTTTCATTTACAATTTTGTTAGTAAAAAATATTTTTAAAAAAATAGGTAACTCCTTACACTGGTAAGTTTTAGACCCCTGGTGAAATGCATGTATTGATGTGTCTTGGAATATCCCAAATTCCCAATAACCAAGTGGGACTTGTTAACGGCTTTTCAGCAGATGCAGTAACTGTTTGATGATGAGCATGAGATAGTCATGGGCTGGTGACTCCTAATTCCCAGGCACTGAACAAACAGTGTGTGCATTCCTAGATATGAAGTAACCCCCTCGGCTTATATGCAGTGATAAAGGCAGAGATTGATGATGGCTAATACATAATCAAGAAGGGGGCCAGATATGAAAAAGACATTGAATCACCGATGGTCAATTGATCTGTTTTGCACAAATCATCAGAATGATAGAGGCTTATTGATTTATAAAATAAACCTGTAGGGAAGCAATATCAAGGCTAACATTTATTTTATTAATGATTCACTCTCTGAATGACTGAATATCACATATTTGGCTGATGGTCCAAGCAAGAGACCATAGGTGCAGCTTCTGTCACTTCCTTCACTTGCTGACATTTGCTTTCCATTTTAGATCAGATTGGTCTGTTCCCATTGACCAACTAAAATCAAATGCCATCAACAGATGGTCAACTGAAATAGCCTCAGGAGAGAGTACTTGATTGCAAAACCAGCCAAGTTGCTAGTCAACCAGCTAACTCATCAATAGTCTACAGCAGTAATCCCCAACCAGTGGCTCATGAGTAACATGTTGCTTTCCAACCCCTTGGATGTTGCTTCCAGTGACCTCAAAGCAGGTGCTTATTTTTGAATTCCAGGCTTGAAGGCAAGTTGCATAAAAACTAGATGTAGTGTCAAACAGAGCCTCCCTTAGACTGCCAGTCCCATAGGGGCTACCAATAGTCAATCATAGCTCATAATTGACACCCCCAGGAACTTTTTGCATTCTTTTATTGCTCCTCAACTCCATACCTCCCAACATTATGGAAATAAAAAGAGGAAAAAAAACATTTGCTGTGCATAGTGTGGCGAAATTTCTGACCACGCCCATTTTTGTGGCCACACCCCCTAATTACCATGATCAGTTGACAAAATTTGGCAGGTTATGAAAGTTTGAACATATTTCTGTGGTTTATTTCAGTTATTACAGTTTTGCTAATGTGAGTCTATCATTTCCCAAGGGACCTCCTTATCTAAACTGTTACAATTACTTATTTGCTTATCTCAAAATTGTTACAAAGTATCTTAGTTGCACCTGGTGGCTGTTCTGGGTAATTAAGTTAGAAACTTTGTTTCTTTTTCTGGCTGTTCAGAAAGTCGGGACTTTTCAGAACAAACGCCGGACTGCGGGTTGAGCTATCAAAAGCGGGACTGTCCAGATGAAAACAGGACAGTTGGGAGGCATGTTCAACTCTTTTACATTTGAATGTGTCTACAATGGAACGAATTTCCCAATCTTGGCTCAAAGGATGTGGTTTTAATAGATTTTAATTCTATTAAATCTAGTAAGTGCAGTACAGGGTGCCCAAAGTGCAAAGAATTGTGCCTCTGCGATAAATAAATCAGTGCGAGGTGAAATCGTAGGTTGCATAAAGGTGGCCATACACAGATAGATCCGCTCGTTTGGCGATGTCGCCAAACGAGCGGATCTCCCTCCCATATGCCCACCTTGAGGTGGGCAATATCGGGCAGATCCGATCGTGGGCCCTAGGGCCCAACGATCGGATCCTAGCATTTCAAACGGGCGGTCGGATCGCTGGACCGCATCAACGAACAGATGCGGCCGCGATCCGACGGGGTTTTTAAACCCATCCGATCGAGATCTGACCGACTTTCGGCCAGATCTCGATCGGGGAAGCCCGTCGGTGGCCCCCATACACAGGCCAATAAGCTGCCGACACGGTCTGTCAGCAGCTTTTATCGGCCCGTTTATGGCCACCTTAAGTCTCAAAAGAGCAAGCTGTCATCTGAAAATCATCCAAAAAACTGTTCATTTGATACTGAAATATATGAAATGAATCTTGATGCAAATATAGAAAAATACATGGTTTTCTCTGTGACTGTTCTTGCATTTTAAGTTTGTAGTTTACCCGTGCACCCTCCAATTTTAGGTAGAACTATTTTAAATTATCCTGCCGTATCCTATGTTTTTTTTCTGGTTCCTTGGAAAACATAAAAAAAAAAAAAAAAATCAGGGTTTAAAAAAAAAAAAATCAGGGTTTATCTGTATGTATATTGCTAGTTTCTCTTTAAGTGATTGTGAGTGCAAATAAACAGGAGTGGTGCATAAGCAGTAAAGTGGCAGCACGCAAGCTGCATGAATCCTTCACAGATGAGGATAAAGAAGCCAGATGGTCCAGTGAAATGATATATGAAGCCCCTTTTCTGTTCCTTATAAATCAATGTAGAACTAAGAAGAGTTCTGCTTTGCTCTGCATCTTTCTGCATCAGCAGCATGCGAATGACACCGTAATAAACTGATAAAAATAAATGAATTAATTTTATCTTTTTTATCTCGCAACACACATAGGGGCAGATTTCCTAAAGGGTGAAGTGACTAAAGCTAACGAAAATTCGCCAGCGTGACGTCATTTCGGAATTTCCCCGATTCCCTAATGGGCACAGGCGTCACTTCGCTAGTGAAGGAAATAGACGTTAGCAGCGTTTCGCACTCTAATGACAGGTGAATTTTAGCTCTGGTGAACGGACATAACTCCACAAATTCACTAAGATGAGGATTTTACTGAACGTTACCTCATTCGCCAGGTCAGACCAGGACAAGTGCAATGGAGTGCATAGGACTCAATTTTTAGAGCAAAATTTTTCTAAGTCCCAAAAAATGGTGTCGTCTTTTCCTTTTTTTAGAGTGATAGCCTGCAAAGGACCGTAAATTTTTTTTTGGGTAACCGGGTTCCCCCCTATATTTTCTAACATATGGAACATTAACTATACAGTGGGCTCATGTGTAGGGCAATATAACAACTTTATTTTATTTATTAAGGTTCCCTGGACTTGTGTAATGTAATGTATTAGCTGCAACATATACGTCCATTCAACGTTATCATTTCCCGCTGTATGCAAATTAGGCAACACCAGCGCATCTTCGCTTTGATTGGCGAAGCAACGTTAGCTAGGATTTTTTGCATTTTAAAGCAGTTGCTGGGGAAAGGTTTTTGGGAAAGTTTTATTGTGCAATATTACTTTAAGAATCCAACTCTGATGTTGCTGGACTACAGCTCCCAGCAGTAGTGATGGATAAATAAATTTGGGAAACTGCAGAGTAAATTCACAGGTGAAAAATCCACCGCGTTATGGGCTCGCATCAGAATAGTCGCACCCATAGAAATTGTCGCGTGTCAAAATTATTCGGATGCCCATTGACTTTAATACATTTCGACAAATAGGTGCGCGTATAAAAATTGTCTCGATTGGCGAAATTGACGTGCATCAATATAATTTTAAAGCCCATTGACTTCAATATGCTTCACAAATTTTTCACCATTTCGGTGAATTGAAACGGGACAAATTTGCCCATCACTACCCAGCATGCCTGAACCTTTATTATATGCTACATTATGCCGGGATATGTCGTCCAGCAACAACTGAGTAAAGTTTGGTTGAACAATACCATAGGTCTCTCTGGGTATAACTGTACTACTCTGTTCAAGCCCTATTACATTGCCATTATAATATTATTATTACCTTTAATTCATATAGCACTGATACATTTACCCAACACTTTACAGAGATTGTTCATCATTCACATAAGTTCCTGCCCAATTGGAGCTTACAGTCTTAGGCCCCTATCACATTCATACACATTAATGCCAACGCCTTATTATGAGCCAATTAAACTTGCCTGTATATTTGTTTCCATGCTCTGTTTTTATTGCCTGTTGCTTCCAACTTAAAACACCTGGTGCTAGAGTCCTGCAGTGGGCCGGGAACCGGCGGGTTACCTGTAAAAACCTGCGGTACCCTGTGGGTTGCAGGTATATATAGGTTAGTCCTAGCCTCTGCGGTTCTGCGGGTCGCGGTCTTCTCAATAGCGATTTTTACTCCTTTTTTCCGAACACGTCTACTTATGATGATGTCACTTCCGGGTTACAATAAAAAGCACTTCCTGTTTTACTCCTTTTTTGTCTGAGCATGTCTACTTCTGATGATGTCACTTCCGGTTCACGACAGCACTGCCTGATTCTTGATGGTCAGCGGGTAGCCGGTCCGGATTGCGGATAACGTACTTACAGGTTGCGGGTATGGGTCGTGTACGGGTTCCAAAATATGGACCCGCGAAGGGCTCTACCTGGTGCTGGTGGTGCTTATCAAGAATGCTATTTCCTTTTTTTAGTTGACACAGGTTCCTAAAGATTCCTAGAGATTAAACAAGTTTGTTTCCTTGTAGCTGATTCAGCTCACACATGAATAACAAACACCACAAATCACATTGAAATGGCCTTAAAGGGGGATGTTTTCCTTTAAATTAACTTTTAGGGGCCGATTCACGAAGGGTCGAATATCGAGGGTTAATTAACCCTCGATATTCGACTAGGAACTAAAATCGTTCGACTTCGAATATCGAAGTCGAGCGATTTTGCGCAAATCCTGCGATCGATCGATCGAAGGATTTTTCATTTGATCGAACGATTAAATCCTTCGAATCGAACGATTTGAAGGATTTTAATCCAACGATCGAAGGAAAATCCTTCGATCAAAAAATCCCAGGCAAGCCTATGGGGACCTTCCCCATAGGCTAACATTGACTTCGGTAGCTTTTAGCTGCCAAAGTAGTGGGTCGAACTTTTTCTTAAAGAGACAGTACTTCGACTATCGAATGGTCGAATAGTAGAACGATTTTTAGTTCGAATCGTTCGATTCGAAGTCGAAGGTCGAAGTAGCCCATTCGATGGTCGAAGTAGCCCAAAAAAACTTCGAAATTCGAAGTTTTTTTCATTCGAACCCTTCACTCGAATTTCGTGAATCAGCCCCTTAGTATGATGTAGAGAGTAATATTCTGAGACAATTTATAATTGGCTTTCATTTTTTTATTGTTTGTGGTTTCTGAATTATTTAGCTTTTTATTCAGCAGCTCTCCAGTTTGCAATTTCAGCATGTAAGCCCGATCCTGCAGTGTAACCCTTAAAGAAATTGTTCAGTATAAAAATAAAAACTGGGTAAATAGATGCAAAATATTTTTTTTTTTCTAATATAGTTAGTTAGTCAAAAATGTCCACTATAAAGGCTGGAGTAACTGGATGTCTTACATAATAACCAGAACACTACTTCCTGATTTTCAGCTCTCTTGGTTTCCACTGATTGGTTACCAGGCAATAACCAATCAGTATCAATCATGTCCCATGTGACCCCCCTTAAAGTCGCTGACTAACTCAGAGTTAGAGAGCTGAAAAGCTTGGAAGTAGTGTAAAAGTAGCAGGAATTATACATATATATTTAAAGAGTCAGAAAAAGAACAAACATAATTCAGAAACTGTAAAAAACTAAAAAAAAATTAAGGCCAGTTGAAAAGTTGTGTAGAATTGGCCATTCTATAACATAATAAAAGTTAACTTGAAGGTGAATCACCCCCTTAAGGAGAAAATTTAATTTAATATGCTCAGCTCATAAATTAGCAGGACATACAGGTGTCGGAGTCCGTTTTTGACGGCCATTAATTACTAATACATCATGGTATGTGCTCCCTTTGTCTGGACAATGTGTTAGAGCTGTCAATCAAAATAGCAGACTGACAGAATTCCTCCCTATAGAGAGACAGTTTGAAGAGAAAGAGAGAGAGGAATAGTGAAGAGTAAGTAACTTGAGCATTTTAGAAACAACTTTTCATTAATTATATCTGTAAAATGAGTGAGATTAAGCAGGTACCATTTCTATTTTCCCAATAGTCCCCCTTTAACTAATGTTAAATCTAATTTAAAAATGCATTCAGAAAAACTTTAAATAGAAACGAAAGCAGCTCCTAACCCTAACCCACCCCTCTACCACCTGCACCTGACCCACCAGGTTAGGGTCAGATGCGGTGGTGGAGGGTCGGGTTAGGGTCGTGTGCCCGCATATCACTTTCGGTGACCCCTCTCCAAGAGCTGCTTTAGAAAGACATGAGAATTTAAATTCTCATATGTTATTGAATTGGTGTTCAATTTTTCAATTATTTGCCTTCTTCTTCTTCTCACTATGTAAAGCTTTCAAATGGGGGTCACTGACGCCATCTGAAAAGCAAATGCTCTGTAAGGCTACATATTCATTGTGGTATATGGTATGGTAGATAGTTGACAGTTTGCCTCCATGTGTTGCACAGGTCTTACTGTCTTCAGTCCACCACCATATTTATCAATTAATACAGATGAAGCTGCCTTTATTGATACATATGACACACTGCATTGTAACATGAAACTTCCTTTTACTCACCTTTCATTTAGGCTGGGACTGCAGAATAATAGATGTGGCAAAGAGTAAGATCCACTGGAGAATGAATGAATGAATGTATCAGACTTGTTGGCATTCCCTAGCTTGTATTGCTTATTTATTGCTTATTTATGGTTGGCAAAATAGACCAACTCTGGTTTGCCTTTGTTCCCTCAGCAACTCTCCTTCCCTGTATTCTGATTGGCTAACACGTGTCACAATCTTTGGAGGGTTATTGGTCCAACTTTGTCTAAGATAATTTGGGAAAGACCTCCTTGTAGCATATTGGATCCGTCTCTGGGCACCTGTACAGGTAGAAAACTCTAATCTAATTTAGACAAACTCAGGGCTATTTATTAACACAATAAATTAACTTGATTGATAAATTTAATACAACATTTTACAAGCAAGAGTCTGATAGATGATCTCTATATACTCTCCCTAAAGCAAGGACAGATAGCAATTTATAGTAAAATAGGACAAGTCTTTTTACATTATAAGTTCGGGCTTCTTCTTCTATATTTTTTTTTATTTTTTTACTGCTGTCTGCAGGGCAAATTCATCAAAGTCTCCTGTTTGCTGTAGAAATGTTCCTGATTCATCCCAGGGAAGCAACCAATGACATTTTATTGATTCAATTTTTCTTTTGTGAAAGAGAGACGCCGGTTTATTTCTCCTGGAAAAAAAGAAAAAAGTATATAAGCTTGGAATCTCTAATACAGATTTTCTTTTACGTGATCTGGGAGATTGATCCTAGTATGGGCTCTTTATCACAGCCATAAAGCTGTGACTCTAAAGCCCTGTATGCTCAAGCTAAAAACCCAATAAATATCCCCCATCATCCATTGATGACCATGTAAACATACAGTCATATGAAAAAGTTTGGGAACCCCATTTTTTTTGATGCCCATAGACTTTAATGGGCGTCGGCGACATTTCGCCGGCGACGAATTTTTGGCGAAACTAAACGAGTCAAATTCGCCAATCCCTAGTATTCAGATTTATGAAATTATATCAAATGTGAAAAACTGGCAAAAATTTGGGTACCCTTGTAATTATGCTAATTTGAATGCATGTAAAGCACTGCGTATCTTGACAGCGCTGTATAAATAAATAAATGATGATGATGATGTAACTGCTCAATACTGATTACTGGCAACATCACATATTTAGGATTAGCTCATTAAGCCTTGAACTTCATAGGCGGGTGTGTCCAGTCACGAGAAAAGGTATTTAAGGTGGCCAATTGCAAGTTGTCCTTCTGTTTGACTCTCCTCTGAAGAGTGACAGCATGGGATCCTCAAAGCAACTCTCCAAAGATCTGAAAACAAAGATTGTTCAGTATCATGGTTTAGGGGAAGGCTACAAAAAGAGGTTTAAACTGTCGGTTTCAACTGTAAGGAATGTAATCAGGAAATGGAAGGGCACAGTTGTTGTAAAACCCAGGTCTGGCAGGCCAAGCAAAATACAGGAGCGGCATATGCGGATTATTGTGAGAATGGTTACAGACAACCCAAAGATCACCTCCAAAGATCTGCAAGAACATCTTGCTGCAGATGGTGTATCTGTACATCATTCTACAATTCAGCGCAATTTGCACAAAGAACATCTGTATGGCAGGGTGATGAGAAAGAAGCCCGTTCTGCACTCACACCACAAACAGTCGCTTGTTGTATGCAAAAGCTCATTTAGACAAGCCACACTTTCGACTGATGAGACAGCAATTGAGTTATTCGGTCATAACAAAAAGCACTTTGCATGGCAGAAGAAGAACACTGCATTCCAAGAAAAATACCTGCTACCTACTGTCAAATCTGGTGGAGGTTCCATCATGCTGTGGGGCTGTGTGACTAGTTCAGGGACTGTGGCCCTTGTTAAAGTTGAGGGCCGGATGAATTCAACCCAATATCAACATATTCTTCAGGATAACGTTCAAACATCAGTTACAAAGTTGAAGTTACGCAGGGGTTGGATATTCCAACCAGACAATGACCCTAAACACACTTGGAAATCTACAAAGGCATTTATGCAGAGGGAGAGGGAGAAGTACAATATTCTGGAATGGGCGTCACAGTCCCCCGTCTTGAATATCATCGAAAATCTTAGTACAGCCCAGACCCAGCCTGAAGGCCATTTAATGTCTTTCTTAGATACTTCTGAAAGCCTAGCCTAAGGGTCAGTTAAGGTAAGATTAGTGGTGAACTCATTTGCTATTCTTCGTTTGATTGAACGGAAGTATGGCTGATTTACCAGTCTCTATGTATATTCATGCGTGAGGGTTCTGACCACATTTTCAACCTCATAATAGGGCTTGAACTAAAAAGACTTTTCATTTAGTGAACTAACTCCTTAGAATTAGGAGGTTGGTCCTTCATGCCTATTGCCTAATGTATATCACTAGCAACTTCATCAGATGAGATGGGAATAATAATGGTTGCCTAATGCCTTTCCATAATTTTCATTATAGATTACTGCAGAGTAGGTCTAAAAGATTCCCCCACTGAGCATTTTGCCTGTTCTGTCTAAATATGGGCAGTATTGGACAGTTTTTCCTGGAACTGAAATAGAACAAGCACCATTACCCTAAAATACTCTAGATTGTGCTCCAAGCTCTCCAAAGGAGGCATCATAACATAAACTTAATTACAGATGCACTTTGGCAATGACAAATCCTGCCCACCAGCAGTCATTTTACTGTTATTTAACATAGGGAGACTACTGTTCAATTCCGTCTTACAATGTAATCAGACATCAGGAGGAATATTGGTGCCGTTTAGGTGCTCAGTGCTACTAAATATTTAATTATAGCCTCTGGCGACAATCACATGAACAAAGAACAGATAGATGTGTTTACCAAGATCAGGCAGGAGGATCCTCTTGCAATAAGACTGCTGGCCCTCAAATGCTTGGAAAGTTTTACTCTGTTATTCCTAGAGCTTCTCTTGTTTATATTATATATTGGGGAAAATATGATATTACATATAGTGATGGGCGAATAAATTCGGTAGGCACAAACTTGCTGTGAATTTCTGCCTTTCGCCACCGGCGAATAAATTTGCGAAACTTCAGAGAGAATTTGCAAAGAAAAATCTGACGCATCAAAAAAAAAATTGAATAGTTGCCTGTAAAAAAATTGTAAAATTTATGAGCACTTTGGACTATTTTTGCCCCCTGTTGTTCTCTCTGATTCCTCCACCTGCCAGATGGTTAAATAACTGATTCAGGAAGGATCTTCTGACCATTGTCTTATATATTATCTCATTGTTTGCATGTGAGATTAAATTGGTGCTGGAACAAGGGGTAGGCACAGACCCAGGGCACAACAATGGTGGGTTACCAGGTATTTAGCTTTTCTGCCTCCAACCCCTATAGCTTATCATTGCTCCTGCTCCTCCCCATCCCCAATTATGTAGTCTGGAGATCTGAGAAATTTATTGGGCAGGGGAAGTGAGGACCAGTGACAAGCGGGGAGTCTTGCCATGACTGCATTAAGGTTTTGGCCTGGCGCTGGATTAAATAAACTGACAAGCGTAATAGAACTGAGCAGAGAAGCCTCTGAAAATGCTTCCAGCATCAGTAATTTAGCCTTTAGGTGGCAGCAGTGTAAACCTACTAAAATCATGAATACCAAAAGGAAAATATCATGTAAATGGCAAAAGTTCTCCGAAGAGCATACAGAGCAATTGTACATGTGTTTGGGTTTTATTTCACATTTACACTTACAAGAGGTCAAAAGTCTGCCAAAAAAAAGAAGTTTAATAACCAGCTCTTTCCCCCTCACTATCTCCATAAGGGACCGTGGAACAGTGAACAACCTTTCTTCATTTTGTGTTTGTTCTTGTTAGAGCACAAAACTAATCTCATAGAAGATGGTTTGAGTCCTTGTAGCCTCGTAGCTCCGGATAGATGAGGGCTTATAGTTTCCCCTTTCATTTAATATCTTCTCTGGGCCGATCAGCCGCTGTATTACATTTTAACTAATCTAAACTTCTCCTCTCGGAGAAAGACTCCTTAATGAAACCAACAGGATTTCTCCATGCTGGGGTAATTCATCATACAGGCCCACAGAATATTCCACCGAAAATGCATTATTAATCATCCATTTTAACCCTCAATCCTAGCTTTATCTTAATATTCAATGAAAACTGTCAAATAATTCTGTCCCTTTGAGGCTGGCACCAATGTCTCCTCTGGGATGTTACTGTAGCCTTTCACAGATACAAGACTCATCAATTTAAGCCTCCCTGGTAGTTATCTACAGAATGTTCCTACTGTAACTCAAATGAGCACTCTATAATTAAGCTCTTTGCTATGTTCTCCTGTTCATGTGGTTTCCTTCTCTCCGGCTATACAGAAGCACACAATTGGTCTTGTACTGTAAAGGTTGAACACATGCTCACGCACGCAATTTTTCATAAGAGGAGGTGATACGGAAGGGTCCAGAAGCAATAATTTCATATATCTTTCTTTCAATTTATTTAATGGAAGAAACTTGTCTCATAAATAATAAATAAAAGTAAATAAAAATAATAAAAGGGCAGCCAAGTTTGGGAGTTTTACTTTGAAAGCAGCAAGTAAGTTGCAGGTAAAACTTAGTCCCTTTGTAAAATGTATAATGAAGCAATAGAATTCTTAATGATGAAAATTGAGCGTAGGACTGGCCAGATATGGGATGACTTTGACGTAGTTGGCCAGCTTAAATATATTGCAATATATGGACAAACAATCCCTGTTTTGTTTAAAGGGTAAGGCATTTTTCAGTAGCAGTATGCACAAAATGTCTCTGTCTTAAATATATTGATAATGGGTTGAGTGCAGAGGACTCTTGTATTTGTCTATATATAAATATATATATATATATATGTATGTAGTTGCAAAGCCTCTACCACTACATACCTTGGGCCTTTGCTAGAATGTATGTCTATCTGGGAGATAGAATTTATAGGGGCAAATTCACTAAGCGCCTAACGCTAGCGTCAATTCGCTAGCGGTGGGCATTTTCGTTACTTCGCAAATTCACTAACGAACGCTGGCGTAAATTCGCTAGTGTTACTTCGCACCCTTACGCCTGGCGAATTTTCGGTACGGACGTAACTACGCAAATTCAGTAACGCGCGCAGTGTACTGAACGCTACCTTTTACGCTTGACTTCCATCGCCACCTCAGACCAGGCGAAGCGCAATAGAGTAGATAGGGATTGCTTCAAAAAAAGTTCACATTTTTTCTAAGTCCCAAAAAACGCTGGCGTATTTTCTATTTTATGGGTGATAGGCTGAAAAAGATCGAAAAATTTTTTGGGGCTCCCCTCCTTCCCCCCTACATTTCCTGACTCATGGCAACTTAACTATACATTGGGCACATGTGTAGGGCAAAATAAAAATTTTATTCCATGTTTTGAAGGTTTCCCAGGCATTTGCAGTGATTGTATGTATTCCTCCATTGAAATTTGAATTTGGCACCATCGCTAGCGTAACTTTGCTTCGCTTAGCGAATCAACGCTAGTGCAACTTCGCAGCCTTACGCTACCCCTGTGCGCAACTTCGGATTTTAGTGAATTTGCGGAGCGCTGGCGAAACTATGCCTGGCGAAGTTTGGCGAAGTTCGGCGAAGTGCGGCGAAGTTGCGCCTGGCGCAACTATGAATCTTAGTGAATTCCCCCCATAGAATCCAAGTGAGTATGTCCTAAGATCGCTTGGCCACCAGGGGGCCACAGAGGGGTCTCAGGGGCCACGTGTCTTGATGTTTGAAGTAGGGACCAAGGAGGAGGCTGGCTGGGAAACAAGAACAGCAGAACAGCCATAAAGGCACAGAAAAGGTTAGCCCAATGCAGTCTCTGGCACAACAGGCCAAGGCGGGGGGAGAAAGTCCATGGTAAGGGTAAATACAGCACAAGTTTAATGCACAGATAACAGGTCAGGACTGGGTTAAAGGGGTAGTAAACTTTGCTCCACCACACTGCTCAACCAAACTTTACTTAGTTGACTACAAATCCCGGCATTATGTAACATATAATAAAGGTTAAAGCATGCTGGGAGCACTCTTTTCCAAACTTTTCCCAAAGTCCCCACAGCCAGCGACAGCTTTCAAATGCAAAAAAAATCCTCCAATGAAAATCCCAGCTGATCTGTTTCAATCAATTTGTTCCTGCAAATGGAGTTTGAAGCTTTAAAGGAGAAGTAAACCCTTATTAAAAAAACCCTACCCCACTACCCTACATAGACCCCCCCCAGCCTAGCTGCCCCCCCCCCGAGCAAATGCCCCTAACTTTATACTTACCTCTCGGTGCAGATTCAGGGATTGGAGTTCACAGCTGCCATCTTCCAGGTCTTCGTGTCTTCTACAGGCATTCAGCAATTTCCATAAATTTCGGCGCATGCGCAGTTGCAAACCAGGAAATTGCTCCAATTGCGCATGCGCCGCTTCACCAATCTCATTCTCAGATATCCCCTTTAATACAGAAACAGAGGGAAGGAGACAATTACCAGGAGCCAAGGGACCAGCAGAGAATGGGACCAATGAACTGGAAATGCATTTGAATTGTTCGATTTTTCGTTTGATCGTACGATCGAACTAATTGCGGTAAAACCTTCGACTTCGATATTCGAAGTCGAAGGATTTACCTTCGGCAGTCGAATATCGAGGGTTAATTGACCCTCGATATTCGACCATATGTAAATCTGCCCCTAAGTGTTGGCAATGACATCCCAGGGCTGCACCACCTCAGTGATGTGATTGCCGATTGCAGGACCAGCGCACCCATGCCAACAGTATGCTTTGCTACATTAAACCCAGTAATGTCAATGCCAGTTCATTGGTTTCTGTATACATAACAAGTATTATGACAAATGAACCTGATAAAATATCCAGAAGAACTGATTCAGTCGAGGGCATCTCTTTAATATAGGATACATGGGCCTATGCTAAACAATCTATTCACTGTTTATTTTATAAAGTTTTTTTTATTTATTTATCAGCCTTACTATTGTGCCTCCTTACTATACTGAAAACTGAAAATGATATCTGGTTGCCAGGATCAGCTTTATTGTTATTCTTAGCTTTCTGTTACTTGCCTTTCTTTTCAGGTATGCTTCTTGGTTGTCTTGTTAACCTCCAAACAGCCAGAAAACAGTTTGCGTTCCAAGCCTGAGAGCTACAGAACAATAATGATAAAACATCACAAAGAATACAAAATGAAGAGACTGTGAGAATAAAAGAACGGCCATTGGGACTTGAAAGACTTGGATTAAAGGGATTGCTCACCTTTGAGTTAACTTTTAAAATTATGTAGGGAGTGACATTCTGAGACAATTTGTAATTCGTTTTCATTTTTTATTATTTGTGGTTTAGGAGTTATTTAGCTTTTTATTCAGCAGCTCTCCAGTTTGCAATTTCAGCAATCTGGTTGCTATGGTCCAAATTACCCTAGCAGACAAACAAATGTTGGTGCAAGGCACTCTGGTATGCCATGTATAGATCAACCAAAAGATAGATAAAAATTGAAAACCTTTATTATACAAACATCTTGTTTCGTGTCACTAGGACACTTCCAAATGACCCTAGCAACCATGCATTGCTTTGAATAAGAGACTGGAATATGAATAGGAGAGGCCTGAATAAAAAGATTAGCAATTAAAAGAAGCAATAACAATACATTTGTAACAGAGCATTTGTTTCTCTAGAGGGGGTCAGTGACCCTCTAGGGATAAGCAAATTTTTTAGTCGAGTTTTGCTACGGAAATGAGGACCATAGACTTTAATGGGAGAAAAAAGTGTTGGCCGTCAAAAAAAAGACACACATCAAAAATATATTTGTCACCCATACGGGGGAAAGTAATAAAAATCGCTAACGGAAAAACTATTCGCAATGCGAAAAGTTATGCCTTTGCGCGAACAAATTTTGCTTTGTGCGAATTTAATGTAGCTTTTGCGAGCCCGGAAACTGTTTAACGTCCACTTCCGACAGTGAAAGAACGTTTGCGAATTTTATAGTTTGTGCCAATGCGCAGTCAATGTAATAAAACTTCTTACTGAAAAAGTCGTTATGTTTGCTCCAAAAGATTACGACACCTTCAAGCACTTCTTATGAGTGCGCAATTAAAATTCGCAATGCGCAATTAAAATTCGCAATGCACAATTAAAATTCGCAATGCACAATTCGCAATGCAATAACGGTTTAAGGAACAATATTACATTGCGAGATGTGGGTTTTTAGTCTTATTGGTGCGAATTGTTTTGCTCTTTGCGACTTTTATTACATTCCCCTGATATACTTTAATACATTTCGGCATATTATCACCACCTGTGAATTTTTGGCGAAGCGAAATGGGACAAATTCGCCATCCCTGAGTTACTCATTTAAAAGCTGGAAAGAAGGCAGCAAATAATTCAAAAACCGTCTAAAAATAATAGCCAGGCCAATCTTCTATCTATTATGTTAAAAGAAAACAGGACACTCTTTTAACTGCATTATCATAAGCATTTTATTTCCCAGCACTGACAATGGGATACTGGCTGATTGTACTAGACTCAGGGAAGTCTGTCTCTGCAGTAATGGAAATACCTATGATAGGATTGGCCTGGCTGTATGTTTAGTGAAGGGTTAAGAAGGAGTGATTGGCACAATGGGAGCAAGGTGGGTGGGGGGGTGGAGAAGGGTGACTATTATATGGAGAAGGATAAAGCAGCAATAAAGGTGGCCATAGACGTAACAATTACGATCTTTCTTGTAAAATATGTTTCCAAGAAAGATCGTTAGTTTCAATACACACGTGTAGAGCTGAATAGTCTGATATACAGGTAGATATACAGATAGAAACAATAGAATTCTACCTGTATCTGACGATTCAGCACTAACAATGGCCGATGTCTGGGTCCCTTCAAAGGCACCCAATCAAAATTTTCCGTCCAACCGAATATTGTTCGAAAGTTCGTTTCGTACGATATTATCTGTGCGTTTATGGCCACCTTAAGATTGGAACTTGGGGAGACTATGGAGAAAATAGAGAATGTCACTTAGGTGTGGGGGGTGTCAGGAGAAAATGGCACAGGGGAGAGAATGGCAGATGGACAGAAGAAGGAGAGAATAGTAAAGAAGGAAATAAGAGAATAGCACAGGGGATACATAAAAGGAAGAACAGGTAGAAGGTGAACAGAGGAAACAGTGACAAGATAACGACAAAGCTGAGAGGAGAAAAAATACATGTTGGAAAAAAAATAAAAAAATGGAATTTAAAACAAAAACATGAAAAGGACCAGAGATATTAGAGCTGTAAAGATGAAATAAATGGAAAACAGTTCTATACATGTCTTCCCGCAGAAGGTCACCATGCTGGGCTTGACTTGCCTTGGGCACAAAATCCTGTAAGTGCGCCACTGCACCTCAGCCATGGTGAAATCCATTATTTACCATGGAAGAACAAAATGAAAGAGAGAAGGAAATAGAAATGTTCCTACCTGACAGCAATTCAGAGTCAAGAGTTTAGGGATACCACAAGGCCAGGATTTTACCAGTCTGGTTCCAAAAGAAGTTTTTTGGTTCAGAAGGGACACAACCTGATCTTGAATCTCTCCTGATCTCGCAAGGGCAAGTGAGTATTATGGTGAATGCAATTTGGAGGCACAATCCCCCTAAAGCACTGCTGTAAAACTTACAGCCCACAACCCCCCCCCCCCCCTGCGGCTCCCCTGCATGAAAGTCTGCCTGCTGTGACTGGTATAAGTACCCAAATGAACTGACCCGTGCATTGTTTACACCTCAAATTCATACTTTAAACCCCTGCATTGTTCACTCCCTAAAGGTGGCCATGCACTTTATGATCCACTCGTTTGGTGAGGTCGCTGATTTTAACCCAATATGCCCACCAACTGAAGGACGATATTGGATTAATCTGAACGTTTGGCCCTAGGGACAAACGATTGGATTATACAAAGGTGATGGGGGCTCCCTGTGTGTGTCATACTCTGCCTGCCCTATGCTCCCTGCAGGCCCGGATTTGTGGCAAGGCCACATAGGCCCGGCCCTAGGGCGGCAAAAAAATAGGGTCGGCATGCCACCCAGCCGCATTATGGGGATGTGTGCGTCCCCATTCAATTACACTAGGGCCGTCTGTGCAATATATTTAAGCTGGCCAACTACGTCAAAGTCATCCCGATATGGCCAGTCCTACACTCAACTTTCATCTGATTCATTAAGAATTCAATTGCTTTATTATACATTTTACAAAGGGACTAAGTTTTACCTGCACCTTACTTGCTGCTTTCAAGGTAAAATTCCCAAAATTGGATGCCCTTTTATTAGACACCAGTGGGATCACCTGACTATGGTTGGAAGTGGTGGGAGCTACAACATGGAGCTGGTCACTGCTCCTGTATAACTATAACAAACAAGGGAATGTTGTGCTCACCACTAATTTTTAAAAACATTAAGTGGGGGTACAATGAGGTTGTGACCACAGGTGGCTGATAAAAAAATATTTAATTTTTCCCTCTGTAATAATAAAACAGAACCTTGTACTTGATCCCAAGTAACTAGATTTATTATACCATCCCCTGAAGATGGAAAAAGTCAGAATCCGAAAAGCATCTCTAGTATCTTGTATATAAGTAGGGATGGCGCGAACTGTTCGCCGGCGAACTTGTTCGCGCGAACATCGGGTGTTCGCGCTCGCCGGAAGTTCGCGAACGTTGCGCGACGTTCGCCATTTTGGGTTCGCCATTGTTGGCGCTTTTTTTTGCCCTCTCACCCCAGACCAGCAGGTACATGGCAGCCAATCAGGAAGCTCTCCCCTGGACCACTCCCCTTCCCTATAAAAACCGAAGCCCTGCAGCGTTTTTTCACTCTGCCTGTGTGTGCTGAAGAGATAGTGTAGGGAGAGAGCTGCTGCCTGTTAGTGATTTCAGGGACAGTTGAAAGTTTGCTGGCTAGTAATCGTTTTGATACTGCTCTGTTATTGGAGGGACAGAAGTCTGCAGGGGTTTGAGGGACATTTAAGCTTAGGTAGCTTTGCTGGCTAGTAATCTACCTTCTACTGCAGTGCTCTGTATGTAGCTGCAGTGGGCAGCTGTCCTGCTTCTGATCTCATCTGCTGACTGCTGCAATAACAGTAGTCCTTGTAAGGACTGCTTTTATTTATTTTTTTGTTGTTTTACTACTACTACTACTACTACTACTACTACTACTACTACTACTACTATAAGAGCCCAGTGCTATTAGTCTAGCAGTGTTGGGGAGTGGGACTGGTGTGCTAATCTGCTGCTCCTAGTAGTTCAGCAGCACCAACTTTAATTTTTTTTTTTTTTAATATTCATTTTTTTTTTATTTTACTTTTTTTTATTTTACTACCGCTGTAGTAGTGTATAAGTTGACCTTTTAGGCATTATTTGCCCTGTAGGCATTTTTTGCCCAGTGTGTTATTCAACCAACTGCCATCTAGCTGTGTGACCTTGTTCACATTCTGTCTAAATATCCATAATATTACCGTCTCCAGAAAAAACACCGGAGTGACTTTTTTCAAGCAGCCATAACATATTTTACGTAATCTGTATCCATCGCTGTAGTAGTGTATAAGTTGACCTTTTAGGCATTATTTGCCCTGTAGGCATTTTTTGCCCAGTGTGTTATTCAACCAACTGCCATCTAGCTGTGTGACCTTGTTCACATTCTGTCTAAATATCCATAATATTACCGTCTCCAGAAAAAACACCGGAGTGACTTTTTTCAAGCAGCCATAATAAATTTTACGAGATCCGTATCCACCGCTGTAGTAGTGTATACGTTGATCTTGTGGGCAATATTTGCACAGTGTTTTCTTCAAACCGCCATCTAGCTGTGTGAGCTTGTTCACATTTTGTCTAAATATTGATAATATTATCGTCTCTAGAAAAACCACTTGAGTTACTTTTTTTCAAGCAGCATTCATATATTTTACGTAATCCGTATCCACCGCTGTGTATACGTTGACCTTGTAGGCATTATTTGCACAGTGTTTTCTTCAAACCGCCATCTAGCTGTGTGAGCTTGTTCACATTTTGTCTAAATATTGATAATATTATCGTCTCTAGAAAAACCACTTGAGTTACTTTTTTTCAAGCAGCATTCATATATTTTACGTAATCCGTATCCACCGCTGTGTATACGTTGACCTTGTAGGCATTATTTGCACAGTGTTTTCTTCAAACCGCCATCTAGCTGTGTGAGCTTGTTCACATTTTGTCTAAATATTGATAATATTATCGTCTCTAGAAAAACCACTTGAGTTACTTTTTTTCAAGCAGCATTCATATATTTTACGTAATCCGTATCCACCGCTGTGTATACGTTGACCTTGTAGGCATTATTTGCACAGTGTTTTCTTCAAACCGCCATCTAGCTGTGTGAGCTTGTTCACATTTTGTCTAAATATTGATAATATTATCGTCTCTAGAAAAACCACTTGAGTTACTTTTTTTCAAGCAGCATTCATATATTTTACGTAATCCGTATCCACCGCTGTGTATACGTTGACCTTGTAGGCATTATTTGCACAGTGTTTTCTTCAAACCGCCATCTAGCTGTGTGAGCTTGTTCACATTTTGTCTAAATATTGATAATATTATCGTCTCTAGAAAAACCACTTGAGTTACTTTTTTTCAAGCAGCATTCATATATTTTACGTAATCCGTATCCACCGCTGTGTATACGTTGACCTTGTAGGCATTATTTGCACACTGTTTTCTTCAAACTGCCATCTAGCTGTGTGTATTATCGTTTCCAGAAAAACCAACTGAGTTTTTGTTGTTTTTTTAAAAATAATGCCAGGCAAAGGCAGGCCGCCACGCAGAGGCCGTGCTAGGGGCCGTGCTGCTATGCAATCCTGTGGCCCTAGCAAATTGCCCAGTTTTAAAAAGCCAATGACCCTGAACTCCCAAAATGCTGAAGAGGTAGTTGACTGGCTTACACAGCACACCCCATCCTCTACCGTTTCTAACTTTACCACAACATCCTCCTCATCCTCCACTGCTATGGCCACCCCACGTAACACTTCCTCCACCACCGGTGCCCCTTCTTCACTGGAGTCAGAGGAGTTATTTTCCCATGAGTTTCTTGAACTGAGTAATGCGCAACCATTATTGCAAGAAGAAGATGAAGGAGATGAGGACGTTACACCAGATTTAATTCTGGCAGAGAACACGACAGAGATGGACATAATGATGAGTGATGAGGAGGAGGTCCCCGCTGCTGCTTCCTTCTGTGATGTGTCAGAAGAAATTGATGCATCTGAGGAGAATGATGATGAGGAGATTGATGTTTTGTGGGTGCCTAGTAGAAGAGAGCAAGAGGAGGGTAGTTCAGATGGAGAGACGGAGAGTCAGAGAGGCAGTAGGAGAATAAGACTTAGAAGAAGCAGGGAGGACAGCCCGCAGGGATCAGTAGGGCAACAACATGTATCGGCACCTGTGTTCAGCCGGCCAACGCACCCGCCATTGCCGCCAATGCCGCCAACTTCTACTGTTACCGCCAGATCGCACACTTCCAAAAAGTCAGCAGTGTGGGATTTTTTTAATGTGTGTGCCTCTGACAAAAGCATTGTAATTTGCAATGAGTGCAGTCAGAAACTGAGCCTTGGTAAGCCCAACAGCCACATAGGTACAACTTCTATGCGAAGGCACATGAGCGGCAAGCACAAAGCACTTTGGGAGCAACACCTCAAAGGCAACAGGCAAACTAAAAGCCACACTCCTTCTGGTCCAGCATCTTACTGCTCTACCTCTGCTCTCCTTGACCCGTCTGAACCACCCTCCACTCCGCCTTCCACCTTGACCACCTGTTCCCATTCCCAGTCATCTGCCACCAGCCAAGTTTCTGTGAAGGCCATGTTTGAGCGTAAGAAGCCAATGTCTGACTGTCACCCCCTTGCCCGGCGTCTGACAGCTGGCTTGTCTGCACTCTTAGCCCGCCAGCTTTTACCATACCAGCTGGTGGACTCTGAGGCCTTCCGCAAATTTGTAGCAATTGGGACACCGCAGTGGAAGGTACCCAGCCGCAATTTTTTTTCTAAAAAGGGAATACCACACCTGTACCAACATGTGCAGAGCCAAGTTACCGCATCTCTGTCACTTAGTGTTGGGCCAAAGGTCCATATGACTACTGACGCATGGTCCTCCAAGCATGGTCAGGGCAGGTATGTCACCTACACTGCCCACTGGGTGAACTTGGTAATGGCTGGGAATGGGAAGCAGGGAATGGGTAGCTCAACAACAACAACAACAGTGGAGTTGGTGTCACCGCCACGGATTGCACGCGGTTCTGCCACCACCTCTACTCCTCCATCGCTCTCTACCTCGTCTTCTTCCTCTTCTTCTTCTTACTCTGCTGCTGGGTCCTCCTTCTCCTCCTCCACACCTGTGCACCCCCAGCTCCCCCTAGGCTATTCGACGTGCCAGGTACGCCGTTGTCACGCTGTCTTGGGGATGACGTGCCTGGAAAGCAAAAACCATACCGGATCTGTACTCCTGTCATCTCTGCAGTCACAGGCCGATCGGTGGCTGACCCCACACCAACTGCAGATCGGAAAAGTGGTGTGTGACAATGGAAGCAATCTGTTGGCAGCGTTGAGACTGGGCAATTTAACACATGTGCCCTGCATGGCACATGTGTTAAATTTAATAGTCCAACGTTTTGTCTCCAAGTACCCAGGATTCCAGGACGTTCTCACCCAGTCCAGAAAGGTGTCGGCCCATTTCAGACGTTCCTACACAGCCATGGCACGCCTTGCTGACATTCAGCAGCGCTACAACATGCCAGTCAGGCGTTTGATTTCTGACAGCCAGACTCGCTGGAATTCAACGCTCCTTATGTTGGAACGTCTGCTGCAACAACAAAGGGCCGTCAACGAGTACCTTTTTGAACTGGGTGGTAGGACTGGATCTGCAGAGCTGGGGATTTTTTTCCCCCGTTACTGGGTGCTTATGCGCGATGCCTGCAGGCTCATGCGACCTTTTGAAGAGGTGACAAATATGGTCAGTCACACCGAAGGCACCATCAGCGACCTAATACCCTTCGCTTTCTTCCTGGAGCGTGCCGTGCGACGAGTGACAGATGAGGCTGTAGACCAGCGTGACCAGGAGCTGGAAGCGCACGATTTATGGTCGGAATCACCAGAACGAACCCAGGCACCTGCTGCAACGCAGGGAGAGGTGCCAGAAGTGGAGTCAGAGGAGGAAGGTGGCTTTGTGGAGGAGGAGGAGGAGGACCAACAGGAGCAGGCTTCCCAGGGGGCTAGTGGTGACCTTTTGGGGACCCCTGGTCTTGTACGTGGCTGGGGGGAGGAGACCGTGGATGATGCAGTCCTTGATAATGAGGAAGCGGAGATGGATAGCTCTGCATCCAACCTTGTGAGAATGGGGTCTTTCATGCTGTCATGCCTGTTGAAGGACCCCCGTATCAAGAGGCTTAAGGAGAAGGACCTGTACTGGGTCGCAACGCTACTAGACCCTCGGTACAAGCATAAAGTGTCAGAAATGTTACCAACATACCACAAGTCCGAAAAGATGCGGCATTTACAAACCAGCCTGCAAAACATGTTGTACAATGCTTTTAAGGGTGATGTCACTTCAGGAACTCATCAACATTCCAGGGGCAGAGGTGCCAGTAATCCTGCCACGAGCACACCTGCAAGGACAAAGCCCTTTGGCCGGTCTGTAACGTCAGACATGCAAATGTTTTTCTGTCCAAGGCAGCGCCACAACCCTTCTGGATCCACCCTCAAAGAACGCCTCGACCGGCAGGTAGCGGACTACCTGGCATTAACTGCAGATATCGACACTCTGAGGAGCGATGAACCCCTGGACTACTGGGTGCGCAGGCTTGATCTGTGGCCAGAGCTGTCACAATTTGCCATGAACCTCTTGTCTTGCCCAGCCTCAAGTGTGCTCTCAGAAAGGACCTTCAGTGCAGCAGGAGGGATTGTAACTGAGAAGAGAACTCGCCTAGGTCACAAAAGTGTCGATTACCTGACCTTTATTAAAATGAATGAGGGGTGGATCTCGGAGGGTTACTGCACGCCGGAAGACTTGTTCTGACTTCTATGCAGCTGTCCTTCTCTTCAAGCCTCATGACTCCACACACAGCTGTCCTTTAGCGTCCTCCTCCCTCCGCCACCGTTACAAACTAGGGTGCAAACCCTACTGGTTTAATTTTTTCTGGCCTCTGTGCTTCAGTGGCTGCAACCAAAAAAACTGGGCAAACAATGTCTACAAGGTCAACGTATGGCAAAAAATGACTATTTTCAGCATTTATATGGCATATTTTTTCTGGCAACTGTGCTTCAGTGGCTGCGTCCAAAAAAATGCATATTTTCTGCATTTATATGGCATAATTTTTCTGGCCTCTGTGCTTCAGTGGCTGCGACCAAAAAAATGCATATTTTCTGCATTTATATGGCATAATTTTTCTGGCCTCTGTGCTTCAGTGGCTGCAACCAAAAAAATTTATATTTTCAGCATTTATATGGCATAATTTTTCTGGCAACTGTGCTTCAGTGGCTGCGACCAAAAAAATGCATATTTTCTGCATTTATATGGCATAATTTTTCTGGCCTCTGTGCTTCAGTGGCTGCAACCAAAAAAATTTATATTTTCAGCATTTATATGGCATAATTTTTCTGGCAACTGTGCTTCAGTGGCTGCGACCAAAAAAATGACTATTTTCAGCATTTATATGGCATATTTTTTCTGGCCTCTGTGCTTCAGTGGCTGCGGCCAAAAAAACTGGGCAAACAATGCCTACAAGGTCAACGACGTTGACCTTGTAGGCATTGTTTGCCCAGTTTTTTTGGCCGCAGCCACTGAAGCACAGAGGCCAGAAAAAATATGCCATATAAATGCTGAAAATAGTCATTTTTTGCCATACGTTGACTCAACGTATATGGCAAAAAATGACTATTTTCAGCATTTATATGGCATATTTTTTCTGGCAACTGTGCTTCAGTGGCTGCGACCAAAAAAACTGGGCAAACAATGCCTACAAGGTCAACGTATGGCAAAAAATGACTATTTTCAGCATTTATATGGCATATTTTTTCTGGCAACTGTGCTTCAGTGGCTGCGTCCAAAAAAACTGGGCAAACAATGTCTACAAGGTCAACGTATGGCGAAAAATGACTATTTTCAGCATTTATATGGCATATTTTTTCTGGCAACTGTGCTTCAGTGGCTGCGTCCAAAAAAACTGGGCAAACAATGTCTACAAGGTCAACGTATGGCGAAAAATGACTATTTTCAGCATTTATATGGCATATTTTTTCTGGCAACTGTGCTTCAGTGGCTGCGTCCAAAAAAACTGGGCAAACAATGTCTACAAGGTCAACGTATGGCGAAAAATGACTATTTTCAGCATTTATATGGCATATTTTTTCTGGCAACAGTGCTTCAGTGGCTGCGTCCAAAAAAACTGGGCAAACAATGCCTACAAGGTCAACGTATGGCAGTTGTTTAAAGAGAACAGTAGATTACTAGCCAGCAAAGCTACCTAAGCTAAAATGTCCCTCAAATCCCTGCAGACTTCTGTCCCTCCAATACAGAGCAGTATCAAGCAGATTACTAGCCAGCAAACTTACTATCATCTGTTCCTGAAATCACTAACAGCTCTCCCCCTACACTAGCTCTTCCAAGCACACACAGGCAGATTTTTCAGATACATTTTTGCCCTTGATCCCCCTCTGGCATGCCACTGTCCAGGTCGTTGCACCCTTTAAACAACTTTAAAATCATTTTTCTGGCCAGAAATGTCTTTTTTAGATGTTAAAGTTCGCCTTCCCATTGAATCAGCAAGCAGGAAGTGCAAGTAATGGGTGGTGCTTGTATGGTTTTTGGGGGCATTTTCAATAAAGCAGCACAAAACACAGCTTTTCTTAGCATATCCCTTCTATAATTAGTAGAGTATTTTGCAATGGCACATTCTTGTCTCTTACACAATATGCCTTTAAATCTTGTTTAAAGGCATATTGCATGAGCACCAGAAGTTATGTAACCCCAACTCTAGATATATTAGCTGCAGCTTGCATCTGATTAGTGTACACAGTTGCCTTTGTTGTAGCGCAATTGCAGGAGGCAAAACGCCATGCCTGGTTGCAGGGAATTCTGGGAAAATGTTGTATTTGGTGTATGGCTAAATAGACTAATGATGCAATGATTGGCTAATTCTAGTCTGCAAGGAGTTTGTATCTCTATGTGTTCCCCTGGGTACTCTAGCTCCTCCCACACCCCCAAAATAGACAGACAAATAAATTGGCTCCTGATAAAACTGGCCCTACTTTGTGTGAATGTTGTAGGGATGCAGAGTGTAAGCTCCACTGGAGCAGGGTAAGTTTTCAGAAGGGCTGCCGGGTCAAAACTGTCTGCCAGATTTTCTATATTAGGAAAACTGGGCAGGATTCTCCTTGATTGACGCAGTGATCTGTCAATCATAGCCCCTCCCTATGACATCAGGTGCATGCCCACTGTCCGGATGGCTAGTACAGGAAAGGTGGAAACCCTAGGGCAAGGACTGACCAGAATGATGTATAATCTCTTTAAAGGAACAGTAACACCAAACAATATAAGTGCATTTAAGTAATTTAAATATAATGTACTGTTGCCCTACAATGGTACAACTGCCTTGTTTGCTTCAGAAACACTACTATGGTTTATATAAACAAGCTGCTGTTTAGTTATGGGGGCAGCCATTCAAGGCTCAGGTTACATAGCAGATAACACAACACTGTATTCTATTACAGTCATCTGCTAAGTAACCTGTGCCTTTTCTCCTTTTTCAGCTTAAATGGCGTCCCCCATGGCTACACAGCATCTTGTTTCTATAAACTATAGTAGGCTTTCTTAAGCAAACACATAACTCTTACCAATGAAGGAGAACAGTACATTATATTTTAATTACTTTACAATAGTTTTATTTTTTCGTGTTACCGTTCCTTTAAGTGCTACAAAATATGTTGGTGCTTTAAAAATAAAGCAAAATAAAGTTTATAGGATACTACCATTGGCAAACAAAAGCCATCCAGCTTTCTTCCTACCTGTGCCAGCCCATGGGGGTATTAGAGGGTTCTCAGGAGTCCCAGTCTACAGTAAGAACTGTTCATTCAAAGTGACAAGCCAGATCTTCCCTCTTGCACACAGTGACAGTGGCTGCAATGAGATTACAGCCAACAGACATTATAAAGAGACTTCAGATGAACTGGGTCACCGAGATCTGGCCATTGCATATGACATTTGGGATATACTAAGTCCCAGATCTCCTACTCAGGCTGGGGGCTCTAAACTGAGGCTTCATGTAGAAAATAAATGGTAATATTCTTAGTAGAATAAAACCTTAAGGTATCACCTTTACATCACTTTTGTATAAAAAAGTTTTACCCTATAAATTTTTCAACTGGCTAATGCAGTACTAAAAGCTTTACACGTGATAATGAACAATGGCTGGCCAGGCTACCTATAACAATACCCATCATATGCACCACATGTCACCAGAGTTCTAAGAAACTTTACATTATACATTTAATGACACATGTTTAATGGCTTTAAAGTTATTTGTAAATGGAATTGCTATTTAAAGCAGTATCTGCCTGGCTCTGTACATTTTCCTGCACTCCTGGCTCTGCCTGCTGAAACAATGTTGCAAGCCAGATCTGATAAAAGCTAATCAAAAGACCTGGAGGAGACCTGGCTCCTGTTACATGATTTGCTCTGTTCAACCAAACTTTACTCAGTTCTTGCTGGACAAATTCCAGAATAATGTAAAATATAATAAAGGTTGAAGCATGCTGGGAGCTGTAGTCCAGCAACTTCAGCAATATTGCAGAATATTTCCCCAAATCTCCACACCCAGCGACTGCTTTAAAATGCAAAAAATCCTCTAACGAGAATTCCAGCTGATCTGTATCAATCTGACTCCCTGTTGTTCTTTGTTCCTACAATTGGAGTTGGAAGCTTTTTGGCACAGTTTCCCAGCACTGAACAAGTCTGTCCTTTATCCCCACGTTTGATTCCATGTTGAACCCTACCTCCCTACCCTACATAGAACCCCTCCCTCCTCCACCCTCCCCCCAGCTGCTACCCAAGGTAAACGCCCCTAACTTTTTACTTACCCCTCGTTACAGGGTCGGACTGGGAGGCCCGGGTGTCCACCGGGGCTCATCAGGGCCAGATTTACATAGCGGGTGCCCCTAGGCCCACTGCTGAGCAATGGGGATTGGCACATGGGATATTAAAAGAAATATTATATTTCCCGTGCATCTCCAGTGTTTTTGAACCAATGTGGGTGTGGTTGGGCAGCATGACACCCCCTAAAATCCTGCCACCCTGCCTTTTCACAAATCCGGGCCTGGGGCTCCTGTCACAGGGCCCCCCTCCCAGCAGTCACCGGGGCACCCTCCTGAACTCCGGTCGCCTCCACGAACGCGGCGTGCGCACACACGCAAATGACGTGAGGCGCATGTGCAGAAGATGTGCCGCGGCGTTAACTTTCTCTTCTAGGGCAGCCTCTACGAATGCGCAGAAGAAGCGCCGCACTGTTAGCTTTCTTTTCATGGGGAACAGATCTGGGCCGGCGGAGGGTTTTTTCCCGGTGTCCCACTGGCCCAGTCCGATGCTGTGTCCAGCGAGTTCAAGGGTGTCATCTTCTTCTCTTTGGTAATCTATGGGAAGTAAGTGCCGTATTGGCGCATGCACAGTTGTAGCAGTCTGCCGGTCCCGAACAACTGAGCATGCGCCGAAAGTCACAGAAGTTGCCGAAGTGCCAGAAGAAGACTCAAAGATTACCAAAGAAGAAGATGGCTGCCGTGAACTCCGATGCTATGAATCTGCACCGAGGGGTAAGTAAAAAGTTAGGGGCATTTACCTGGGGTAGCAGCTAGGCTGGGGGGGAGGAGGGAGGGGGGTCTTTGTAGGGTAAGAGGGTAGGGTTTTCTTTTAATAAGGGGTTGAATTCTCCTTTAAGAGATAAATTATGTTATTATAAGACGTACTATAATGAACATCCTGCTCATATACATGCTTCAATGCATTTAATATGTATTTCCCAACTGAGCATGAACTAGGGGAAGTCAGACAGAAGTGGTTTGTGCCAAATGCCAGGGGATTGAGGCATTTAGGGAGCCTAGTAAGGCCCTAATTAAAGAACAATTTCAATATATCTTGGTAGAATAGGTCAATTCACCAATGTTTTGGCACTGGTATTCATCAGAACAGGCTGGGCAAATACTCTGATGTCAATTCATACTCAAATTCGGCACTGCACTTGTGCTTGTGACCATAAATTAGCCTGACTGGTGACAGCTTGGGGAATGGAGGAGTTTGTTTATACAGAGCAATTAAAATAAGATCTCCTAATTACAGAGAGGAAAAACAAAGAAAAAAAATATCCGTGCTTCACATTAAAAAAAATGGGTTTTTGTTCATTTAGAACAAAGCGGTGATTACCCCTTTCAGTATCAACTTCCTTTAAAGAGCCGTTAATTTAAGGGAAGTGGCCGGGGTGCTGAAACTGATCTGTGCTGCTAATGAAACCTCACAAGTTCCTCTCTATACACGCTTCCAACCAGTGAGCTCTGAGGCTCATCTCATCTGCTTAGCAGTCAGCCCTATTAAGCTGATTTATAAGGCTTCAGTAAATTAAACCAGTCTCAGTCTGTTTATTTTCCTACTGTGGTTTTAATGAAATATGAGTGTTTTCTCTTCTGTACACAAAAACAGCTTTTTCTTTGCCGCCCGATGAAAAATGTAAAGTTTGGGAAAGAGAAGCCTCTCTAGGCAGACTCACACTCTGGCTGTCAGGTTTGCCGGGATGAATGACCGTAACCCATGCCAGGTATATTCTCCCCGCAGTGTGGAGATGAGGGGGCAGCTGGAAGATGACCTCACCATGGACGGATATGGGATACGTTTAACTGCAGCGCTCAACTTCAGGGCATAACCAACAGGCAATTTGTCATATGCTCAAACAGCCGTCCATGATAAATCTGCAGATTTCACAGATCTGCAGCCAATACTCATAGACAGATCATCAATTAACAACAAGAATAAAAGTTAATAACAACGGTAATGCTGATTTCTTAATATTAGGAGGCAATTAATAGTGATGACATCATTCCCAATAAAGGGGATTATTCGTGCACAGTCTTATTTACTGATAGTAACATAGTAACAAAGTAAGTAAGGTTGAAAAAAGACACATGTCCATCGAGTTCAACCTTTTTTTTTTATTTTTTTTTTTATTAACTACCTATCTGCCAGTTGATCCAGAGGAAGGCAAAAAAACCCATCTGAAGCCTCTCCAATTTGCCTTAGAGGGGGAAAAATTCCTTCCTGACTCCAAAATGGCAATCGGACTAGTCCCAGGATCAACTTGGAATATGAGCTATTTCCTATAACCCTGTATTCCCTTACTTGCTAAAAAGCCATCCAACCCCTTCTTAAAGCTATCTAATGTATCAGCCTGTACCACTGATTCAGGGAGAGAATTCCACATCTTCACAGCTCTCCCCTTCCGAATATTTAGGCGGAACCTCTTTTCTTCCAATTGGAATGGGTGACCTTGTGTCAACTGGAAAGACCTACTGGTAAATAAAGCATTAGAGAGATTATTATATGATCCCCTTATATATTTATACATAGTCATCATATCACCCCTTAAGCGCCTCTTCTCCAGCGTGAACATCCCCAATTTGGCCAGTCTTTCCTCATAGCTAAGATTTTCAATACCTTTTACCAGTTTAGTTGCCCTTCTCTGTACCTTCTCTAATACAATAATGTCCTGTTTGAGTGATGGAGACCAAAACTGTACGGCATATTCTAGATGGGGCCTTACAAGTGCTCTATACAGTGGAAGAATGGCCCCCTCCTCTCTTGACTCTATGCCCCTTTTTAATTCTCATGGTTTCAACCAGGGCTCTTACTACTGCCAGGTGTAAGAACTATGTACATTAAAGGGGGTGTAGTCAGGTCCAGATTTGTGGTAGGGATGCACCGAGTCCACTATTTTGGGATTCAGCCAAATCCCGAACCCTTTGTAAAAGATTTGGCTGAATATCCAACCAAATCTGAGCCCTAATTTGCAAATGTAAATTAGGGGGAAAACGGGGAAAGAGAACCAAGCATGCAGCAAATGGTTAAGAATTTTTTTTCGAGCATATCTCGAAGCTTACTTAAAAAAAAAAATTTAAAAGAAAAAAAATTGAGCTTCTTGTTTGTGCGACGGAATGTCCAGTCATTTTTTGGATTTGGATTCAGTTCAGTCAGGCACCTGGATTTGGCCGAATCATACTGGCTAGAACCACAAGTAACAACTAACTGACTAGTTGCCCAAAATATTCTTGGAACTATGGCTGAATGACTAATACACCAATGATGTCCTTTATCTGTAACCTTGTTATGCACTAAAGGTGGCAATGCCCAATGATTGAACCTTAAAAGTCCAAGAACAACTGTTGGAAACGGACACATAGGGGCAGATGTATTAAGGGTCGAATATCGAGGGTTAATTAACTCTCGATATTCAGCTGGCGAATTAAAATCCTTCGACTTCGAATTTCGAAGTCGAATGATTTTGCGCAATTCGTTAGATCGAAGGAATAATCGTTCTATCGAACGATTAAATCCTTTGAATCGAACGATTCGAAGGATTTTAATCCATCGATCGAAGGATTATCCTTCGATCAGAAAAAACTTGGAAAGCCTATTGGGACCTTCCCCATAGGCCAACATTGACATCGGTAGCTTTTAGGTGGCGAACTAGGGGGTCGAAGTTTTTTCTTAAAGAGACAGTACTTCAACTTTTGGATTCAAAAATTTGGATTCAGTTCAGTCAGGCACCTGGATTTGGCCGAATCATACTGGCTAGAACTACAAGTAACAATGGCACTCTTACTAGCTGACTAATGAGTGCCATGAGACGTCTTCTGTCCTCCTGCTTTTAACCTTTTAAGCTTTCCAATGCAAGGAACTATGCAACCATAGCATAACCAAAAGTCCCGAGCATTCTGGATAACAGGTCCCATACCTGTAGTAGATGTACATGTCAAATACTCACTGCATCTAAATAGTCCTGTGTATGACATTAAAGTCAGCCGGTAGTGCTTATTTTAAACATAAGCCATTAAATGCTAAAGTAAGCCTATTTATTTAAAGAAGATCTACTAAAAGATGGATTTTCTTGTCCTACAAAATAGAAATTGTTTTAAAGGTATTTATTGTTTTGAGCATATTTCTCCATATATATTTATACTGTAAAGTTGACCATGGTTGTTGTCTGGATAAGACTGAACCAATCATTTGGTCTCCATGCTAATGACTTGATCCCTTTGGAAGGCCATGCAAACCCATCAACAGAGGTGAGCATCCCTTACCCAATGTTGTTCTCACCCAACTGGATATTCCAGCCATTTTTAGCTAGTATCTAGCTGAGCCCCAACCAAATATCTGTGGTGGCCATTTGGCCCCATATCTAGGCTGATAATGTGCCAAACTCAACCGAGCCCAGCCAACTGGAATGTATAATGCAGTTGCACCTCCAGTAGAGACTTCTCTGCTACTTCAGTATTGATTTCTCTGCAGTTAAGTACCAGGGCTCTATACTTGTTGTTTCCCAAAGATTTCAGATACATTCAAACCTGTTTTCAGAGAGGCCTAATCTTGAGATCTGGCTAAAAATTGTATTTTCTATTGAGTCGAGTAAGAAAAGGCATATCCTGACCGCCAATTGTTATTTTTCTGCTTGAGAAGGGGAACAGACATCTTTCAGTAGGAAATGTGGCAAACATAACATTTTTAATTGTTAAATAGCCTGGCTGAATGAAGGATGAATGCTTCTCATCTAGCTTATCATAACCCAATCACATAAAATGTGTTCTCTCTGAGGAATGCACAAGTTCAGTTAATACATCGCCCTAACTCTATGGGGAAAAAAGCTTCTGTCAAGTCAGGCAGAAACTGTGATTGAACTGTCAGTCGTTTGCCAGGTACTGAGGGGTTTGAGGTGTAAACAAATATTTAATTAATGACATAATTACATAATCAAGGTATGAAGAGGTGGATAATTGCAGCACATAGCACTTGTTTATCCATTTAGGCGAAGCCTATCTTAAAATAATGTGCTCAGCGCAATAAAAATAGAAGCAAGGGAGAATCTATATTTATGCAGTTGATGCTAGTCTGTATTATGAAGCATGAAGGCCTCATATCTTTCGTTTTCATTCTCCTTTTGCGTTTGTCTAAAGTATGAAGAGATGAATGTATTCTTTTTCTTCTTTGTTCTCCCATAGCTTCCCCATAGGACTGACTCCTGTATCTATGTATATTTCTATTTATATAGCACTACTTGTATCTTCAGTAGAACAATACTTTAATAGAAATAGAAGTCAATATCAGAGTAAAATACAAATAAATGCAAGTGCTAAGTGTTAAAGAGACAAAAGGAATAGGTCTCTGCTCTGCAGCTTCAGCCTTGCAGAATAACATTGTGTTTAATGGGATTTATCTCTCCTTGGAAGCCATAGAAAATTTATGTAGGATGTATGCATCCTCTCCTAGATACATCTAAAAGCCCAACTAAAAGGTCGCTTATGATGACACTTGGGGTAAAATGCATTTGTTGCCTAAAATATTCTTGGAACTATGGCTGAATGACTAATACACCAATGATGTCCTTTATCTGTAACCTTGTTATGCACTAAAGGTGGCAATGCCCAATGATTGAACCTTAAAAGTCCAAGAACAACTGTTGGAAACGGACACATAGGGGCAGATGTATTAAGGGTCGAATATTGAGGGTTAATTAACCCTCGATATTCGACTGGCGAATTAAAATCCTTCGACTTCGAATTTCGAAGTCGAATGATTTTGCGCAATGCGTTCGATCGAAGGAATAATCGTTCTATCGAACGATTAAATCCTTCGAATCGAACGATTCGAAGGATATTAATCCATCGATCGAAGGATTATCCTTCGATCAGAAAAAACTTGGAAAGCCTATCTGGACCTTCCCCATAGGCCAACATTGACTTCGGTAGCTTTTAGGTGGCGAACTAGGGGGTCAAAGTTTTTTCTTAAAGAGACAGTACTTCAACTATCGAATGGTCGAATAGTCGAACGATTTTTAGTTCCAATCATTCGATTCGAAGTCGTAGTCGAAGGTCAAAGTAGCCCATTCAATGGTCGAAGTAGCCAAAAAACACTTCGACATTCGAAGTTTTTTTTCCTCTATTCCTTCACTCGAACTTAGTGAATGGGCCCCTATATAGACTTACGCTATGGCACGATTAAGCTTCCCATTCCTTAACAGAGCTGATAGAACCCTTCAGAGGGATTCATTTTATTAAATGTACAGGATGATTTGTTTGAGTGATTGCTATGTACCTATGTAGCAGCTTCTGTCCAATCTAGAAAACCCCTTATCATATCAATACACCTTGCTACAAAGCACCAACACTCGAGATAGTGTTCAGGCAATAAATTATATGCAAAGCACAGTATGTGTGGGATTTTTTTGGTATGGGCTCACCATTAGTTGTGTTTGCAATGGAGTATTTTTGTTTGGACTTTTTTTGGTTCAAGCCCCCTGAAGGTTCCATCTTTTTTCGGAGTCCAAGGTTATAGTTATACAAAAACTTTGCTTTTTAAACCAATCAATAATTTAAGCGACATATAGGCAAGGACAATGGGGTATACAGGGCCCACTGGGCCTGCTAAACCAGGTTCCCCCACACCCCCTTAGGGGCCCCTGGAGTAGCAACCCTGGAGGGCCAGTTGCTTTGCTTACTGTGAAGGCCTACGAAAAGGCTTTAAGCTACCATTAATCATTCAATCTCCTGAGAGCAAACTGATGTTCAGGTGACAGATGTATTATAATGATTTACTAGTGATGGGCGAATTTGCCCCGTTTCGATTTGCCGAAAAATTTGCCGGAATTAGCGAAACAGCGAAAAATTTGCGAAACGGCACCGGCGTCTCATTTTTGGCACCGGCGTACATTTTCTTTGACGGCAGCGAATTTTCGCGGCAGTTTGCAAATTTGCGCCTGCCGAATAAATTCACCCATCACTATGATTTACATATTTTGATCATTCTTTGTTTAGAAACTGCAAGTTACTTTACACTAATTGGATCTAGCAGATAATTCCGAGGAAGTCCATTCCTTTAGATTAGGTTGAAATGTTTATGTGCCTGGTTCTGCAGAAGACATATATTGAGGACCTATCTTCAGCATTTAATCACCACTGGGAAAGAACTTTTTTCCCTCGAACTGACCCTGTATGTAGGTGAGCAAATTGGTGTTCAATTCCAAATATCATACTAATTAACTATATAGGCTGGGCTTTTAGTGATATCTAGAACAGAAAATAGGAATTATCCCCAAATTGCACCTAAAATGCCCTTGAGTCTTAAGGTGGCCATACACAGGCAGATTTAATCTCCCTATTCAGACCCTTCAGACTGATTTAGCAGTTTATCTGCCCATGTTTGGTGCCGAGTGATAAATAAATCTGTCCCGTTTAGCATTGCTGAAAAATTTTCCAAAACTTCAGCGGGCGTCAAACTTTATTTCCGTGCAACCATTTTTTATGCTGGTGACAATTTTTCTTGCTCCGAATACATTAACGTCAATGGGTGTTTTTTATTGTGGCAACTTTTTTATCTCTGCAATTTTTTTTCGGCTGTGAATTTCGTCGCAGTTTTACAAAAAAATGTGCAGAAGGTGAAATGTTTAATTTCACTGCAAATCCATGGCTGGCAAAAAAAAAATTTGCTCATGACTAATATTAGTTCCCTCCGACAGGCCAGTCTGACCGATATCTGGCTGACAACTGGGCAGATGTTGGTTTGGCAGGTTTGATTTTCCATGTCGGAATGAAGACCACATCACTTGCCCGAGAGTCAAACAATTGTTTCTTTCTAATATTGTCCACCTCAAAGTGGAAGATTTGCTGGTTTGGCGACCTTGCCCAAAGAGCAGAGCTTCTAATCTAGAGACAGCTTTTGTCCATGTTATTTCTCAAGGGGTTTACAGAAGGGACAGCTCCATAGTCTGGAAACCACTGACCTAGGGCCATTGTGGAAAGAGGATAATAAGCAATCCTTGGTCATAATGCAAAAAAAGGTTTCTTACAGCTATGGAAACTGCTCCTCCACAGCATGGGAAATTATCCAACAGGCATTTCAGCATAAGAGAGAAGCTCAGAAAATATATTTATCCTTTCCCGTGTGCCACTTACCAGAGAGATTGCATTTTGAGCTTGCATCTCTTCTAGGCTTCTAGCACTATTAACCAGGCCTCCGTGCTATTTCATATCTGCTTGAAAGGTTTGTGATCCAACATCACACAAAGGGGCAAATTCACTAAGATGCGAAGCGCGGAACGCTAGCATTAATTCGCTAGCGTTTGGCATTTTCGCTACTGCGCAAATTCACTAACGAACGCTGGCGTAGTTTCGCTAGTGTTACTTCGCACCCTTACGCCAGGCGAATTTTCGCTAGCGACGAAACTACGCAAATTCACTAACTTGCGCAGTGTACTGAACGCTACCTTTTACGCTAGACTTCCTTCGCCACCTCAGACCTGGCGAAGCGCAATAGAGTAGATAGGGATTGTTTCCAAAAAAGTCCCAAAAAACGCTGGCGTGTTTTCTACATGATGGGTGATAGGCTGAAAAAGATCATCAAATTTTTTGGGGCTCCCCTCCTTCCCCCCTACATTTCCTGACTCATGGCAACTTACCTAGACATTGGGCACATGTGTAGGGCAAAATAAAATTTTTATTTGCTGATTTGAAGGTTTTCTAGGCATTTGTAGTGCTGATACGTGTTCCTCCATTGAAATTTGAATTTTGCGCCGTATGCAAATTAGCCTTCGCTAGCGTAACTTCGCTTTGCATAACGAATCAATGCTAGCGCAACTTTGCAACCTTACGCTACCCCTGAGCGCAACTTCGGATTTTAGTGAATTTGCGGAGCGCTGGCGAAACTACGCCTGGCGAAGAGTGGCGAAGTTGCGCCTGGCGCAACTTCGCATCTTAGTGAATTTGCCCCAAAGTGATTGACTCCAGAATTTATGTGATAGACAATCTTTTCCTACTGAAGCTTCATAGGCAGCAGAATATTTTATGGAGGGGGGTCACCTAACTTTCCCTGGTTAAAACTGACTTATATTGTGAACATTGTCATTGATGAACCAATCGTTTGTAATCATTTATATAGAATGTAGCTGCTCTACAGTGTCTATGCTTACCAACGAGGATGTTCGGTCCTCCTTTTATTGGGGGTTGTATTCGACTTAATATTTGTTTTTCCTTATTGTAGTTATCTCTCCTAATCTTTGAGATGTGAACATTCTAATGCCCTGCTTCAGGCTGCTGTAACCTTGTGAATATTCTATATAATAATAATAATATAATATAATATAATGCCTGGGGCAATGTTTGATCTCATAGCAATCAATCAGTACGTAGAATTTATTGGTCTGCTATTCGAACAGAAATATCTGATTGCTATGGGTTACTAGACCTGGAGAAAAATATATTATTGCATTAGCAGCTGAAGGTTGGATTTGTCCCAACCATCTCAAATACACACACAAAAGGGATGAAAACAGAGCAGTCAAACACAAATAAAATGAGATACAGTATGTGAAATTCAGCAGTCAACGTGCTATAGAATGAATATTCCTGTTCGTCTGTTGCTTCTGTCTGGTGCATTGGTAGCTGGGGCAAGTGTTTAGGTGTGATTAGGCCATTCAAAAGCAAACAATTTTAAGGCCATGGTGGGCCCTGGGCAAGAGCTAAATGGCAGCCTGAAATTTTTTTCTTTGAAACCACGCCCACTTTTGGCCACACCTCCACATACCACACCCAATGTTTTAACGAAACATAATTCAGTCATGCCACTATTAAATGAATAATCAGAATATTAAATGCACATCTGACAGTATACTGCATAAAAAAGGATAATTAGCACATTAACCCTAGCTGTGCCAGTATAATAACTGTAGAAACTATGAAGGATGAACACAGTAGCAGTTCTATGTATAAATACTCACAGAATTCACAGTAAGATGGCATAGTGCAATTCCATGTATAAATACCCCCCAGAACCCACAGCAGGATGGCAAGGGGCAATTCCATGTATAAATACCACCCAGAACCCACAGCAGGATGGCAAGGGGCAATTCCATGTATAAATACCACCCAGAACCCACAGCAGGATGGCAAGGGGCAATTCCATGTATAAATACCACCCAGAACCCACAGCAGGATGGCAAGGGGCAATTCCATGTATAAATACCACCCAGAACCCACAGCAGGATGGCAAGGGGCAATTCCATGTATAAATACCCCCCAGAACCCACAGCAGGATGGCAAGGGGCAATTCCATGTATAAATACCCCCCCCAAGGCCAGAACCCACAGCAGGAAAAGAGTAGATGAGTACAGTCAAGTGCAGCAACAAGCGCCAACGCAATGCTCATCTCCTCTTCCAGGTTCCCTCTCCAGACTGCAGCAGGTGGGGCTTGGCTTCTTTTCCTTAGTGGCCATTTCTACTTCACCCATTTGGGGGAGGTGAAATTGAAGTGGATCGGCCCGGCGGAGGGAGCCAGCCCTGACACATGACACACCAGATACAAATAGACCCCAAAAAAAATTGTAAAAAAAAAAACGGTAAAAAAAATTTACGAGTCAGCAGTGGGCCCCACAATAAGTGGGCCCTGGGCAGACGCCCCTTCATTTGCATTATTAAAGCAGCCTGATCTCAAAAGCCCTGGGCCATAGGATTAAAACTGGGACTGTATATTAAAAATAAGACCAACATTAAAAAAACATTATGTACCAGAGCAGAATTCTACCAATGGCAGCACTATAACAGCAAAAACCAGTCTATTGGTCTATTGTACTCCTGGAAATAGCAATTTATAGAGGTACTATTTTTTATTTTTTATTGTCCCTTTATATTTATGTAATAATTCCCCCCCCCATTCCTATGTTTAACTAAGCTTCCTTGTACGTGTTAGTGACCCACCTAAGCTGCAGTTGGTTCTCAGGCTGGTTACTATCTTCACCCATAACCAACGACAGACTGGGGTGTCTCATACATCCCAACACTTTGGAAACAAAAAGAGGCGCAAATTTTTTTTTGACCACACCCATTTTTGTGACCACACTTTACCATGTCCATTTTACAAAATTTGGCAGGTTATGAAAGTCTGAACACATTTCTGTGGTTTTTAGATGTTTTTCATCCAGTTTTTCATGAGGATGAATTACCCTTTCAATTGTGTAAGTTCTTATTTTATCTAAAACTGTAACAAAAGTATGTTACGTATGTATTCTGGGCTCTCCTATAAGAGCCAATTAAGTTAGAAATTTTGTATCTTTTCAGTCTTCAGTATCTTTTTTTTTTTATGAGTTCAGTGCAGCAGATCAAAGAGAAACTCGGGACATATCAGTACATATCTGGGACTGCGGGACTGTCCCATTCAAAACAGGACAGTTGGGAGGTATGGTGTCTGGGGACCACAGGGGCTCCCACACCCTATCAGGGCCCCCCAATCCCATTCATGAGCTGATGCCACAACCCACCACCCCCCTCATACTTTATACTTGTCCATTGCAGCTGTGCTCAGTGGAGGTCGGGGGGAGTGCCAATAGTTTGCTGTGGGGATCGGCTTCTGGACGGTGGGGCCCACGAGGGCCAGAGACCACCAGGATTATTCCTGGTTACCCACTGTCCCAATCTGACCCTGGCCGTAGCCCTCCTCCTTTGTTACAGTGTTCTTACAAGTAACCAGAAGCTGCTGTAGCATTGCAAAAATGGCACAACTGGGGCAATGGAGCCTTTACTAACAGACTTAGCTGCCTAGGTTATTTTCATAGGGTGTACAGAGGGGTTACATGAAATTATTGCTGCTATTCCAGTACATTATATTAGGCACAATTCAGCAGGATAGCTCTGAATATCTCATGCTGCTCCTGGTAACCTGCCGCACACATCTTAAGACAAGGGTCTTACCTTGGTTCATGGAGGAGCAGCCAGACTCGGATTTGCGGAAAGGCCAGCTAGGCCCGGGCCTAGGGTGGCAGAATTTTAGGGGGTCGGCATGCTGCCCAACCACATCCACATTGGTTCAAAAACACTGGGATAATAATTTTTTTTAAATTTCCCATGCACCAATCCCCATTGCTCCGGTCCAGAGGATGAAAATTTGCAACGAACGGCAGTGGGTCTAGGGACGTCCACTATGTAAATCTGGCCCTGGGAGCAGCCCTGCTCATAGCAAACATATAGGTAAATTCTAAAGAGCTTTAAGATAGTGCTAAATGCTTCCAAGCTCAAGGGGGACTTAAAGTCAGATTATGTAAAGGAAGATTGAGTGAACATCCGTTTGCTGAGACTATGTGAAAGCAAGCGACCCACTGCCACTCATATATTTAATTTTATAATTAGCACAATATGCTCTTTAGGAAATACAAACATCTATGTTTTTTATAATCTCTTCAAACATATGATTAATTGAATTGGATCAGGCTTTCTTATCATTTGATGGCAACACGTTGATAGCCGATTTCATTCTTTGTCTTTTCATATAAGCCCTCAGGACAGACATCCTTTCATTCTGTACAGTAAATGAGTACCAAATGAATGGTGTTTGGTCCAGTTGAACTCACTGCAGGTACAGTATATTTATAAAGAGGCCTCTGTGCCATCCTTTGGCTTTATATGGGGGGGGGGGGTGTTAAAATCTTTCATCCAGTAAAAGGGCATACAGTATTAATGAAGCTGTGAAGAGTACTGTTACAATTATAATATACAACTATTTTGCCTGCATTTTGCTAGGAGCTTCTTGCTTGCAAGCACCCCTGCTCCCCCAGCTCCCCCTAGTGCCCAAGCCACCGAAGAGGCCACATCTCTATGATTTTGCGTAGCCCTTGGTTCAGGCCAGGCTGAAACTCTGCTTTGTGCAGAGTGCAGGCTGGGAAAGTCCAACACCCCAAAAAACGAATGTACTGACACTAATGCAGCTTAAAGGTCACAAATTCTGAACACATAATTCTGCAAAATACTGTATATAACCAGTTGGCTCCTATATATTATTAACTCTGCAGTGAAAACTCTACCAGACTTGGGAATACTGACCCATTCTAGCTCAGGCAAGTTTTTCCCCACCATCCCATTTGCTCCAAATGCCATATATCCCAAAGAACTGTACCAGCAAAACTTCTACTGCCCCTCCAGCAAAAAAATGGGTGGTATGCTGCTCCTCCAGGCTGTCGGATGAGAAATGGGGCATAAACTACCTGCATGTTTTTTTTTTACCCCTGTCTAGAGTAAACCACTCCTCTTTATTCCCAGCCCTACTACTTAATTAACCTGTTCCTCCTGGACCCTGAGCCTTTCAATCCTCCCTTAACTATGTATCGACCTGGGAAATGATAAAGGTGTGGGATCCATTATCTGGAAAACCAGATATCCTGAAAGCCCCAAAAGATTGTCTCCCATAGATTTTCTTTTAAGCAAATAATTCCCATTTTTAAACATAATTGACTTTTTTACTGTAATAATAAAACAGTACCTTGCACTTGATCCAAACTAAGATATAATTCATCTTTATTGAAGGAAAAACATTCCTATTGGGTTTAATGAATATTTAAATGATTTTTTTAGTAGACTTAAGATATGGAGATCCAAATTATGGAATGAAAAAAACAGCGGAGCACCGTGGAGTCCAGTATAAGTATTAAAAAATGAAATTTTACTTAATATACATGTAAAAACAGATTACAGCAGATTGAACCCTGGCTGCCCGCTTAACGCGTTTTATGGCGTCCTGCCACTTCATCAGATTATCGAATGACCCCTTATCCAGAAAACCCCAGCTCCCGGGCATTCTGGATAACATATCCCCTACCTGAATTCTGTCCTTTTTTTCCCCAGCTGAAACCGTGATTCTATAGACCAATATATAGTCTATATACAGTAATATACAGTCACTGTTCGGTTGGTTCCTTATTTTTAATTTATATTGAATGAATATTTTTGATATGATGCTGGCTCAAGCATCTGCTTTTTCTTTCTATATCTTATTTCCTAGCTAGGAGCATATGGGGAAAAATAGAGAGTGAGAGAGAGGGAGGAAAAAAAAAATCTGATTTGTATGGAAGTTTATGTGGCTCATTATGCTTTATATCTCGTTATGTTTAAGTGCTTTAGAAATAGCTGCAGGGAGCACTATGCAGATCTACCTGGCGAAATTCCGGCGGCGACAAAGGTGATGATTACTGTTAGGTTTGAGCAGTGAGACTGTGCCTGTGTGAGTCACTGGAGTACCATTCAGTGGCTTCTCTAAGCATAGTCATTTTCCCTAATTAGGCGTCGGATTTTGTATTCACTCTCTGCTTGAAGTCCTCCCAACTCCGGTGCCAAAATTGCTCTAAAGTACTCTGGGCTTTGGTGTTACAGGTAATCCATTAATGAGGATGAAAACTAAAAAAACACTAATTTCCCATATCGGTAAATCAAGTATCAGCGGCCTGCTATTTGGAACAGCGGCAAGTATTCATTTCACTACAACTCCCAGCTTCTTTTATTGTAGAAGAACTTCCCCCCGGAGGGGGGAACAGAATCTTATACCCCTGCACCATCTCGCTCTGTGCTATTAGTGTTTGGAGATAGATCAGACGCTGGTTGCTTAGAGGAGCCGAGGACTAATGAAATCCTGTGTTTTGCAATACATTGCTATGCCCCAGGTGCTGAAAGCATTTTAGGAGAGAGATTTATACGACAAGCAGATGTGGAGATACAACGGCAGAGCTTGAGATGTGCCAAGTCGGAGAAAAAAAAAAAAATTGCAATGAAATTTCAAAACCATTTCTCCTGGTTGTATAGGAAGATAACAACAACAACAACAAAAAAAAAAGTCTCCGCTCCGTGTCAACCTCGCTGATTTGTGACATTGGAAAACAATAAGAATGTCAGAGTGACATCTCCCAAACACTTCTACCTCGGAAATGAAACGTTACATCTCACTGTCACGCCTTGTAACTGCGCTAGGGCTCCCTATTAACTTGAATATTAGGGGCTATAGGAAGTTTGCTAAGCATGAAATGCCCATGTTGGGTACAGGGACCGTCTGTCTTTCTGTTGTCGTGTGCTTGTCTGAGCTGCAGGACCATTGCACATTTATTAGGAATGGCGCAAGGGATCATTTATAATGGAGGTGCAAAAAATAGATCCCTGAATTATATAATAATCCCCTGCCCTCAGATCAGGACCCAAACCCCCTAAATTTCCACGGCCCCTTCATCAAACTGATTCCGCTCTAATCTCTCCACTACTATACTCCGACACTACTATACTGCACATAATATACAGTAAGTGCAGTGTGAAAAGCACAATTTCATGCACAATCCATCTTGTTTTTACCCACAATTGTAACTGTGGTTGCATGCTGGAATTGCTTCTGGGGCAATTTTGCTCTGTGTAAGGGGGTGTAAGGTGATGAGAGTGTTATGTGAGTGAATTGTTATCTTTTTGAGTGACAAAAATGTGCATGTATGTAAAATGTATGTGTGTTTAAAATTGTTTGGTGCAATTTGTGTAGAGACTTAGTTTAGTTTATGTGTAATTTTTTTCCACGGCCACCAGAGGACACTGTAGGACACAGGGCAATAAAAGGAGGTGTAATGCCCAAGGTGAGCTGTCTTGATGGGAGGGCATGGACGAAGGAGCATCACCTGGCTGGTGAGTGAAGACCTCAACGGTAGATAGGAGAAGTTAGAGAAGGAAAGATCTTAAGTTGAGCCTACACTAGGTGCACAAGATAGTGAGAATATTTAGCAAGGGCAGTTGTGACCCCATCAAGGAGGAAAGTGGAATTAGTTTCCTATGGGCACCCTGTAAGTAAGGGAATCAGTGATAGTTTAGGACAAGGTAGGAAGGACACCTGGGGTTCAGGCCAGGACTTGGTATGAAAAGGTTCCTAATCTGAAGGTATCGGGCCACTATTGGAGAGTGGGGGGATACGGGTGGAGTATATACCGGACCACTAGGCGGTTAGATGGAATCCAAGGTCCTAAGGCAGGTGTGCCTACCCAGAACTGGTTCATTGGAATAATTGTAACTGAACGTGTTTGAAGAAGTAACTACTGGAGTGTGTAAAGTGTGCCTGCCTAAAGAAACCTTCTGTTGGAAGGTGTGAATAAAATCTTCTGTTTTCATTTTTTACACCGTGGTTCGTGTGTTGAGTACTGATTGGGGGTATAACTTCCCCTTTAAAGTCCGGAAGACCCTCCCAAGTGTATCAGTACAGCATCTTTTTTGTCTCTTGGCGCCACAATGAATTCTGCATGTGATTCTTTGGGCTCAAGTCTGGAACACTTACTGGTACTGCCTGCACTGGGAAACCTGGAATTGATGCAATGGTGAAGGTGCTGGTAGCTCAAGAGTTCCCTAAGCACATTTGCACAGGATTTGGAACAGGAGGCAGCTATAGTAGATTTAGTGCCTGGACACACATTCTTTTAATGAATGTAGTTAACAACTATCCATTTTTGCACAACTCCCACTGCAATTGCCATTGCAAACAAGCCCTTAAGCCTGAACCCCACAACAGCCATAGAGCCGAACTAAGCTAAGGAATCGCTTGCTCCATGCAAAATCTACAGGCAGTAGCTTGGCAATAAAAAACAAAGCCTTTACCTCCAATTCCAGAATCCCTTTTCATTCTGACATCACTAGCCCACAGAAAGCAGCCCCTGCTTATAGTTCTAGAACTGCACCAAGCAACACCAGCATCCTTCAGAGGTTATAGGACTGTGCTCATTTTAGAACTCTTACTGTTAAAGATGTTATTTGCCTTTAACTTAACTTTTAGTATGACATAGAGAGGGATATTTTGAGACAATTTGCAACTGGTTTTCATTTTGTATTATTTGTGGTTTTTGGTTATTTAGCTTTTTATTCAGCAGCTCTCCAGTTTGCTTTTGCAACAGTACAGTTGCTATCATCCTAGCAACCCTGCACCCTGCATTGATTTGTGACCCCCCCCCCCTCCTTTTGACAGCTGGAAAAAGTCAGAAGAAAAAGGAAAATAATAAACAAATGATAACAAATAAATAACGAAGACCAATTGAAAAGTAGTTTAGATTAGAATAAGCCATGCTCAGTGGGCTCTGAGCAGATGTTGAGAAGCTAAGCTTAGGGGTCGTCACTAATTATCAAACAGAAAATGAGGTTGGTCTGTAATAAAAGCTGATGCTACAGGGCTGATTATTAAATTATTAAATTCTGATGCTAATTGCACTGGTTTCTGTGCTGCCATGTAGTAATTATCTGTATTAATTACTAATCAGCCTTATATTGTGACATTTCTATTCTATGTGTACTGTATATTGTGAGTGGGTCCCTAAGCTCAGTAAGTGACAGCAGCACAGAGCATGTGCAGAAAAGAAGATGGGGAGCTACTGGGGCATCTTTGGAGACACAGATCTTCACTGCTAAAGGGCTGTGGTTGCCTTGGACTGATACTGAAGCCCAAAACGGGGAGGCACATTAATCAAGGGTCAAATTTCAAATTCATGTGAGTTTTTTTAAACTCCCATAAATTCGAAATAAGACTAATCCAAATGTATTAATAAAATCAAATTTTTCCAACTAGGACGAATTTAAACTATCTGAAAACTCTAATCGAATTAGAATCCGATTTTAGTTTTTTCTCCGAAATAAAACTTGAATGTCAGGAAGGCTGCAAACACCTCCAAATTGATCCCTGGACCTCTCCCATAAACAGCAATTCAGTAGGATTTAGGTGGCGAATAGTCGAATTCGAATTCTTAAAGGGCCAGAGTATGATAAATCTTGAAATTCTAATTTTTTTTAAAACCTCTAATCGAGTTTGGATAACTCCCTAGTCCAATTTGACCATACGATTCGACACTTAACGTACCTGCCCCATAATGAATAACATTTCTAGGCTACTTCTGTTTTTGCATGACTTACGACTGTGCTTTCTAAATTATATCAGTTCAGTTTCCAACAGCACCAAGATCAGTTTGCTATAAGTAATACATTTGTGTCAGTGATGTAGTTCAGCATATCAGTAAATCAGCCCTATATGCTGCATAGCCTTTGAGCAAATGATCTCTGGCATTAACCTCTCTGCTTAAAGAGCATGTAAAGGCAAAAAAATAAAATCCCATTTGTACTTTCTTTAATGAAAAATAAACCTATCTCCAATATACTTTAATTAAGAAATGTGTGCTGTTTTTATAAGAAACCTGACTGTATGCAGTGAAATTCTCCCTTCATTTACTGCTGTGGATAGGAATTGTCAGACGGTCCCTAACTGCTGAGCAGGGAAACAATCATACTTATGAACAGCAGGGGGAGCCCCCACCTTACTTCCCAGCCATGCAGAACTCAAGCAGCTTTGTTTATGACGATCCCTAAGCAGCCCAGACCACACTGAGCATGTGCACAGTCTTAGTCTTGCAAAGATGTTTAACAAAGTTACAAGATGGTGACCCCCTGTAGCCAACTTTGAAAGCATAAATTATTTGTTTGATTAGGCTTGTGGTGCAGTAAGTTCATGTTTATATTTAGTATACAAAATACAGCATTTCTAGCCTTATTCTATTTTAGACTTTACATGCCCTTTAAGCTTTAGTTCTACTTTAAATAGTTTTAACATTCTGCCCTTTAAAGTAATGCTATTTTGTTGGCAGCTTTGCATACAAGAAAGTAAAAAATTCTTACTGTAAAGTTAGCAAAATCGTTGCATTCAGACAGTTTGGAGGGGGGTGTGTGCGTGGGATACGATACGGCCCCTACTACCATTCAATAGAGCCGCCTTGAAAAGACATTTTTATTAAGAGCGAGAGTGCATTCCCGGCTTTATGGACGAAATAGCACAGAGCTCATATTATATGTCAACATTGGCAACCCGCAGGTGTTTAAGTCAGCCTTCTATCCACACAACCCGTCTAACTCAATTCTCCAGCCAGTTGTGAAGCGTAGAAAGGCCGGCGCGGGAACATTGAGGCTATGCCTGCTCCGAAACCTACATCACAAACCTAAAATGCCAGATTCATCATTTACATTCCTCCTGCCTCTCCAGGAAAGCGTTTGGACAGCTTCTGAACGGGGAAAAAGTTGTTTTATGTTTTATTTCATTTGCTCAATCCTTAACGTTAACTGTTTGCACCCCGGGCTTATTGTCGGGAATAGAAAAGGGTCATTTTTTGAATAGGACACGGCCACTGAAAGACATGTTTAGGGAGATTGAACAGGGGCTTATATTCAGGGTCCCATATATAGATTGACTCCCAAGAGAAGAGGAGATGACGGGCATAGATCAATGCTTTATATTCATTTTGCTCAATCATAGACCTTCAGTCGCTGTTGAAGTCAGGCCCGGATTTGTGGCGAGGCCACATAGGCCCGGGCCTAGGTCGGCAAAAAATAGGGGCGGCATGCCGCCCAGCCGCATTGTGGGGACGTGTGCGTCCCCATTCAATGACACCAGCTGCGCCAGCGCTTTTTCGCCGGCGCGCTGGGAAGGGGAAGTATAGGCGGGCGCTAGGACCACGCGGCCGTCTGGTCGGACCTCGCGGCCTAGGGAAACAAATCCAGCGCTGGTTGAAGTAGTAGTTGTAGCCCATTCATCATATCAATAAAGGGGATACTATGTTCAACGTTATACCAGGAGCTTATTCCCACAGCTGCAGTTGGTGCTTTATATTCTGGATCAAACGTAGATCTAAGGTTATAAAGGTCCAGCTTTATTAGGTTATAGAACGGCCAATTCTAAACAACTGTTCAATTGGTCTTCATTTTTATAGTTTTTTAATTATTTGCCCTCTTCTTATGACTCTTCTCAGCTTTCAAATAGGGGGTCACTGACCCCCATCTACAAAACAAATCATCTGTAAGGCTACAAATGTATTGTTATTGCTACTTTTTATTACTTTCTATTCAGGCTCTCTCCTATGTATATTCCAGTCTCTTATTCAAATTGATGCATGGTTATCAGGTTCATTTGGACCCTAGCAACCAGATGGCTGCAAACTGCAGAGCTGCTGCATAAAAAGCTAAATAACTTAAAAACCACAAATAATAAAAGATGAAAACCAATTGCAAATTGTCACTAAAAGATTATTAAAAGGTGACCAATCCCTTTAAGCTGAGAACAAATAGCACAAAAAACAACAAATAATAAAAAAATACAAATTGTCTCAGAATATCACTAGTGATGGACAGTATTTGGGGCGTTTCACCGTAAAATTCCCGAATTTACAGCGAAATTCGAAAAACTGCGAAAAATTTGCGAAACGGCGCCAGCATCTCGTTTTTAATGCCAGCATCCGTTTTTGACGCTGGCGAATTTTCGCATTGGTTTCGAATTGCAGGAATTCGACGCAAATTCGTGCCTGGCGAATAAATTCGCCCATCACTAAATATCACTCTCTGCATTATACTTAAAGGAAAACTATACCCCCAAAATGAATACTTAAGCAACAGATAGTTTATATCAAATTGAATGACATATTAAAGAATCTTACCAAACTGGAATATATATTTACATAAATATTGCCCTTTTACATCTCTTGCCTTGAACCACCATTTCGTGACTCTATCTGTGCTGCCTCAGAGATCACCTGACCAGAAATACTACAACACTAACTGTAACAGGAAGAAGTGAGGAAGCAAAAGGCAGAACTCTGTCTGTTAATTGGCTCATGTGACCTTACATGTGGTTTGTATGTGTGCACAGTGAATCTTACGATCTCAGGGGGCGGACCTTATTTTTTAAAATGGAAATTTTCTATTTATGATTACCCAATGGCACATACTACTAAAAAAGTATATTATTATGATAATGGTTCATTTACATGAAGCAGGGTTTTACACATGAGCTGTTTTACTCAGTATCTTTTAATAGAGACCTACATTGTTTGGGGGGTATAGTTTTCCATTAAAGTTAATTTAAAGGTGAACAGCTTCTATAAAGAGGATATTTCCATTGTACTCCAGCTGGGAAATCATTACCAAAAAGAAGTAGAATAGGGCAAGATGTAACCTGTCAAAAATCATATGATTATTATACTCCATTTCCTTAAAGGGAAGGTTCTGCTTTAAGTTAACTTTTAGTATGTTTTACAATGAGCAACTTTTCAATTGGTCTTCATTTTTTTATTTTGAATTATTTGCCTTCTTCTTCTGACTCCAGCTTTCAAATGGGGGTCACTGACCCCATATAAACCAAATGCTCTGTAAGGCTACAAATGTATTGTCATTGCTACTTTTTATTACTGTGCTTTCTATTCAGGCCTCCTCTTCTGTTAATATTTCAGTCTCTTAATCAAATCGGTAAATTGTTGCTAGGGTAATTTTGACCCTAGCAAACAGATTGCTGCTGAATAAAAAGCTAAATAAGTCAAAACCCACAAATAATAAAAAAATTAAATGCAAAATGCAATACTGTCTCAGTATATCACTCTCTACATCCTACTAATATTTAATTTAAAGCGAACAAACCCCTTTAAGGAACTGTCACAGTGAGAAGTCTCCTTTTAATAGCTGAAACAATTTGATGGCAACCGTCCTCAGGAGAATTCCTCCTCCTCTGTAAGCTTTCTGGCAAAGACTCAAATTGAAAGAAGCTAAGCAGAACATTTGTAGTACATTCATTCATATAAAGAGCTCTGAGCTGACTGTGCCATTAGTAATGTGCATATAGATACTTATAGCAAGAGGCCAGCAACAGATTTACTGTGTTTTTATTGGACTCATGGGTGGAACTGTAATAATGCAAATAGGCAAAACAGCAGTTTCCCTCTTGATGTAACACGCCGTTTTTCTTCATCTTCAATCAAAATAATATCAATCTGATCAATAATCTAAAGGTTTTAAATAGCAAATGGAAAAATATCTCCCCTAATACACCAGTATCAACATGGGCCAGATAGTAGGATAAGCCTTTGTTATTGCACTGTGATATACACGTATGTATGACTTTTACTTTTTTCCAAAAACATATTAGAGCAATTTCGCCAATGGCAGAGCAGTTTAACTGGTTGCAGAGTAATGCACAGTAACTGTCCGTGGAGTCATGAAGCTGGTTGCAGAGTAACATACAGTAACCAGCGCCGGATTTCATTAAGGGGCGCCCCTAGGCTGCGCGGTCCGACCAGGTGGCCGTGCGGTCCTAGCGCCCACCTCAGCTCCCCTTCCCAGCGCGCCGGCGAAAAAACACCGCCGCAGCTGCTGCGTCCCCGTAATGCGGCTGGGCGGCATGCCGCCCCTATTTTTTTGCTGCCCTAGGCCCGGGCCTATGCAGCCGTGCCGCAAATCCGGGCCTGACAGTAACTGGTTGCAGAGTAATGTGACTGGTTGCAGAGTAACGTACAGTAACTGGTTGCAGAATAATGTGACTGGTTGCAGAGTAATGGAACTAATTACAGAGTAATGTAAGTGGTTTCTGAGTAATGGAACTGGTTGCAGAATAATGTTACTGATTACAGAGTAATGGAACTGGTTGCAGAGTAACGGAACTGATTACAGAGTAATAGAACTGGTTGCAGAGTAACGTTACATGGAACTGATTACAGAGTAACGGAATTGGTTGCAGAGTAACGGAACTGATTACAGAGTAATGGAACTGGTTGCAGAGTAACGTTACATGGAACTGATTGCAGCATAACGGAACTGGTTGCAGAGTAATAGAACTGGTTGCAGAATAATGTAACTGATTACAGAGTAATGGGACTGGTAGCAGAGTAATGTGACTGGTTGCAGACTAATGTAACTGGTTGCAGAGTAATTTGATTGGTTGCAGAGTAATTTGATTGGTTGCAGAGTAATGGAACTGACTACAGAGTAACGGAACTGGCTGCAGAGTAATGGAACTGGTTGCAGAGTATTGGAACTGATTACAGAGTAATGGAACTGGTTGCAGAGTAATGAAACTGATTACATTGTAACGGAACTGGTTGCAGAGTAATGGAACTGATTACAGAGTAATGGAACTGGTTTCAGAGTAATGGAACTGATTACAGAGAAACAGAACTGGCTGCAGAGTAATGGAACTGGTTGCAGAGTATTGGAACTGATTACAGAGTAACGGAACTGGCTGCAGAGTAATGGAACTGATTACAGAGTAACGGAACTGGCTGCAGAGTAATGGAACTGATTACAGAGTAACGGAACTGGTTGCAGAGTAATGGAACTGATTACAGAGAAACGGAACTGGCTGCAGAGTATCGGAACTGGTTGCAGAGTATTGGAACTGATTACAGAGTAACGGAACTGGTTGCAGAGTAATGGAACTGATTACAGAGTAATGGGACTGGTAGCAGTGTAATGTGACTGACTACAGAGTAACTGAACTGGCTGCAAAGTAACGGAACTTGTTGCAGAGTAATGGAACTGGTTGCAGAGTATTGGAACTGATTACAGAGTAACGAAACTGGTTGCAGAGTAATGAAACTGATTACATTGTAACGGAACTGGTTGCAGAGTAATAGAACTGATTACAGAGTAATGGAACTGATTACAGAGAAACGGAACTGGCTGCAGAGTAATGGAACTGGTTGCAGAGTATTGGAACTGATTACAGAGTAACGGAACTGGCTGCAGAGTAATGGAACTGGTTGCAGAGTAATGGAACTGGTTGCAGAGTAACGGAACTGATTACAGAGTAATGGAACTGATTACAGAGTAACGGAACTGGCTGCAGAGTAATGGAACTGGTTGTAGAGTAATGGAACTGGTTGCAGAGTAATGGAACTGATTACAGAGTAACGGAACTGGTTGCAGAGTAATGGAACTGGTTGCAGAGTAATGGATCTAGCAGCCTGGGTGCTGGCTGTGTGATAGAACTGGTTGCTATATAAATATATTAAACCATGATGATGATAATACATATACTAGAGACCTGCTGGGTCTAAAAGGGTAGACCCACAAACCCAATCCCCGACCTGCAACCTTGCAGTTTTATCTACTTGGACCCACTATCAGATCTGACCTGCAACTGTTTTATAAAATTGAAATGATGTCATCATAGACCAAAAGTGACATCATTGTAGAGTGTAGACTGGATGTGATGTAATTCAAGACTTTAAGGCTACAAATGTATTGTTATTGCTACTTTTTTTTATTACTCCTCTTTCTTTTCATGCCTCCTATTTATATTCCAGTCTCTTATTCAAATCAATGCATGGTTGCTAGGGTGTTTGGACTCTAGCAACATGATTGCTGAAATTACATACTGGAGAGCTGCTGAATAAAAGTTACCACAAACCACAAGTAAGAAAAAATGAAAACCAACTGCAAATTGTCTCAGAATATTGTTCTCTACATCATACTAAAAGTTCATTTAAAGGTGAACAACCCCTTTAGCTGTTGCCCTTTTCCAGTAGATGACAGCAGTAACCCAAATATCTGGTGTGCCACATGATTAAATCAAAACGAAGGGCAAGTTAAAATCTGTCACTGTTGCTTTAATATCAGAAGTGTTATCTACCCTAAAGGAGATGGCACAGAACCAAAGAGCTTACAATCAATATTGTTTAGAAATATACAAGTGAGTTGCCCCCAAACAAACTTTGCTGGGCCTGCTGTCATTTATCAAGTCTCAGTATCCAGGCCTAAGCTTTCATGCCATTTATCATCTCATTGATTCCATAATATTCCTTATTTGTCCTTTGTGTCTCAGGCAGCCCATCGCATAAGATCAATGGATGTGGCATCTTTATTCGGCCTGATAATGTTATTGCCGTTACCGTCTCGATATAAGTCACTCGACCCCCCCACTACAGCTACTAAAATGTGACTCTTCTTCCAGCACCCCAGAATCTCCTTTCCACCCTTATGGGCAAATTCACTAACCTCCGAAAATTCGCCAGCGGTGGCTTGGCTCACACTTTGCAACACTTGGCCAGGCATAGATTCGCCAGGACAACGCTAATTCACTAAAATCCGAAGTTGCATCCAGGGCGCCAACCCAGGGATGCACCGAATCCAGGATTCGGTTCGGGATTCAGCCAGGATTCGACCTTTTTCAGCAGGATTCGGCCGAATGCTTCTGCCCAGCCAAACCAAATCCGAATCCTAATTTGCATATGTAAATTAGGAGTGGGGAGGGAAATTGCGTGACTTTTTCTCAGAAAACAAGGACATTTAAAATGCTTTCCCCTTCCCATCCCTAATTTGCATATGCAAATTAGGGTTCGGATTCGGTTCGGTATTCAGCCGAATCTTTAACGAAGGATTCAGGGGTTCGGCCGAATCCAAAATAGTGGATTCGGTGCATCCCTACGCCAAATGATGGCGAAGTTGCGCTAGCGTTACCGCAACAAGCAAAGCAAAGTTGCACTAGCATTGCCTAATTTGCATACGGTGGGAAGTTCAATGGACGTATATGTTGCAGCAAATACATTACACTACCCAAGCCCGGGAAACCTTAATAAAATAAAATAAAGTTGTTATATTGCCCTACACATGAGCCCCGTGTATAGTTTATGTGCCACATGTTTGGAAATGTAGAGGCTAAGCCGGTTAAACCAAAAAAAATTGCGCTCTTTTTAAGCCTATCACCCTGAAAAAGGAAAAGACACCAGCGTTTTTTGGGACTATTTTTTTAGGAAGTCCTATCTACTCTATTGCACTTCGCCTGGTCTGAGGTGGTGAAGGCAAGTCTGGCGCAAGAGGTAACGTTCAGTAAAATCCGCATCTTAGTGAATTAACGAAGTTACGTCCATTCGCCAGAGAGCAACTTCACCAGGCGTTAGAGCTAGAGTCTGTCTCCTTCGCTAGCGAAGTTACGCCGCCGACTCTTAGTAAATCTGCAATGTTCCGAAATGACATCACGCTGGTGAATTTTCGCCCACGTTAGTCACTTCGCCCTTTAGTAAATTAGGCAGCAGAGATTTGTCAGCCCGAACGCTACTCTCTCTTTTCTCATTTCCCAGCCACGGGGTGCGATGTGACTTTTGTTAGGAGCCACGTTTAAAATACGGCAGTGAATATTTTTACAAACATTATGTAAAACCCATGACTTCCGGAGAGATTTACATACATATTGAAACTCCGAACTGCTCTCTAGAAAAAGGGAACAAAATGATATCATTTTTCACCTCCGCTCGCTCGATTTCTTACTTGTCATAAATAGATGCCGAGAGGAATTTGACTTTCAAAGCTCCCATGTCGACTCCGTCTCATCCCGCTCCAAAGAGAAATGCATTTTCCAGGTTGCCTCGATAAAAACAGAAGTTTGGGGTGATAAATTAGTCTTTGGGCTGCTCTCCTACTGCAAATACACATCTGTAAAGACTGTGGAATCAACAGCAGAACAGGCCGTGCCTCCCTATTCACATAAATAATCCCTGATCAACTGTAACCTGATTTTCCCCTGAATGAACAGTGTGATAAATTGGGGTGCACTGCTCAACCAAACTGTACTCAGTTCTTGCTGGACTACAAATCCCAGAATAATGTAACATACAATAAAGGTTGAGGAATTCTGGAAGCTGTAGTTCAGTAACATCAGGGTTGTAGTCTTAAAGAAATATTGCACAATAAAACTTTCCCCAAATCTCCACAGCCTGCGACTACTTAATGGTCAGGCCACACAGGGCGTTTTGGGGAGATTTGGTCGCCTGGCGACTAATCGTTTCGTTTTAGCGGCGACCAATGTCCCCAAATGCCTTCCCTGACTCTGCGCCGGCTAAAATGAATCACACGCTGTGATTCGTTTACCGAAGACGCCTGAAATTTCCTCGTGAGGCAACTTCGGAAAACTAACAGCCGCGTGTGATTAGCGCTGGCGTTTTTTCATTTTAGCCACCACAGAGTCAGGTAAGGTGTTTGGGGAGATTGGTCGCCGCAAAAACGAAGCGATTAGTCGCCAGGCGACCAAATCTCCCCAAAACGCCCTGTGTGGACTTACCCTTAAAATGCAATCCTCCAATGAGAATCCCAGCTGATCTGTATCAATCTGACTCCCTGTTCTTTGTTCCTGCAATTGGAGTTGGAAGCTTTAAACAGAGTTTCCCAGCACTGAGCAAGTCTGTCCTTTATCCTCATGTTTGATTCCAGTGTAATATAATGAAGAAATAAATAAGACACAATTATCTCTATATGTAAGATAGCAGCAAGATGCCTGACATGGTGCTGGGATTCAGCATTCTCATTGGTCACTTCTTTTGCATTTATAATGAAGCTTTTGATCAGTAGAATTCTCATTGGTGAATTTTCTTGCATTTATAACTACAGTTTGCGGCAAGTTCGATAGAAAAATAGGGGCCGCTGTGGGGCGCGTTATGGCTGGGTTTACATCCCCTTACAGTATATGTCAAAAACGAACAAAATTCTAAGCAACTATTAGTAGTTTGCCCGTGCAGTTTAAGCGTTAATTGAATCCCTACAGAATAGAAAAGCAACTAGAGAGATGCATGCTGGTCATCCATGAACTGGCTCATCCTCTTTAAAATGTATGGGATGGAACTATGAGCATTATTTACTGTTTTATTGGTTTAGTTCCAGCTGCAGTAGAGCACTGACATCTAGTGTCCGTTCAGAGGATTGCAGACATGAAGATCTATAGATCTGCTCATTCGTCACCAGTTTTTAGTGGCATAAAAATATAAATAATAGCTATAGTAATGGCACAGGCGTCATGTTTCTTGGGTGATTGGTCCCCTACCTAAAGGAGAAAATAGAGATAGGAGGCAAATTGTTGGGAAAAAAACAAGATAAGGGTCAGAAGTCATGATATAGCATGTAGAGAATAAAGCAGCAGGATTGCATGGGAAGCTGAGGATTTCAGCAAATTAAAGAAATCTTTAAAATCCTTCTTTTAATCTGACGATTGCTGGGAGGTATTACAGACAGCTGTGGTGCCCTGGAAATGAATTAAAGGCCAAGTTTAGCCATTCAGCCTTATAATGACTGGTATATTTGTACTACAAGCTCCTGTATATTCCTGGCAGTACATACACCAGTCATTATAATTCACTAGCGTCTAGTTACTTTGGTTGTGTAATTGCATCCAATCAGTGAGTAGTATTGTCTGGAAAAAAAAAATCTGATTGGTTGCTGGTAGTTACAGTTAAGGCTGTTAACTTTGTTACAAAAATATACATTTCAGAGAAAATAAATCTATAATTGCAGTCTAAGCCTTAGTGGGGGGTTTTACTGGGCAGGCTAGTGAAATCTTGAGCATCCCTAGTTACTAGGCCTAGCAGGATTGTGCCTATTATCATATACTACCCCTAGTGTCCAGAGACAAGTGCATGTTTGATTCATTGCACCCCCTGGTATCCACATGTGTCTTCGTTGTCTGGTAACAAAGAGTAATACAGCAATGGGATCCATTATCTGGAAACCCCGTTATCCAGAAAGTTCCGAATTGCGGAAAGGCTGTCTCCTATAGACTCCATTTTATCCAAATAATCCAGATTTTTTTTTAAAAATGATTCATTTTTCTTTGTATTAATAAAACAGTACCATGTGCTTGATCCAAACTAAGATATAATTCATCCTTATTGGAGGCAAAACCAGCCTATTGGGTTTATTTCATGTTTACATTTTCTAGTAGATTTAAGGTATGAAGATCCAAATTACAGAGAGATCCAGTATCCGTAAAACCCCCAGGTCCCGAGCATTCTGGATACCTGTATTATCAGAGAGTGGGGGAGAAGATTTGGGCAATGTTTTCTATATAGAAACCTGAGGACAGGTTTCTATGGTGACAGTTTTTTGGCGGTAACCTTAGGGCAGAAACTCCTTCAGCAATTTTTTTTCTAAAATCCCTTCTGCAGGACAATCGTGGCTAAATTTGTTAGCAGAGCGGGGAATGGGGTTTACCTCCCTCATCTCATGGGCAAAGATTTCCCGCACAAGTGCCAATCAGGTAGAGGGTCACCTCAATCCATCCCCCATTTCAGTCCCCCGCCCGGTATAGAGGAAGCAGACCAAGGTCTTTCTGCAACTACAGGGTCTGCCTCATTTATAGTTACACCACTGCAACTGTCTGACCTCTTGGTTTAACCCGTATCAAGACTTTGCTTCCCCCCCCATACCTCCCAACATTTGGAAAAATAGAAAGAAGGACAAAAAGATTTGTCGCAACTAAAAAATTTTGACCCCGCCCTTTTAATGGTCAAACCCCCCAAAAAACCACAATCATTTTACAAAATTTGGCAAGTTATGGAAAGTTTTAACACATTTCTGGGAGGTTTGGGGTAAGGTTTTCTGTGTTATTATAATTTTGTTAATGACGGTGAATGGCCCTTTAAGCTGCAAGTCACAGTTTCCCCTAGAGACCGGCTTATCTTAAATAGTTACAATTGTTTCTTTGCATATTTTAAATTGTTACAAATGTGTCTAAGTGCAGCTACTGGTGTCAGGTCCACCTTAAAGTCCCGATGGGACAGTCCAATGCTGAACTTGGCTCCCCTCAAGACTAGTATCAACATTTAGGAACTGTCCAATGCTGAACTTGGATCCTCTCAAGACTATTCTCAACATTTCACCGAGAATAAGTGTCTTCTGGTACTATTAATAACCGGCCTAGGTGAATAACTTTGTCCAAAACTTTGTTCTCCTTGAAAAATATTAATAATAATAATAATAAATAAAACCCCCTAGATGGGAAACACTGAGTTTGAGCCTCAATGAATCTCCGTGATTAATGTTGTTACATCCGGTAAATTCCTCATTCTGCATAGACCTGCATTGCGCCAGGCTCCTTCCCTTCTGTAATTACCTGAGAATTCCCGGAAAGAAATCGCTTGCATTGGTCGCAGTTTAACTCCAATCATTTATTCAAATGACAAATGTTTTTATTGTTTCATGTGGGTTCCCAGTAAAGGCTGTAATTAAATAAGCGATTCATCTCTCTAATTTAGTTCTTGTTGAGTCTTCTTGTGAGGTCTCTTCTGGTTAATTTACCTTTTTTTCAGAATATCCAGATTCTTTTTCTTGTTTGTGACAAAAATTGGCTGAAATAGTGGGAAATTGCAATTTAGTTTTTCTTTATAGCTTAAAGGAAAACTATACCCCCCAAAATGAACACCTGAGCAACAGATATATCAAATTAAGTGGCATATTAAATAATCTTACCAATCTGGTATATATATTTTAGTAAATATTGCCCTTTTACATCTCTTGCCTTGAACCCCCATTTCATGGTGTCTGTGCTGCCTCAGAGATCACCTGACCAGAAATACTACAGCTCTAACTGTAACAGGTCATGTGACCTTACATGTGGTTTGTTTGTGTGCACAGTGAATCCTACGATCCCAGGGGGCGGCCATCATTTTTTAAAAAGGCAATTTTCTATTTAGGATTACCCAATGGCACATACTGCTAAAAAAGGATATTATTATGAAAATAGTTTATTTACATGAAACAGGGTTTTACATATGAGCTGTTTTATGCAATATATTCTTATAGAGACCTACATTGTTTGAGAGGTATAGTTTTCCTTTAATCCAGATAAAGAGGTTGAACACGATGGTCGTGCATCTTTTTTCAACTTCATCTACTTCATCTACAAGTTCAAACGTTAGGGCTCATTTGCTAATGCCTTACATCTGACCCCTAACAGCAGTGTTTTATTCTTCATGCTGGTTGTACCTCCTATAGTGCATCTGGCGCAAGCCTAGGCTTCAACTATTGGACTCCATATTCCTCTTGCTCTCACTTGTTAATGACACACAAGAAAGGGGTGTCCCACACATGGAGCAGAATGATTTTGCCTGACCCCAACAGGGAGGAACTCGATTGGTGCATGCAAATAAACTGTGCAGCACATGAGCTATCAGGTAGGAGAGGGGTTGGATAAGGGGTGTGCCTAGGGCATCCACAAAAATCTGTAATATTTTGCACATTAAAGTAACTTGCACAAATGTCAACTCATCTGCATTTTTTAGAATTCATCATGATTTAAGCCCTGGTTACCCCTGCAACAATCAAGTCACGGTTATTAATATGCTACCAAAAAATTAACTTACCATGCCCTCGAAATATATTGAGTCAATGAAGAAGTCAGAAGCAGCCGGAGCATGTTGGGGTGTGTGGCCTGAGTGTTGCCCCCCAAGTTGTCAATAAGCCACTCCTGGTAACTTCTGGGTTTTAAATTTCTGGGTTTTAAACAGGAAATTCGTGTTTTCTGGTGCAAGAGGGCACAATTGCTCTGTCTGCACTAGTGATGCATCATAGGAATTTTTTTATTTATAAACTCACTTTACATTAAATATTCAACATGACATAGATCATGAAACAAAAACAATCCTATAAACCCACCCATACACCCTCCAGCCCGACGAGTCCATCCCTCTGTTCATTGGCAACTTTCCCTCAAACACACCAAATCAAAGGCCAGTTTGCAAAGTCTTGGTTTGTTCATACAGCCTTCCTTCCTCCACTACCAACCCAAATGAACATCCCAGAAAAGTCTTTCCTGGACCAATCTCCTCCAGTTTCCATCACCCAACAAAATAGGAGTCAACTTAGGGGCCTGAATTGCCTCTGATTGGAGACGTGACCTGGACAGAATTAGGGTGCACATGGGACAGATTGGGTGTGGCTGACACACACAAGTGGATCTGAAAGGATCTGGGTTGGGGTCCCAGAACTTGATGGATTTTCTAACAAGGGGAGAAGAATAAAGAGCCAAGGATCTCAAACGATGGAAAAGATTCGGAAAATACTGGAACACAGTGACCTGCGGATATTCAGAGTAAAGCAGGGAAGGGTGCAAGTGTAAATAAACCTGGGTGTCCCTAATGGATACAGTGATGGCTATACTCAGTAGGGATGGGAGAATTTGACTCATTTTGTTTCACCAAACACGACATACACCGCCTATGGGCATCATTTTTGCAGCGAATCACTGCGAAAAAATTCGCCCATCCCTAGTACTCAGCAGTAGGGATGAGCAAAATATTTTGCTGTGAAAAAAATCTCACAGTGCCTTTCAACTTTTGGCGATTTTTTTGCAGTTTTTCGATTTTTTGGGCGAAAAGAAACAGGTCGAATACTCCCATCACTATTCAGCAGATCTGTATTGTTGAGGAAGGGAGGTGAAGGCACATAGTTGTCCCTCCCCCTGACCCCTACTCATCTCCCAAATTGTTCTCCATTCAGATGCTTTGCACCTTCCAGCATTACAAGGACTTTTTGAATGAGCAGTAAAGGGTGCTCTTTTGTGACCTTTGGTTTTCTAGCTCTTGTGTAGGGGTCATTGTAAAAACACCCATGTGTCTTTAAATTTACAAGGGGTAAATATGTATTGATGTCACAATAAGTCATGCACAGGTTCATAAAAAAGCTGAAATACATATGTATATAGGCACAGAAACGGCAACCAAATATTGACTCTTATAAGGGAACTATACCCACGAAGCAAAATTGTTGACTGTGCTCTACGGAGCACTTTTGCAAATTACAGCTTTTTTTTTCTTTTAGTTTTCATTATATAATCAGTTGTACACTGCCTATATCTGCCCAGAAAGAACACCAGAAGCTCAAGTTACTGATGCTTCTCTATTCACTTCTACCACTTCCAACGGGTGATAGACTTATACAGGGAAGTGCCAGGAGATCCTGCATCAGAAACATGACATCCTGATATTAGCTGTGTAGAAGTGCTATTATCATGAGACATGAGAGTATTAATATCTATATAATATTAAAGTTTATATCACGACAGGTAATTCATAGACATTCAGCAAGCCAAATGGGAGCGCATCCAATAAACAGCCTCCTGATCGAACCCACCAGGTTTTCTTACAGAAGATGCCAAATTAGTCAGTAATGAAACCAGTGCCTCGTGGAGCTAATTGCTGATTGGTTACTATGAGCAACTGCACTGCAGCAGGCACACAAACTGAAAATAGCATTATTGCTCAAGTTTCAGTTTAACCAAGAGGCAAGTACGTGCTTGGCTGCCCTGGGATCAGAGAAAATTCCTGCCGTGTTTCCACCTTGCAGTGACTCCATATTATCATTTCTTACCTGTTCTGTTCATTTTAAAACACAAATCCATTAACGAGAACCCTGTAGTGACCTTTAAATAGCAATTGTCTGGCCCTGAAATAATCAGCTTTCTAATTATACGGTAACTAGATGTTTACAGCCGAGCTGCAGGTGAGAATTAGCGGAGCACGACTCCTGAGGGAGAAAAAACTTAAACTGCCACTTCAGGGTGCAAATAAGGAAGTTACGGGGGCAGCCCAAGCGGCTAATTAATATTTATGCACTAGCGGCTTGAGCAGTGATTCATGCCTTGGAAAATATAAAGAGGAGAGAGGGAGTGAAACCGAATGGGAGAATGAGAAAAGAAATAGAACAGAGTGAATGGGGTACGGATGGAAGAGTGGAAGAAAAGGCAAAAAGAGGAGTATGAAGGAAAAGTGAAGGAGGCTATGGTGGGATGCACAGTCCCAAAGGCCCTGGGGCCCCTTGAGAAAAATATTGATATTAACTGTTGTCATCTCGCTAACCACCTTTTGATTTGTGTAAGGTAAAAGCTGGTTTGCTGTAGCCTAGGTGGAGCGATGTTCAAGGACTGCTAGGTTATTTAAATGGACTGGTATGATATCTAGTAAGTAGGTACAACTGGTGTGCTATCTATTTGGTAGGTAGGATTACTAGGCTATCTAGGGGTTAGGTACGACTTACAGGCTGCATGGTTAGTAGTTTGAACTGGTAGGCTATCTATTTAATAGGTAGGAATGGTAGCTTGTCTAGTTGGTAGGTAGAACTGGTATACAATGTAGTTGGTCGGTAAGACTGGTAGACTTTCTAGTTGGAAAGTAGGACAGGTAGGCTATCTAGTTGGTAGGGCTGGTAGGGTATAAAGTTGGTAGGTAGGACTGGTAGGCTATATAGTTGGTAGGTAGGACTGGTAGATTTTCAAGTGGTTGGTAAGCTTGGTAGGCTATGCAGTTGGTAGGTAGGACTGGTAGACTTTCTAGCTGGAAAGTAGGACTGGTAGGCTATATAGTAGGTAGGTAGGACTGGTGGGCTATTTAATTGGTAGGTAGGACTGGTAGATTTTCAAGTTGTTAGGTAGGCTTGGTTGGCAATCCAGTTGGTAGGTAGGACTGGTAGGCTATATAGTGGGTAGGTAGGACTGGTAGGCTAAATAGTTAGTGTATCTAGCCATTACAAATTCATTTGTAGTGAAGGTTGCAATATTTTTGCACATGGAACTGCTCAGCAATGACAGTAGGGACTCCTGTTACATAAGAGATCACACGCACTAAGCAAAATAAAACTCCCTAGTAAAACTCCCATTTTACTGTTAATTGAAGTTACTGTTGATTTTCCAGGCACCTTTCAGTCTGTTGAAGAGCATTCTGCTTTCAAGACGTGATTTCCCCGGCTGTACTGTAGATGGCGGTGTTCTAGCACATTTTTCCTTTTTTTTTTTTTTTTGCATCTTGTTCCACTACGGATAATAAAGTTTGTGAGGCTCTTCCCATGGGCTCTCTCTGTACAACAACAAAAGTGGAGGATATATTAAATAAATGATTTTTATTACACTTATGAAACACATAAATCCTGTTGCTCTCACCGGGACCATTCCAACACCTTTGGGGTCTCATAAAAGAGAATTTCTTCTAAAGAATCTTTGACAAACAAACATTGCTCACAATACAGGATTCAGACCGGCTTTGTCATACCTAATCTACACAAGGGAAACTCTTCATTTTGACTTCTGGCCAGATAATGGCCGGTTTTACAGCAGGGCAAGAGGTGCTTTTGCCAAGAGTTACGAATGCCATCAACGCTTTTTACACCAGTCTTATGGTGGGTTAACCCATGAGACTTTAACCACAGATGAACCAAGTAATAGCATAGTGTTGTCTGTTTAATTATGCAGCAGGAATGCATCAGAAATAATGTCTTATGTGAGTAATGCACTGCAATAACTCATTGCCGCTCGTGTATTTAGAGTATTCTTTCAGTTAAATGCAGTCCAGTGCTCAGACCCTACCAGTGCAGACATGTCAAGACACACATATTCTTCAGGCGTTTATTATTATTTTTTATTATATATTTTGTTATTAACATTTATATAGCGCCAACATATTGCGTAGCACTGTAAAGTAAATGTGATTATACAGCTAAATCGCATGATTTATATAGGGCATCACCCTAACATGTATCAGTCACCCAGAAGAAGACACCTGCTCCATGTAATTTGCACCTGGATGAAAGATAACCCCTGCCATTGAAAAGCATGAGCAATATGGCTCAGTAAAACATTAAGCACTGGCCTTTATCCTCATGTCCAGCATTGGACTGGGGGGCCGCAGCCTGAGGAGCCACCCACAACCATCCTATGGGCCCCTCAGCTGCAAAGTCCTATCTGCCTCAAACCCCCTCCCACCGCGAGCGCATACCATTTTCCGGCACAACAGGGGTCGAAGGGGTAAGGAAGGGGGAAGTGCAGAGAGCAGGTCTGGGCCAACGGGTCCCAAAAGAGCCGGGGCCCACCAGGTTTTTTCCCAGTGTCCCACTGGCACAGTCTGACCCTGCTTATGTCTGATTCCGGTGCAATATAAAGACCCCAAACTAACATAACAATCACTTTATGTACGATAACAACAAGATGCCTGACATTGACATCACAGGGATCTAATGAGGCTCTCCAGGACCATTAACATGTTGAGTAACATCAGACACCGGCACTTGCACTGTACAGGTATGCTTATCCAGCAACCCATTATCCAAAAAACTCCCATGGGCTCCATTTTAATCAAAAAAATTCCATTTTTTAAAAAATGATTTTCTCTGTGATAATAAAACATTGTCCTTGACGTCCAAAGCAAAAATGGAGTTGTGGTCTATACAAAAACAATAAAAATGGTATATGTCCAATTCCTTCTAGTTGCTCTGTGCAGCAGCTCAGTTGAATAAACAAAACACCAAAAATTGAAAGGAAAAGGAACTCCAGCAACTTGATAAAGGGTTCTGACCCGAAACATGTGGTGCTGCCACTACCTGAAATAAATGTTTTGCAGTCAATCTGCTGGAGTTCCTTTTCCTTTCAATTTTTGGTGTTTTGTTTGCCTTGCACTTGATCCCAACCAAGATATAATTCATTCTTATTGGAAGCAAAACCAGCTATTGGGTTTATTTAATGTCAGTGTCGGACTGGCCCACTGGGATACCAGGAAAACTCCCGGCGGGCGCAGGTGTCAGTGGGCCCTCAGGCTGCTAAACTTTTGTCTTATTTCATGCCCATTCATTATTTCTATGAGAACAAAGTGGCTGAATAGGTGGAATAATAGATTATAGTATGTAAAGAAAAGAGACTAGGGCGCAAATTCACTAAGCGCCGAAGCGCCGAACGCTAGCGTTAATTCGCTAGCGTTTGGCATTTTTCGTTACTGTGCAAATTCACTAACGAACGCTGGCGTAGTTTTGCTAGTGTTACTTCGCATCCTTACGCCAGGCGAATTTTCGCTAGTGACGTAACTACGCAAATTCACTAACTTGCGCAGTGTACTGAACGCTATCTTTTACGCTAGACTTCCTTCGCCACCTCAGACCTGGCGAAGCGCAATAGAGTAGATAGGGATTGTTTCAAAAAAAGTCAAATTTTTTTCTAAGTCCCAAAAAACGCTGGCGTGTTTTCTACATGATGGGTGATAGGCTGAAAAAGATCGAAAATATTTTTGGGGCTCCTCTCCTTCCCCCCTACATTTCCTGACTCATGGCAACTTACCTAGACAGTGGGCACATTTGTAGGGCAAAATACAATTTTTTATTTGCTGATTTGAAGGTTTTCTAGGCATTTGTAGTGCTAATACGTATTCCTCCATTGAAATTTGAATTTCGCGCCGTATGCAAATTAGCCTTCGCTAGCGTAACTTCGCATTACATAGCGAATCAACGCTAGCGCAACTTTGCAACCTTACACTACCCCTGTGCGCAACTTCGGATTTTAGTGAATTTGTGGAGCGCTGGCGAAACTACGCCTGGCGAAGTGCGGCGAAGTTGCGCCTGGCGCAACTTCGCATCTTAGTGAAATTGCCCCTAAGTGAATAGAGGTTGAGTGAGGAGAGGAAAAAAATAGTACTGAGAGTGGGCCTCTGGTCTAAAAACTTTTGGTGGGCCCCTGGTGTCCCAGTCCGACACTGTTTAATGTTCAAATGATTCTTTAGCAGACTTAAAGGGGGTTGTTCACCTTTAAGTTATCTTTTAGTTTGTTATATAATGGCCAATTCTAAGAAACATTTCAATTGGTTGTTTTTATAGTTTTATATTTATTTACCTTCTTCTTCTGACTGGGTCACTGACCCCATCTAAAAAACAAATGCTCTGTAAGGCTACAAATGTATTGTTATTAGTACTTTTTTATCACTCATCTTTCTATTCAGTCCTCTCCTATTCATATTCCAGTCTCTTATTCAAAAGAAATTCATGGTTACTAAGGTAAGTTGGACCCTAGCTATCAGATTACTGAAGTTGCACCGGAGAGCTGCTGAATAAAAAGCGACGTAACCCAAAAACAAATAATAAAAAATGAAAACCATGAATGAAGCAAATTGTCTCAGAATTTCACTCTCTACATACTAAATATTAATTTAAAGGTGAACAACCCCCTTTAAGGTATGAAGGTCCAAATAACAGAACTATTATCGGGAAAACCCCAAGCCCTGAGCATTCTGCATAATAGGTTGTTTAGCTGTAATAGATAATAGATCCTATATCTATATACTTTATTGCCCATGCCAATGGCTCAGGATAGTGAAAATGGCAGCACAATGTTCATATAATATTTTGCAGAGGTGCAACAAGAATGTGCTGGTTCAACCCGCCAGTAACATTTTCAGAGGGCTCAGCTCACATAGCTGCTCCCACCCTCAAAGCAACGCCTGTCCACAACTCCCAACCCTGCCACTTACTAGCACAGGCACAAGAGCATCAATTAAAAGAATAAGAGCAGCAGAGAGGGAGGATTTAAATATTATAGGGAAAGCTGAACCCCCTGTTCTCCAGACCTTCCAGCGACCATGGGGATCTGCTTCTTCTATAATTACGCCACTGATATTCTGCTTTTCCTTACTGCTTTTGTCACATAGGGATGAGCAAATTTTTTTGCCAAGTTTCGCCGCAGAAATGACGCCCATAGACGCCAATGGGAGGAAACAAATGTTGGACATCAAAAAAATTTTGCCACCTGGCAAAAACAATAGTCACCCATAGACTCGAATGCATTTTTTTTGGCGAAGCGAAACGGGTCAAATTCACCCATCCCTACTCACACCTATAATAAAACACCTATAATAAAAGGTACCCTGTCTATTTCTCTGTATATATGTGAGTGTGTAGGTGTACCCCATCCTGACACGCCAACCACTGCACTCCATCTTGTCGCTGTCTGAACACGCGTCCTGACATCCGACAGGAGAAAGGTAACGTCTGGCAAAAGGCACATTGCAGACAAAAGACGCTGCTCGGTCGGATCAGGGCAAGCGCCGGCTCTTCTGAGCGAGTATTAAATATTTACTCCATTTTTTATTAATCCATGACAGAATTTGACTTGAAGCTTATTCATCTATGGAAAGGTTAGGGCAGGTTTCATGAGTTGTGCTTATTTATTTATTTAGTCTCGGATAAGCAGCCCCTCCCGGATGCTCTTTCTCTGGAAAGGGCGGATTCCATTTGATGTCAGGATATCTCTGTATGCCAGGGCTCGGCACAGGTTGGCAGCAGGCAGTAGGTTCTACTCTGCTAAAAGATAATGATTTGCAATGTCTAAAATAATGCTTTTATATACCGGAGCACAGCCGTGTAGATCAGATTCCCCAAACATTAGACGTACCACTGCCTTTTTCTAAACACTTCTTTAATAATTCCAGTTTGGCTCGTTGACATTTCAAATTAGAAACTGCCGCTCCGTGATTGGTTTTTATTCTTCCGTCTGTCATAAATCCCCGTACCTGTCTAATAGCCCTGCCTAATTCTGGAAGCAATTTTTTTGGCCGGTGACTGATTATTGTAATACTTTTCCTGTACTCTGCCAACATTTTCTGCCGAGCTGCAGAATATAGGATAGGTGCGAGACAAGTGAAGGGAGAGAAGATGGAATAGCGGCGAACACTTGCTGGCATTTGTGTTTATGGACTAGAGGAGGACAAGGTTTTGGTGTTGGGTTTTGTCACCTGTGTGAGTCTGAAGATATAATCACTGAGGACATCATTCTTCACTTTGATAGGAAGCAGATTAATTGAATTGACTGGAGCCTGACATGTGATTGGAGTGATGGCCTCTACCATTTGATGCAACTGGAACACTAGATTATGTTGCAAGTTGCAACATGACCAAAGTGTGCCCTGTTTCAGTAACCATAGGTTTTATTGATTAAGTGATATAGTAATGGCAGAAAGCAACCATTGACTTATCAACACAAATATAGGTTTCCTATTTGTTCACATTACAGAGGTAGAGGCCTAATTTTAGGACCTTGATCCCTGGGAAAAAGCGTCCAGGTGCAAACTTCCACCCTGCAGCTGTTAAGTCAAGAAAATCACTTTTCTCTTTCTGTGACTCACCCCACAGTTTTGCTGGAGAGCCCCTTGATTTGATGGAGGGGAGCTGGTTTTTACGTTGACAACAGTAGCAGTATCATCATCATCATTTATTTATATAGTGCCGACAAGATACGCAGTTCTTTACCTTAATTATAACAACAGGGAATACATGGTGGATAACAAACAAGGGTTACAGAGTACAACAGGGTTAGAGAGCCCTACAAATTGGAGTTTTTAAAGTAAAGGTTAGGGTACAATTGAGAAATTAGGATTTTAGAAACAATTTGTGATTTTTGATACAGCGATGATTGATTAATTAAGGTACATTGAATAAGCTTCTTTAAACAGGTGGGTCTTTAAGGAGCGCTTGAAAGATTGGAAAGAAGGAGAAAGTCTGACAGCTGGAGGCAGAGAGTTCCAGAGAAAAGCAGAAGCCCGAGAGAAGTCTTGTAGACGAGAATGGGCAGAAGTGATGAGAGGAGAAGAGAGGCGAAGATCAGAAGAAGAGCGAAGGTTGCGTGAAGGAGAGTATTTGGAGATTAGAGATGAAATATAGGGAGGGGCTTCATTATTAATGGCCATGAATGTGAGTGTTAGTAATTTGAATGTGATTCTGGAGGAAATTGGGAGCCAGTGAAGGGACATGCATATGGGAGCAGCTGATGTTGAGCGGTGAGATAAATGAATGAGTCTAGCGGCCGCGTTTAGAACAGATTGGAGTTGTGAAAGGTGACGGAGTACCTGCGAGGAGTAGGTTGCAGTAATCAAGCCAGCAGTCATACAGGTATAGGATCTATTATCCAGAATTAGTGATTGAATTCTCTAAAAGCATTGAAGTCAATGGGCATCATAATTGTTTTGACAGGTGTCAAAATTGTTTTCAATTTTGACGCCCGCGTCAATTTTTATATGTGTGCCTATTTTGTCCAAATGCATTAAAGTCAATAGGCTTCCGAATAATTCTGATGCATGCTCAATTTTTTTGACACAGTGGATTTTTTGCCGGTGAATTTTCGCCACAATTTATTCGCCCATCACTATCAAGAATGCTTGGGACCTAAGCGATCTTTGTAATCTCTGTAATTTGGATTAGAGCCCTGCAGCGGGTTGGGTACCCACATGTTACCTGCAAAAAAGTGGGTGACCTGCGGGTTGCAGGTGGGACTTTCAGAATGTGGGTTGGTGGGTTGGGTCAGGGGTCTTATATAGGAAGTTTAACTCTTTCACACATTTATTTAATTATGTTTTTCCAACGTTGGACTGGGGGGCCCCCCAGCCACAAAGCCACCTCTGGCCCCCCCATTCCAGCCCCAAACCCACACAGCCCCCCGCTCCACATGTACCTTTTCCTTCATTCAGCAAGAACCGGGGCCAGGGAGGGAGGGAGGTCAGGCAGGGGAAAAGCTTCATGCAGGGAGTTGGTGTGGGCTTTTTTCTCTGGGTTTTTTCCTGATGTCCCGCAGGCCCAGTCCAACCCTGTGTTTTTCCTGCCAACTTCTGCTAATGTCACCTCTGGTTACAGCAACAGCACTTTCTGTTTCTTAATAGCAGTGGGTCGTGGATTGGGTTGTGGATAAGGCAGTTAAGGCTCAGGTAGCTATCCAAGCCGATAAAAATGGGGTTCCGGGTCCAGTCCGGGCTTCAAAAATTGGTTCTGCACAGGACTCTTATTTAGATCATCATACCTTAATTCTGCTAAAAATCATTTAAATGTTAAATAACCCCAATAGGATTGTTTTGCCACCAATATGGATTTATGCATCTTAGTTACCTTCAAGTACAAGCTTCTGGTTTTATTATTAGAGAGAATAAACGTTATTTCAGAATGAGACTATTTTGCTTAAAATGAACTTTATGGGAGATGGCCTTCCCATAATTCTGAGCATTCTGGGTAATGGGTTTCCGGATAAGGGATGTCATACTTATATACCAGGATATTTATATTCTGTTTATTAAACCAGAACCCTGATTAAAAGGGGTTAAAATTAGGTGTGCCTCAATACAATTTAAATGATGGGTTTCATGCGCTGGACATTTTTTATTTGTCCCTTTGAACACATGTAACTTTTTATCCGTTTCTGCAAAACATCCTTTCCTAATGCTATGGAGAAATATGGAACCTTTAATAGTGGTTGGGCTAACAATGCATTCAAAGATAGATTAGATGCAGAATAAAGCTGAAAACAAAGAGGCAGGCCACAGATTAACCTTCATATAACTTACCCAGATTCAACTTTGTGTCAGGGCAATAACCCTTGGCAACTATTAAGCAGTTACATCTAAAGGGTCTAGTGCAGCTAGAATAATCAAAGCAAATGTTTAATCCTTAATGAGGGCATCTGGGTTCAATGAGTGGCGGACTGAAGCACTTTGAATTTCTTATTCTTAAAGGCAAACTGAAATCCTCAAGAGACTGAAAATGTTTCTGCTGCTTCATGAAGACAAGTCACCTTCTCAGCCAGGGTTTCTCTATTCCCAGGGGCTTTTGTAATTGGGTACCATTCATTGTAGTCAGCGTGTTGTATAAGAACATAATGTTTGTGCACCATATAAAATACAGGTATGGGTTATCTGGAAACCCATTATCCAGAAGTCTCCCATAGACTCCATTTTATACAAATATTCCAATTTTTTAAAAAAAACAATTTCCTTTTTCTCTGTAATATTAAAACAATACCTTGTACTTGAGCCCAACTGAAATAGAAATACTAAAAGGAAAACCCGCCTATTGGATTTATTTGACGTTTACATGATTTTCTTGTAGACTTAAGGTATGAAAATCCAATTTACGGAAAGATCTATTATTTGAAAAACCCCAGGTCCCAAGCATTCTGAACAGGTCCCATACCTGTACTTTGCATTATACTTTAGGCAAAAAGCAATGTCCCGGTCTTTTTGCAATGATGCTTTATGATTGGAACTACTCAAGCAGCTTTTCAATATACAGGTATGGGACCTGTTATCCAGATTGCATGGGACCTGGAGTTTTCCAGATAACGGATCTTTCCTTAAGTCTATTATAAAATCATATAAACATGAAATAAACCCAATAGGCTGGTTTTGCTTCCAATAAGGATTAATTATATCTTAGTTGGGATCAAGTACTAGATACTGCTCTATTATTACAGAGAAAAAGGAAATCATTTTTCAAAATCTGGATTACTTGGATAAAATGGAGTCTATGGGAGATGGCTGTTCCGTAATTCAGAGCTTTCTGGATAACCGGTTTCCGCATAATGGATCCTATACCTGTGCATTGATTAAACATTGTCAATGGAAAGTTGTTTTGAATCACATTTTTTTTAATAAAAAAAGAATAAGTCATTTTTGGGACAATCAGGAGGAATTCGAACTAGTTCCACAAATAAACGTTGAATATATTTCAAATGTCAAAAAACATTATTTACTGAATTTTTTAGGCAATTTGTCTAGGGCAGATTAAGACCATTAATACCGTAAAAGGCTGACATTTTTGGGAACATTATGGCAATATACTGGGTTTATTATACGAAAGAAGAATAAAAGAGAGTTGGAGAGTAAGAAATATAATAGGGAATTATCTAATAATCCAACCTTTGAATATGAAAAAAAAAAAATGATTGAATATTTGTAGAACTCAGAGTTACAGGGGATAATAACAGCCTTATTGGTAACTGGTTATCTTGAAGCTCTTTCATTCTCTCTATTACCTGGGATTCATTAGAGTCTAATAGAGCCCCTGGGCCAATGTATTCAGTGAGAAATCAGTTCATTGTTATAAACCTTGGCAGGGATTCATATTTACAGGCAATCTGTTTAAAAGACATGTCAGATATTTAATGTAGATTAAGGAACCCAGATACAGATGTTACAAAAAGTTTATGAAGTACTTCCCCTATGAATATGATATGACTGATTTTTATTTTTCTGATAGCCATTGCTTACTGCTGTTGAGCAGTACAAAATTGTATTGATTATATACTGATGTGGGTCTTAAAATAAACCTATTTCAGGTCTCTCAGTGATCATTTTTTATTTTCTACAATTACAAGGAACTTGTAGGGGAGCAACTATTGCACCTTGGTATGCTGAATTTTAGTTAAACAATATGAATGTTTAGTAATGGTTATGTAATGACTCGTCAGTGAGGAATAGTGATGGGCGAATTTGCGCCATTTCGCTTAGCCGGGAAATTCTCAAAAAATTATCGAAACGGTGCCGGCGTCTCGTTTTTTGACGCCGGCGCTCGTTTTTGATGCCGGCACCTGTTTTTTCAGGCGAATTTTCGCTGGTGTTTCGCGAATGTATTCGCTGCCGGCGAATTGCGCGAATTCGCCGCGAATTCGCGCCTGGCCAATAAATTCGCCCATCACTAGTCAGGAACCTTAATGGCTGATGGTACTCTTAAAGGAAAACTATACCCCCCAAACAATGAAGGTCTCTATAAAAAGATATTGCATAAAACAGCTCATATGTAAATTCCTGCTTCATGTAAATAAACCATTTTCATAATAATATACTTTTCTAGTAGTATGTGCCATTGGGTAATCATAAATAGAAAATTGCCATTTTAAAAAATAAGGGCCTCCCCCTGGGATCGTAGGATTCACTGTACTGTATGTTAGGTCACATGAGCCAATTAACAGACAGAGTTGTGTCTTTTGCTTCCACACTTCTTCCTGTTACAGTTAGAGTTGAAGTATTTCTGGTCAGGTGATCTCTGAGGCAGCACACAGACCATCACGAAATGGTGGCTCAAGGCAAGAGATGTAAAAGGCCAATATTTACTTAAATATATATTCCAGTTTGGTAAGATTCTTTAATATTCCACTTAATATGATATGAACTATCTGTTGCTTAAGTGTTCATTTTGGGGGTATAGTTTTCCTTTAAATGCACAAGAGTACCCCTGCAAATTCCAGTGTTCACCAACGCCCTTTTGGGGCCCGGGCTTTCTGCTGTGGAACCGACTGGAAAATTGTGCTTTTAGGAGAGTGAGAGTTCATAATGAGGTACAGGCAAGGATCAGGCAGAGGCGTAGTCAAAAAACAGGCAAATAGCTCAGGCAGGTGGCAGGAATCAGAGTCAGACAGGCAGGAGTCAAAATACCAGAATAATCAATCAAAATAGAACGCTTAGCCAGGATCTGTAAACAGAAGTCAGCTTTGGCTCTGTTACAGGAAGGAAAAGGCCTTTACAATCATGATGTCATGATGCAACAAATGTGAGTGTCACGAGAGACGCGAGAATGTCAGACGCCCGCGACAAGACCGGGACTGTGCGTCAGCTGCGCATGCGCACCGGAGCTAAGGGGGAGGTAAGGGAAAACGCAGATCTCCTGGCGCGTCTTACGGGCTATGTATTTTTGAATTATGGATGATTTATTTATCAGGATGGAATGGTGAACGGAAGGCAATGGAAAGATAAAGTGCATTGCTGAATGAGGTCCATGCTGATGCCAAATTTACCCTACATGCTAAAGAAAATGAGTTGATTACATTCACGTTCTTCTGATGAATGACTGTGGCATATTAGTTATCACAGTGAAATCAACAGAGAAGATTGAGCTAATGCTAAGGGATAGTGTCCAACCACCCAGGGTATATAAAGTATTTCTAAGACCAGTTTTTGAGTGTTAGTTCATGGCTGATAATAAGATAAAGAAGCCAAACGGGTGACTGAAAAATGTGTAGAATCGGGTTTGACTAATAAAACTGTTTGGACAAAGAGGAATACCAGTTGAGTCAGTATCATTCAGATGTAAAAAAAAGTAGCAATGCAAGCATGCAAAAAGTTCCTGGGGTGCCAAATTAGGGCTGTGATTGGCTATTTGTTAGCCCCTATGTGGACTAGCAGCCTACAGGAGGCAGTATATCTGTTTTTATACAACCAAAACGTGCCTCCAGGGCAGGAATTCAAAAATAAACACCTGCTTTCAGGCCACTGAGAGCAACATCCAAGGGGTTGGTGAGTGAGCCACTGATTGGGGGATCACTGGTATAGATTAATAATAAATTATTCTAAAAAACTGGGGAATTTTCCTTGCCAATTTGAAACACAAATATCCAAGAGGTGATAATGGATTTTGCATTGATGTTTGGACACTAGTATTCCATGAAGGAGATAATTAATCGATTAATTTCGGACTGTAGAGTGGTAAACAGACCTTTTGTAGTTTACTGAGGGTTCTTTTGTATCTACTGTATATATGTTTGTGATCTGTGTCACTTTTTATGGGAACCCCCGAAATGTTGTGGCTCTATGCATCACTACAGTAAGATAGGCAAATGCTTAGAGGAGTCCCCAGTAATCCACTTGTTTGATTGGAATTAAGGGCAATGAACCTGGACTCTTGTTGGTAGAGAACCATATCAATCGTAACTGAATAATGACCGGATGCCATTGGTAGCGGCTGCTGGTCTTTTTCATTTCTTTAGTTCTATAGTGATGCATCAAGTGAATAGCGTTAGTGGGTTTAAAGAAAGGAGGAATGAAGTTGCCCAAACAAAGATTGCTGACTTGCTGAGGTTTGCTGACACTACTTATATTACCTATATTACTCTAAATATGTGGTCATTAAACTAAATAATATATTGGTTGTGATTAAGGCTTCTGTAATACACCATGCAATATTATATTAGTACATTGTTTTGCAAAAAAAAAAATGAAGGCCTTTGCCAATAGGGATGTAGCGAACGTCGGAAAAAAAGTTCGCGAACATATTCGCGAACTTGCGCAAAAATGCGAGCGGTTCGCGAACGGTTCGCGAACCCCATAGACTTCAATGGGAAGGCGAACTTTAACATCTAAAAAAGACATTTCTGGCCAGAAAAATGATTTTAAAGTTGTTTAAAGGGTGCAACGACCTGGACAGTGGCATGCCAGAGGGGGATCAAGGGCAAAAATGTATCTGAAAAATCTGCCTGTGTGTGCTTGGAAGAGATAGTGTAGGGGGAGAGCTGTTAGTGATTTCAGGGACAGATGATAGTAAGTTTGCTGGCTAATGATCTGCTTGATACTGCTCTGTATTGGAACAAAAAAATAAATAAAAGCAGTCCTTACAAGGACTACTGTTATTGCAGCAGTCAGCAGATGAGATCAGAAGCAGGACAGCTGCCCACTGCAGCTACATACAGAGCACTGCAGTAGAAGGTAGATTACTAGCCAGCAAAGCTACCTAAGCTTAAATGTCCCTCAAACCCCTGCAGACTTCTGTCCCTCCAATAACAGAGCAGTATCAAAACGATTACTAGCCAGCAAACTTTCAACTGTCCCTGAAATCACTAACAGGCAGCAGCTCTCTCCCTACACTATCTCTTCAGCACACACAGGCAGAGTGAAAAAACGCTGCAGGGCTTCGGTTTTTATAGGGAAGGGGAGTGGTCCAGGAGAGAGCTTCCTGATTGGCTGCCATGTACCTGCTGGTCTGGGGTGAGAGGGCAAAAAAAAGCACCAACAATGGCGAACCCAAAATGGCGAACGTCGCGCGACGTTCGCGAACTTCCGGCGAGCGCGAACACCCGATGTTCGCGCGAACAAGTTCGCCGGCGAACAGTTCGCGCCATCTCTATTTGCCAAGGCACATACGTCTAGCTGTAAAATAAACAAATATAAATGCTAATGGCATCATAGAAAATTTCACCAAATTAAAATAAAATTTAAGTCTAAGATTCAAAAAAAAAAAATGTGCAGAAATTCTGAAGAGAGAGATTATGGGGGATGGATAAGAACTCAATATGTCCAGGATGATGGCAGAGAAAGGACAAAACACCAAGGGCTTGGGATACAAATATGCTCCAATTATAAAAATATTTATGTACTAAAACTCCGACAACAATAAAAAGTCAGCAAGAGACTGGCTAGCAAACAGCGTGTAAAATTCTGCATCTGTTTCTGGGACTACATGATATGGAAGAATATATATCTCAGGCACAGATGGTTTGTAAGATGGTATGTAAGTGCCCATTTGTGTCACGGAGTGTAGTCACGGGATGGAAAGCCTGAGAATCTTTGTTGCATAACAGGAACAATACTGTATAAATCCTGGACTAAAATTCAAACAAATAATTGGATGCGGGTCTGTTTGTGTCTCTCTATCTCTGTATCTTTTTTACTGTTTCTCTGTGTCAGTCCATATTGCTATCTTTAAGATGTTGTACCATGTAAGCCATTGAAAAAACACAGAAAATGTAAAGTTTGGTGATACCGTTTATTGGCTAAGCTTTCAGAGCATCCATGCCCCTTCGTCAGGTATTTTGCCTTATGACGGGGCCTGGGTGCTCAGGAAGCTTGCAGTTTTTACTTATTAAGTTAGCCAATAAATGCTATCACCAAACTTTACATTTTCTGTATTGATATCTGTAATGTAATAAGATAAGTCAGTGTGAAAGAAGGGCCATGTTAACATTTAACCATAAAATAGGTACCCAAGGTGTGTATATCAGTATTGTGACAAAAGCGACTTACCTGGTGGTCTAGTGGTGCCCCTTCGCTTGTTTAGAACCTTTCGCCTTGCACCTCTCGTTTTAAGATCTGAGTAGCTGAAGGCTCATCCCGAGGCCATAGGCGGCTGCTGCTGCAGGCAGAAGCACGAGCCTAGACCAGGGTGCTTGGCATTGGCTCTAGATTCAGGTTGCCAATCGTTACAAGTATAAGTGAGGGTTGTTATGACAGACAAATACAACAGTGACTACCCAAAAATGTGTTACTAGCAAAAGTGAGCTCATTTACTAATGGGGCAAGTGCAGACAATTACGTTTTTGACTGTATTTTCCACCAACGATGTTGTTTTACCACCAGATGTTTACCATGTAATTGCATCTGTTCGTAAATGCTTGTGCAAATGGACCATGATTGCACCCAAGACAAAATGGGGTTTTAAGCGGCTATGGCATAGTAATTTGTGATATGCCATTCAATTGTGTACATGAACAGGAAAGGCCACAGATTTAAAGCACCATGGGACCTAGTAACAAGTCAGTGGCAGACCTCTCTTGCACCTTGCTACTCATTCACATTTAAGTGCAATTCAGGTAAGAATACTTAGAGGCAAGTCATTTTTGTATGACATTTTTGTTTCACTTTGAATGTGAAGGAGGACTATTGTTTTAAAAGGGATTGCCACCAAAGCTCTTGCATTGAGGCCAGAAACTTTAAGCTACAAAATGACAGCTTGTTTCAAATGGAAAAGGTGTTTCCAAACCAAGGACATCAGGTCTGGACTGGGACTCAGAATAGGCCCAGGCATTTTAAGTACACAGAGGCCCAAATAGCCCCCTACCTATGGCTCTGGCATTTGCTAGAACTCACAGATTGCCAGTCTGGGCCTGAAGGAAATGTTGTTCCTATAAGCTCTCCTTAGTTTGGAGCTATTTCATACAAACGCCTACAAGAAGCATAACTACATCAATCTTGAAGTTTTATTTTTAAAAGAGAAGGGAAGTCATTTGGCAGTTGTGATTGTATTTACTACCCTGATACTCCAGGCTGGTGCTTCAGTAGAAAACTGCACCAGCCAGATTTCTTCCAGCGAGCACCATGGAGGGAACTTCTTCATTCTTCCATTGGCTGTGCATGTGCAGTAGAGCAAAAAGTCGAACTTTAATGAAAAAGCTGGATATTTCGTTCTACTGCGCGTGCGTCTGCCCTGTGATGTTTGAAGAGTGATGAAGCAGGAAAAAGATTGCTCCATGGTGCTCGCTGGGGTGTCAGGTAAGTAAATACAATCACTTGGGGGTGCCTAACATTTGACACCTCCAAGTGCCAAATGACTTTTCTTCTCCTTTAAGAGATGGTTACTCTGATGTTCTTCAATAAACAGTGGCACAGACGAGATGAGGTTGTGCAGCATGGTCCTATCTGATGTACAAATGGAGCAGGCTTTAGTGATTGTAACAATCTCGTTCTCAGAACCTTGAGCAGTGATAGGTACACTCGGTTGCACAGGATAACCCTGTGGTCTCCAGTGTTCACCAAAGTCCTTTTGGGGCCCGGGCTTTCTGCTGCGGAAACCCAACAAGGAAGTGCAGGTTTAGATAAATAAGTCCGTAAACGAGGTACCGGCAAGGATTTATAAGAAGGTGTAGTCAGACAGGCGAAGAATCAAGGGCTGGCGGCAGAAATCGTAAACGAGGGTCAGGCAGGAGTCAAAAACCAGATAATCAGAACAGAAGATACGCTTGAGTAGGAACAGTAAACTGAAGCCTAGCTTGGGCATTTACAAAATGGTGAACTGGAGCTTTAAAGGCATTTTGGCGCCAAATTCAAATCTGGTGCCACATCTATGATGTCACGAAGCACGGCACTGTGATGCACACGTCATGACACTCTGCATCAAAGCTGGCTCAAGATCAGGATGTGCGCGCCCTCCGCACCAACTTCTTCAACGAGAAGCGCTGGGAGGTAAGAAATTGCCGGCATCTCCCAGCGCGTTGTACAGTGATGCTGTGACGAATAGTTATCCTGGTGGCTTACCCTGTGGCATGCAGGGGCAGCCGCCGTGCCTTCTGCATATGTCCTGTTCCCTTCAGCGTCGGTTCTCCTATGACGCCTGCGCACTTCCAGGTTTATGTGCTGGCGTGAAGACGTCATGGCATAATGGTGCCAAATTCAAAGTATTTAAAGGGACTATGAATGAAAACACACTGCCTGATTATTCTGACCTCTCCAAGCTGAACCTTGCCTGTCTGACTATCCTACTCTCTCCAATCCTTATCCTAGCCTATTTGATCATTCCTAGAACTCTGCCTGCACCAACATGGCCTGTCTGACTATTGTTAACTCTGCTTTTGCTGGGCTGGCCTGCCTGTTCCATGCTGTGTTATTTGGCCTGTCTTCCAAGTTGAGTGGTCTTCCTTCCATTCCAGTATCCTTGTGAAACTATCGTGACCCTTTGCTCGTCCAGAACCTTTAGCTTTGTTATACTCTGCTCATCCTCGGCTACCAAAACTACATGTATGTACTGGTTAAGCCTACTTCATTAACCTCTGGTGATGTTCTGGCTTTGTTACATCCATTTAAACAATAGGTATGTGCACCATGGTTGCTTAAAACAATTCTGCTACACTTCAGTACAAAAGTCACCTCTTCGACCTAAATCTCAAGCCATTTTGCAGAAGACCTTATTATCGTAGAGTAAAAGTCAGAATGGCTATAACCACTGAACATCTTGTTTATATTTGTAATCCTCTTAAAAAACTATTTTTCATGTCTTATCTAATGCGCCCCCCTCACCCGCTAGGCATGGTTATCAACAAACTGCTTGCACATAATTAACAAACCAATTTTTATTAAGCTCCAAGGTTTCTTTTTCCTAATTCTATAAAATGAAGCAGGCTCCCCTCCGTGAGACTGCAACTAATAGGAAACAACCCCTGCAGGGAGATGTTGGTTTTCAGAGGTTTGCACTTGAACCATGATGCCCATTATAACAGCACGAGCCTGGAGTCTTATTGCACATTAATGGAAAACAGAATGGGTTTCTCTGGGATGAAGGAACACAGTGCAACCATGGAATTAGCTTTGCCAGGAACGGATGGATCCTGTGAGTGGTTTTTGCTAATTTTGATTGTGAAACTCTACAGACTGGCATATGGCTCTTCTTTTTTTTCTGCCTCATATTAAAGGAGAACTTTATTTTGATAACTTTATATACGTTTACAAATCGTTATCATTTCCCATTCTTCATATCTTCATTCTTCTACATTAAAATCTATTTTAAGCTGTTTCCGACTATTTAAAAGAAGAGAATAGGTGGAGCCTCATTGTAAAAGGGACAAAACCAACTTTTGTTCTTCTTTTATGAAGTTTATGGTTACATTCTCCTGCTTTAAGGCTTCAAAAACATGGCCAAAGGTAATGAGAGCTGAGCAGGAGAACGTCCCTGTTGAGGTCAATGTAGACTCAGCTTGCAATATGACGAATGTTTGGAGTTTACAAATTCTTCTCATTTCTGTAGTTTGATACTAGTGAAAGCATTTACTAATAATATACAGACAGAAATCAAAGCCTAGCCTATTAAAGGCCAGAGTGCATCACACATGCCTATATCTGACTGGCTGGTCCCATCCCTCTCTCTAGGAGAGGGATGTATTATATATATATATATATTATATATGTTATTTTGTATCTCCTATCACAGATGATTTCAGTATGACCATTAACGAGTAAACATTAACTTAACTAGATTAATTTTAGTTCAAGCTCAAATTCTTTTAGGTTGAACATTTGATGATTGCCCTCATGGAATACTGAGAAGGCATTCTCCCCAAAATATTATGCTAAGTAGCCTTCAAGTTGGCCATCCAGTAACTGCTCAAGTCCTGTAGTTTAGGATCTACTGACCTACAGATGAAGCTATTGGGATTTCACATTTCATTTTTTTGTGCTAAATCCTGCCTCTAGATGGTGCAATAGACTTAGTCCATCAGAAGTAATGTACTGAAAAAAATGCACTCTAGCACCATCTAGAGACTAGATTTAGCACGAGTAATTGTTCTGGGTTGTATTTAATCCTTTTCTTTGGTGGATTTGGTTTGGCTTGATAGTTATGGTTGTGTAGAGACCTTGAGGGTTAGGCATATTTCTCAGGTAATCTCCCTTTGAGTTTGGACACCTAAAGTCATCCTCAGTGAGCCCTGGGTGATTATTTCCCCTTGCAGGGTGATGAAATAGCAATTCATGGAAAACTCACTAGAAGGTGTAATTTGTATAAAAGGGAGAGCACACGTGCTTGGAGCTCTTCCCCTAGATCCCACCTAATGGGCAGGTGGGTAGAGGATTGGGTTTGAGCAGGTGTCAGATCCAGTTAAGGAAAGTTTAGTTCAGTAGTAGTTCTTGTTATAGTCACTCTAAGAGTGAAAGTCAGTGGCAGAATAGTTATTGAGCAGTTATATGCTCCAATAAGGAGAGTAGTTGAGGTTAGCACCCTTGCAGGGACAAAGCCACCAGCCAGGGACATGAGTGGGTGAGCCCAGGAGCAGGGAAAATGCCAAGGAGCAAGATACCCAGTGGGATTTCCAGTGCAGTGGAAGAATCCCCAAGACAGGTTGTAATACCTCCTTGGAGGGTAACTTAAATATCTGGAAGGGTAAAGGTATTCCACTGTATGAAGCAAATGAGCGTAGAGATTCCACTGTCTGAATACTACATTAAAGTACAGATTTACTGTTAGTGTAATCCTTATCAACCCATCCCAGTGTAGCTGCCAAAAAACAATCTGGTTGCTCTGGGCTACTACTAGACCTATGCAAATGTTGGCCTTTTTATTACCCTAAAACTGTTATGCATTTGGTAGGGTAGGGGTAGCACTTCTGTTACGACAGCTGAAAGAATTACAAAGAGAATATTGTGGGGGAGTGAACAGACCCTTGCGATAATATGGAGAGGGAGGATGCTCTTATGTATTATATTGCCAAGTAGGAAACTGGTATAGGTTAGACTATGTCTAGTCCCCAGACCTTGCTGAATTACATATAGACATGCCCATGACCTTTTCCAATTAATGGAATTAATACTGTTCTTCCTAAATAGATATTGGAAGATATAGAGATCACAACATGAAAATACATTACTTATTTCCATACATATATACATATAATATACTGTATACCATAGCAATGTGCACACATACAGGCACAAAACACAGCATTTTATCGGATTTCAACAACCAGGATTCACAGAAGAAAAACCCTTAGCCCAGTGCCGTGATGGATGAATGATACAAAGGGTCACAATTACTGTTCAAATCCAATAGGTAACAGTTAATAAGTTTGCTTGATTTCTCAGGCAATCACTAATAACACCTTGGCAGCTAATATTTTGACCTCTGATGCATCTGTGCATCGATCGGTCAATGGAACATAGAGACGCTCTGCAGGACAGTCCTGTATATTTTATGAAGAGAAATCATTTATAAATGCCCTACTGAACAGGGCAGCAAAATGAAGAATATTGCCAAAATCTCCATTGATCAGTCGACCTTTAAACACAATTGTGGATTGGAATGCCGCATCAATCTGAATTACAGGGAAAGGGAAACAAGTTAACATAAAAGAGACTGTGCAATATCTGTTTTTTCAAATGACACCAGTGCAAGGAAAGCATTAGGTTCCCACCCAAGATCAGGGATTAACCTCTGATTGCTTGTGTTAAATTTTATACTTTATATGTCATGGATAAGAGTCAGCGGATAGAGATAATCCTTAAAAGAATACTGACACAGATAGAACAGGTGGCATGGCGGCTCAGCATTGGTCCTGGATTTGATTACAAGGCTCTATCTGCAAAGAAAGTTATACGTTCTCCCCTGTGTCTGCTCATGCTCCAGGCAGGTTAATTGGCTCCTGATGAAATTGACCTGTGTGTGATAGAGAATTTAGACTATAATCTCCACTGGGGCAGGGCATGATGTAAAAGACAATGATCCTCTCTCTAAAGTGTTGCATAAATGTGCTACCATTGTACATATAAAGGATACTATTATGGTGTCTCTGTCTCATACTTTTTGTTATTATGGGATGGGCCGTGCAAACTTGTGACTCCATGACCACCATCAACCTCTACCTTCACTGCTGCTTTGAAATAATATTCTTCTTCCTGCTGCAAACAATTCAGCCTTCATTTTAGTATTCTGGAATATCTGGAAATCTGATATCTGGAACAACAACAAAACATATAATCATATAATAACTTGCCATCTTCTTAAGTTTATTGGCTTAACCCCGGGTATTTTTATGATCTGGATCTAGAAGACAAAAGCAATATTCTTAAAGGGCATGTAACGTCTAAAATAAAATAAGGCTAGAAATGCTGTATTTTGTATGCTAAATATAAACATGAACTTACTGCACCACAAGCCTAATCAAACAAATAATTTATGCTTTCAAAGTTGGCCACAGGGGGTCACCATCTTGTAATTTTGTTAAACATCTTTGCGAGACTAAGACTGTGCACATGCTCAGTGTGGTCTGGGCTGCTTAGGGATCGTCATAAACAAAGCTGCTTGAGTTCTGCATGGCTGGGAAGTAAGGCGGGGGCACCCCCTGCTGTTCAGTATGATTGTTTCCCTGCTCAGCAGTTAGGGACCATCTGATAATTCCTATCCACAGCAGTAAATTAAGGGACAATTTCACTGCATACAGTCAGGTTTCTTATAAAAACGGTACACATTTTTTAATTAAAGTATATTGGAGATAGGTTTCTTTTTCATTAAAGAAAGTAAAAATGGGATTTTATTTTTTTGCCTTTACATGCCCTTTAAGTAATGTTGAAAGTCTTCTCTACCTCAAAAATTTCAGCCATTGGCCAAGGGTTGGACGGAGCCATTCGGACAACGGGAAATAGACCCTCATGGGCCCCACCGACCCAGACCTGGTCCCTGCCTGACTTCCCGCCACCCTTCCTTACCTCCCTCTGATTGCGGCAGCAATGAACATCTTAGTTCGAAGGAAGGACTTATGTAAATCCAGGTATACTCACAACTATACTATAATTGGCCTTCAACCTAGGTGCTCCCTCCAACAGGAGAAATCACTGTCCTAGGACCATCCAAATCCCAAGCAGCTCACTACAATCCCAACTATGTACGTACATCCCACTCTGTTTGTTAGTTTATACCAGTCAATTCCAGAAAAAACTCAATATGTGTCCTGTAAGTAGGTTGGGTGTCATTCATCATCCAGTGAACCACAGGCTGGGGAACAGGCATTTGTATAAGATTATGGGTAGACAATCTCATAAGCTTCAATTATGTGCTACGCGGAACCAATTTCTAAGACCCGGACCCGAACTGCAACCCGCATATTTACCCAATTTGCCTTATCCGCAACCCGACCCGAAACTAGCCGACCACCATCAAAACAGGAAGTTATGTTGCTGTAAACCGGAAGTGACATCATCAAAAGTGGGCGGGACCGAAACAAGTTTTGTAAAACTTTAAAAGGAGTAAAATATAGACAAAATAACATAAGATAAGAAATTTAGATGAGACCCGCAACCCGACCCACATCTATACCTGAAAATCCTACCCTCATTTCACAGGGTGCCCGTTTTTTTGCGAATAACCCACGGGTACCTGACCCGCTGCAGGACTTCTCTCCATCTCGCTTCGAGGTATAGGTGTTCCTGTACCAGCTTCACTCCAATACTTCTTAGAAGCCAAGTTTTCTAAAATGTGAAGCCACTTTGTAAGTGCTAATAAACTGCAGTAAATTATAAATATTAGTATCTATACATGCCAATACTTGCCAGATGCTTCCAGGTCAATCCACCTGAAACAGCATTCATGGTCCCACTAGACTGGATTTATGAATTTAAAATGATCTTGATACAGGTATCCTTAGAGACACAGAAGCACTGACACATAATAGTCTTGTAAACGTGGATTTATGAATGAACTAACATCGGCCTATAAATATTGTACAGCTTTTTGTATTGCCGCTCTTAAACACTGTACAAAATGTAAATCCCCACCAACATGGCTTTCTCCAATAATCCCTATTTGCAGAAACCATTCTTTCTTTCCTGTTTGTTTCACCCAAATGGAAACAGCGTGTGCAAGTTAAAAATGTATTTATATTCCTTTTTGTAAGAGGATTTTGTCTGCATTGCCTGCCCTAATCCCGAAAGAGATCTCGTCTGTAGCAAATGTTGTTAAGAATCAACAGATTCATTATGACATTCATTAAAATGTTTCACTGCGTTGTTCCTGCAAATATTTTTAGCAATATCCCGGACACGTATCAAGACAACGCTGCAAAAGTTTTGCCCACATACATTTTAGTGCACCCACATCCATTAATTAATTGGTTTTGTAAGTAATAAAGTGTAAAATCGTCTGCTCTTTCCCACCTGCCCCACGGAATCTGTGCACCAGGCAAAGCAGCTTCAGCATCTCATTATTCCTTTAATTACTGAGGCACCAAGCCATGATGCAACTATTAGAAGAAGCAGGAACAGATTTAAGCAAAGCAAGTCAGCAAGTTTGCAAGTTCAACAAATCCAGCGCTTCCAGAGCTTGCAAGTCTTTTTATAACTCGGTTTTACATTTAGGGGTTTTGAGAAGTTTATCAGGAAGTGATGTTAACACCAGTTGGGTTTAAGCAAGTGCATATTGTGCAGGGTTATGGTTTGTTTTTGTCCAATTCAGAGAAAAAGGATAAGTCAAAAAAGGGTCATATAAATGCAAGTGCAATGTGCAAAATGCCATTTTGGAAAAAAACACAAATTGCCATGTTTTTTACCCATAATGCAGAAGACAATTTCCAGCGTAAGTCCCAAAAGGGTCAGGGGCCCAACGGGTTTTTACCTGGTGTCCTGCTGGTCCAGTCTGAACCTGCTCAAATCAGGTGCAAATTATGTCTAACATTATCAGAACAAGAGTTGCATGTGGCATTTGTATATGATTTACAGGGTGCAAGCTTGGTTTGCCTACTGACGCAACCCTCTCTGGGATCTCTGACCTGGTGGTAGCTCCAAGGTTCTCGCAGAAGGTTAAGTCAATAGGCAAACCAAGCTTGTACCCAGTGAATTGGATACAAAGGCTGTTTGAAATGTCCACTTCCGAATAGGGATGCACCGAATCCACTATTTTGAAATCGGCCAAACCCCTGAATCCTTTGCAAATCACGCAAATTCTCTCCCCACCGCTAATTTGCATATGCAAATTAGGATTTGGATTCCGTTTGGCCAGGCAGAAGGATTCGGCCAAATCTGAATCCTGCTGAAAAAGGCCGAATCCTGGCCGCATCCCGAACTGAATCCTGGATTCGGTGCATCCCTACATCCGAAGTTCCCCAGCATCAACAGTGCTAGTGTTTGACGTAAATCTGGTGCAATTTACGTCTAGCATTTTCATAGTAGGAATTGCATGTTCAAAATGACATTTGTATGCAATGAGTGCAAGCTTGGTGCCCCTACTGACGCAAACCCTCTGTGGAAACTCTGAACTTGGTGGTAGCTTCAAGGTCCTCATTGTAGGTTGTGTCAATAGGTGCCCCAAGCCTGCGTCCAGTAAATTGGATTCAAAGGCTGTATTAAATGTGCACTTCTCCATCATTAACAGGCCCCAGTGTTAGGCACAGCTGCCCACCATACATTTGTAGAGGTAGGATTGATGCATTGGCAACCACGTATAAATACAGGGATGTGTTTGGATACAAGTACTCTACCTTAATAAATTGTGTCAATATGTGGCCTGCATTGCATCCATTTTAGGGCACCTGCACTTGAGATTCCATTTGTAAATGACCCCTTATATGTTCTAGTATCTCATTCCATTGATTAGTTTAAGAAGTAACCTGTAACCATAGGATGGACCTTCTGGAGATGCACGTGGTGCTCAAGGTGGGGACAAATGCATCTGTGAAATTATTGTGCAAAAACCTAAAGAAGAAGAAAAAGAGTGTAGGAGGAGTAGCAAGAGCAGGACTGGGGAGCAGGTAGTATTTCAGTTTACAGATCTCTGTTAGAGCAATATTGTTTCTGCTTCCCTAGGCGAAGGGCAGTTATAAGTGCTCGACCATCCCACATGACAAATCAGATCATTAGTGTCCATGACCATTCACTTATGGGTTGAATTCTACCAAATCCTTTAATGATGAAGATAGAAGCACATGTACGATAATGTTTGTGCTTTTTCTTTTTTTTTCTGTTCTCGAACAGTAAGTTAAAAGCAAGGCTGGTCCCCTCCTCTTTATGGAGAAGACCAGTGAAACTGTTCATAGCTAGAATAACAGATTAGGGGTTTGATTGTTCTTTGGTGTGTTTTACTTAAGCTGTAAAGTCTGTTCATTGAGAATAATAAAACGTAACTACCTAGAACAGAGCTCCCAGAACAGTCACAAAAAACTGCCTATGGGCTAGGCACAGACAGGTGTGGGACACAGGAGAGGTTAATGGAAAGCCGTTATATTATCACCCTTATAGCTAAATGGGATTTGCTGAACAATTCACAGCTCGGTGTTTATCATGTTAAAATGTGAATGAAAGTGAGAGCATATCAGACAAGAGGGTGAGTGTGTTGCTTTTATTTTAACTCTTAAAAAAGACTGCCAGTAAAAAATGTAGAGGCTATTGGCTCTCCCTTGGGAATGTGGAAAGCCTGGGGCATGCATTTGTCATTTGCTCACAATTCTCTTGCCCCTCTGTGAGTTGTGATTTAGCTTCATTCCCCAGCTCACTGGGTTGCACCTGACCCTTTATTGTGTGCTGTTTTTTCCTATTGTACATGGATCTCACATGGACAGGTCTTAAGTGTCCCCTGGAATGTCCCTTCCTTACACAGTTTGTTTCTGATGTTATTAAATGAGCCCTAAAGATTTTAGAACAACCACTGAAGTCCCAGCAATCCCAGAAACAGATGTCTTCTATAAGCTGGTTGGGTGTCCCTCATTTATTGTCCTAATATCTGGGTAGAGAGGACATCTCAAAGGCTTCTACTATTTTTAAGTACGGTAGTCATTATTTACTTCCCAAAACTCAAGAAGTAGTTGGTACCCCAACTGGGCAGATATGGCCCTCTCTATGTTTTGTCTCATTCCTGACATTGCTGGTGGCAGCCGGTATTTTCTTTTGCAACAGAGAGGTTTACTTGGCTTTTAAATGAGGTTGCTTTATGCGTGTATAGAGAGAGAGAGAAAGAGAGAGACAGAGAGAGAGAGAGAGAGAGAGAGAGAGAGAGAGAGATGTAATGCCAAAGACTGTTTCCTCTACGATGGCAATCTCTTAGAAGGACAGGTCAAATAGAAGTACAATGTATGTTCCACAGTTTCGCACCCAACAAGATTTGTCTTCTGCTCACCTCTGTGTACTGGGAATTAGGATTTATGGATTCTGCTTGGGACTTTGGGCCAAGCCTATTAGTCACGTTTAACATGCTAACTTGCAATCTGCATTCCGCTCAAGGTTTGTCTTGTAAAGACGCATAACAGAATTCACATGAACATTTGCCATGATTGTGCACGAGGGGAGATGTTTGGATGCGTCTATCATTTCCCCCCTCTTTGCCAATGCCTTCGTTTTTTCCTCCTGTTGACAGATATATAATTCTTTAATATTCAAACCTTCTCTCTTCTGACGCATTTATGGGCTCTTAATGGAACGAACTAACGTTGAGCAATGAAACAGTTTCCTACATAATTAGAACTTTCATCACTTTAACCCTGAGAAATGACTGGGATTTCTGAGAAAGAAATTAAGCACCCGGTGATTACAGTGAAGAAGAAAATAGTCTCCCCCTTCAATTCCTTTTTTTTTTCATCACCCATCAAAATATACTCTTGCCACCTAGCGTGAAAACAACATTTGACATAAACATAGATAATGATTTAATGGATTCTAAGTGGTTTAAAGAAAGGAAGCAGCTTTATAAATACTATTTAAGATTCAGACCATATATAAATTTAAGATACTAAAGCTGTTTTTACACGCTGTACAGAAATCCAATACGATGAGCCTGAGCTCTGATACAATGAGATGTGATAAAGATACAGAGCAATCTAAGCATCACTTTGCATTTGTTTTTTAATGTGAAAAGCCCTCAGTTGCAAAGAGACATTTTAACATGAGACACAAGGTTTTATCCAGAACCCAAGGATATTTGGTAGTGATATGCAAATGTGAGGATGCAGGATGCCCTTTGGGATAATAGAATTCATATTAAGATTTGATGTTGTAGATTGCATCTGCTCCAGAGATAGCCGTGAACTCTGAGACATCTCCTTGACACCAATAGGGAAGCACGTAAGAAGAACCATTATAGAACGTGCGTAGTGCTAAAAAATGGTAACCATAAGCACAAAGTGCAATATAAATGAATAAAACATGTTCTAGCTTTAGTGTTAGTAATCTCAGGACAAAGGAACCTTCACAAGGGTTGTTGGCAGTCATGTATCATGCAGTAGCATATAGGTCCCCAACCTCTGCATAAGGGTGAATGTTCAGAAGGAACATAACATAGGAGGAATGGTATTTTGGATGACTATAACAATCCAAAAGAACTTGTTTTCATTTTTACCCGGGAGCCACATTCAAAAAACAAGAAGTTGGAGAGCAACTAAAGCTTGCTTTCAACCTAGGGATAAGAATCTGCTTTGAGACAACGTCCAATGGGTTGGTGAGCAACATGTTGCTCCCAGGCCACTTGTTGGGGATCACTGCATTAGAGAGCACAATGCTTATCCGAATAGACAGAATAGAACTGTGTAGCCTTTAAGACTGAAGGACAATGTAACCTACAGATGGAATCTCTGGTATAAGGAGTAGGCGGGTGTCTGAGAGGCCATTCGTGTACCTACACAGTCATGTATAGATGGTCCAGTAGTTGCACTAGAGTTAATAATGGCCCCGGAGGACTGTAAATTTTCATGTTTATGGAATTAGCAATGATACATAGGATAAGAAGTCAGCACTCACCCTCCATAAACAGTCTTTTTTGGTGCACGTCCCAGGCTGCCACCAACAGCCGAAATTTGGGAACACTTTGCAAAATAGACAGCACCCAACAGGAATTTTCTTAAAAAGCCTTTATTTGAAGGGCTTTATTCAGACAAAATACAGCTATGGAATTAGCTATGATATACAAGTGCATATTTTTATCCAACATTGCGAAATATACCTAAAATAGGGTCACAGCACCCACTATTTCCTAGGTCGCCCTCACTGACACCATGGAGATCTCAGAGCTGCCAGGTGAGAGCCATAGTACTGGGCTCAGGGTCAATGTGTTATAATGTTTTATGTATCCAGTGTTGCAAATATCACTTTGAACCATTTAACCTGATCATTCCATGCAATCTGATCTACCTTCATAACAGCAGCTTGAAGAGCTGATGTCATATTCAGTTTGGCTCCTGTGCAGTGCTATGGAAACTGCTTGCAGCTTTAGAAAATAGCTATAAAAAGAATAGATCATGTGAATATGATACTCTTTTTTTTTCCTACTAACTCTTTAAATTCATGTTTGCATAAGGCACCTTTGAAGCTACTGATAGACTTTTGACTCATATTGAACATATAGGCATAGAACCCACATATCTAAACACAGATGGAGCTGGAACACCTCTTCATGAGCCAAATGTTTTTACCATTTCATTTGTGCATGGTAGCATAATTAAGGAACTGCTCAGTTGCGATTGCATTTTCCTAACGTTCTGTAAGGACTGTTATTTACAGAGGCTACGGTTTAAAGCTAGCAGTTAGAAATTTGCATCTACTATATGGAGTTTCTCCATACATGCAGCTAAAAGGAAAGGCCGTTCCTCTGCCCAACATCCCTGTTCCACAGCTCCGATGTATACCATACCGCAGCCTCCCTGGGGCTGGACAGTGAGTCCTGATGTGTTTCGGGCATGGTGCCCTTAAAGGAGAAGGAAAGGTTAAAACTAAGTAAGCTTCTCAAAAGAAACTGCATTTCTTTCCTTCTATTGTGTACACATCGGCTTCTGTATCGGCAAAATTTTGGCAAAACGAAACGGGTCAAATTCGCCCATCCCTATTTGTAAAGGCTTGGTCTGGCGGTACCTGACTCTGAAAGTTGAACCTACTACACTACTAATGACTTAGGATCCTATCACTTGCTGAATCTGTTCTCCATGCCTGTCCCTATTTATAACTGTGACTTAATTTAGTGCTTCTTGTTTGTGTCTTTATATAGAGATATAATGCACTCATTTATTGTAATTGTGGTGCTACAGATGCAGCCACTTTGGTTTGTCTGTTTGACACAGAATAACTAAATAACTAAATACAGATATCCCACTTATCTCATTTAACACAGAAAACTGCGTCACAACATCCTATCTAATTAAAGCATTTACCATTGTGAACAATGGAGCTTTGGTATGCTAATGAAAAGGTTAAATGCATTAAATGAGTTAAGATGACTTAAGATAACACAGTTTCTTCAATTACCCCTGAGTCATGACGCATTTAACTCACAAATCCAAGTGGCTTCATCTGTATGAAAGACCTTAGTGAGCTGGAGTTATGAGCTGGAGTCTTTTCTTATGAGTGGGCTCAGTACTAAGCACAATAATGTACCCAAACTTGGGCTAGAATTTTTTTTATATATGCAGTGCTGGCACCTATTTTCTTTCCTCCTAACATCATTGTACCTATTAAGCCTATTGTGTTGACTTAGGTGCAGCATGCAAAGGAGCCCCCTTCACTGTGCCATTGACCAGGCATTAAGTTTAAGGCTTCCTATCTGCATTGCATCCACACACAGTCTCTTCCGAGAGTCTGTATTATTGCACATGTTTAATAGAGTGCCTGTTTAAGGACAAGGAACATTTCTGACTGTGTTCCAGAATAGCTTGTGCTGAGCAGCTCAGGAGGCAGTCTTGGAAAACACATGGATTGCCCTGATTGATTGCAATTTGCCCTGTAGTAGGTTTCTTGGTCTCATCGTCAAAACTGTAGACTGTTCCCGCTTGTCTCCTCTTCAAGACATCAGAGCTTTGTCACTTGCTTTCCAACACAGCAGACTGTTATCAATTTTGTCTGAAGGACCATAGAGGGAGGGATCAAGAGTGATGTTTCAAGGAGAACTAAAGCCTAACTAAAGAAGTAGGCTAGAAATGTTGTACATTATGTTTTGGGCTTCTGTACCAGCCCAAGGCAACCATAGCCCTTTAGAAGTAAAGATCTGTCTGTGTCTCCAAAGATGCCCCAGTAGCTCCCCATCTTCTTTTCTGCTGATTCACTGCACATGCTCTGTGCTGCTGTAACTTACTGAGCTTAGGGACCCACTCACCATATACAGTACACATAGAATAGAAATGTCACAATATAAGGCTGATTAGTAATTAATACAGATAATTGCTACATGGCAGCACAGAAAACAGTGCAATTAGCATCAGAATTTAATAATCAGCCCTTTAGCATCAGCTTATATTACAGACCAACCTCATTTTCTGCTTTATTATTTATGATGACCCCTAAGCTTAGCTTCTCAACAGCTGCTCAGAGCCCACTGAGCATGTGAGTGTCACAGACACTTTCTCACCCCCTGTGACAAATTTGATGTCCTGGATCATTGCTGCTATTGATAAACTGAAACTTTAGGCTGGTGCAATAAGTTCAGCATATAAAATATGGCATTTTTTAGCCTCGTTCATTTTTAGGGGTTACTTCTCCTTTAAGTGTACAGGATTATGCATCCCCAGTGCTCCTTAGGTTGAGGCTGGGTGATATGCCATATAAAATATGGTATTTTTAGCCATATTCATTTTTAGGGTTTAGTTCTCCTTTAAATGGGTGGTTCACCTTTAAGTTAACTTTAAGTATGGCCTAGCACCTTTGCAATTGGTTTTCATTATTTATGATTTATAGTGTTTATAGAGGCTCTTTTCCAGCTTTTTCAGCTCAATGACGGCTGCTCCCTGAGGCTGCAATTGTATTGTTATTGCTACTTTTAATTACTTATCTTTCTATGCAGGCCCACTGACTGGTTACTTGGGTAAATAAGTTAGCTGCTGAAATACCAGCTGCTGAACAAAAAACTATAAAGAAAAAAAAGAAGACCAACTGAAAATTGTTTCAGAATATCAATGTCTGCATACAGACATATCCAGTACACAGTCTTGATACGGATTAGGATCTCCACCTGCTTTGTATGTTAGCGCAACGTGAGCAGGGGATTCTCCCTTGTGTTTCACCCATGTTAAATCTTTCATAACTGCTGCATCTTTTATCCGCCACGAATCAGTTTATTTTTGTTGCCTTTAATTTTGCATGGGGTTGGGGAAAGGGATCCATTAAGGCTGAATCCCAGTTCTGTAGGGGAGTAATGAGAGGAAGAAGTGAATAAACAAGGCAAAGCACAAATAAACTGAATGCCTATGAACGAATGCATTGTCCCACTCTGACATGCAGTGATCCCATTTCTCCCAGAATAAAATGTAGTTGCTTTGTCACCTGCGGGTGAGGAATATCCGTGGGCAACACAACATTACATGTGTTATTGCCCTAAGGGGGTACAGCGATTTGTTCCACTTAATAAATGGGTCACAAGATATGTGATTGTCTAAAAGCCTAAATTCTGACTCTGCTTAAATTAAACGCAGATAAATTATTTATTCACCATGTTTCAGCTCATAACGAGTCTCAAGGAGGCATAAACACACATGCAAAATTTAAATACAGATATTATCCAGAATGCTCGGGACCTGGGGCTTTCCGGATAATGGGTCTTTCCGTAATTTGGATCTTCATACCTTAAGACTGCTAGAAAATCACGTAAACATTAAATAAACCCAATTGGCTTATTCTACTTCCAATAAGGATTAAATATATATTAGTTTGGATCAAGTACAAGCTACTGTTTTATTATTATCAATAAAAAGAAAATCACTTTAAAAAATTGCATTATTTGATTATAATGGAGTCTATGGGAGACGGCCTTTCCGTAATTTGGAACTTTCTGGATAACGGGTTTCCAGATAACGGATCCCATACCCGTACCATATACTGTGCCCTTACAGAGGTTTAAGGAACCCATTATTTATACAAGTGAACCCAATTTAGAATCCTGTCACCATATAAAGTTTGGAGGCTGAGGTTCGATGGAACTATAAGTACAAGTATGGAATGTGTTATTCAGAATGCTCGGGACATGGGGTTTTCCTGATAATGGATCTTTCCATAATTTAGATTTCCATACCTTAAAGGGCATGTCAAGTCTAAAATAGAATAAGGCTAGAAATGCTGTATTTTGTATACTAAATATAAACATGAACTTACTGCACCACAAGCCTAATCAAACAAATGATTTATGCTTTCAAAGTTGGCTACAGGGGGTCACCATCTTGTAACTTTGTTAAACATCTTTGCAAGACTAAGACTGTGCACATGCTCAGTGTGGTCTGGGCTGCTTAGGGATCGTCATAAACAAAGCTGCTTGAGTTTTTAATGGCTGAGAAGTAAGGCTCCCCCTGCTGTTCATAAGTATGATTGTTTCCCTGCTCAGCAGTTAGGGACCGTCTGACAATTCCTATCCACAGCAGTAAATGAAGGGAGAATTTCACTGCATACAGTCAGGTTTCACATTTTTAAATTAAAATATATTGGAGATAGTTTTCTTTTTCATTAAAGAAAGTAAAAATGGGATTTTATTTTTTTGCCTTTACATGCCTGATAAAAAATTATTTAAACATTAATTAAACCCAATAGGCTGCCCCCCCCCCCAATAAGGATTATGAGAGATGACCTTCCCGTAATAAAGAGCTTTCTGGATAACAAGTTTCCAGATAGCCTATAATATGTCATATCTTCATATTTCACATTAACTAATGAGAAACACATGTTGAAATAATTTCTTACATGTTGGAATATGCTGGCGCTTTATAAATACCAGTATGGGATCCGTTATCCAAAATGCTGGGGAACTGGGGTTTTCTGAATAATGGATCTTTCCATAATGTGGATCTTCATGCCTCAAGTTTACCAGAAAATCACATAAACATTAAATAAACCCAATAGGCTGGTTTTGCTTCCAATACGGATTAATTATATCTTAGTTAGGATCAAGTACAAGGTATGGTTTTATTATAACAGAGAAAAAGGAAATCATTTTAAAAAATGTGTATTATTTGGATCCAATGGAGTCTATGGAAAACAGGCTTTCCGTACTTCAGAGCTTTCTGGATAATGGGTTTCCAGATAAAGGATCCCATACCTGTACCTGTTATTATTAATAATAATAATGATACGGGTATGGGATCCATTATCCAGAAAGCTCAGAATTACGGTATTTCTCATAGACACCATTTTTATCAAATAATTCACATTTTATAAACAAGTAGCTTGTACTTAATTCTTTTTTTTGTACACTTAAGATATGGAGATCCAAATGTCAGATTATCCAGAAAACCCCAAAGGTCCTAAGCATTCTGGATAACAGGTCCCATAGCCATAATTATAATACTACTACTACTACTAATAATAATAATAATATTAATAATAATAATAATATAGTTTGATGAGCATCACTGCCTGAAAACATTTTGTAAATCTGTGTATACAAATATTAAAGCAGGGAATGCTTTGCACGCAAGTGTAACATTTTTGTCCCTGAGCAGTAACATTTTTCCAGCCCGTCATGACATTTTATAATTTGCATGTTTATATCTGCATCTGTCGTGCTTTGATAAGATTTTGAGTCCAAAGGCTGTCATATGTGTAATACCCCTGCCAGAATGTTCTCAATGACCTTAGCCGGGCTAATTTGCAAGCAAGGGATATGGGTAAAGCAATATACAGACCTTGGGCCCTTATTTACGTATAATATTGGAGATTTTCTCTTGAGAAGATGGGTTTTCCTATTTATGATATCTAAAGGAAATTGGAGCTAGAGGGCCTTTATCTTATAGCGAGAAAGAAGGGCCCCAATAATGTTTCTGGCAGGGATCTCTATGTTTTACCCATTAACGTTCACGCCCATCTGCTGTGATGGCAGAGTGCCCAGTTTCAAGGTGTCATTCAAAAAATAGCTGCTGCCTGTAAGCCAACCAATCCCCGTCATTGCTCAATTTAACTTCCTATGTCTTGTGCTTAAATAATGTATCACATACAAAGAGCACTGAATGAGAATATTGAAACTATAACAGTTGATTTAGCTCAGATCACACATCTTTGCCTATTTGCTCCATAAACAAGGACCATATCTTCTGTTTCACATATTATAAATGTGCAGGGATAGGAATGATGGGGGCTTTTGAGATTCTTTGCCTTTCTTGTGTTATAACGTTTTGAGGTTGGCTTATTCATCTGGGCTTTAAACAGTAATGTAAGGTTAATAGCACATGGGACCTTTTGGGTGGCTTTATAAATAACCCAACGGTGACACCAAAGCACCAACTGCTCCCTATGGAAATCACTTGTACCAGAGCTTGTCAGGCGACAGTTTTCTGAATTCATTTAATCAGCTGAGATCCCACAAACACTTACCAGGAAATCTCAGTGTAAGTTGAGTTTGTGCTCTTTGGCATCAAATTTAGGTTACTTAGTGTTGGAAGAGGCCCACGTGCCATCTTGTCACCAGGACTCCCAAAACCTTCAGAAAATTAAGTTTGGTTCCTGGTCTGGAGGACCGGCCACCTCCAAATATTTAGTAACCAAACATCAACACAATATTTGTGTTTTACATAGACAGTCCATAGATTGAAAGGAAATCACAATAGTCTACCGCAGACTCATAGGAACTATTTTCCATCCTCCCTTAGGCTCATAGAGTCATTCCTCCCCTCCCTCACCTTGTTTTAGTGTGAAATTATGGATTCTTGGACTTGGAAGTCCTTCAGCTTTGCAAATTTGTATACCACCCTCTATGGAAAGCTGAAAGAGACCCACACACTCCCAAATCCTTTAAAAAATTAAGCTTGGTTCCTGCTTTAGAGGGTCGGCCACCTCCCAATCTTTAGTAACCATACATCAATACAATATTTGTGTTTTTCATAGACATTCCATAGATTGAAAGGAGACCACAAAAGTATACCTCTAACTCGTATAAACCATTTTACATCCACCTTAGGCTCAAAGGGTCATTCCTACCCTCCCTTGTCTTATTTCTTTTTGAAATGATAGATTCTTGGACTTTGAAGTCTCTCAACTTTCCAGAGAAACTGTGTACCGCCCTTTAGGGAAAGTTGATGGGCTCTAAATCCCAGAATCCATTCACAATAGCAAAAGGTGAGGCTGAATGACTATTTGAGCCTAAGGGGGAATTGAAAAGGGGTCCTACACGTTGGAAACAAACTATCAGGGTACAGATACCATTCATTCACAGTTTTACATAAGCTTAACTGAATGGGAGTATTTTGCCCTTTATTCCAGAGAGACCAAAACCAAATGTCAAATGTGTTTTATAATTTAGTAAATGTGATTTATCATGTAGGAAAGAAAATTTCAGCCCCTTTGCTTCCGTATAGGCAGAATTTCCATCAAGGTCAGACTGATGGAGAAAATCCGCTCCCCTGCCTGTGCTTCCCTGGCAAATATTTGAAATAAAGTTATGTTTATATGACCCTGGTAGTGATGTGCGGGCTGGCCCGATACCCGTAGATATCCTGCTCCCCTGGCCACTAGGGATGTAGCGAACGTCGGAAAAAAAGTTCGCGAACATATTCGCGAACTTGCGCAAAAATGCGAGCGGTTCGCGAACGGTTCGCGAACCCCATAGACTTCAATGGGAAGGTGAACTTTAACATCTAAAAAAGACATTTCTGGCCAGAAAAATGATTTTAAAGTTGTTTAAAGGGTGCAACGACCTGGACAGTGGCATGCCAGAGGGGGATCAAGGGCAAAAATGTATATGAAAAATCTGCCTGTGTGTGCTTGGAAGAGATAGTGTAGGGGGAGAGCTGTTAGTGATTTCAGGGACAGATGATAGTAAGTTTGCTGGCTAGTAATCTGCTTGATACTGCTCTGTATTGGAACAAAAAAATAAATAAAAAAAAAAAAGCAGTCCTTACAAGGACTACTGTTATTGCAGCAGTCAGCAGATGAGATCAGAAGCAGGACAGCTGCCCACTGCAGCTACATACAGAGCACTGCAGTAGAAGGTAGATTACTAGCCAGCAAAGCTACCTAAGCTTAAATGTCCCTCAAACCCCTGCAGACTTCTGTCCCTCCAATAACAGAGCAGTATCAACACGATTACTAGCCAGCAAACTTTCAACTGTCCCTGAAATCACTAACAGGCAGCAGCTCTCTCCCTACACTATCTCTTCAGCACACACAGGCAGAGTGAAAAAAACGCTGCAGGGCTTCGGTTTTTATAGGGAAGGGGAGTGGTCCAGGGGAGAGCTTCCTGATTGGCTGCCATGTACCTGCTGGTCTGGGGTGAGAGGGCAAAAAAAAGCGCCAACAATGGCGAACCCAAAATGGCGAACGTCGCGCGACGTTCACGAACTTCCGGCGAGCGCGAACACCCGATGTTCGCGCGAACAAGTTCGCCGGCGAACAGTTCGCGCCATCTCTACTGGCCACCACCTTACACTGCCGGCTTCCAACTTCCGGCTTCCGTTTTTATAGTTGCGCGATTGCTTGTCCCCCCCCCTTTTGTGACATCATTGGAGGGGGGGCAGGGGTCTATAAAAGGAACCGGAAGTTGGGCACGGGTGGACGCAGGTGGAGGTAGGGTTTGTGTCAGGTAAAACTCGACTCGCACATCACTAGACCCTGGAGATCGTAAGGAGGCCTTTAAAGTTAGAGCCCCTGCTCGGGGCCGAATTAGACTAAGTGGCACCCCGAGGCCCACATGGTCCCAGTGCTGGCCGCTTCCACTCGCCTCCGACCCCTGTTGCCACAGGTTCCTAGCGCTTCTAAAGCACAGAAGCACTGGGGAGCTTTGTGTCCCCAATGTGCTTAAGAATGTGGCTGACAGGCATGCCGCCACCTAAGATTTCGCTGCCCTAGGCCCAGGCCTTTGTCCGGGCCTGGCCCTGCTGCCCCAATCCGACACTGAATGACATTTATTAAAGCACATTGCACATGCATAACTGTTTAAATATAATGCTAATACGTAAAAGAGAAGCTGTTCCCTCAATGACATTAGTGGAAAGATGTCTGTTCCTCTCTGTATAGAAATATTTATAATGTATCACAGGTCAGGAAGAAGAAACCCTTTTATATAGTCCTTTAGATAAGGTCCCTTATTGCAAATGTAGTCTTTAGTTATGCACATAAAAGCCCTTCAGTGATTGCTAATGCGACAGCAGCATATTTTGCCAATTTATTTAAATACCTTTTTTTTGTTGTTAATGAATACATCTGGGATAAACGCCTATCCCTGTACCACTCAGTCGCTCTTTGAAAATCCCATCTGCTGCTTCTGAAAACTTTCTGACAGTATTCCTGTTACAGGGACTAAAAAAAAAGCGCAAATTTACCAAGCATAAAATTCGTAATCAAACCAACCAGAAAACTTTAATCCCTCTCCTGGCCTTGCTACCTTATGATTGGGCCAAAAAGATCCATACAAGTACAGCTTGGGGATCCTAGAGTCTTACTTGTGCACAAACTTCTGCAGTCAATCTATGGGTCTATCAATTAAAATGTTCCAGTACGTGCTTAGGTGATAAATGCTTTTTTTCTACTTTTTTGTTTTGTCTGAGTTTTAGAAGATACAATATAGCTGTTACCTGGAATGATTTGGGTTGTTTTTCTTTAGTTTGTTCCCTTTCTTTATATACATTTATATTTTTACATCTTGCACATTTTATCAGCCTCTGGTCAAATATGCCAGTATCAAACCCTTCTTGCGAAGGAACCCGGGGACGTATTTGAAGCTTTAGAATACTCATTTCCAGCTCTTGCCTTTGAATGAGATTTGTCCTTGGTCAAAACACATCACTTATTCTATTTTTATAAACTCCTGAAGAAGAAATTAAAATGTGGATGCGTTTAAGGTTGAAGTGGCTACATCATTTGATGTTTGGGAAACAGGTAGAGACTTTCTTTTGTAGGTCCCTGGTGCCTTCAGAATGTAGCCCGAGGCTGTTTTTGGTGTATACCAAGATATTGGGCTTTGGGAGCACTAACAAGCTCTGTCAAGCCTGTTTCAAAACCATCTCATAAACAAAGATCCTGAGGGAAATTGTTCTCAACCAGGCACACTTCCAAGGATCGAATCCTCAGATGTTCGATTTTTCTAAAGTGTAAAAGAGAAAAAAATGTGTGAGCTGGGTCAAAGTTATCTGTAGCCAAAGAATGAAATGATACATTGGACAGAAACAGCATTGTGGAACAATAATAGGAACAGTAACCATACAGAGCATCTAATACAGGGGAAGGTATAGGCAAGACACAAATGTATTGTCTCTTTTTATCTGTAGAGTCTATGAGAAAACTGAAAAAGTTGTGTTTGTTCCTTCTATCCCTGCCCCTATCCCTGTTTCATCAGTTCTGTCATATCTCTAATGTTGTCAGAATTCGATCAGAACATAGATACCCATAGTAAGACAAATTTTGGATCAGGTTAGATGGATAATAGGGCAAAGTCAGAAACAATGCAAATCTCCCTCTGTCCCCTTCCTCCCCGCTAGTACATGCCTTCTTCATGAGGGTTATTTCTACATGCGGCTGTGATTGGGGCAGGGTGTAGGTCAGGAAGCAGCACAATTTGAAAAAGATTGACGCCAATACCTTGTCTGCTGCAAATGGGGGGTTCCCAATCTTTATTCCATGGTGCTCTTGACACTTCACAGTGATCAAACGTTTCGGGACCACATGGCCCTTCCTCAGTGGTCACTGGCAGACAAGGTATTGGCGTCAATCTTTTTCAAATTGTATATTACTGGCAAGTGGCTAGGCCAGGGCCTCTACCGAATCCCCTAATTAAACTTTCATACGCAGGAAGCAGCACAGACAAGAAGCAGTTCTGCAGTCCATTGGGAGCAGGTCTGGGTCATGGATACATGAGGGCTGGAGTCCATCGTGTCCCAGACTTTAGGTTCTATCTGAATCCATCACTACACAATGCTGAAAGTAATGTTGCATTCATGAGGGGTGAAGGGAAGCAGTTAGGCTTCCTACTCCCACTCACTACCCATCCCCTACCAGTGTAAGGTGCAGAATGTAGCAAGACCCCAAGGGCATAAGTGTATCTCATTTTAAAATACTCCTTTTTGTCTTGAAGAACCATTTCTTTTATGATGGTCCAACGGGGACTCATTTGACTGGGAGGCTACTGAGTAGTGAAGGGCTAAGAGAAGAAGCACAGGTGAAGATATAACAAATGTGACTTCCCATCAGCACATCCGAAGTACAGACCAGCTATTCCACTGCAACTGGAAGTGTTATCAACATAAAAGAATTAAGGAACTTCTTAATTATATTTCTAATTAAATCATCTAAGTCTGCATCCAGAAAGAACTACAGTCTTTTTCTGAGTTCTAATCTTTTCTTTGTTGTCATTGTCTATTATTCCCATGCCTAATTCCAAGCAGGTATGGAAATGTTTAAATACCCGTGAATGTTGCAGAGATGATCATCATGTAGGAACAGATTGTACTGTAATTTAGCATAAGTTAACCTTCAATTGCTTGTCTTTTGTGCATCAGTTTTTTTGTATCCATTAGTCTAAGGAGAGAACAGTTGAGTTGACTTGGCAACGACAACAAATGTTTTACCCAGAGCATTTGTCATGATCGCACGTGACTGAGTGTTGTCAGTACAGAAGAGAGAAATATGGATACACTTGTACACGTGTCAGATGTTCAGCGCTTTGTTAGGGACCCGACCGCCAAGGATTTTATATTGTTGAAGAACAAACTGGTTCATAAGGATAATAGGGAGAGCCATAAAATGCATCACAGAATGAAGATATAACCTGTGCTCAGTTAGAGGTTACACAAGCCTTTATTCATCCTGTTTCAATCAATAAGTTCAGCTCTTATTAAATAGTAGAGCATGCTAAACTCTTCCTAGAATAGGGAAAGTCCTTGACTCTACCTACTATAATAATGGGCTAAAGAGTGTCCTGTAACAAAGGCAGTTGTCATTTCAAGTAGGATCACAATGGACTCTCTGGCAAACCGGCAGGCAGGTATTTGGGAAACAGAAAGGAAACTGGCTGTAGGGTAAACTGAAGGTATACACTTGTCAAGGCTGAGAGAAAATACTGGCACAAGCAGCAAATCATTATTAGCCTGGCCTTGAGACAGAGCCACCTTCTTGGCTGTAAGAGCAGTTCTTTGTTTTCTTGTACAATAAAAATATATCTCTGGGGACTCAGGGTTCTGATTTTTTTGTTAGTTCACAATCCACGGAGCTAATGTCAAATAAACTTTTGTCTTTTACCTTAAGTGATCTGCAACTGCTGAATTTCCACAACACTGACATGGCACATGCAAGTCCAAAGTTCAAAACAAAGGGGGTAAACGGGGTACAAGATTCAGAGTCCAGGCGAAGGTTCAGGGCTGGCAGAGTACAGGCAGACACAGATTAAGAACATGGGTACAGGAGCAAGGTGAAAACCAGAAATATAGGTACAGGAGCACTTACTATGGGCAGAGTTGCCAACAGGAAACTCAAAAAATGTCCCATTGTTGACTGTGGTTTTCATTTTGTTTGTTTGTTTGTTTTGGTTTTAATGTTATGCTGACATCACATCCTGGTGTCTAGTGGTCATGCCTTGAGGGATCAGCAATGTCATCACAGAGCGCTGGACCAGCTAAACACTACAGCAGCATATCAATGTGTTGGAAGCAGGGGAATTACTGCTTTAGTATATTGCTAATATATTAAAATGAGACATTTTGGTTGAGCGCTAGTGTTTCCCTTACCTTTAAAATACAGCCCTGATGCTGCTTAATGACAGGCACAAGCCTTAAGTATTGCTATTAAAGGACATGTAAAGCCTACATTTAATTACCATGTATGTAAATTTGGAATATCTTCTCCACCCAAGCCACATAATTGTACTGCGTATACCCCCTCCATTTGCCAGCATCATCACATTTTCCTAAAACAAACAGCAGCTTTTACCCAATGGCCATTTTTCCTCTGACACATCATCAATAACATTGACATCTGCAAACAGGACATGTATGCTGTATAGTTCATGCAATGCAGAATACAGGGTTACACAGGCACAACATAATTTGATTAAAACGTTCTGCTGGGGTTGAGCACTGTAACGGTTAAGCTGAGCTCAGGAGAGGTGGTTAAAAGAAAAAAAATAGGAGCAGACAGCTAGAGTTTCTATAGGAATTAGCAATGCTATCTTTGCATTGGTTGTCAGACTTGAGGGTGTGTTTACTAATCTGAGCTGAGAAGAACTGAGCATGCTCATTAGCCAACAGCCAAAGTAAATTCCTGAGGGATGGGGCAGATAGGGTTAGAGGAGGAGAAGGCATTCTAAGTGATTAAGGAGTTTCTGCAGCCTTACTGTTAACCTTTTAACAACCAGAATGGCAGGTATCTAAAGATTTTAAAGAGCCTTTTGTGTGTGTGTGGGGGGAGGGGGGTTACATGTCCTTTAAATTGAAGAATGATGGGAGTTGCAGTCTTGCAACATTTCAGTGGAACAACGTTACTATGGAACGTCTATGTCCCCTTTAAATAGGAAGCAAAAAATTGGCTCATTGCATTCAGAGCAAACTACTGCTATGCAAATCTATGACAAATGGCTTTAATTGTATTCACATTGAATAAAGTTGAGATCTAAAAGGTCAGCGTTAATACAGGAGAATTCCCCAGAGGTAAACACAGAGCTCTGAGTTGAACTCCCATTCATCACAAGTTATCATCTAATTAGTCCCCACAATGGCACAGTGATAGACAGTGACCTAAACAATGCTATTGATTGATTATTAGCTTCGTATCTATCATATATCCCCAGTCATCAGCCTGTCACTCGCTGGCAAGAACCGGTGCCGTGCATCAGCAGAATTCAGTGGCCGCGGTGATGGATGAATTTCTTATAACAGATTGTGTACTGGGCTGCACTTGGGACTGGAGAAGCATCACAAACAATAGAGGGGGGAAGTCACTAATGACCCATTTGCCAGGATTTGAATCAGAGTAAGAAACAAGTTGCTATGAAGTTGCTAATTCATTGTTCTTGTCACTTCTAATTAACAGGGCAAGAGTGTGTGAGGCTGAGCCCCTGAGATAGATTGTCAGACAACTCTAGCCCATTTCATTGCTATTAACACCACCTTTAGAGAAGTCATTATATTTAGAGTTAATTTGTTTCAGTTATATTCAAAACAAACCCTATATACCATATTTGCTGCCCCCAGTGCACCTGCCACTAGTGATTCATGGGTCCAAAAACATAACCCAACCTACAGTCATGTTTTTTATCTATAACCCAAACACTCTGGTAGCATCACCATGGATGACCACCATTGATGTCCCCAAGGAGGAGATCAGACGCTGGAGAAAGACAGAGGGGCCTAATGTAGCAGGCCCAGACATCTGGAAACACAACCCTCCCAAACTTGAGCAAACAGACCCCCTTTAAGGGCTGCCACCCTGTATTACAAATACTTTTCTATACACTATTGTTGTGACCCTGGCCTGTCCATTTAAGCCCTTTAAATCTTACCCCTTTTTTTCAAGTACAGAAGATAAAAGGCGGAGAGCACTTTTCTCTTGTTCAGGTGCATGATGAAGGCTGATGTAGCGGATACATGTTGTGCAGGACTTTCTGCAAATAAAGAAATGTGATTTTAAAACAAGAGAAAAGTGCTCCCCGGCTTTTATCTTCTGTACTTGGAATCTTTTGCACTCCGGCACGGGGTTTGTAGTCCGTTGAGAAGCACAAATATACACATGACTAAATGAAGGACAACCCTTATTTTGTTTGATACCCCTTTTTTTCCCCAATCTGTCCTAAAGCCACCCATGATCCACCCATTGTAATTGCTCTATCCCAGGGATCCCCAACCAGAGGCTCATGAGTAACATGTTGCTCACCGACCCATTTGATGTTGCTCCCAGGGGCCTTAAAACAGGTGCTTAATTCTTGACTTGTAGGAACATTTTTAATATACAAAGACCATGTGGACGACCAAAAAAATCCTTCTGCACATTGCCAGTCCACATGGTGCTACCAAATAGCCAACCAGTGCCCTTATGTGGCATTCCCTATGAGTTTTTTTTGCATGCTTGTGTTGCTCCTCAACTCCTGTGACTCATGAGTAAAAAAGGTTGGGGATCCCTATTCTATCCCCTCACACCATCTTCCCCTTTATGTCACCACCGGCCTACCCACCACAGTTTGGGCACTGGGATATTTTCAAAAGGTGACAACCCTACCCCCATTGTGATCCAATCTCACCTAAAGCACGGCTCTCCAAAACATCCATGCATCCCTATCCGGCATCATCTCTGTGGCCCTAGCTTCACCTGGCAGCACTGCATTCTCTAGGGGTGGCACATAGATTTAGCACTCCCCTACCTTCACCACTATTCAGGATGTGCAAAGCACAATGACCAAAGTACATAAGGGGGCGCTGTACTTAATGCCTACTCAATGCAGAATCAGAAGCAAGAAAACCTAAGCACAGTTCCTTTATTTGTAGTGTTTGAATGAATAATTCTTTAGCTGCTTCCGCCCCTATTATAATAAATCAGGGCCAGGATCCCAATAGGGTCTTTATGACTTTTCTATACAAATTGCTACAATCTTTACATGCCAACAAAGCAACGGACTGAATTCTCTTTCTCTTTTCATATCACATTCTTTTCTTTCCTTCCAAATGCCATTGACTAATCCTCATTGACCGTAGGCACAGTCATAAAAGAAAATGTAGCGGTGAGTGGGCAGGTGTATTTATGCCAGCTGTGCGTTGTGTTTAAAGCGCCCATACAAACACACAAACTCACACACAATGCCAATGTTTCCCTTGATTGAAGGCGGCAGACTGAGAATTAACAAGGCTAAATGTACATAAACGTGCGACCACAACAACAAAAAAATATCCGATTTTCCCCCCTCTTCTCCCTAGCGTTGTTTTTTTTCCCCTGTCCTTTTCAGCGTTCACAATTGCTTAAGTCTGAAAGATCTCCCGGTTTGTTCTTTATTGATTGGTATTATAGTGAATGTAAGTAACTGTAATTTTATTAAGCTCCCGCCGGGGCATCTTCCCGTTGCCAGCTGCAGGAACAACCTGTACCGCTCCGAATTTAGAAAACATTGATCCTTTCGTCAGTGGGGTTTAATTAAATGAGGGCAGGGGGGGCACAACAGGTGTAGAGCTTTGAATCGGGCTGTTAGTTAGACACAAACGAGGGTTTGATGGGACAGGAGCGGTTATAGGCGAGAGACGTAATGCACTATTGCCTGAACAATCTATTTGTCTGCCTCAAGTGATCTGCCTGGCTTTGTCTGGGAAACAAGCAATCCAATATATATTAAAGATCACCAGTATCTGCTTATATCCTCTATGTCCTATGTGCAGTAACTGCTTGCCTGCTGCAGCCATCCCCAAACTAGAAACAAAAGCATTTCAGTTCCCTGGGTATGGGATCCGTTATCCACAAAACCGTTATCCAGAAGGCTACCTCCCATAGGCTCCATTGTATGCTAATAATTAAAATTTTTAAAACCTTTTTCTCTCTAATAGTAAAACTGTACCTTGTACTTGATCCCAACTCAAATACAATTAATCCTCATTGGAGGCAAAACACATCTATTGGTTTCATTTAGGGACTTATTTATCAAAGGTCGAGTTTTTTTTTATAGCTCGAATGAATTCTAATGAACTCACAACTCTTATTTAAAAAAACCTGAATGGGAAAAACCTGATTCTGCATTTTTGAGTCCCGAAACACAATAACTAACATTTTCGTGGAAAACACAAATCAAACCTTACTAAATCTGCTCCCTAATGTTGACTATGTTTTAATTATTGAAAATCCAAATTCAAAAATACACCATCTCAAACCTGTCGGTATGTAGAAGTCAATGGCAGATGACTTGAAGTTGTTTCTTGACATTGTGATCTGTGCTGGATAATCTGATTAAGTCAGGGTTTTTGTTTGATTATCTGAAAAAGTCTAGTTTTCATGGAGACAATTTGATAAGGTCGAGTTTTCAGAGCGTCAATTGTACGATTCGAATTGACGCACTGATTTGTTGCAGCGTTTTTTCCCTCCGACTTTCTTTGACAAATCAGTTTGATTTGTGGATGGGAGTTAAGTCGACTTTGTTTTAATGTATGCAGTGTTGTATGCAGGATAGTAGTTTGATAGTAAAGCTGTGGGGGTAATGCAGCAATATAAATATCAGATTGTGTGTTTAAAGGGCATGTAAAGGCAAAAAAATAAAAACCCATTTTTACTTTCTTTAATGAAAAAGAAACCTATCTCCAATATACTTTAATTAAAAAATGTGTACCATTTTTATAAGAAACCTGTCTGTATGCAGTGAAATTCTCCCTTCATTTACTGCTGTGGATAGGAATTGTCAGACAGTCCCTAACTGCTGAGCAGGGAAACAATCATACTTATGAACAGCAGGGGGAGCCCCCATCTTACTTCCCAGTCATGCAGAACTGAAGCAGCTTTGTCTGTTTCCCTGTTTTGATAATTTATGTTGATCCCTAAGCAGCCCAGATCACACTGAGCATGTGCACAGTCTTGGTTTTGCAAAGATGTTTAACAACGTTACAAGATGGTGACCCCCTTTAGCCAACTTTGAAAGCATAAATCATTTGTTTGATTAGGCTTGTGGTGCAGTAAGTTCATGTTTATGTTTAGTATACAAAATACAGCATTTCTAGCCTTATTCTATTTTAGACTTCCTTCCCCCTTTAAAGGGGTTGTCCACCTTCAGGTTAACTTTCAGCATGTTATAGAATGTCCCATTCTTAGCAATGTTTCCTCTGGTCTTTATTCTTTAAAAATATTTTATAGCTTATGAATTACTTGCCTTTCCTAAGCCTTTCAGATGGGGGTCACTGACCCCTTCAGCCAAAAACCTATCGCACAATGAGGCTTCAGTTTCATTGTTATTAAAAATTGTATTACTTATCTTTATATTCAGGCCCCCTTCTTTTTAGTTTCTGAACACTGTGCCTAGTTGCTTGGTTAAATTGATCCCTAGCAATCAGATTGCTATTGAAATGCCATACTAAGGAGCCGCTGAACAAGAAGCCAAATAAAGCCCAAGTGTAAATTGTCTTAGAATATTTCTAAAAGTTCATTTAAAGGTGAACAATCTTTTTAACACAACAGGATGGTACCAGTAATGCTCTAAATCATATTTGACCAACTTTGGCCTCCAGCTGTTGAAAGACTTTAGTGTGTTGATTCTGATTGGATTAAAAATAACAAGGCTCATTTACCAATTCTGGGCAAATTAGCCTCAGTGCAGTAGATGAAAGCTAGATGCTTGGGGCTAGTGCAATGAAGCAAAGTTGCCCAGTGTTAGTTAATGAGCCCCGTTGAGCCTAGTTTATAGAATCTTGCCTCAGGCCCCACCACTACTAAGGAAGTCCTATAAATTGCATCAAGTCAACAAGCAGGAGAGGTAATCTTGCTTCTGCGAATGCTTAGGGGCTCTGCCAACAACAGTTGTTCCAGAATCCTAGAACAGGGGTTAATTGAAAACAAATATGGGAACATCAGATTCAGCTAATCACTCTAATCAAATACATGGAATCTTTATCCATGTACCTACTATTGGTTGTAGGCAAATTCCAACTATTGAGGATCAAGCTGGACACATCTGTGATATCTCCCCCCCGTGGTATTCAAAACCTCCAAAAGACCATTCCCTGTTCTTACTGAAGGAAATTATTACATTAATAAAACGAGCCCAGGCAGAAAACTGCACATCCAGCTCCTTCTACTTCTACATGCACACTAATGCCTTTAATTAAATCTTACACCATCACATTCATTAAAAGAGACTTATAAAGATTAATCTTTCTTGCTGTCGCACGTACGGTCACTGCACAATTAGGATACAGAAAAGGTTAAAGTTATGCTGCTGCATGCAAGTTTGTAATCAGCAGATGTTCCTCTCATGCCTTCTGTTCTGTGCCTTCAAATTAGCTGTTGACGGTGTTGTCCAATGCAGAATTCCCTAGTAATCTGAAAAGAGTTTGTTTTATCCCAATTATGTGTGTATGGTCTCTGAACTGAGGGGGCTTGGAGCAGTGGCCTGGGGGACAGCCATATGGGGTTAGTGGGTGTGGGGTCATTCTTCCACTTTGCAGCGTTGGTAAGGCCTCATCTAGAATAGAGAAGGTACAGAGAAGGGCAACTAAGCTGGTAAAAGGTATTGGAAATCTTAGCTATGAGAAAAGACTGGCCAAATTGGGGATGTTTACACTGGAGAAGAGGTGCTTAAAGGGTAATATGATAACAGAAGATAAACAGTTTGTGCAGGCAGCAGCAGGCTTGGAACAGTGCCGGGCCAAGTTGACTGGGCGCCCTAGGCAACCCAGCCAACAATGTCGCCCCCCTCGCGCATGCGCAGAAGGAGGAAGAGAGTGCACATGCGCAGAAGAGCGGCGAGGCCGCGCCATTGCGCAAGCATGAGACATCGCAAGAGACGGTGAAGCGAGAGTGCCCATGTGCAAAAGAGCGTGTATATGTGTGTGCCTGCCATGTACATGTGTGTGTTTTACTTAGTATAACTGATTTTGCATTTGTGTGTTTGGACCAAACCCAGATATCTTTGTGCTGCTGCAAAATGAATTGTGTATTATTGTGTGTGTTTGCCAAGTATTGTCACAATTTCTCTACTTGTGCAACTGTGCCTGTTACATCTGCTTTTGTTGATGCCTTTATAGCCCTATATGTTTGTGTGTATGTGTGTACAGTCTTTATTTGTGTGTTTGAGTGTGTGTGTGTGTAAATGGGTGTGTGTATGGGTGTGTTTGTGCACCTGTCTTAATCCCTGATTGAGTAAAGCCCATGTACACAGCTGGCAGGACCTGCACCCTATTAATTCAGCTTTAAAACTGGCACTGTATCTATCCAGCCTTGTTTTCTAGTGGCATCATTTATTGAACTGGCACCATTGTTATTGGCACTATATTAATTCTGGTGTGTTTTCTGGTTTGTTATAAATATTATTCTGCACTGTGTTGTGGGGGATTCTTTATTGAATTGAGACCATGTTTACACTGTGAGGTATATAGGTCTATTATACACAGAGCTGGCCCTATTACCACATGGAGACAATTTACACAACACTGAAACTCTATTCTGGGGCATTACGTGTCAGATTGGCACTGCACTGAATGTGCTTGCATAACGTGCCATTTGACTATGAAACAAGTAATTGAGTTTATAGCTGTAATTAACCTTCCCAAACCATAACATCACCCCCTGGCTGTGCCTGCACCACTACTGTAGCTCCCAGCACCCCTAGTGTGTAAAGCACCAAATGAATGTCTTCTCTGAATAATGCAAGTGTTTTCTTTCACATGTGTGTCTATCTCATGCTAGTGCCACACGTGATGTTTATTGGCTTCAACCCACTTACTTATGTCTCTGCAATGAGAGGGCACTGTTTCAGCCTGGGTAAATATACACAGAATGGGATTCAGCACAAATGCATGTTTTCAATCCAAAATCTGCTTTGTGTGTCTGCACCCAGTCCAACACTGTGCCTGTCAATGAAGAGGCAAAAGTGAGTGGTTTCCAGCAGATCATTTGTTTCTCACTAGTCTGAGACTGTAAGTGTGTGAGTCAATGCAAGTGTGGATGTAAGAAAAACTACGGTTACTGAACATTGCATCTGATACCCTGGGTTTTTTACGTCGTCTGGATCAACTAGCAGTTAAGCAGGTTATATATAGACTTAAAAGGTTGAACTTGATGGACGTGTGTCTTTTTTAAACCTCATTTTCTATGTTACTATGTAGATTGCTGAAATTGCAAACCGGAGAGCGGCTGAATAGAGAGCTCACTAACTCAAAAACACAAATAATAAAAAATGAACAACAATTGCAAATTGTCTCAGAATATCATTATCTACATCAGGGGTCCCCAACCTTTTTTTACTCGTGAACCACATTTAAATGTAAAAAAGAGTTGGAGAGCAACACAAGCATGGAAAAGTCCATGGGGATGTCAAATAAGGGCTGTTATTGGCTGTTTGGTAGCCCCTATGTGGACTGCTTGGCAGTACATCTGGATTTTATACAACCAAAACTTGCCTTTAAAGGGCATGTAAAGTCTAAAATAGAATAAGGCTAGAAATGCTGTATTTTGTATACTAAATATAAACATGAACTTACTGCAGCACAAGCCTAATCAAACAAATAATTTATGCTTTCAAAGTTGGCTACAGGGGGCTGTCATCTTGTAACTTTGTTAAATATCTTTGCAAGACTAAGACTGTGCACATGCTCAGTGTGATCTGGGCTTCTTAGTGATCGTCATAAACAAAGCTGCTTGAGTTCTGCATGGCTGGGAAGTAAGGCGGGGGCTCCCCCTGCTGTTCATAAGTATGATTGTTTCCCTGCTCAGCAGTTAGGGACCATCTGACAATTCCTATCCACAGCAGTAAATGAAGGGAGAATTTCACTGCATACAGTCAGGTTTCTTATAAAAACGGTACACATTTTTTAATTAAAATATATTGGAGATAGGTTTCTTTTTCATTAAAGAAAGTAAAAATGGGACTTTATTTTTTTGCCTTTACATGCCCTTTAACCCTTTCCCTGCCAGCCGTTTTGTCCTAGATGCGAACATCTACTGCCAAGCAGTTTTTAGATATTTTGCACTCTTTCACTTTAAGGGCCTTTCCTGGGGTGGTCTTTTAGTTAACCCAGGAAAACAATATATTGTTTTTTTCAGGACAACCTGAACTTTCACAATATGCAAGAATTTTGGTGTAATTCTACTTCTCTAATAAAATATTGGCTTCTAAGTGTCAAATAAAATGAAAAAAATCATGTTGCACGAAGAACAATCACATATATCAGAAACATCATTCATTTTATGTACGAGAACACAGCCGATTTAGAAAGGTCTATGTCTCCTGAACGGGACAATACCAAATATATATAGTTTTATGGAGATTTCTCACTTTTATAGCTCAAAATCTACAAGCAGTACACAACCAAATTTCCAAAGCAACACTCCCTAAACGGCATACTTTTGATTTCAAGGCCAAACATTCCGCTAACAGTAGGTTTACCCTAGAAAACTACCCATTACTAGAAAGAACAGATTCTGGTGAATCAAAAATGGGTAGAAATATCTTTGTACTCCAAACCACCAAGTTGCAATTGTTTCCTAAAGTTATAATGTTTTATAGAAATTGGTGAATTTTTTGAAAAATTACCTCAAAGCTTCCACTCTACAGCAACATATCTCCCACACATCATTAGGTATCAATGTAAAACACCCCAAATATAAAATCCTGGGTCCACTGAACAGTTTGATGCCCAATATGAATAGATGTACCCAAGCACGTGGCATAGGAGGCCCCAAAAGGAAGACCCCCCGTTTGTTCTGTCATTTCAGATACTGCAAAATCAACACATTTACATCGTTTTGGGGGCGGCAAAGGTAGAAAAAAGTATGTTCACCCCAGAAAACCATATATTTTCGGAAAGTACACATTCCCCTGAATCCAAATTGGGTATGCATGTCTTTCTACACCAAAGTACCAAGCGGCAAACCATTCCTAAAGTTGGTGATTTTGGCGACATTTCCAAAAATCACTTAAAAATTTCTACCCTGCAGCATCGTATTACCCACATACTTTTAGGTATCAAGACAAATCACCCCAAATATGAAAGCCTAGGGTCCTCTGAACAGTTTGATGCCCAATATGTATAGGTGTACCCAAGCAAGTGGCATATAGAGGCCTGAAAAGGAAGACCCCCATATGGTCTGTCATTTCAGATACTTCAAAATCAACACATTTACATCGTTTTGAGGGGGGCAAATGTAGAAAAAAGTAAGTTCACCCCAGAAAACCATATATTTTCGGAAAGTACACATTGCCACGAATCTAAATTGGGTATGCATGTCTTTGTACTCCAAAGTACCAAGCCGCAAATCATTCCTAAATTTGGTGATTTTGGTGACATTTCCAAAAATCACTTAAAAATGTCTACCCTGCAGCATCGTATTTCCCACATACTTTTAGGTATCAAGAGAAATCACCCCAAATATGAAAGCCTAGGGTCCTCTGAACAGTTTGATGCCCAATATATATAGGTGTACACAAGCACGTGGCATATAGGGGCCCCAAAAGGAAGACTCCCATATGGTCTGTCATTTGAGGTACTGCAAAATCAACACATTTACATCGTTTTGGGGGGGGCAAAAGTAGAAAACACTAAGTTCACCCCAGAAAACGATATATTTTCGGAAAGTACACATTCCCACGAATCCAAATTGGGTATGCATGTCTTTCTACGCCAAAGTACCAAGCCGCAAATCATTCCTAAATTTGGTGATTTTGGTGACATTTCCAAAAATCACCTCAAAATATCTACCCTGCAGCATCGTATTACCCACATACTTTTAGGTATCAAGAGAAATCACCCCAAATATGAAAGCCTAGGGTCCTCTGAACAGTTTGATGCCCGATATGTATAGGTGTACCCAAGCACGTGGCATACAGAGGCCCCAAAAGGAAGACCCCCATATAGTCTGTCATTTCAGGTACTGCAAAATCAACACATTTACATCGTTTTGGGGGGGGCAAAAGTAGAAAACAGTAAGTTCACCCCAGAAAACCATATATTTTCGGAAAGTACACATTCCAACAAATCCAAATTGGGTATGCATGTCTTTCTACGCCAAAGTACCAAGCCGCAAATCATTCCTAAATTTGGTGATTTAGGTGACATTTCCAAAAATCACCTCAAAATATCTACCCTGCAGCATCGTATTACCCACATACTTTTAGGTATCAAGACAAATCTCCCCAAATATGAAAGCCTAGGGTCCTCTGAACAGTTTGATGCCCAATATGTATAGGTGTACCGAAGCATGTGGCATATAGGGGCCCTAAAAGGAAGACCCCCATATAGTCTGACATTTCAGGTACTGCAAAATCAACACATTTACATTGTTTTGGGGGGGCAAAAGTAGAAAACAGTAAGTTCACCCCAGAAAACCATATATTTTCGGAAAGTACACATTCCCACGAATTCAAATTGGGTATGCATGTCTTTCTACGCCAAAGTACCAAGCCGCAAATCATTCCTAAATTTGGTGATTTTGGTGACATTTCCAAGAATCACCTCAAAATATCTACCCTGCAGCATCGTATTACCCACATACTTTTAGGTATCAAGAGAAATCACCCCAAATATGAAAGCCTAGGGTCCTCTGAACAGTTTGATGCCCGATATGTATAGGTGTACCCAAGCACGTGGCATACAGGGGCCCCAAAAGGAAGACCCCCATATAGTCTGTCATTTCAGGTACTGCAAAATCAACACATTTACATCGTTTTGGGGGGGGCAAAAGTAGAAAACAGTAAGTTCACCCCAGAAAACCATATATTTTCGGAAAGTACACATTCCAACGAATCCAAATTGGGTATGCATGTCTTTCTACGCCAAAGTACCAAGCCGCAAATCATTCCTAAATTTGGTGATTTAGGTGACATTTCCAAAAATCACCTCAAAATATCTACCCTGCTGCATCGTATTACCCACATACTTTTAGGTATCAAGACAAATCACCCCAAATATGAAAGCCTGGGGTCCTCTGAACAGTTTGATGCCCAATATGTATAGGTGTACTAAAGCACGTGGCATATAGGGGCCCCAAAACGAAGACTCCCCATATGGTCTGTCATTTCAGGTGCTGCAAAATCAACACATTTACATGGTTTTGGGGGGCGGCAAAGGTAGAAAAAAGTACGTTCACCCCAGAAAACCATATATTTCTGGAAAGTACACATTCCCCCGAATCCAAATTGGGTATGCATGTCTTTCTACTCCAAAGCACCAAGCTGCAAAACTTTCCTAAGTTTGGCAATTTTAGGGACATTTTCAAACATCCCCTCAAACCATCAACCCTGCCACATCGTATGTACCACATACGATTGAGTATCAAGATAGATCACCCCAAATATGAAAGCCTGGGGTCCGCTGAACAGTTTGATGCCCAATATGTATAGGTGTACCTAAGCACGTAGCATATAAGGGCCCCAAAATGAAGACCCCATATGGTCTGTCATTTCAGGTGCTGCAAAATCAACACATTTACATCGTTTTGGGGTGGGCAAAGATAGAAAAAAATACGTTCACCCCAGAAAACCATATATTTTCGGAAAGTACACATTCCCCCGAATCTAAATTGGGTATGCATGTCTTTCTACTCCAAAGCACCAAGCTGTAAAACAATCCTAAATTTGGCAATTTTGGTGACATTTCCAAAAATCACCTCAAAACTTCCAGCCTGCGGCATTGTATGTCCCACATACTATTGAGTATCAAGATAAATCACCCCAAATATGAAAGCCTGGGGTCCTCTGAACAGTTTGATGCCCAATATGTATAGGTGTACTAAAGCACGTGGCATATAGGGGCCCCAAAATGAAGACTCCCCATATGGTCTGTCATTTCAGGTGCTGCAAAATCAACACATTTACATTGTTTTGGGGGGCGGCAAAGGTAGAAAAAATATGTTCACCCCAGAAAACCATATATTTTCGGAAAGTACACATTCCCACGAATCCAAATTGGATATGCATGTCTTTCTACTCCAAAGCACCAAGCCAGAACCTTTCCGAAATTTGGCGATAAAGGCAGCTGTTTTTACATTTCTGAAAATATTGCAATTGCCCACATTTATCTCACCCAATTTCTTACATACAATTAGAAAACACCCTAGATATTGACACCAAGGGTTGACTGAACAGTTTGATGCCCAATATGCATAGATAAACCAAAGCAGTTGGCATGTGCGGACCCCAAATAAAAACAGTGCATATGAATTTTCTCCTCTGCCGTTTCGCCTTTTGTGAACAAGGACCTGTTACTGAGCATTGTCTGCCACAAGACCCTCCTAACAGTACAAAGACCCCCCAGAGCCATATATTTTTGGAAAGTACACATGCTGACGAATCAAAAATAGGTAATTATGTCTTTCTACTCCAAACTACCATACTGCAAATCTACGCTAAAGGCAGCGGTTTTTATGACATTTCTGAAAATCGCCTAAAAATATTGCAATTGGCCGCATATATCTCACCCAATTTCTTACATACAATTGTAAAACACCCTAAATATTGATGGCAAGGGTCTACCGAACAGTTTGATGCCCAATATGCATAGATATACCAAAGGAGCTGGCATGTGCAGACCCCAAATAAAAACAGTGCACATTCTTTTTTCCGCTGCCGATTCGCTTTCTGTGAACAAAGATCTGTGACCGAGCATTGTTGCCACAAGACCCTCCTAACAGTACAAAGACCCCCCAGAGCCATATATTTTTGGAAAGTACACATGCTGACGAATCAAAAATAGGTAATTATGTCTTTCTACTCCAAACTACCATACTGCAAATCTACGCTAAAGGCAGCGGTTTTTATGACATTTCTGAAAATCGCCTAAAAATATTGCAATTGACCGCATATATCTCACCCAATTTCTTACATACAATTGTAAAACGCCCTAAATATTGACGGCAAGGGTCTACGGAACAGTTTGATGCCCAATATGCATAGATATACCAAAGGAGCTGGCATGTGCAGACCCCAAATAAAAACAGTGCACATTCTTTTTTCCGCTGCCGATTCGCTTTCTGTGAACAAAGATCTGTGACCGAGCATTGTCTGCCACAAGACCCTCCTAACAGTACAAAGACCCCCCAGAGCCATATATTTTTGGAAAGTACACATGCTGACGAATCAAAAATAGATAATTATGTCTTTCTACTCCAAACTACCATACTGCAAATCTACGCTAAAGGCAGCGGTTTTTATGACTTCTGAAAATCGCCTAAAAATATTGCAATTGGCCGCATATATCTCACCCAATTTCTTACATACAATTGTAAAACACCCTAAATATTGATGGCAAGGGTCTACCGAACAGTTTGATGCCCAATATGCATAGATATACCAAAGGAGCTGGCATGTGCAGACCCCAAATAAAAACAGTGCACATTCTTTTTTCCGCTGTCGATTCGCTTTCTGTGAACAAAGATCTGTGACCAAGCATTGTCTGCCACAAGACCCTCCTAACAGTACAAAGACCCCCCAGAGCCATATATTTTTGGAAAGTACACATGCTGACGAATCAAAAATAGGTAATTATGTCTTTCTACTCCAAACTACCATACTGCATATCTACGCTAAAGGCAGCGGTTTTTATGACATTTCTGAAAATCGCCTAAAAATATTGCAATTGGCCGCATATATCTCACCCAATTTCTTACATACAATTGTAAAACACCCTAAATATTGATGGCAAGGGTCTACCGAACAGTTTGATGCCCAATATGCATAGATATACCAAAGCAAATGGCATGGGCGGACCCCAAATAAAAATAGTGCATATGAATTTTCACACTGGCCAACTCAGCCCCGACTGCATTATGTGCGGTAAGACCCCCAAACTGTAAAAAAAAAACAAAAAAACCCAGAAACCCCATATATTTTTGGAAAGCACAAATTCTCATGGATCAAACAAAGTAAAATACATATTTCTATACCAAAACACCAAACACCAAAACTATACTAAAGATACATAAGCAAAACAGAAAATAATATTCAATAAAAAATCACAAAAAATGCAATAATGATAAAATTACAGCAAATAAATATAATTATACAGGTGTATAGGTGTGTATAGGTGTGTGTAGGTGTGTATATGTGCGAGTATATGTGTGGGTATATGGGTACAACAATAAGTGGGAGAAAGAAGTGAAAAATTGAAAAGCAAAAAAAAAGACAAGTTTGATAAAAACAAATGTGAAATAAAGCAAATTTTGTACCTGGAAAGTCTCTCTTTCTCAAGCAACACTGGAGGACCGCAGCAGGAAGGCTCCCAGACAGATCAGCACCAGTAGAGAAGGGGGCAGTGCTGGTAGGCAGCCCCTAGAAGCAGCCACGTGTCTGATGGCGCTGCTTCTGGTCATGTGTGGGGCGGTCGGTGGGGCGATCAGTGGCCAGCAGGCAACCCGGAGCTCGTTGCCTAGGGAGAGCCAAGTGATCTGCGGCTTGCGATGCTAGGGAAAAGCCGCAGATCACAGAAGATTTCCACATGCGGACATCGTACATGCGCACATCGCACAAGGTACGTGTCCATGTGGTCGGCCATCTTGGGGTCGGGTGGGGGGTCGATCGGGGGGCCCAGCAGGGGATTGAGGACCCTTTGCCCATTGCCTAGGGCCTTGCCAAGTGATCTGCGGCTTTTTCGCTGCATTGCAAGCCGCAGATCACACAAGAATAACGGAAGTGCCAAACAACGTACTATGTACGTGTTTGGCAGTCTGAGCCTTGCCTGCCAGAACGTACGGCGTACGTTCTTGGCAGGCAAAGGGTTAAGTCTGGAATTCAAAAATAAGCACCTACTTCGATGCCACTGGGAGCAACATCCAAGGAATTGGTGAGCAACATGTTGCTCGCGAGCTACTGGTTGGGGATCACTGATCTACATCATACTAAAAGCTAATGCAAAGGTGAATAACCCCGTTAAACTGGCTATGTCCAAAAGCATCAGACCCTGGAGCTAAACTGACTAAAGTAAATGCTAAACTGCAGCAGTGTGGTTATACATTGCAACCAATGAGATATCTGATTTATTTTACTTGCTTGTAATGCACTGATCAGCAGTGAAGTGTAGTTCATAGCCATCTGTTTGAAAACAAACATCTGATAGGTAGGGATGGGTTACTAGACCTGGTACTGGTTTTTATCTTTCATTCCCTATGAGGCATAGACTACCGATGCCTGAAAAATCCTGCGGCAGTCCAGTGAAAAATTACTGTATCAGTATAAAGATAGTTATACAAAGGATACCATTAATAATGATACCACTCATTTATTATGGACGCAGGGACATTTGGGGGCATTCCCTTTAACAGCTGCAATGGGATTTTCTAATATTTGTGCACTTTGCAGTATATTGTCTGTGCGGCTTAGAGACATTATGTCATTTCTCATGCTCACTGCCTGTTACAGGAACCTGAACAGAGGCCCAAGGTCAGGTAGCCTGGAAATAAAAGTAATGTATGTGCTAATGGGACATTAGGGACCGGTAATGGATGGCATGCTAGAGCCAAGCTTTAGGGGCAGACTTGATAGTGTTATCTCCTCATCATGGGTGATTTCTTTTATACCATCAAAGAAAACCTTTCACTGCTCTCAAAGACATGGGTTTATATGTGTGTCTGCTCCATGGTGAATCAGGAACAGGGGTGCTGTATTGCAATAATAAAATATGCCCAGGCATTTATTTAAGCAGATGAGACGAGTGACCCTCCAAATTGGAGACTGCTTGTAACTAATGCTCTGCCTGTGCCCAATACCTTCAAGGAAGTAACTACTGAAATACTATAAAGTGACTGTATTTTGTAACATTTAGGGGGTTATTTACTAAAACTCAAATTTACAGTCTCTCATCTTTTTCATTAAACCAAGCTCAACCAAACGCCCATCCATGATTTTATCTTTTGTATCAATAAAATAACTCGAAAAAGTCGGGTCAGGAAAAGACGCAATAAAATTGAGTGAAAACTCGAAATGTGCACTTTTTTTTTTTTTAGATTTGACACCCGAATCGCTCAATTTTTTCTGGTCATTGCCCAAAAAGCCAGAATTTTTGGCAGCGCAGATCACGATACCTTTAAATTGTAAAGGGGACACCTACCATTGACTTCTACATGACCTCGGCAGGTTTGAGATGGTGGATTTTCGGATTCGGACTTTGAGCAGCTTTGATAAATCTTGAAAAATTCTACTTTTTGCCCAAAAAACCTCAACCAGAAAAAAATCTAAGTTTTGTAAATAACCCCCCAAAAGTAACATAAAAGAGACTGTGCTCCAGCAAATTAGCAATTAATTAAGAACCACTGGTGCCCAGGTTATTGAGGGATCTACTTGTGTGTGATATCGGTGTGGTTAACCCTTCCTCCATTCTATTGCGAGGGACCAACTGAGATAGAGTCCTATGTAATTCATAATTTACCAGGAGTTGTTGGGAGTTATGACTGGCCAGGCCTTTGAAAAGCAATGTCCTCTGTCTGAAGGTACTACATGGAGTCGTTTACTTATCACTATACTTTCTCACTAAGAAAGCACCTGTGCCCCAGGGAATTCTGCAGTCTGCACCTAGAACTGGACCAAGAACAGTGTCAGGGGGCCCAGGGCAGTTGCCCTCAAAGTGGGCGTCTAAATAATGTGCAAGTTACTATGCAAAGTGCAAAAAAATGGCTGATTGCGGCCCAACTGCACACCCTGAATTCTGTTAAATAATGACCACTAGAGCAAAGCATATTAAAAACAGGATTACATGCACTTTCAGCATGTATAAAAAACACTGGTTATTGGCATACTAATTCTATACAGCTCACTGATTGGCTAGAGGGACTGTAGCAACACCTACTGGGTTTCAAAATACAACATTGAGCAAATGATACTATGGCAGTAACCAATAACCACCAATCCTTTGTACATTATGTGAAGTACAGTCATCAGAGCTAATTGCTGATTGGTTGCTTTAAGAATTTGGGCAGCCTGATTGCCTAGAGAAGCTCAGTGACTGCATGGCACTGCTGCAAATTTGTTATTAGGCTGGAGTGGTCATGGGAGCTAGTTGAAGTATATCGAATTTACTGATTGGCTTACTGGGCCTATACATTTACATTGTTTGATTTATTACAGGCATGGGATCCAGGGTCAGACTGGACTGTATTTTCCTGGGGGGCTCAGACCCGCTGCCCCCCGCATGCCTGAAATTGAGCTCTCCCTGACCGCCCCCTGCCCCGATCAATAAGAGAAAAGCAGGTATGAGCTGGTAGTTGTGGGGATGTGGGTGGAGGAGTATTGTGGATGGGACCCATGAAGGTGGTGGAGGGTGGTCAGGGATTGGGGGCTGGGGGCCCGGGGATGTGTGTATGGCAGGGTATTTTGTATGCTCCAAAGCTACTAGCAGCAGCTACTGGTTGTGGCTACAAAATGCCAAATAATACCCTGCCATAGAAAATACTGAGAATTGCCTCTGCTAAAACACACATAGTAGTTTAGCAAAGCCAATTATCACTATAGTCTATTTTGTAGCCATGAGAAGTAGTTCTGTGTGTCTTCATGCTTAGCACTCTAGGTTCCAAATTACAACACCCTGCATCCTCCCCTCCCCTGCATGGTAATTGTGCAACATCTAGAAAGCTAAAGACACCTGTGCATGAACCAATAAAAATATACACATCGTATACTGAATAATAATCCCAGCCCCTGCCACCACCACCACCACCAAAGTGATTTATGGCTTGTTAAAGATGTGATCTATGTGATTGCTTCATCACTCAATAATGCATTCCAATGTGCCCTCCCATGCCATAAAATGCTGAATATTGCTGTTCTAGAGAACAAAAGCCGAGACTAAATAAGAGGTTACTCGCAGTTTAAGTGAATCAGCCCTGATTTATTTCTTGCCTAATATTTCTCGGACATTTCATTGATTTCCAGTCCGGCTCAAACGGATATTGATAGCATCGCAACTGCCTTCAAATTAACAACAGTATGTCCACCACTGCTGTAAATACCCCCCAACCCCATAGGAGCATTCTGCAAATCTAATATCCCTTCTAATGGAGAAATGTTTGCTTCTCGCTTCTGAAGCTGAGCCCTGGTAGACATTTCTATCTCTGGAATCCTAAGCAGACGCACTGTTTATGTTGTATGGTTGAGCAGCCTGCCGTGTCCATTGCTTTCTGCAGATGGAATCCCTAAAATTGATTTCCATTTTGTCCCCCCCCCACTTTGCCACTTGCTTATGCCAATCACATTAATAGGGAAGCTCAACCAACCTGAAAAACTCTTCTTTTCTTCTCCATGTGACTTGGGAGTTTAGAGTGCTATAATGTGCCGCTGCATAATGGTGTCATACAGAGCCGGGGAAGGTTTAGCTAAGCCTTTCATTCATAAAACATCACACTGACGCACACAGGGAAGGCACAGACATTACTGTATACCAACAGGTAAAATATGAATGCCGAGCCACACATTCAGAACTGCTTCAGAACTGATGTACCCAACATCAGTACCCAACCTCCCAACCTCATATACAGATAGAAGCAAATCCCACCAACATGTTCCAACATCAAGTGGAAAGCCTTCTGTGAAGAAGAGAGAGTAAAAGCTGTTTAAGAGGGAAAGAGAGGACCAACATGTTTTTTGGGAATAAGATTTTGGATAGACAGGTGGTCACCTAGTTTTGGCTATTAAAGTGTAGCTAGAATATGAGAAGACGTAGCTCAATAAATGTGCCATCTTGGCAAATGCAAAAGGGACTATAACTTTTTTAGGAAATTAACCCTTTTTACTCCAGAACTATTCAACTATATAAAACACATGGTTTTTAAGTACCATAATAAATGTTATCTCTTGGTGACAGTGTTTTTTTTAGTCTTCGAATTGTAAAATAAATGTAAGATAACACCCAATAAAAATGTCACATTTTACCTTTGGCAGCATTTTTCAGTCAAGTGTAGGAAATCAGTAAAGTTAATTATTTAAAAGCAACCGTAATATCAAATTCGTCAAAAAGCATTTAATTTTGTGCAAACTCGCACAGTTTTAACATCAGACAAATAAAAGGACAGACATTAAGAGCAGCCTGCTAGATGAAATAAATTAAAATGAAAATAAAATGGAGAGTTGTGGGCTGATTGTGTATGGCTGCATCAATTATTAGCTGGGGTTATTGCAGAAGGTGCGGTATATTATGCTGCACTCTATGGGAAATCACCATTAGAAAGTCATGGCAGTCTTTGAGATGAAAGATTTTTGGGTATTCTTATCGACTGCATAACTGATTGCACCCCCTTTAGTATCAGCCCATCCCATTAATAGGTATCATGTAATTTTCTATTCTCTATATAGGGTACTTAGCCCCATATGTAATAAAAGCCACTAAGTTTGCCCAGGAGCAGTAACCCATAGCAACCAACAAGATGTTTGCTTTTAGACAGGTGACTAGTAAATGCTACCTTCTGATTGGTTGCTATGGGTTACTCTTCTTGGGCAAACTTGGGGGCCGATTCACTATGGGTCGAATATCGAGAGTTAATTAACCCTCGATATTCGACTAGGAACTAAAATCGTTCGACTTGGAATATCGAAGTCGAACGATTTAGCGCAAATCCTGCGATCGAACGATCGAAGGATTAGTCCTTCGATCGAACGATAAAATCCTTCGAATCAAAAGATTCGAAGGATTTTAATCCAACGATCGAAGGAATATCCTTCGATCAAAAAATCTCAGGCAAGCCTATGGGGACCTTCCCCATAGGCTAACATTGACTTCGGTAGCTTTTAGCTGCCGAAGTAGGGGGTCGAAGTTTTTCTTAAAGAGACAGTACTTCGACTATCGAATGGTCGAATAGTCGAACGATTTTTAGTTCGAATCGTTCGATTCGAAGTAGTAGTCGAAGGTCGAAGTAGCCTATTCGATGGTCGAAGTAGCCCAAAAAACACTTCGAAATTCGAAGTTTTTTTAATTCGAATCCTTCACTCGAGCTTCATGAATCTGCCCCTTAGTGTCTTTTATTACATAACCCACTTAGAGTCATTACATACAGACAGGCTGATGATTACAGGTTTGGGATCCATTATCCAGAAACCTGTTATCCAGAAAGCTCAGAATTACAGGATGGCCATCTCCCATAGACTCAATTTTCATCAATAATTCACATTTTTAAAAATGATTTCCCTTTTCTCTGCAATGAAAAAACAATATATTGTACTTGATCCCAATTAAGCTATAATTAATCCATAGTGGAAGCATTACAATCCTATTGGGTTTTATTAATGTTTAAATTATTTTTAGCGGAATTAAAGCATGGAGATCCAAATTACGGAAACATCCCTTATTCAGAAAACCTCGGATTCAGAGCATTCTGGATAACAGGTCCTATAATTGCATTCATTTCATATTGTGACCACCTTATTATACCTAGAATTAAATGTCACTGCCTGTACATATGTATCATAAGTATCATTATATAGAGCATTTACTGCATACATTCTTTATTGTGCAAAGTACCCGTAAATGATTTTACAGGGAATTATGCTATGCTATAAAGGGATGAAGTGGAAATCTATGTTTATTTAATCAGTGTCGGACTGGAACACCAGGGGCCCACCCAAAAACCTTAGACCAGGGGCCCACTCAGTACTATTTTTCTTTCTCTCCTCACTCTATTCTTCTAGTCTCTTATCTTTACATAATATAAACTATTATTCCATCTATTTAGCTTCATAGAAATAGGGAATGGCCATGAAATAGGCCAAATGTTTAACAGCATGAGGGTCTATTGATACCTTGGCCCACCGGGAGTTTTCCTGGTATCCTGGTGGGCCAGTCCAACACTGTATTTAATGTGATTGGTGCAATAATACACAACAGATGCACCTATGGCAGTATTTCATTTAAAGGGCTACTCCACTTAAAATATTCTGTCTGAATCGTTCTTAGTACAAGATAATAGCTAAACTTGCACAGTTTTCAGAAAGAAAAAAAACAGTGGTTGGCTGGCAAATCAGTAGTGATGGGCGAATTTGTTCGGCAGGCTCGAATCCCCTGTGAATTTTCATGTTTCGTTGAGAGTGAATAAATTCTGGAATTTGCTGCAATATTTATTTTTTTTGATGCCAGCGACAATTTAGATGCCGGCGCCGATTAACGGACGTCCATTAACTTTAATCAACGCCAATTTTGACGTCTGTGAATTGTCGTCTGCGTCAAAATTCGCGTTTGGCTATTTTTTTGCCTGTTTCATGAATTTCTCCCCCATCACTACAAATCAGCCTCCATTTACATGAAGTCTGGACTTGGACTCTCACACAAAAGTTGAAGGATGGCATGTTGTTGCCAAAATGGGTTTCTATGGGTGGTATTACAAATAAACTCATTTAGACACAATGTGCTGTCGCTGAAAGTTAAGGGCTCCCAATAATTCACAGACCTATACATGCATATATTAAGCATCTAAGGAGACCCAAGTCACGCTGGCATATTTTTGCTGAGTGGCAGTGCAATACTTCGGCCCCCCATCATAGACTTAAAAGAGAAGGAAAGTGTAACACAATAGGAGGTGTTAGCACATTGTATTACCCTTTTCCTTGTCCTTTAAATATCAGCCACGAGTCACAAGTAATGACAGACAGCTATTATCCATTTCAGTAGAAGGCAAACTTGAGGAGCAAATTCCATGGGTCTAAAAGTGAAATGCAATGCTTTTATACAAACCTATTTATTTGCCCATTTGATAGCAACGGGATGCCCTTTTGGTTTGACTGGACTGCACAGTTGTCCACTATCACCTATTTTGTGGGCCAGTAAATGCTCATAAGTGCTCAGAATTTTTGGCAGACTTCTACTCATGTGACTGATAAGCCTTAAGGCCCCCATACATGGGCCGATAAAAGCTGCCGACAGACCGAGTCGGTAGCTTATTGGCCTGTGTGTGGGGCCATCCGACGGGCTTTCCCGATCGATATTTGGCCAAAAGTTGGCCAGATCTTGATTGGGCAGGTTAAAAAATCCTGTCGGATCGCGTGCGCATATGTGCGTGTATGCAGTCCTGTGATCCGAAAGCCTGTATTGGATGCATTATGATCTGATCGTTGGGCCCTAGGGCATTCCTATTGTAGCTCTACCGATACATGTCGAAATGTCTACCTTATCCCGTGCCATAATCATAAGGTTGCTGAAAATTTAAGGGGACATTCATTAGAAACCCAGACACTGGTGATCTTGGCGATCTGTAGGGAGCCCCTAGAGCCCACGATCGGGTCAGCCCGATATCACCCACTTCAACGATCGGACCACCTTTAGAATTAATATCTTCTGATTTCTGTGTAGAATGGTGGCTCCATACTGTTCAGGGTTGTGGACAATCCCATGCATGAGGATTCATCATTCAGATTGCTGATCCCTTTTGGATGACCGTGATTGGTCCTTATCTCCACCTGGCAATTTGGTAGGAATGAACTTGTTCAGGGTCTTGACACAATGCTCAATGGCTTTAGCAACTAGTTGTTAATCACCGTATTGTCTAGGAATAGCATTCAATACTGTTGACCTGTTGGAGTATCCATTGTTCTCTATATCTTTCATCGGTGTAGTGTGTTCACCCTTCAGTGGTACTAGGAAAACTTCTGGTGGGCTCAGGTGTCAGTGGGTGTGGACTTCCGTGCATCTAACCATTTGGCCTATTTCATGGGCATTACCTATTTCTATATGGGAATAAAGAGGCTTAATGATGGAAGACTAGAGTATGTAGAGAAAATAGACTAGGAGGATAAAGAGATTGAGAAAGAAGATGAGGGATAACAGTTTGGAAAGTGGACCACGGTATAGGGTTTTTTTAAACATTGCTTCTTATTGACTTAAAGAATCAGACAGACATCTCATTGGATGGAAACTGAAAGGGTTGATTAAGCGTCACCAGTGTTCCATCGATCTTTAACTTGACTTAACACTACCAACTTAACCATCTGCTGGGTTCTCTTCATTGCTCACTTAACAAACTACAAATGTAACCCCCTTCCTAAATAAGTTGGCATTAATGTAAGGGAAAATAAAAAAATTTCTTATATGGAGATATTCCCTCCATTGTACTATATGCCGTAAAATAAATTTTTTTCTTCTTATTGTCCTTCTCCAAGGCTTCAGGAGAAATATATCTACAGTATGGCTTAATAGGATTTTATTGATGGAGCAGGGAATATAGATTATTATTCTAATTACAGTTGATGAGGCTACAATTTATTCCACATTCCCTATACCCCTTTAGTACTAAATTGAAGCTTTAAAATTTAACCTCCAGTAATAAAGATAGATTTTACAGCTCTGCATATTCTTAATCATTAATCTCTCGTATTTTAATCAAACACAATCTTAAAGCTATTTTGCTCTGATGTTAAAAATAGTTAGAAATCTTTATCTGCAAAATCATGAAATTATACCCAAGGAAAGAGTTGGAATCCTGTCTGGTTACAAAACTTTGTACAGGTATAGGATCCCTTATCCGGAAACCCGATATCCAGAAAGCTCCGAATAACGGAATGGCTGTCTCCCACAGACTCCATTTTCTTCAAATAATCCAAATTTTTAAAAATGATTTCCTTTTTCTCTGTAATAATAAAACAGTAGCTTGTACTTGATCCCAACTAAGATATAATTAATCCTTATTGGAAGCAAAACCAGCCTATTGGGTTTATTTAATGTTTAAATGAATTTCTAGTAGACTTAAGGCAGGAAGACCCAAATTACGGAAAGATCCATTATCCGGAAAACCCCAGGTCCCGAGCATTCTGGATAACAGGTCCCATACCTGTAGATGATAATAATAAACAATCTGCAAAAACTCTTGAAATATTGAGGGGGGGTACCATCATTAGCAAAGTTGTATAAGTAAGGAGCAGATTTATCAAGGGTTGAATTGTGAATAAAAAAAACTTCGAAATTTGAAAAAAAAAAACAACCAAAGTTTTTTAAAAAAAATCGAAGTTCTTTTTTGGGTGAATGGGCCGTTTTCGTTCGAATTCAAATTGTACGAATCAAGGTAAAATCGTATTCGATTTTTTCATAGTCCACCAATTGTCTCCCATCTCCCCTTATGTGTCTCTCTCCTACATGTGGCCTAGTTTAGTAACCCAACACCCTAAGGGGCAAATTTACTAAAGGGCGAAGTGACTAATGCTGGCAAAGATTCGCCAGCGTGACGTCATTTTGGGACTTTGCCGATTTACTAACGGACGTAAATTTGCTAGCCTAGGAGATAGACTGTAGCGGCACTTTGCATTCTAACGCCAGGCGAATTTTCACTCTGGCAAATGGACGTAACTACACAAATTCACTAAGATGCAGAATTTACTGAACGTTACCTCTTGCGCCAGACTTGCCTTCGCCACCTCAGACCAGGCGAAGTGCAATAGAGTAGATAGGAGTTCCTCAAAAAAAATGTTTACAATTTTTCTAAAACCAAAAAAACGCTGGCGACTTTTCAGTTTTTCAAGGTGATAGGCTGCAAAAGATCGTAAATTTTTTTAAGGATACCCGGCTTCCCCCCTACATTTCCTAACATATGGCACATAAACTATACACTGGGCTCATGTGTAGGGCAATACAAAACTTTATTTTATTTTTTTAAGGTTCCCAGGCTTGTGTAGTGTAATGTATTTGCTGCAACATATACGTCCATTGTACTTTAACTTCCCTCCACGCGCTATCGCAACTTCGCTTTGCTTGCCGAATTAACGCTAGTGAAACTTTGACATCATTCGGCGCCCTGGACTCAATTTCGCATTTTAATGAATTAGCGTTGTCCTGACGAATTTTCGCCTGGGGAAGTTTGGCGAATGGTGAAGTTTGCTGGTTAATGAATTTGCCCCAAATAGTTTATGGGGCAAATTCCCTAACTGGTGAAAATTCGCCAGCGACGGCTTTGAAGCCATAGCAAAACTTCGCCAGGCTTAAATTCACTAGGACATGCTAATTCACTAAAGTGCGAAGTTGCGTCCAGGGCGCCGAACGCTGGCAAATTTTTGCTAGTGTTATTTTGGCAATCAAAGCGAAGATGCACTTGTATTGCCTAATTTGCATACGATGGGAAATCATAAAGTTGAATAGACGTATATGTTGCAGCAAATACATTACATTACACAAGTCCAGGGAAGCTTAATAAAATAGAATAGAGTTGTTATATTGTCCTACACATGAGCCCAGTGTATAGTTAATGTTCCATATGTTAGGAAATGGAGGGGGAACCCGGTTAACCAAAACCAACACTAGCGTCTATCTCCTTCGCTAGCGAAGTGACGCCCAAGCCCCTTAGTAAATCGGCGAAGTAACGAATTTACGTCACGGGAATCATGATGAATCATGAATCAATGATGTCACGCCAGCGTTAGTAGCTTCGCCCTTTAGTAAATGTGCCCCTATGCCTTTATTATTTAAAGCTTGAGTTTAGTAGAAAGCCAGAGAATATTGTTTGCATAGGAGATAGGACAATGGAGAGTTACAGTTTATGTGAATGAGAATGAACAATTTCCCTTACCTCTCTGTAGATGTTTTATAATATTTCTCTTTACATCCCTTTCTTCCAGTTGTGCTGTGATGTGTGACAAGAGCCGCCTTGCAGATGGTCTCTCAGCAGGATTTTTCTGTAGGCATTCTTCAATAATGTTGTGGCAGTTTTTACTCCTGGAAAAAAACTATAACTGTTCATGTTATAAATATAATATCTAATTTCTCAGATTTCCTTTTTCATTTCCCCACCTTCCCCTCACTCTCGTTTTGTGTTTCTATTGAAATGACTCACCATACCTGTATGTTCCACTTCAATGCAGGAGGGAGACCACAAATAATCCGATTGATTAACTGCTTTTCATTAAGTTCGCTGTATGCTGGAGGGTAAGAATATACAATATGAGAACATGCGCACCACTAATATTTATAGGGTTCTGAAAGGTGCAAGGTTTGATACAGGTTAAATCACCGATAGCAAGGAAGGATTACTGTCAGTGATGGGCGAATTTGTCCCGTTTCGCTTTGCTGAAAAAATTCAGGAATTTCCTGTGAAATTTGCGAAACGGTGAAAAATTCACGAAACTCCGCCGGCGTCTCATTTTTGACGCCGGTGACCATTTTCTTTGGGCGCCGGTGAATTTTCATGGCAGTTTCGCAGGAATTCTCCGCAAATTCGCACCTGGCAAATAAATTCGTCCATCACTAAGTATTGCACCTGGCAAACTTAGTGGGGGTCATTTATAAACATGAGGCAAATTTACACCTGGGCAGTAACCCATGGCAACCAATCAGACGATTGCTTTCAGTGTTCAACCTGCTGCTGGCTGAAAAAAGCTAATCACTGATTGGTTGCTAATGGTTACTGCCCAGGTGCAAATTTGCCTAATCTTTATAAATGAACCCCAGTGTCTTTTACATTGCATTGGGGATGGTATTCATTATTAAATGATTGTATGATTTTACATAGGGGCAGTATCATTCTGTGTTAGAGCATGACATATAAGTGGCATCTGAGCAAAAGTCCTTGTTTAGTTCAGTCCACAGTGTAATTTCTTATGGAAACATTTCCACATAGTCTCTGAAAATAATTATTGACAAAACAGTATAGTACTCAAGGAACTGCCCATTTCTGGGCCTACCACAAAATATCCTGATAAATAATTTTATTAATATGGAAGGAAGAGGAATGCCCATTATTCTTACCATTAGCCGTTCATATAATGTATCTATCTTGGGCTCAGAAATCAGTTATCTGAAAAAGAAACAAATCAGGCATCAGTAACACGGAAAAGTAACAAAAACTTTTTATATACTGGACAAGTACAGGGCAACATTGTCACAGTGTCAAAGGAAGCATTTCACACTCCAGCTGTCATTCATGCCTTTTGGATACATAGGGGCAAATTCACTAAAGGACGAAGCGCCTAACGCTAGAGTTAATTCGATAGTGAAGCGCATTTTCGTTAATTCGCCGATTCACTAACGGACACTGGCATAACTTTGCTAGTGTTACTTCGCACCCTTACTCCTGGAATTTGCGCAACGGACGTAACTACGGAAATTCACTAAAGTGCGCATTTTTCTGAACGCTACTTTTTACGCTAGACTTCCGTTGCCACCTCAGACCAGGCGAAGTGCAATAGAGTAGATAGGGATTGCTGCCAAAAAAGTTGAAAATTTTTCTAAGTCCCAAAAAACGCTGGCGTTTTTTCTTTTGTTATGGGTGATAGGCTGAAAAAGATCGGAAAATATTTTGGGGCTCCCCTCCTTCCCCCCTACATTTCCTAACTCATGGCGCCTTAACTATACAGTGGGCACATGTGTAGGGCAAAATAAAAATTTTATTTGCTCTTTTGAAGGTTTCCCAGGCTTGTGTAGTGCTGCTACATATACCTCCATTGTAACTTCAATTTGGCGCTGTATGCAAATTAAGCATCGCTAGCGTAACTTCGCTTTGCTTGGCGAATTAACGCCAGCGCAACTTCGCAACCTTACGCTTCCCCTGAGCACAATTTAGGATTTTAGTGAATTTGCATAGCGAAAATACACCTGGCGAAGTGCGGTGAAGCGGAAGCTGGTGCCACTACGCATCTTAGTGAATGTCCCACATAGTGTCTAACTTCTTGATCCAATATGCTTCCCTCTGTAGTATTTTCTTTTTCGGGTTCCCACCTCTATACAGGGGACTTATTACTTCTAATATAGCCCCTCTTAAATGTGACTGATTATGGTTTGCATCATTGAAATGTCTGGACACTGTAGTATCCGTGGCTGTTCCTTTCTTATAATTTCGTATATTTCCTTTGTGTTCTTTAATCCGGGTTTTTAGAGTTCTTATGGTCTGGCCAATGTAAGCCAGTCTGCATGGACATTTTAATATGTAAATCACATTGCTTGTATCACAGGTGGCAAAGTGTTCATTTTATTGGTGTGCCATTTGCAGGGTGTCGCAAGGTATCTCCTTTAATGATAGAGGAGCAACAGTTACAATTTAAACAAGCAAATGTTCCCATCTTTGGTTGGCCTAAGAATTTCGTGGCCCCATTCATTCGACCTCCGAAGGGCATAATATATCTCCGAGGTTTCTCCCTTTCTTGTAGCTGAATACTGGGGGTTTTGCTAAGGGACCCCTGAGTGTTTTTTCTTGTTGTAATAGTGGCCAATACTTGTGAACATCACTTAGGCACACACTATAAATAATAATCTGCATTGCTTGCCTGATTGCTGAGCTTGCATTAGGCAATACGGATGACATAAGCCTTTTGAGTACTATAATTTACTATAGTAAAGTGAACAGGTAGGGGATCCATCATCTAGAAACCCGTTATCCAGAAAGCTCAAATTACGAGAAGGCCATCTCCCATAGACTCTATTTTAAGGAGATCCTTAAAATTTTTAGAAATGATTTCCTTTTTCTCTGTAATAATAAAACAGTGCCTCGTACTTGATCCCAACTAAGATATAATTAATCCTTATTGGAGGCAAAACAATCCTATTAGATGTGTTTGATATTAAATGATTATTGAGCAGAGTTAAGATATGGAGATCCAAATTACAGAAAGACTAGTGATGGGCGAATTTGCGGCGTTTCGGTTCGCCGAAAAATTCATGGATTTCGCGCGAAATTCCCGAAACGGCGAAAAATTCGTAGAACGGCGTCGGCGTCTCGTTTTTGATGCCAGCGCCCAATTTTCGTGGGCGTTTTGCAAATTTATTCACTGGCGGCGAATCGCGCCTGGCGAATAAATTCGCCCATCACTAAGAAAGACCCCTTATCCAGAACACCCCAGGTTCTGAGCAATTTGGATAACTAGTTGCTCTGTACCAGAAGTAAAACTTGACTGTCTTGATCTGCAGTCAGTAGGTATAATTCAAAAATACACACAGGTATTCTGGGTATGACTGCAAACAGGTAAAACTGAGAACATAGCACTCATGTGGATTGCACTCTTTAACCTATCTGAATAAACACTTCCTTGCCCATAGTTCTTTTTTAGTCCTCCTCTAGGCCTTTTGATAAGATGCGCCATAAAAGGAGATACTATTCTCATGGCCTGAAACCTTCTCAAGAACTTTCAGTTCAGTACAGATTTTTTCTTCTTTCTAATTTCCAACAAAAGAAATGTTAATTTAACAGAAAATGAAATATAATGCATGCAATTACGTCCCAAAAAACGATAATTTTAACTTTGTTTCCTTTTTCAGGGTGATAGACTGAAAAAGAGCGTAATTTTTTTGGGGGGTAACCCTAACATATGGCACATAAACTATACACTGGGCTCATGTGTAGGGCAATAGGACAACTTTATTTATTTATTAAGGTTTCACGGGCTTGTGTAGTGTAATGTATTTGCTGCAACATATACGTCCATGGAACTTTAACTTCTCGCCGTATGCAAATTAGCCAACGCTAGCGCAACTTCGCTTTGCTTGGAGCAGTAACGCTAGCGCAACTTTGCAAGCGTTCGCCACCCTGGACGCAACTTCGGATTTTAGTAAATTAGTGTTGTCCTGGCGAATCTACGCCTGGTGAAGTATTGCGCTGTGAGCGAAGCCATCGCTGGCGAATTTTCGGAGGTTAGTATATTTGCCCCTATATCTATAAACGCAACCTTGAGCTGTGATAACATTGTAGGTGGATGTATACCGACCAATGATGTCCTTTAGTAATGTATACGGTAAGTAATTATCCAGGGTATGGGCAAGGACATTCCTATAAAGTATGAAAAGGCTTATATGTAACATAATAATCTTCCTTCACAAAATTAAACAATATAATATTGCTTAATTATATATACTGTGGATACCTTTGATTGCCTCATATGTTGTACATTCTTGTAGATCAGTAGGAATTAGAATCCCCAAAAGTAAATAGTTCATCTGTAACAACGGCATTGCATTTGCATCCATATTATTTCCGCATTATTATCTAAATTCTCTGTTCAACAACACCCATTTTACTTAGTGGTTGATGTGCACAGCTTAAACCTTGTATTACGCACTTTGGGAATTTGTTATTAAAAACAATATAATAAGAATGTGAGATGGCTCTCTTTCAATATGGATGGCATTTTTGAATGGCAGGTCTGCTACTTGCTAAACAAATCCTATAGTTTCCATGTATTGACACAGATGCCCCGCGTGGCTCTTATAATAAAAATGATTGCCTTTGCTAAGCCCAGTGTGCTTAGGTATTGGGATACGGCCCCACCTGTGTATTCCATCCTCTATAACAGTTTTGACCTTATCAGTTATTATGATTTTTCAAGATTAATCCATTTTTTTTCCATCTATTCTTCCTTGTTTGTCTATACCAGTGATCCCCAACCAGTGGCTCTTGAGCAACATGTTGCTCACCGACCCCTAGGGATGTAGCAAACTGTTCGCCGGCGAACTTGTTCGCGCGAACTTCGACCGTACGCGTCCGCCGAATGTTCGCGAACGTCGCGCGGCGTTCGCCAATTTGGGTTCGCGTTCGATTCGTTCGACCATTCGACCATTCGAGTTCCTTCGACCGCTAAAAATCGAACGATTTCCATTCGTTCGAACGATTGTAAGCATTCGATCGAATGAAAAGCATTCGATCGAATGGTTTTTGATCGTTCAATTCGAATGAAAATCCTTCGATCGAATGATTAAAATCCTTCGATCGTTCAAATCGAACGATTTTAGCGGGTGTTCGAAGTTCGCGAACTGTCCGCGAACGTTCGCATTTTTTGCCAGTGTTCGCGAACGGCGTTCGCGAACATCAAATCGGCAGTTCGCTACATCCCTACCGACCCCATGACTCTTGTTCTCAGTGGCCGCAAAGCAGTTGATTATATTTGAATTCCATGCTTGGAGGCAAGTTTTAGTTGCATAAAAACCTGCCAAACAAAGCCTCCTGTAGGCTGCTAGTTCAGTCCAAATGACCAATCACAAAACTTGTTCTGCACCATCCAGGAACAGTTGTCATGTTTGTGTTGCTACACAACTCTTTTTACATCTGGATGTTGCTCTTGGGTAAAAAAAAGTTTGGGGATTCTCGGTCTATACATACCATTGTTATTGTTCTTTTCTGTATGAAAACAAAGAGAAAAAAAGAAGAGAAGGCTAGATGATACTACTATAAAGAAGCATCTTAAGAGAAGAGAATAGGAATATGATGGAGGCCATTTTTTGCAGCAACTTTTTTTGCACAAATTATATTGGAGCCAATGGGCATTATTTTTGCGCAAAAACAATGGGCTCAATGAGTGTTTATGTCGTAAAAAAATTCTTTGTGGTTTTGTAAAAATATTTGAAGAATGCAAAATTTCGCCACAAATACATGCTTGGTCAGAAATTTTGCTCATCACTAAAAATAATGTGAAGAATAGTCCTTGGTCTAGGACGGGGCCCCAACTTTATTAACCCCTGAGCCACATTCAAATATAAAAAGAGATGTGGAACAACACAGCATGACAATGATTGGCTATTTGGTAGCCCCTGTGTGGACTGACAGTCTACCAGAGGCTTTCTTTGGCAGTACACCTGGTTTTAATGCAACCAAAACTTGCCTTCAATCCTAGAATTATAAATAAGCACCTTCTTTCAAGCATGAAACATGGTGCTCATGAGCCACTAAGTGGGGATCACTGGTTTAAGGGTTTCTGGTGGGCCTCTGGAATACTCTGTTCCCTTGTTATAGATTGCTGGACAATAGGACATTAGGGCTGTGTAAAGTTTGCTTTTTAAGATTGGAGGAGGATACAATTATCATTGGTGTATGTGAAAGAAGTGACATGTATTTCTTATGTGACCAAATCAAGGTATTAGTATCTGATACAGAATTCACTTTCAGACAGGCGTCTGGAGCGTAGACCTTGATAGACCTTGAAATAGTTTCCAAATACAGAAATGAACATGGAGCCATCATATACAGTGAGAGGTCTACAGACTTCATGTAGTGTGATTGATATGTCAATGTTTACCTGATAGCGAGAACAGTATATCATTTCTTTAGCCAAGATAGGAGAAGCAGTTAGGAGGTGATAGGATGTAGTGGTTATTCTTGGCAACAGAAAACAAAAATACACATGCTCAAATATCTTTAGCTCTGTTTTTAAATAAGTGCTGGCTACAACCTCCATACTTTGATAATAAAAGGAACTGGAATCACACGCATTATATTCTAAAAAAAAATGTTGTTGTACGTATTTAAGCTTCTTATCTCTAGCTATTAATTTAGTGATGCTCCAAATACTATTAACACAGTCCATGATCCCTTGCTGACACAACCTATTCATTATGCCCACATACTGATAACCACCAACTACACCTTGCTGCATAAATTACATGGTTTGTATTACATGAAATGAAATGTTTTACCTTGTAGCTATTATTGGTTTGGAAATATTTATACTCAAATCTTCACAAAGAAAATCCCATCATTTGCATTCAGAACAATTTATATTCCTTGTACAGGTAAGGGGCCTGTTATGCAGAATGCTTGTCGTGACCTGGGGTTTTCAGATCTTTTCCTAATTTGGATGTTCAGACCTAAAGTCTACTAGAAATTCAAGTAAATTTTAAATAAACCCAATAGGCTGGTTTTGCCTCCAATAAGGATTCATTATATCTGAGTTAGGGTCAAGTGCAAGGTACTGTTTTATTATTACAGAGAAAAAGGAAATTGTTTTTAAAATTTTGGATTATTTGGATGAAATGCAGTCCATGGGAGACGGCCTTTCCGTAATTTGAAGCTTTCTGGAGAGCAGGTTTCTGGATAACGGATCCCATACATATATTAATATCAGTAGTAAGAAACAAAGTGGAGCGTTTCTAACTCGGTCAATCATCTCCCTAGAATACACCACCTTGGGTTTTGCTGGTAACTATGCCCTAATACTGGATCTGTTGACAAAATACCCCAGTGTTTCTCCAGGATTCATATTTGATTTGTGAACATGCAAAATTAAAAATGAGTAACAATTGTTATCAACCTTTCTTTGCTTTTCTAAACTAAGCTATATCTTCTACTACAGTAGTCAACCAGTGAATTTTGCTCTCAGTGGCCTTAAAGCCGGTGCTTCTTTTTGAATTTCAGGTTTTGAGGCAGGTTTTAATTGCATAACAATTAGGTGTACTGTCATGTAGAGCTTCTTGTAGGCTTCCAGTTCAGTACTGTGCCAAACTAAACAGATTTAATCTACATAGCAAAGCCACTGAACTATATTGTTCAAGTAACCATTGATGAACTGATGCTCAAAATAACCCATATAGAGGTTTGTACATCAAAGGACTTTCTATTTCCGTCCGATTCAGTTGAATAGTTGAATCATTTTTGGTAGTTGAATCATCAACTACCAAAATAATTGTGGGACAGTAGGAAATCTATTCCTTCTAATAGAAACAGTTATTGACTGGTGTAAAGTGTATTATCCACCTCCAGCAAATCCGGATTGTTTTAATACCTTTACCATGAGGAATTGAGATATAAAGAGGCTGACCACCTACAAACATCGGAGTCATACTGGAATTCCACTCAAAATTCTGATGTCCTTTGATATGATTTATAACCGTAGGCTGTAAGAAAGTATCGACATAACCTGACAAATGGGCAATTGCCAAACTAATAACCAAAATAATTATTGGCAGCCAAAACATAAATGGACATTTTGATGACCAAGCAGTTAAAATGGTGAATATAAAATGGTTGACAGTTACGTGTTTTTGAGGGACGATTTAGACCTTGATCGGTGTTTGCAACAACCATTACAATTTTTTTACTAATGATTTTGGATGCCATAAGTAGTGATTGGCGAATAAAATTGCAGGGCATGGATTTGGGGTGAACTTCCACATTGCACTGGCCGTAAATGTTTTCGTGAAACTGCACCAAAAATTCACTGCAAAAATCAGCTGTGACAAGAAAAATTGTTGCGCATCAAAAATTGATGCCCATCGAATTTAATGCATTTGGAAAAAATAGTCTCGCGTATCGCAATTATTTTGATGCCCATTGACTTCAATGCGTTTTGCGACAGATTCACCCATCACTAGCCATAAGAATTGATGATGGTGAAGGCAGCTACAAGGAGGCAAGTGTTGCAGTGAGGCTACAATCTGTTTTTGACAGTGTCTTGAGATCTACTGATCACCAGCTACAGGTCTACTTGTAGATCTCGATCTACCATTTGGGCCCCTCTTGAATTAATATTATGTGGCAACTTGCCAGTGCTGTAAGAAATGGTTCCTAAGCCCACAAATCTTTCCTCCCTTGTCAGCTTCTATTGTGTTTAGTACTAGAGCCTAATTAAAAACCAACAAATATACGCTATTTAGCTGATTTTATTTCCCACCTCAACACCTGCTAATGTTAAGGTGCCTATACACTGGTTGACAGTCAATGTAATGTCTAAACTGAAACACTAAACTTAGATACAATCCAATAGCAATTGCTGTGTAAAAATCACTGAAAAATGTAGGGAGCTCAGGTGCACATGCGCCAGACCTTATGCTTAAGGGAAGTTACAGAAACTGTTACTCCAAAGTTGTACAGGTGGGCACAAGATTTGACCAATAGAACCAAGGTGGTGAAGTTAAATGTTTCAAATCCCCCCAATAAGGAAAGCCCAATCTACTACCCTAGATATTCCCCTAGTTCATTACTCCTGAAAGTGTCCTGAACAGCATGCTCATGTATCTGTGCACAGCGGAACTCATGGGCACCATCTTCCAGAGCTTCGGACCACTCCTGTAAGTGAGAGCTGTATTGGCGCATGTGCAGTTGGAGCAGTCCGGTATTCATAGCAACTGTGCATGCACCAAAAGTGCCACGAATTGCAGAAGGGAAGGAAGAGGATGTGAAGAATACTGAAGATCAGGATGATGGTGCCCAGGAGCTTTGCTGTGCTACTCTGCACAGATACATGAAAATGCTGTTAGGGCCACTTTCAGGAGTAACGAACTATGCGGGGAGAAGCAGGGAGGGGGGACTATCTAGGGTAGTAGATGGGCTTTTCTTATAGTGTGGGTGTAGTTATCCTTTAAAGAAAAAGCACCTCGACAGGAACAGCCTTACACATTTCGTGCCAAAAGGGGGCACTTAATCATAGGCTGATCCTGTTGAGATGCTTTTTCTTTAAATTAACATCTTTTAACTTTGGTGTGGCCTTGGTTCCATTGGTCTAGTCTTTTGCCCACCTGTACAGCTTTGGAGTAATATTGTCTAAACTGGCCAACCAAATCTGAGCCTCTATAGCCAGTTTTAGTACTATACTATATCTAGCTCTGATGTTATATAGCACCGCTGTATTTATTTCTGTACCTAATGCTTTTTTTTTTTTTTGCCCTGGAAAAGCCAGACATTGTGGAAATGTCACAGAGAGAGACTTTGGATGTTCCTTGGTCTTTTATCCCTGGTCAGTCTGAGCCTTGCTCTGCGGAATTAATGAATGCTTCTTTTTTGAGGTCTTGCGTACAATGCCTGGCTGTATTAAGATCAAATAGACAGCATGTTTTCTCACAGGTTCTATGCCTTTTAGTTCTTTTGAGCTTGTGCTTTGGGAAGCTGTAACAAAAAAAAAAATATCTGGACAGAAACCCAAGACTAAATGCTAATGTTAGTGACAATCACAATATAACCTTGAGCTCTGTTCTCTGTCCCCGTGTGTGGGTTCTCTGGGGGAATCAGAATGGGAAGGTTGAATGAATTGAGAATGTGGATGAGGTATTCCTTTTTTTTCCCACCGGCTCCTGTCATTGGTATGCTGAGAAAGAAGTACAATATACTGCCTGCAACATAGGTGTTATGCGGCAGTGTGTAAAAAAAATGAAGTGAAGGAATCCATTTGCATAATCCTAGAAAGTAAAAGTGTCATCATTAATCTACTGTGTGCACGGGAGCGTGCCGAAGTGATTTCCAATAGTTTGAATGGGGGAAAGTACTAGCCAGTTCCTAGATACATGTGAACCATGAAAGCTATTCCTGTGAGTACACTTATAGGGAATCTGTCACACGGTAATAAATTCTCAATTTAGCATCTGCGTAGGTGCATATTCTTACATGGGGCCTGGAGGCAATTGAACAAGGCAGGCAGGTTGTATCAGTCACTTCTTACTGATAGCACTTCATGGCAATTGTGATACTGAAGGTGTCAGCAGTAATCCCCTCATCTTTCTCCCCTGCAGGTTTACTGGCACATACTGGCTTAATGTATTTTTCTGAAGCATAGCTGAGCCCTCCTGAACAGTGACATTACTAGATGTCAATGGGCCCCCGAGCAAATTAATTGTAGGTTCCCCAACATACAGTGGTGAAACTAGATGTTATTGAACCCCACAGCAAATGAAGTTTAGGGCCCTCAACATATTAAGAGGTTTTTTTTTTTACAAATATATGTTGAAATTGATCATTAATTAGGGCCACATGGGGCCCCTATAACCCCTGAGCCCCTCTGCAGTTATGGCCCTGCCAACAAATCCAGAGGATGTCCTGCTGTGCCAATATATGTTGAAATTGCTCTTTATTTGGTCTTCATGAGGCCCCTATACCTCTTGGGCCCTCTGCAGCCGCAGGGTGTGCTTCCTCTGTAGTTATGCCCCTGCCAACATATCCAGAGGATTTCCTTTTTTGCCAATAGATGTTGAAATTGCTCATTAATTAGGGCCACATGGGGCCCCTATACCCCCTGAGCCCCTCTGCAGTTATGCCCCTGCCAACAAATCCAGAGGATGTCCTGTTTTGCCAATATATGTTGAAATTGCTCTTTATTTGGTCTTCATTGGGCCCTATACCTCCTGGGCCCTCTGAAGCTGCAGAGTCTGCTTTCTCTGTAGCTACACCCCTGCTCCTGAACGTCCAGCTCTTGCAATATTCATGTGCCACCAGCAAGCAAAGTTCTCCAGTATGTACACCTTCCTTTATGAAGAACCAACCATTATTAGCAGCAATACAAAACCAGTTCAATTATGCAAAGGATTCTGGGCAAAAATTCCTTCATTCCATAGATCTGCTTATTTCTTGCGTGAGCTCCAAACACACCCATATAAAAAAAAGTCAAGCAACCTGGGTAACAGCATGCAAATTCATGACCATTAATGGGCCTCCCCTTCATTTGCATTTCCTTTGATGTGAAGGCTTGAAAGACTCTTTGAACTTCACTTTAAGATACAAAAAAGCACCTTGATTAGGAATTGTCGCTGCTGGATATGCTCTACATTGGGAAGATGAATGCAGATTTAACTACTTTTGTTTTGATAACATTATTAAAGTCACTTTTGCTTTTTTTTTTTTCGATTCTCAGTATGTATTATTCTAGAGAGATGTTGGTGTGAGCCTGGCCTATTAAAAGGCAATATCATTTCACCCAGTTTTATCAGGGTTTTGCATTGTGCTGCTGTCAACTAAATGAACACGGAAGTTGGGTTGTTACTTTTATCTAAGGGTATGAAGAGGTTGTGCCTTGAAGTTTGGCTTTTGACACTTTTATTAACATGTAAGTGCTAAATTATGATCACTATTGATTTGTACTGTTCCTCTGAAGTTTAATGGGCCACTGGCATTTTGGATTGTTTTGGTAACATACTGTATGCACGTAAGGCACACTACATTTAGCATTTTCTTATTACTCCCATACGCTATATGGCCAAAAGTACAGTATATGGACAAATGTCTGTCAAACAACTCATTCCAAAATCAAGTTTGTCCTCTCTTCAAAACTAAAATAGAACCTACCCTCCTGCACAGGCTTTCTACTAGATGTTTCAACATTGTTGGGTTTATTTTCAGTCACATGTAAGAGATCCAGTACTAAATGATATTCAGTTTGCATGTCTAACTCTTATCAGCATTCAAAGTCTTGCTAAAGGTATTCCGTTGGGTTGAAATCAAGACTCTGTGCAGGTCATTCTAGTTCTTCCTCTCCAATCTCTGCAGACCAAACCAGTTTGGACTTTACTTACTAAATAGTATAATATAAAAAAGCTACTCTTTATTGCTAAAACAAACTTGACCATTTGCTCTACTGAGAAGACTTTAACCAGATGTTGCAAAAGTCTTGGTGGGAATGGCTTCCATGAATGGGTAAGAAGTTGGGCACTGCTGTGATCAGGCCTAAAGGTGGCCATAGATGGGCAGATTACAACTGCTGATATCGGTCCTTTATACCAATTTGGGGTGTATGGGGCGTTCCATCATGTCTCCCCAATCTATATAAAGACCATTTTCTTTGTTGTAATCTGATTGTTTGGCCCTAGGGCTGAACTATTGGATTAACCCGATATCGCCCTGCCTATGGTGGGCATATTGTATCATATATGGCCACCATAACTCGTATCAACATTCCAAATAAAACCACAGGGATTCAGTTGGGTTGAGGTCAGGGCTCTGTGCAAGTCAATCAAGTCCTTCCTCTCCCATCTCAGCAACCCATTCTGCATGGACTTTACTTTGTGCATATGGCTATTATCCTGCTGAAACACTAAAAAGCCTTCCCCAAACTGTTACCACAAAGTAGGAAGCACAGAATTGTCAAGAATATTAAAGTATGATGTAGTGGTACCTGTATTGGAAATCATGGGTATGGCTTAGCCAATCCTAATTATTCAAAGAGGTGTCCACAGGCTCTTGGCCAAATAGTGTCTTATTTGTGAAACTGGAGCATATAATTAGATCTAGTGAAGTAATAAACTAGACCAGAAAGTCATACATTTTATTTACTGGACAAGAAAAAGTGTAAGACAGATAATTCTAATTCAAAAGAAGAGGCAATGGTGAGAGTAGAAAGAATCCAATATGTAGGCTGACTTGGCTGCTTTTGACTGGTTAAACAGCCTGTTGGAACCTCTACCATATGTACCGGAAAAGATCTCGCTCAAACCAACAGATAAGACATCCATAAAGCTCAATATATTCTCCCTGGAAAGATTTTGTTGAAACGTACACGGCATCTACAGCAACTGGGCCTTTTACTATTTTCTGCAGTGTTACTGTAACTGTGTTAGATAAATACAAAGACACTAAAGTTGACTCTCTGGAGTGCTACATCTACCAACTTATTTCAGATTCTCTATCGGCCAGAAGATAATCTTTCAGCCAAAAGCTTTGTATCCCGTTTTATTTCATCATTTCCCAGAGTTTAGATAACATTGGCCTATTCTCTTTATGGGGCTGAGGGACATTTCTCTTGCTTACAATGACATCAATGCTTCTCTGAGGATTATAGAGCACAGGAGGGTAGTGTTATGGGGGCCCAGAACAGTATAAAGCATCGGAGGCCGCATTATTTGTCAGATGCGGGTCATTTCTCAAGCTCTTTCAACCCTACACAATTAGAATATACTTTCTTTTCCCCAGTCATTAAAATATAATCATTCCTGCTAGCCCTGGCTGCAGGCAGTTGCCCTATGTGCAGAGCATAAACATGTTTTCTCCCTCAAGTAAAAATTCTGTATTCATCAATAATGCACAGCTATATGTAAAATGAATAGTACAAGGCAGTAAATATTTTATCTGTGTATGCTATGTTGTAAGAAACAAGGGGTCATGGTGGTGCTTTGTATCCGCCCTATTCCTCCTGAGGCCTCATCAATCATAATTCTGTAATTATTTCATATTCTAACCTTGAACTAATAATTAGAATTAATTTGAAAATATTACACTGACGGATTTGTGTGATAGCTTTGTGCTTGTTAGTAGGGATGCACCGAATCCACTATTTTAGATTCAGCGAACCCCAAATCCTTTGTGAATGTTTTCGGCTGAATACCGAACCGAATCCAACCCCTAGTTTGAATATGGGGGATGGAAAAGACCCAATCAGAATCCAGCTGAAAAAGGCCAAATCCTGTCTGAATACCGAACCATAGCCTGGATTTGGTGCATTCCTACTTGTTAGTTTACTGACATGTTGTAACAAACCACAAAACCCTTGACTTCTGTTGAGCTAAGTAGAGCACTTGAGTAAGCTGCATGCAATGTGCTACAGTATTACCCAAATACGCAAGTCTCAGTATAGTACAGTTTAGTATGAAGGATTAAAATACACTGGAGAATATAATGTAGCAACATCAGAAATTGATCTTTCAAGCATCACTCTTCAATAAAGCATTTTTATGTTCTCCAGGACAAGGATGGAAGCAGGGGGTATGTAGGCAGCAGTGGGATGTGCCCAGGGTGCAACAATGGGCTGGGGGTGCTAGGACTGTAGGCTCATTGGTCTGCTCTAATACCGGTCCTGTGCATCTTGATGCAATAAGACAGGAGGAATTGGTGAGTGGGGGGGGCTGAGTCAAATTGAGAGGAGGTGGGACAGTGATGGCTATGGGCTTGCCTTAGTTGCCCCATGACTTTTGGCCAGTTCTCCTCCAGTGTCACTGTCTGACTTAAAGGGGAAACAAACCCCTTATAAAAAAAACCCCTACCCCACATAGACCCCCCTCCCTCTTCACCACCAGCCTAGCTGCTACCCCGGGCAAATGCCCCTAACTTTTTACTTACCCCTCAGTGCAGATTCAGGGATCAGAGTTCATGGCAGCCATCTTCTGGGTCTTCTGTAATCTGAGAATGGGAGTGGCGCATGCGCAGTTGGAACAATTTTCTGGTTTACGACAGCGTTCCAAAATGGACAACAATTTCCGAGGCGCCAGAAGAAGACACGAAGACCCTGAAGATGGCTGCCGTGAACTCTGATCCCTGAATCTTTAATACACAAATTCATTGTAATATTGGTGTCGGACTGGGTTAGCTGGAGCCAATTTAATGCCAGTTATTCATGTCATTAAACCCTACAAACAGCACTATATCTGCCCCTTTAATACCAAATTTATGTGTAACAAGTGTTGGAATGGGTTAGCTGGGGCCCACCAGAAAATGGCAGGGTGATATCAGGAGGGGAAGAGCACTGTGAGATAAGATGAGGAAAGAGTTACCTGAAACTGAAAAGTAAATTATCTTTTTTTGCTGACTTCACTGAAGCCCCTGGGGGAGTGCAGTATACAGTGTACTTATAAATTACATTTAGTTCAAGTTCACTGTTTTGTTTTTATACATTGCCCTCCTCTCCTTATCCGTTAACCACATCATTGCCCTAGTCTGGAATATAAGGGCTTCTCTCTTAGTTACAGAACTAACTAACAGGTAATTTAATGGTAAAAATGTAATGGTCAAATGGCTCTTACAGAGCAACTGTACTTCTAATCAAATTTGAATGCAAAGTAGATGAAAACAATGAAAACATACCTTCCAATTGTTCAGTTTTTTGCGGGACAGTACAGATTTTGACAGCTCAGCCCACAGTCCTGGATTGTAACTGAAATGTCCCAACTTTCTCTTTGATATCCTGCACTGAACAGCCAGAAAAAGATACAAAGTTTATAACTTAATTGACTTCTGGCAGAGAGCCCAATACGGGGCCGTTGCACTTAGATACATTTGTAACAATTTAAAATTAGCAAAGAAACAATTGGAACAATTTAAGATAAGCAGGTCTCTGTGACTTGCAGCTTAAGGGGGAATTCACCTTCATTAGAAAAACTGTAATAACACATAAAAACCACAGAAATGTGCTCATAACCTGCCAAATTTTGTGAAATGAACATGGTAATTAGGTGGTGTGGCAACAAAAACAGGCGTATTCAAAATTTATTTGCAGTGCTCCGCACGGCAAATCTTTTTGTTCCTTTCCAAAATGTTGGGAGGAATGTGAAAATAATGATTTATTTTAATAGGCTGTGGCAATTATTAAGCTACTGCCAATTCCAAAACCCGGAGTTAGCTTACCGAACCGAATCCGAACCCTAATTTGCATATGCATAGGGAATTTTTTTTACTTCCTTGTTTTGGGACAAAAAGTCACGCGATTTCCCTCACCACCCCTAATTTGCATATGCAAATTAGGATTCGGATTCGGTTCTGCCGGGCAGAAGAATTTGGCCGAATACGAATCCTGCTGAAAAAGGCCAAATCCTGGCCGAATCCCGAACCGAATACTGGATTCGGTGCATCCCTATGGGTTTTTCATTGAAATTGCATGTAGCCTACTGTGGCCCCAGGAGTCAGTGACCCTTGGGGGCAGATAAATGAAGGGTCAAAGTGAAAATTCAAATTAAAAATTTGAATTTCTAGCTATTTTTTGTGTACTTCGACTAGGGAACAGGCCAAATTCGATTCGAATTTGAAAAAAATTTAAAAATTTGAATGTTGAAATTTATCATGTACTGTCTCTTTAAAAATTGGACTTCCACCATTCACCATCTAAAATCTGCTGTTTTAGCCTATGGGGGACCTCCTAGAAGTCTTCGAAGTCAATTGGTGGACTTTGAAAAAACATAGTTTTTTTTTTTTGGGAAAAACTTTGAATCAAATTTGATCGAATACGATGTGACTTTGATTAATATGATTTGAATTCGAACGAAAACGGCCTATTCACCCGGAAAAAAAACATAACATTTTTTTAATGAATTTTGGTTAGTCTTTTTTAATTCGAATGTCGACCCTTGTTAAATCTGCCCCTACATGTCTGTACAACAGTAATGCCAATCTCTTTTTGGTTAGGCCTCCAATTCATCATCCGTTCTTACTTCCAAACTGTGGCCTGGTTGTTCGGGTTCTTATTATAGTACCTAATGGAGTACAGGTATGGGACCTGTTACCCAGAATACTTGGGACCTGGGGTTTTCTGGATAAGGGATCTTTCCATAATTTGGATTGTGAAACCTTAGGTCTGCTAAAAAATAATTAAAACATTACCTAAACCCATTGGGCTGGTTTTGCTCCCAATAAGGATTCATTTTATCTTAGTTGGGATGAAGTACAAGCTACTGTTTTATTATTACAGAGTAAAAGGAAAAAAAAAATGTTGAATGATTTGATTAAAATTCAATTCATGGGAGATGGCCTTCCAGTAATTTGGAGCTTTCTGGCTACTGGGTTTCCGGATAATGGATCCCATACCTGTACTTTAAATGCAGTACTTAAAACGAACAGATTTTCAGCGCAATTGCATCTGATCCATGTTAAAGCACACATGCAATTGTGCTCTATTTTGACTTCCATGTAGTTGCACTCTTCACCGTTCAATCCTTCAAGTCTCCCTTTTCCGAATTAAAGGAGAAGGAAAGGTTCAAACTAAGTAAGCCTTATCAGAAAGGTCCATCTACATATATCAGTAAACCCCCAAAGAAGTGCTGCTCTGAGTCCCCTGTCAAAAGAAACACTGCATTTCTTTCCTTCTATTGTGTACACATGGGCTTCTGTATAAGACTTCCTGCTTTCAGCTTAAACCTCATTGCCCTGGGCAAGAGCATGCTCAGTTTGCTCCTCTTTCTCCCCCCCTCCCTTCTCTACTGTAATCTGATCCCAGAGCAGGGACAGACTCAGGCAGGAAGTGATGTCACACCATGTTAATACTGTAGCTCCTATCCTCAACAAACAGAGAGTTTCTAGAGCTGCTTACTCAGGTATGGTAAAACATTCTACAGAATAAATATAGCATTCTAGCTTGTGCTATTGCAGCTAATCTATTGGCAATAAAACACCTCTGTAGCTTTCCTTCTCCTTTAAGCTCAGTTGTACCTATTGAAGCAGAGGAACCCCAGAGTTTCTGACACCATCTAGAGAATCGGGCTCATGCTTTCCATACTCTCTGGATAATGGGTTTCTGGATATTAAATGCCATACCTGTATGCTTCCATAGAAGCCTGCGTATAACAGGGATTAAGCAATTTACAGCACTTTAGCCACAGTGTCCCTTTAAGCTCAGATCAGAGAACACAACCAGACTTGCTCCATTGTGTATGGATGATTGCTCCTTTAAAGATGACTGATTTGTTTTATTCTACAGACGCTCACGCTTATGATTTGCCGTTAGTAATGATGATGCACACTGATAAGGTGGAGGTTTATGGTCCCAGACATGCCATTTTACAAAATAGGTTTTTTCGCTCTTTTTTCCCCTTTGTGTATAAAATAGCGACATCCATGAATTATTTTACGACTTGCCTCCCGCTGTATCAGATATGATATTTAACACCTTTGTCACAGCGTAAGGGGGAACGACTGTGGGGAACGAGGAGTTTAGACAACATTAAATACTGTGAACAAATAAATGCAAAATGTTCATTTTTTATTTCCCAGGATGCAGATTTCACTGCACAGCGGCCAATACAAACACATCTCCCCGAAAGTTCTGATATTGGATAATTCAATTAGGATCTGCACACTGACAAAGGAGCCTCCTGGAGGAGTTCGAGGGCCATTTGTGGCCCTGTTGCAGCCTGGCATCAGCATTTTGATTTCTCCTTGTCTATCAGCTGCTGCAGATCTGGGAACTTTTGATTGAAAATATAAAAGTGAAGCCAAACAAAGAAGCAATAGACCATAATGCCCAAATAGATGCACAGTAAACAGAGAGAAAAGAATAGAAAGAGAACAAATGAGGGATAGAAGTGGCTTCAGGGAGCGGCACAAGGTTGTACTATTCTGCATCCCCAAATAATGACATTTTACTTACTCTATACACCAATTGATTCTTTATTATCTTTATGAAGACAATTATTTTAGGCAGGGATGTAGACAGATGGTTTCAGGCATAAGGGACTTATTTATGATCAGTGCAGCCAGCAGGTTATGGCTATGTTTAATATTTTTTAATGTATATAACTGTGCGTGTATTGCTGACCACATAGAAGCTGGATGGAAGCTGTGTATGTATTGTAGGCTGTGGCTTGATGATGACCAGGACCTGTGCTTCAATTGTAGCCTCTTAGCTTACTGATTACACCATGTGAATATTTATCCCAAAGAGCTTGCTCTCTATGACTGAGACCAATGACCTGTAACGCCATGCAGAGGATTCCAAGGTATTGAAAGCAACGTACGACTTAGTCTGAGCCTTCTCCTCCTGCCTCAGTGTAACAGAATGTGCCTTTCATGAAATCCAACAAGTTTCATATGAGTCATTTACTGTGCAGTGTTTAATGCAAATTAATTTTCACGCTGGCATAATTCCGTGCAGTAGACACTATCACCATGTAAATTATGCAATGGTGGGGAGGCAATGCTGGGTCATACGTGCACATAGGGGGTTATTTATCAATTTCTAACATAAAAATCCAATCAACTCCGACCGCCAGAATGGACCTTATTTATCATTAAAAGAGTCCGAAAAAATTGGGTTGGACAAAAATCCAATAACTTCAGGGCTTTGCATTTTGGTCCAAAATCCCCCACATTATTGGATATCAGTACGGATAGCAGTGCAGACAATGGGACCTTCCCCAATGACTTATACAGGACCTCGAGAGCTTTGTGATGATTTTCAGAGTCGGACTTTTAAGACCATCAGGCTTTAATAAATTCCTGAAAAATGAGTATTTTTTTTTTTAGTCCGTAAACTACGATTTCGGATATTTGTAGCATAATAAATACCCCCCGTAGAGTCATGAGAATTGCTTGGCACATTGCAAGGGGGTGCAACATAATGCTGCCCCTCTGAAGATTATGAGGATTGAGTAGATTCCATGCATTGCTGAATGTAGATAGATATTCCCTAAGGTGGAACGAGCAACTGAATCTATCATGCTGTCGGATAGTAGATACATGTTGGATATTTGTATTCCCCTTTGTTACAGCATTAGTGTTCTGCTCTGCCTGACATTTAAGGTGTGAAAAAAATCATTATCTTAATGTCTCTTTAAGGAATTTTATTTATGGGCTCCTCCTTTGTTTTAACATATATGAATAATAACTGCAGTATATAGGCTGGAATTAGTACTGTGAATTTAGGATATGCGTCTCCTATATGTTACTGGCCAGGACATCAGTCAACGACTACATTTACAAGGTCAGATCAGTAGCACGTCTATGTTATAGAATAGCCAATAGCGATGGGCGAATTTGTCCCATTTCGATTCGCAACGAATTTCACGAATTTCCCGTGAATTTCCTGCGAAATTCCCGCGAAATTCGCCAAACTGGCAAAAAATTAGTCAAAAGCAGATTTTGCCGGCGCCCATTTAAGTCAATGGGCGTCCATTTATCGTTGCTGGCGTCAAAATTGTCGCCGCATCAGAACTGTTTTTGCTGCAAATTCCTAAATGTATTTGCCGGTGGCAAAACGGCCAAATTTGCTGTGAATTCGCACCTGGCGAATAAATTCCCCCAACACTAATAGCCAATTCAAAGCACCTTTTCATTATTTGTTTTTTTCAGTTATTAAATTATTTGGCTTCTTCTTCTGACTCTTTCCAACTTTCAAATGGAGGTCTCTGACCCCATCTAAAAGCAAATGCTCTGTAAGGCTACGCATTTATTGTTATTGCTACTTTTTATTACTTTATTACCCTCTCCTATTCATATTAACAGTCTCTTATTCAAATCAGTGCATGGTTGCTAATTTGGACCCTAGCAACCACATTGCTGAAATAGCAAACTGGAGAGCCGCTGAATATAAAAGCTAAATAACTCAAAATCCACAAATAATAAAAAATTAAAACCAATTGCAAATTGTCTCTGAATGCCACTCTCTACATCATACTAAAAGGGAATTTAAAGGTGAACAACCCCTTTAATAACTATCTCGGCCATGTTCTTCCAGAGAGTCAGAGTTCTTACTGGAGGATCCTCTTGCATCAGTTGGGCTGCAAGTCCTTATGAGATGGGGTTGTTAAAGGACCCTAAAAATGAATATGTCTAAAAATGCCATATTTTATATACTGAACTTATTGCACCAGCCTAAAGTTTCAGCTTGTCAATAGCAGCAATGATCCAGGACTTCAAAGAACCACACAGGAAGTCCCACCGCTTAATTAGTGAAGTGAATCACAGTTAACCCTTAACAGTATGAGTTGCACGGTTAACCTTTAACAATAAGTCACAATTAACCTTTGACGGTGTGAGTTATAGTTCAGTTAAGTCCAAAGAATCCTTAAGAGTTCCTAAGGATGGCATACAGTGTCCTCAAAGTCCACCCGTTGTGGCAATGCTTGTGTGACTAGGCAAATAGGCTAATCAATAATGCTTGGCTTTTGTGTGTTACCCTGAGAGTGAATCAGCAGAAAAGAAGATGGAGAGCTACTGGGGCATCTTTGGAGACACAAATCTTTAGTGCTAAAGGGCTGTGGTTGCCTTGGGCTGGTACAGAAGAATAAAACATAATGTACAACATTTCTACCTATAGATAAGCTTTAGTTCTCCTTTAAAGCAATATTAATTTAACAACCCAATATGCTTGAAGTATGTTGCAGTATGCTGTGGGGTTGAATGACAGCAACATCTATGCGGAGCAGCACTTGAGACCAAAAGAATAATTCTCAGCTCTGTTAACTGCTGTAATCCCTTAAGTAGATCCCTTGAGTAGACCCTTAAAGGATCTCCAAAGGCTGGAAATAAAACAGAGAAATTAATTCAATGATTAGCATTATATACTACTAGTGGAGCACATTGGCTCTGTAACATGTTCTGCTAAGTACTATTGCACAGGAACTTTTAATATTAATTGTAGTTTGCCATGTTTGACTCCCTAAATAAGGGATTAAGAGTCTTAAACTTCAATACTTTAATGAAAGTAACTATAATAAATACAGCTTCTTTTAGCTGTTGGCTTGAGATTGGTGAAATTGTCAGTGTGTAGCCTGTACAGGTATTAATGAGCTGAAAATCCCCAGTGTTTGTTTTCCATTATATAAGTAATAGGTTTTACTATACAGATGTATTTCTCTGCCGTAAAATGAGTTGGGGGATCTCAGCTATGACTTCAAATATAATGAGCCGCTTTTGGACCTGATTCTTCCAACTTATTTTTTTAATATCTCTCTGCTTTGTGGAGCAGGAAATTCTGCTTATTGTAGATTTTGTTTACTTAGGGAGATTATTTTATTATGCGAGGAGTTGCCTGGTTTGTGCGGTACAAGCAAGTTTTCTGAACTTAAATTGTTTTTGATAATGAAACACAATAAATAGGGTCAAGATAGGTTATATAGGGGTGAATATATGTTTGTTTATATAATACCCATGTACAGGGTCCCTATTCTTCCTTACATCAACTTCTTGGCTAAGGTCTAATGGACAGTAAATCTGGAGGATCTGAGGTTAGTGGAAAATGAATTTGTCTACATTAAACACTCTACAAATGTATGCTGCTCGTTGATCTACAAGGCTCTGTCCCTCTGTGCGCCAAGATGGAACTAGTACTTCTGTTTCACTCTCATACCCCTGTCTTATCCAGAAGTAACTAGGCCTTTTCTTTGTGGGTCTAGGACAACTTAACTTGGTAGACCAAACCACCCAGTAAAACATCCAACACACTTTCAGTAAAAATACTACCTTCATAGGTAACAAACCTACTACACCCTCCTCCCCATTCTTACTACACTTTCCCCATTGTCAGGGCACTCAACCTTTATTTTCAATTAAGCTTTAGCTTCGTGTTTTTGAGTCTTCACTTTCAAGCCCTGTCTAGGTCAGAACCAAGTACGCTTTATCCTCTCTCAACTAGGACAATATAGGTCAGTATTCCAAACCACCCAGCGAAATAACCATTAGGAACACAAATATTTGGTTAAAATACTACATAAATGCTATTAAGGTCATCATTTATGTAGGTAACAAGCCTCCTCCCATTCTAACTATGCCACCCCTCACAGTCAGTGCACTCAACCTTTGTTCTTAATAAAGCTATAGTTTTGTGCTTTTCATCTTTCAATCCCAGGGCCCTGGTTAGTTCAGAACCAAGTTGGCCTGAATAAAACTGGACCCTTTTCTTGGTGGGTTAGCTCTTAACTAGGGCAATTTAGCTTTGTAGTCCAGACCACCAAGTGAAATATCCATTTGGGAGACACACATTTGGCTACAGTTCAGCCTCCATAACAATGATCCTCAATCAGTGGCTGAGGAACAACATGTTGCTTGCCAATCCCTTGGATGTAGCTCCCAGTGGCCTAAAAGCTTACCATGTGGACTGCCAAACAAAGCCTCCTGTAGGCTGCCCGTCCACATGGGGCTACCAAATAGTAAATTGCTTTTCATATTGGGTACCCAGAAAGTTTTATGTTGCTCTCAACCTTAAATTTGAATGTGGCTCATGGATAAAAAAGTTTGAGCAACCCTGATCCATAACATAACAAAGCCAACACACTCTCCTCCCCATTATAGCTATGCCTCCCCTCATTGTGAGTGAACTCAACCTTTGATTTCAATGAATCTGTCAAATTTAGAGTTTTATAGAAGGGGATACGTAGCAAGAAAAGCTAATTTCCTATTATGAAATAATTCTAATTCAAGCCATATGCCTTGGCTACATCTGAATTCCACTGTGATTCACTTTGAGGCTTCCTTTCAGCATCTTATATCCTCTATGTGCCTCCCTAGAGTTCTGTGAATTGTCTCTGATGAGCATTTACCATCTTGGAGCAACTTCTCTCAGCTTTAAATTGCTGTAGGAAACTTGCCTCAATCGACAGAGGCCACATAGCCCTTAATTTGGTTGTGCATTTGAATACTGAGATTAAATTATTTACAGAAGTAAAATATGTAAACACAGTACAAAACAAAGTGATTTTATTCTGGCAAATGTCACAATGATATCAGATTTAAATGAAACTTAAGTAAATATATTCATGGAAGACTAAGGATAATATCCACTAATTTCCCTATACGTATTCTCTGTAGCATCATAGCAAAGGTCACCAAAGTAAATTCCTAGTTGCTTGTTAAATAAAGGTGGTTAAAAGTCTCCAGAGGGGTTATAGAAATGCAATATAATTATATATTGGGAATCTATCTAGCACGCAGATGTTTTCAAAGGGGTCATCCGTCCTCTTCTCGGTTTCGGAAGATCCCTAAAGACTTAATCTACAAATACCATATGATGTGGGTTCCATTAGCAGCTCCCTCCTGCACAGTGACTTGGTTTAATAATAGAAACAGTCTTCAAAATATCAAATGGTACAGTCAATATGTGTCAAACAAGTCTTGATTATTATTCATTAAAAATACACCTAAAATTTCCAAAACAATTAGGACCAGTGAAACTACTTTGTTCACAGTCCTAAAGTTTCAGAGTAACAGATATTACAAGATTAATCTATTGGACCCAACTCATATGCACCTCTTATTGACGCCCTGTAATGCATTTTATCATGGGCCACTGTTTTCACTCAACACCTACTATAGTTCTTCTGTATCTGGAAAAGAAAGTGCACCTAGGACAGGAGTCAAGGGGAACCTCTGAATGATAATTATATATACTTTACTTCATTGCCAGTTCAGCTTGTAAGTGAACAGTCCAAGATGATCCTTTGATTTCTTCATACAAATCTAGTGTTCTCTCCAGAAATATTCGGGTATATGCAAGTTCTCTCCAGCCATAATGATAACAACATCAATACAATCAAGACCAAGCTTCTTCTATCACTAATCAAGCTTCACCCCCCTAACTTTTATAATGACTATAGGGGGCAGATTTTTTAAGGGTCGAGTTGTGTTCTCCATGAAAAATTCGAGTTTTCAAGGTGATTTTTTTGGATAAAAAAAGATTTTTCGGGTTTTAAAAAAAAAAAAATACCCCAACGTGGAAATCTCTACTATAAAAAAAAAAAACTCCATCTAAAACCTGTTAAGGCCATGTAGAAGTCAATGGCAGAGGTCTCTTGAACCATTTGAAGCTTTTAATAGCCTTTATAATGTTTGAAGATTTTTTGGTGGGTTTTGCTCGAAAACTCAATCAATTCAAGTTTTTTTCCCACAGATTGTTATCCCCAGACTTGTTGGTTCGAGTTTTTTCCATTGGAGTTTTTTCTTAAATTAGAAACTATTCAAGTCATGAGTTCATTTGAGGTTTAAAAAAAAAACTCAGATAGCTCTAAAATGCGATCTTTGAGAAATAACCCCCCAAGTGTCCAGACTGGTCAATTGAACCCATTGAACCAAAGCACATACTTAATGAACTGAGGTTAGAAAGTCCTACCAACAAATATTGCAGATGTTTTCTGGAAGGTCCAATATGCCTGAAGAACTTCTACATAATAATAGTGACAGACTGGTTAGCCTATTCAACATTGATAAATATAATTGTCCTCAGTACTTATAACATCCAATACACCCGTGTATCCTATTTAAACAACATGTTGGATACTACCAGGTAACATCATCATCAAGGTAACATCATCAGTTCAGCTGTGGTTAGAAGTTTGAGAAGGCTGTCCCATCACTGGTGCTTTACCCAATTTCAATCAATTTGAAAACTCTTACTAGGTCTTTCTTTGGGGTCATCATGATTCATATATATATATATATATATATATATATATATATATATATATATATATTTGACCCAAAACTCCAGCAAAAGAAGGGTATAAAGTAGAGTCCTGCAGGTACCCATGGGTTACCGACAAAAACCTGCGGCTTGCAGGTAGACGTTTCGGAAGCGAGTATAGACGCGTGTCCTCCGGGTTTGCGGGTTGGGTCACGGGTCTTCTCAATATCGAGTTTTATTCCTTTTTTTTTCTGATCACGCCTACTTCTAATGATGTTACTTCCTGTTTACAATGGCAGTACTTCCTGTTTTATTCCTTATTTTCTGATTACGCCTACTTCTAATTATGTCACTTTCAGTTTACAACAACAGTTCTTCCTGTTTCTTGATGGTCAGCAGGTCACAGATTGGGTTGCGGATAAGGTACTTGTGGGTAGCGGGTCCAAGTGGGTAGGTATGCGGGTCGCGGGTCGGATTCGGTTTTAACAAATTGGTTCCATGCAGGACTCTGGTATAAGGTTAAGAATTTACCTGCAGAGAGGTAAGTACAAACCCCAGCTCATATGGATATTTTAATTTATTACCCACTCACCATACAGCCCATACATTATATTTCTAGAAACTATAGTCAAATTACATTGCAATTATTTGCAAGGGCATAGAAGCTTCAAAATTTTGCACCACCACCACTAGTTTGGATACCATCAGGCAGTATTTGTCACAGGGATATTACTTCCTAATGCCTCTCCTGTTATACTTTTTGGGCTGTGATGCAGCTTTCTCTGCCTACTTTAACCTTACCAAATCTGTACTGCTTACCCTGGTTAATTCTGACCACATTGTTTCTTATTTCTTCCCTTTTTATACCTTGACAACCTTCTAAACTCCACCCTGATCCATTAGCCTGTCCCTTTTGACATTTATTCACCAGATCCACATGTTCATTCATACTAACATAACATTTAGCAACTGCAAACCCCATATCCACCAAGGACTCCTTTTAATCAGAAAATGACTCGGAGAATCAACACAACCAACGTCTTGTTCTTTCTTTAGTGACTTTGCCAGCCTACACTTTTGTGCACATGCCCTTGTATTTTCAGGATATTACTTTATGGAGGTTTGTATTGATTGAGCTACTACTTTTCCAGCCTCAGCCCAAAACAAGGTCTTTAGTTATATTTTTCTATTCTAAGCTTCTTTGTAAATGTAATTGGTGTCACATAATCCTTCCCTAAAGGCTGGCTTCATCTATAAGGAATTATTAATTGCCTTTTTAATAGTAACCAAATCCTCAGACACATCATCAATATACACACGTCGGAACGTCTAGGATGTAAAAAAAAAACAACAAAAAAAAACGAAGGGTAAGTTCGATGGCTGCTATAATTACAACTAACACTTAAGCAACATTGTTGACATTTGTGGAGCTGTCACTACTGAAATAAACAGCAGACATTAATATAAGTTGCACAAGAAAGACCTTTGTAGCACTTTGTACTGAGCTGCATGTGTATTGGACAACGCTGTTATATTGTTACTGTAATACGATTAACAACATTTTTTGGTGCACACATTTAGGGGCAGATTTATCAAGAATTTAGAATTCACTAAAATAAATTTGAAATTCGAATTTTCACTTTGACCCTGGATAAATCTGCCCCTTAATGAGGAATTACATCTTTCAAGTCAGCATTGACCAATCATGGGTCACCTACAGTAACATGTTGCTGGCTATTATCATTCGCTTACTCCAACAGATCAGTCCAGCAACATCATTAATGGGTAAAACATTTCCCTAAGTATGTAGAGCTAGAAGCTTAGTTAAAGGGGTAGTTCAACTTAACGTTAATTTTATATGTTATAGAATGGCCAGTTCTAAGCAGCTTTTCAATTGGTCTTCATCATTATTTTTTATAGCGTTTTTTTTTCAATTATTTGCCTTCTTCTGACTCTTTCCAGTTTTCAAATGGGGGTCCCTGACCCCATCTAAATCCAATGCTCTGTAAGGCTACATATTTAGGGGCATATATCTCAATGGTCGAATTTTGAATTTGAAAAACTTTGAAATTCGAATTCAAAAAGACCAACTGAAATTAGGTTAAAGTTTTTTTTTGGCTGAATTGGTCCTTTTTCTGTCGAATAGGTCTGCATTTGGCCAAATTAGAATCATACGAATCGAAGGAATATCACATTCGATCGAATTCGAATCAATTTTTTTCCCCATATAGGCTAAAACAGCAATTTGGCAGGTTTTAGATGGGAAATGACAGTACATGACAAATTTCGATATTCAAATTTTTAATTTTTTTTCAAATTCAAATCAAATTTGTACTATTCCCTAGTCGAAGTACACAAAAAACAGCTTGAAATTCAAAATTTTTAAATTCCAAAATTCACCTTGACCTGGATAAACCAGCCCCTTATTGTTATTGCTACTTTTTATTGCTCGTCTTTCACTTCAGGCCTCTCCTATTCATATTCCAGTCTCTTATTTAAATCAATGCATTGTTGCTAGGGTTATTTGAACCCTAGCAACCAAACTGCTGAAATTGCAAGCTGGAAAGTTACGGAATAAAAAGCTAAAAAACCCAAAATCCACAAATAATAAAAAATGTAAACTAATTACAAATTGTCTCAGAATATCACTCTCTACATCATACTAAACATTAACTCAAAGGTTGATGAAATGGCTGCTTTTAAGAAGGTTTATGTCCCCTTTCTGTTTGCATTTCCTACCTCTTTTCTGGGGATTTAGTGTTTAGTATTGCCTTTAATGTTGATACTCACCTTTGCCTTTTGCTAATGTCTAGATTTGCTTAATATTTACTACTAATTGGTGGAGTGAGAACTTGACTGCTGTCTTTCACAGATTGAGTAATAAAAGTACTGGGGTTGGCAGATAGAAATCCTGCTGTTATATATTTCAGGTAGAATGTCCCAAGGGTTTACTGATTGGCCTTCCTGTTAATTTAAGTAAAATTCAATTCATGTCTGTTTCTCCCACGATGCCTTTTTTGGTTTGTTTTGCAATATCTAGCAATATTGATGTGTAACATGCCTGATATACTTTATAACAGGCCCTGTGGTTTTTAGACTTTGAGGCACCAGGGAATGGGGCGGTCAAACAGTTGGATCCTGCTCCTTCAGGGAATACAGGTGAAAAGAGCTTAGTGGTGTTATGTGACCCCCCACCACGGAAGTTGTTGAAGTGGGAGATGGTAAGGTAGATTTTAGTGGCATATTTGTTTCCTGTGGGAAGGGGAGGTGAAAAGTGCTTTCATGTAGTGTATGGGCCAACTGTCATTAGTAAAGTTATTGGGAAAAGAAAACAGAGCAGTATGAGATAAAAGGTGGTAGTAATATTGGGAGTACAATAATATGGTGATGGAAATGCAAGAAAAAGTGTAGGTTACAGGGGACATTAGAGGAAATATACACAATATCCCAAAACTTCAACTTTCCATAAAAGTGATGCTCCATCTAGATGGTGCTCCATTACAAAGCACAGACTTGTCCCATGTGCATGGTGAGAACTGTAGTCCTGCCAAGTCAAAGATGAAGGCCAACTGCAACACTGCTCTCATTTCCCCAAACTTTCCAACCTTTCCCAAACTCTATTTCTCCACCCAGATGCCCTCCAAGGCCAATGCCCTTGATGCAGCTGGATCCTTCTGCCTGTTCTATTTCAACTTGAATCAGTCTTCTTGGTTTAATACACTCATTAATTAAGGTATTGAGCTGTTTTTTCTAGCGTTGAACTAAACAGCACTATGCCCTTGCAATATTCATTGTACAGGTCTGAATTAGGGGAAGGCCATCTCCCATACACTCCATTTTAACCAAATCACTCTTTTTAAAATAATTTTCCTTTTCTCTGTAATAATATAACAGTACCTTCTACTTTATCCCAGATAAAGATATAATTAATCCTAATTGGAGGCAACCCCAGCCTATTGGATTTATTTAATGTTTAAATGATTTTCTTGTAGACTAAGGGGTAGATCAAGGGTCGAAGTGAATTAGAGGGAATTTTCGAAGTAAAAAAATTCGAAGTTATTTTTTGGATACTTCGATCATCGAATAGGATACTACGACGTCGGATTTGCTTCCAATTCAATTTGAAGTGAAATAGTTTGAATATTCGATTATCGAAGTACTGTCTCTTTAAAAAAAACTTTGACTTAAATAGTTCGCCAAAGTAAACCTGCCGAAGTGCTATGTTAGCCTATGGGGACCTTCTAATGCATTTTTCCAAGTCTTTACACATCGAAGTAAAATCGTTCGATCGTACGCTAAAATCGTTCAAACCGTTTGATTAGAAGATTTAATCGTTCGATCGACTGATCGGTGAAAAATCCTTCGACTTCGATATTCGAAGTCGAAGTATTTTAATTCAATGGTCGAATTTCAAAGTATTTTTTAATTTGAAGTTCGACCCTCGATAAATCTGTCCCTAAGGGTATGAAGACCCAAATTATGGAAAGACCCACTTTCCAGAAAACCCCAGGTCCTGAGCATGGGGGATAACAGGTCCCATACCTGTATTATGTTGTACAGCTATGGGATCCGTTATCCGGAAACCTGTTGTCCAGAAAGCTCCAAATTACAGAAAGGCTGTCTCCCATAGATTTTTTAAAAATGATTTCCTTTTTCTCTGTAATAATAAAACAGTACTTGTACTTGATCCCAACTAAGATATAATTAATCCTTATTCAAGGCAGAAAATCCTATTGGGTTTATTTCATGTTTACATGATTTTCTAGTAGACTTAAGGTATGAAGATCCAAATTATAGAAAGATCCATTATCTGAAAACCCCCAGGTCCCAAGCATTCTGGATAACAGGTCCCATTCCTGTACAATAACAGTATCTGCATCCAACAATAAGATATAATTAATCCTTATTGAAAGCAAAACCAGCCTATTGGGTTTATTTAACGTTTAAATGATTTTATAGTAGACTTAAGGTATGAAAATCCAAATTATGGAAAGATACGTTACCCGGATAACTCCAGGTACCAAGCATTCTGGATAAAAGGTCCCATACCTGTAGTAATGATGACTGTTATAGAGCTAGTAAGGATGATTCTTACATAAAAGGAAGAATAATAAAGGCGTGTTAGTAAGGAAGAGCTAGGGATGCAATTGGCCTCATTTAAAAAAAGGTTCAGATGTGTTAAATGTGCCAAGAATAGATTTGTTAGCCAGACTTTTTTCTAGTGATCCAGGTCAGTGGCTAGGGCTTGTCTGCTATTCCTTATTAGAGTATGAGCTGCTATGAACTTCTCGGCTTGCATGCGGAGGAACAACAACAACAAGCATTATTTATTTATTTATGAAATATTTATTATGTACTGCACTATACTGAACAATTGTATATTCTCTCTGTCTCCCTCTCTATTTCTTTCCCTTCCTCCCAGTCCTCCTCTCTCTGATGTTCCCTAATGCAAGTGCAACTAAAATTACATTCATAACCCCAATGCACCTAAATAAGTTATTACGCTATTGAATAAATGCTTGTTAACGAATGAAAGGCTGTCGCTTATGGTAAGAAATTAATGAATACAAACCACCGTTGTAATGGAATAGTGACTCTAATAGAGTTAAAGAAACGTTTGTATTTGTATCACCTGCTCTAAGTATTACGCAGGAAAATCGGACTATTTACCATCGGAGCAACTTCGGTGGTTTTACAATAAAGGAAACGGTTAAATTTGATGGAAGGAGAGTTAAAGTAACTATTGTTGTTTACTTTAAAATGTACAATTTAGGGCCTGTTTACTAATGTTGAAGGATGAACATTTAAAGGGGCTATTCACCTTCAAAAAATGAGTTGGTTTCAGATAAATCACCAGAAATAATGACTTTTTCCAATTACTTTCTATTTTCTATGTGTCACCGTTTTTCTAATAATGAAGTGTAAAGTGTCATTTTTCACCTTCTGAAGCAGTTCAGGGAGAGTGGGTCGCCGACCCTGTAGACTGTTCTAAATTGATACATTAGTTGATACATTTCTTATCTGTGTCCCTGCTGAGCAGAATCTCTGGGTTTCATTACAAGCAGCTGTTAGAATTGATACAATAGTTGCTGATACTCCAGAGATGCTGCTGAGAAATGGATCAACTAAATGTTGCAAAATTGTAACAGTTTAGAGTCTGCACCTGAATTACTGAGCTGCCAGACTAACACTAGAGACACAAACATTCAACTTTAAACTTAGATTTGAGAAAAACAGTAAAAAATAAATAATGGAAAGTAATTAAAAAAAGTTGTTATTTCTGGGGAACAATCTGAAAACAATTGAACTGAAAAACGTATATTCGTAAGGTGAACAACCCCTAGAATGATGTACAGGTATATATAGAAACAATGGCCCCCATTAGATATAATGGTTTATGCCACCTTAGGGCAGGTGAAAAGTAAAACAGAATTTGTTCACCTTTAAATAATCTTTTTATATGTTGTAGACCATGCTATGCTGAGACTATTGGCAACTGGGTTTGTTTTGTGATATTTAAACAATTTAGCTTTTTGGTTAACAGCTCTCTAGTTTAGAATTTCACAAGCTCTCTGGTTGCTAGGCCTAATTTATTTTAGCAACCGGGCTGTGGATTGAAAGAGAGACTGGAAGCTGAGGGCCTTGAAGAGTAACGTAAATACTAAAAAGTGCCAATGACTATAAAATTGTTGAGCGATAGTTTTTTTTGACTGCCAGGGACACTGACCCCCAACAACAAAACAGCAATTTAAATTGCATGCTAGAATGAGGCAATAGAGTGAGTCGACAAATTTAAAAAGTACAGTATAAAGAATAAAGACCAATTGAAAGGTTGCTAAGACATTCCAAATGTTCATGAAAAGGTGTATTACCCCTTAAACAACAAACTGTTAAAGGGACAGTTCACCTTTACATTCATTTTTAGTATCTTATAGAATGGCTAATTCTAAGCAACTTTTCAATTGGCCTTCATTTTTCTTTTTATTTAATTTATGAAGTATTTGCCTTCTTCTCCTGACCCTTTCCAGCTTTCAAATGGGGGTCACTGACCCCATCTAAAAACAAATGCTCTATAAGGCTACATATTTATTGTTATTGCTACTTTTTATTACTCATCTTTCTATTCAGTCCCTCTCCAATTCATATTCCAGTCTCTTATTTGCATGAAGGAATGGCTGCTAGTGTAATTTGGACCCTAGCAACTGCAAACTGGAGAGCTGCTGAATAAAAAAGCTAAATAACTAAGAAATAAAATAAGAATAAGAATAAAAAAAAGTGAAAACCAATTGGAAATTGTCTCAGAATATCACTCTCTTTATCATACTAAAAGTTAACTCAAAGGTGAACAACCCCCCTTTAAAGTTTTAAACACTTTTCTTTTTTGATATAATATTGTCTGCAGCTGTCTAGTCTGGCAGTTCAACTGCTATCTGGTTACTAGGGTGAGTCAGACTAGCAGTAAGATGGTGGTTTGATTGACAGCCTGTAAGAAAAAAAGGAGATAGTGACAATGAAACTCAATGTAGTAATAACAGAAATCTAACACTACTCTCCACTATCTATCTGCCTTCTGGTGTTGAGTGAACACATCCAACTAGCACAAGCCATTTCAAATGTTCGGCTGGAGAGAGGCAAGATATAAAATGTATTAAATGTTCATTGAAATGAGCACTCACCTTTAAATACATGTAAAGTCAACATTAAAGAGCAACGCTAATTTTCCCCATGCCTCAGAGCATCCAAGCGCCGTTGTAGCCATGTGCCCATAGACAAAAGCCCTACAGCAGCCAACAATTTTATACCTGTTTGTTGTGCTGATAAAACCTCGTCTGTTCTGATGGAACATATAAAGTGCGAGGGAAAATTCTGGGCAAGAGGACTGCCCTCAGATTACCCTTGGAAAGCCACGTGCACCGCTTGTTATTGTCGGAACACAAGTCAGTGAGCAAGGTAGGGTTTCATTTGCAACTATTGATAATCGTTGAGATTCCAGAATAAAATTCTAATAGTGGGTATATTAGGCTCCCCATATTATTTCTGATGGATCACATTGCTATGTTTATCTTTCAGAGCTTGTATGAAAGACACAATTCTACAACCTTTGCCAAGTCGGTGATATGGCAGCTTCCACTTCTGTTAATAAATATGGCTCAGTGGAATAAGCAATACCCATATGTTTTACTGAACAGCATTATTGCTATAAAAAACTAGGCTTAATATTTCATCTTAAATGTTACCCCAATTCTTCCTGCAAGCTACATGTCCTGTAGAAGTAGCATAGGGAAGCAAGCCTGATTTTGAGCTTCTTACTCATTTTCTATGATATTGTATACTTTATATACTCTACATTAGTATATAAAGCAAATTGGGGGTTGTGCAACCTGGAGGTGGGGTGGTGAGTGGGTGACCAGCGGAGAGATATGAAGGAGTAAGTCTCTGGCGGAGGAGGAATGCAATGGAGGGGAGAAGCTTGTGAGCGGCGCTGATGGATATGAGCAATCCAATGATATATCTGGGCTGGCACCATGCCATGGGTGCCAACAGAACTTGGCCCGACACTGGTTTACACAATTTCTACAACCAAACTTGATTTTACCACATTCTACTTTTCTTTTGGTCTCTTGGGAACTGTAAACTCTGGGTTTGATTGTATAAAGAGCTGACAAAGGGGAGTTAAACAGGATAATTGCCTGGCCTCTTGGGTCTGAATTATGTTTACTTCAGAGCAGTAACCTACAATGATCAATCAGCTCTGTTTGGACAGCTCTACTAACAGGATCAAATTATGTGATTGGTTGCTATGGGGTGCTGCTCTGCAGTAACATTGGAACCCCCCTTTTTAACCTCACTGTAGTAGAATGAGGCGCTACAGGCTGGCCAGCTGGGTTCGATTAGCCTCAGGTGGCTAATCAGTAGTCCTTAAAACCCAGGCTGGTTCGTCTCTCGTGAGCTCTAACTGGAAGAGACACACAGAGAGGGTCTGGGATCCTAACTCTAAGGGCTCTTACTCATGAGCGTTTTTACCTGCGCTCCGTTTTTCGGCGTTCAGCCGCAGGGGAGCGCAGGAATAGACGCTTTTCATTTTTTCAAATGGGGCTGTACTCACACAGGCGCATGTAGGTGCCGAACGCAGGAAAAATGCATGTTGCGTCTCAACCTGCGTTCGGCGCCTACATGCGCCTGTGTGAGTACAGCCCCATTTGAAAAAATGAAATGCGTCTATTCCTGCGCTCCCCTGCGGTTGAACGCCGAAAAACGGAACGCAGGGGAGCGCAGGTAAAAACGCTCATGAGTAAGAGCCCTTAGGGTAGAACCCTTTTACCGTTCCGACGCAATGAGACTAATACAAATGTCGCACGTAGAAGCTGATTGCACATGACACAAAACCACTGTTGGATGTGAATGCTGCATGTCGTGTTGTGTCAAATGCAATCAGCTTCTACGTGTGACAATTGTATTAGTCTCATTGCGTCGGAATGGTAAAATCGCCTGTGGAGTTCTACCCTTAGAACTTATATTACTTACATTAGATTTGGCGCATCCGACGTGACACCTGCGATTTAGTCTCACTGCATCGGAATGGAAGGCAACGCAGATAAAATCACCCATGGAGTTCTACCCTAAGGATCCTATGTGCCTGTATACACACAGACACTCGTGGGAAGGTCTGTAATTGTTCTTCCTTTTTGTTGGAAGGGATACTTAATTTAGAGCCAGAGTATATTATATTTTAAATACATTAAAACACTTTCATTTTTTGGCATTAGTATAATGTATTAGCATTTAAATAAAGTATTACTAGGTTATTAATGTATTCCAATAACTTTGTAAGGACCCCTTCTGACGATAGTGGCCCAGGACAAAGGCAATAAAGGCAGAAGAAGACAAATGGCCTCTGCATAAGCAGCAGTTATTCCATATAGAGATCAATTAAAGTTGCCAAATCTCTACTGCCAAACTGTTTTGATTTGGGCAGCCAATAACACCTATAGTTCTTTACATACAAGACAGAATAGGAACGCATATATTTAATCTGCTGTCAATTCAACCCACCCCCCCCCCCAAATAACAGCATTAAGATTGAAATAATGAAGCCACACTGTACAAATAAAATAAACCAACTGGGCCTCATGCAGTCTCTGCTAAAACACGCTGAATTGAATTGCTACTTTAATAGTTTGCTAAATACACACACTCTTCTTGGTGCCATATGGTGCACGCTGGAGAAATAGCAGTCAACAAAAGTGATGGCTTCTCAGGAAACAGTTTTATACGGAGCTGGAAGTGAGGGGGAGAGAAGAAAAGGGAGGCTATCAATCTGTATACAAATATATAAAAAACACTGCACACATACGCATGCAGAACCCAAGCAGGGGGGCTACGGGCCGAGAGGGGGAGATGGAAATCTGCTTCCTGAAAAGCTCTGAAAGTTATGTAATAAACATTTAAGGCATGCACTGTAGACATGGGCATTTACAGGTCCAGTTCAGCTGCCATTGATTTAAATGAAGGGCTAGATGCAGGGCCATGTTCAGCAGAATACAACGGTAATTCCTGGGTACTTGCAAAAGGGCTGCATCAATACGACGTGTGCAACAGACTTGTGCCCCAAATATCCCTGAGCAAATGACACAATAATGGAAAGAGACATAATCCCAGCCAGGAAATGTTAGCTGCAACCTGCATTCCATTCCACAAATGCACACTCAACTGTAATGTAATGCATTAGGCACAATTAGGGTGGGCACAGATTTGCAATTGGCTGCCATTATACTGGAATAATGGGGGGAATACACTTCATTGTGGGCAAAAAACATGGCAATTTATGTCTAAAATTGCACTGGTGGTAAATGAGCCTTAAAGACGTGCACCTGTCTCTCTCTCTGTGCTGTGCTGCTTGCACCTGCCAGTGCCGCATATACGAGGGGAAGCACATGGGCAGAATGGGGGTGCCCCTATCACCAGATTTTGTTGTGCTTCATTTACAAGGTACAAAAGAAGGAACAGGAAAGGATGATGTGAGTTGTGCCATTGCTATGTGCCACTCAACGTCACACCACCAGGGGGTGTGACCCAGGCACAAGTTTAAAAACATTGGTAAAGACCTGGGTTGTGTTGTTGCCAAGTTGGTACTAGATGAGACAACCTGCCAACCTGTGCACCACTATCTCCAGTTTGTCATGAATAAAGCTCTGTGTTCATAGGCAAGCAGATAAAGGAGAGTAAAGGTAAGGGTTGGACTGGGCCATCGGGACACTGGGAAAAAACCCCGACCCTCATGGCTCCAGTTGCCCCCACCAACCCACCAGACCAACTTCACCTACTGAGATATGTGGTTGTTGACTCTCCCCCGAGCCCTGGTCATGACTACAAGGAGGAAGTGTAAGGTGTGCGGCTGAGGGAGGGAGGTGACGTTTAGAGGAGGTGAACCTCATGACTGGGGTGGGAGGCCCTGATACAGCAGCCCCGGTGGGTTCTGGACACCCCAACTGGCAAAGGTTTTTACACCTTGAACGTTTCAAAAATAAACACAGGCCTTTGCCTATGAGAAAAAAATTACGTTTTTTCACCCTGTCCTGCATTTTGTAATTGAGGCCTACTGTGTCTTCACCTTGTTTGTAGCCTGATGAAACACTCATGTGCACCAGTGGTTTTAATACACAGGGAAGGCTCCCCTGCACGAATTTATACATGTGGCTCCTGTTGTTATTTCACCGGATTACAACTCCCAGCATACTCCAACATATTATGAGTGCAGGAAGATTACCGTGCATCTGGGAGATTAATGTGCGCAGTATTTGTTTTGCTGATATTACATTTGAATCAAACATCAGAAGGGCAGATAGAATGCTGTTTAGGTCTTCAGTATTATGATTGAAGGAACAAACTAGTCAGGGTAACTGGGACTGAAACTGGAATGCATTTTCAGAGCGACTGGATTTCCAATAATTTCTGCACTGCACATGCACCCAGCACAAATCCATGCTTAGAATTCCTGGGAGAAATAGTGGTGCCACGCTCCATAACAGAACTCTGGGCTGGTTCTATCTTTTTATACAGAAGTGCCACACTGGCCCAGGTTAAAGGTTAGTATCACTAGGGGGTGCCTAACATTGGTCAGTTTTTATGCTTTTATGTGTTTAATGCCTCCAGGGCATCCCATGCACAAAGATTAGGAAACTGAAATATACTCATCGGAGGCTGCTGTATTGCAACTCCCACAATTTTCCTGCATATTATCAAGGGTAAAGCATGATGAGAGGCAAGCTGTAGTCCAACAGACAAATGAATGGATTCTTAAAGCAACACTTCCCTGCAAATCTGTTTCCAACCCAGCAGCTGCACAGGCTCCCAGCAGTGAAAATCCTGCCTGCTCTGTTTACACTTGATTTTCATCTCTAATAGCATTAAAATGGTATATTACAGCTTTGAACAATGTTATTACACCCTTCTGGAATGTGATCACAAGTGCAATACTGGAAAGTATAAACTGCCCAGTAATCTCAGTAGGTTAGATAACACTGAGCTGTCTGATGTAGTACTGGTAGGGATGATACTCAGTGGAACAACCACTTGCATCTGTAATTGAGTTCATGATGTTGGAGAGATGGGGTTAGGTATAAACTATTATATATATATATATATATATATATATATATATATATATATATATATATATATATATATATATATATATATATATATATATATATATATATATATATATATATATATATATATATATATATATATAAAAACACACACACATATATATATATATATATATATATATATATATATATATATATATATATATATATATATATATATATATATGTTTTGGGTAGCCGAGGATTAGGAGAGTATAACAGTGCTTTATTAGCAGGCTCATGCAGGCATTACGCAACACTAACTTTTACTTTTCAAGATGTACAGGAAGCATGCACAGTATAAGTCTGAGCACAGTGACATCTACAGGCCATTTGTATAAACACCACAGATATATATATATATATATATATATATATATATATATATATATATATATATATATATATAAATATATATATATATATATATATATAAATTTTCGTAGCAGAGAGCACCTCATGTCAGGTAAGCCTTTTTGTGGCTGCCCCTGTGCACGGAACAAATTAGTATATAATCCAAACAAGAAAGACCAGCACCAAGGGACTTGAAGTATGAAAAAAGTAGTGTTTAAAACATATGTATCACCAACGTTTCGGTCCCCATTGGGACCTTTTTATATATATATATATATATATATATATATATATATATATATATATTTTTTTTTTTTTTTTTTTTTTAAGGTCCCCTTTAAGATCTTACCTCTGAAAATACTGGACTACAGCCCCCAGCATGCTTTAACCCATGATAATAATTTGGATTATGCTGGAGCCCACTTGGTTGCCATGTCAGTGTTCCGCACACCACCCCGTGGCCCCCCGCCCCAAGTGCAACAACCCTTCAAAGGCCCCCCCTGTTTGTACCTTTCTTCCTGCAGGACGTTAGGGTGGTCGGGGGCCAGGAGGGGAGGTCAGGGAGAGGCACGGGGAACAGGTCTGGGCCTTCGAATCCATTAGGTTTTTACCTGGTGTCCCGCAGGCCCAGTTCGACCCTGACCACTAAAGTAATGCAAAGTCTACAGGACTGGAAGGTTTACTGGTGGTTTCAGGCTGAATTATGATACATACTGCCCCAAACTCAAAAACGGGTGCCCTTGTTTGAGTTTGGGGCAGTATCTATCATAATCAGAGCCAGATTTACATAGCGGGCGCCCCTAGGCCTGCTGTCGTTCATCACCCCTGCCCCCTCCCATTTATTCGCTCTAATATCCACCATCAGGACCAGAGCAATTGTGATTGGTGCATGCGATATTAAAAAAACTATCATGGTTGGGCAGCATGTCGTCTTTTAAAATCCTAACACCCTAAACCTGGGCTTTGGTGGCCTCTACACAAATCCGGGCCTGATCATAATTGTCTTTTCTGGCAGACTCCCTCATTGGTGGATTAATGTTTAGCAAAAGCCTAGTTGGTCAGGGGTGAGGTTAGTGTACGTGTAACAGGGTTATTTAGTATATTTGAAGGTCAGGACCTTTGCAACCCTCACCCTTAAAGGAACAGTAACACCAGAAAATGAAAGTGTTTTAAAGTAATGAAAATATCATGTAATGTTGCCCTGCACTGGTAAAACTGCTGTGTTTTCTTCAGAAACACTACTATAGTTCATATAAACAAGCTGCTGTGTAGAAATGGCAGCAATTAAAAAAAAGTCTATATGGCACAGGTTAAATAATGGATAACGACAGATAACATTATGTTCTACAGAGCTTATCTGCTGTGTAACCTAAGCCTTTTCTCCTTTGAATGGCTGCCCCCATTGCTACACAGCAGCTTATTTGTATAAATAATAGAAGCGAATAGAAGCAAACATATTCGTTTTACTAGTGAAGGGCAACACTGCGTTATATTTTTTTTTTAAACCCTAATTTTTTGATATTACTGTTACTGAACAGTAACTGTTAGTGTTCCTCACCTTCACATCACATGGTGCGTTTGCGTCTAAATAGTTGTCTCTTGCAAATTCCCTTTGTGCTCTTTGCCTTCCCCTTTGCTCAAACATTCCCCCACCCGTATCCTTTAGGGATCTTTCAAGCAAACTAAGCTGTTGTTTATTATTTAATGATGTGCCGTGAATAATGCAAGTTAATTGATTGAAAACCTTGCTTGATTCAGCCAGCTTAATGTTAGAGCAGAAGGTGCATAGACAGCAATTCAGTTTATTAATGACAATAGTAAGGATTAAGCCAGAGCTTTCTCTGCGCTTCCAACACCTCGTCCTAATTGCTCGCTCAGGACATTACGGTTCCACCTCACAGACGGCTTCCACCGTTTATGCCTTTTATTTATTTTATGGTTTGTAGAACTGTATTATCTTACACCCTTTGTATATTTTATTAGTGTTTTTGAAATATGCTATACAAAAAAATCTTCTTCTGCCCAACTGGCACTTTTTTAAAAGGGATTATTCCTTTTTTTCCCAGGATATTCCAGACCAAAGCTTGTTGATAAAAAGATATCCTCTCCTAAGCTGCGGCACTGAGCTACAGACACTGTAAATATTATTAAAGGGAAATATTTCTCTTTCAAACGTGCGGTGTCTTTTTCTCTATATTCATAGACTGTGCCCCTTTTCAGTAGACTAATAATGCCTTTCAGCAGGGGCAGGCCTAGGGGAGGCTGAACTGGGACTTGTAATTTGAACAGTTTTTTTGCTTTTATACTTGAAACTAGGGATGCACCGAATCCACTATTTGGGATTCGGCCGAATCCTCGGTGAAAGACTCAGCTGAATACTGAACCGAATGTGAATCGTAATTTGCATATGCAAATTAGGGGTAGGAAAGGAAAAAGTGGAAAGATTTCTTTTTTTGTGACGAAATACTGAATCCTGGCCGAATCTCGAACCAAATCCTGGATTCAGTGCATCCCTACTTGAAACTCTAGTGCTGGCTGGGGATGAGGGTATTGTGGGTGTGTTGGAATAATGGTAATTTATATTGAATGACTTTATATGGAATGGATGAGGATGAGGCCTTAGGCGCCTCACCAGATCTGAGGTGGAGGACAGTTTTGAGCAAGGGAATGACCAACAGGCAGAGGGAAACCATGCCCTCCCTATTCACATCATAGAATTCCCATATCCAAAAAGCTCTAACTTACGGAAAGGCCATCTCCCATAGACTCCATTTTATCCAAATAATCAGAAAATGTTTTAATTATTTCCCTTTTCTCTATAATAATAAAACAGCACCTTGCACTTTAACCAAACTAAGATATTATTGCTATTGGAAGCAAAAACACTCTATTGGGTTTATTTCATATTTACATGATTTTTATTTAGTAAACTAAAGGTATGAAGATCTAAATTACAGATCTTAACAAATTAAGATCTGTTATGCAGAAAACCCTGAGCATTCTGGATAACAGGCCCCATACCTCTCTCTTCCTCATTATTTTTCCAACTATGTGTCTCTCTCCCATCCACCCTCACCCCAGCCCTCTGGTACTTTTTTGAGCCTGACATACAGTAAACCCTCTTGCTCCACCAATGTATATCCATAACTGCTCTGCCTGGGGGCAGTGGCTGGATATCCAGATGGTAGATTTGTTAAAGGAGAACTATTGCGAAAATTTAATGTAAGCTTCATCATACTGAAATAATAAACTTTCTAAATGCAATCAATAAAAAATTCTGCATCGTTTCTGACATAATCAAGTTTATCTTCACTATTCCTCTCTCTGCATCTGTTTCTCTTTATTCTGTCTTCAAGTTGCAGCTGGGTGTTAGATATTCATTAGATCCAATATATCTCATGGGGGTCTCGTTTTGCCTAGAATATGTATTAGAGCTCATTCTATTAAATCCTGTCTCTCTACATGCCCAATTTGTGCAAAAGGCAGTCATTTTGTTTGTACTGGAATCAGTTATTTGAGTGAGCTCTAATTCATCTGCTAGGAAAGGAATACGTTTCTTATTTCAGTATGCCGGAGCTTATATTCAATTTTCATTTTCGCGATAGTTCCCCTTTAAGACCAAAAAGCCACTTACAAATAACGTAATATAGTGCATCAATAATAACAACATATCGCATAGTGATTGCCTAAGTGTCAATGATGGGGGAAAAAATGACCTTGTGTGCAGTGTTAAACAGGGGAGTGTGTCTGTGTCTTTGGGCTTCCAGGAATCCTCTTTTATTAAATAATCCCTCAAATGTTTAGATCTTTTGTATGCAAGCGTAAATGGTTGTTGGAACAACCCACCATCTGGCAAACAGGACTGTAAAACATGCCAATGTTTTCTAATAATACTACTAATATATTTACTGGCAGGAGGCAATTGTTTACACAGGCCAATCTGGACTCATTCTTTAATGTTACTTCTTATTACCTGATCCCTGATGCCCAGGATAAGGCATTTGTTTGCAATGGTTTACCACATTTCCAATACACTCCTTGCGCCTATTACTGACTATTCCTTTTAATTTGTGGAATGTGTCTGTGGCATTCGTTTATAGTCCTAAGGTGGGTCGTGTACAAGCGGTTTACCCGCAAAAGGGCGGTTGTGAGTAGGACTTTCGGATGTGGATATAGATAAAGGGTGGCAAGTTTGTGGGTCAGGCAAGGTCAGGGCCCCGTCCCAGGCCACTCATCTAGAAAGCTGCATATGCTCCCCAGTCTCCCTGTGCGCTACATGTTCTGGGAGGGGGACCGGGTGTCGGACATCGGGAGGGTGGGCCCTTAAGGTGGTAAGGAGGGCCTTTGGGTTTGCACCCCTGGACATCCCAGTCCCACTTTGGCTTGTAGGTTGGGCTGTGAGTCTTATCTATAGCAAGTTTTACTCGTTTATACATTTTTTAAAATGTTTTGTTTCTGCCCATGCCCACTTATGATGATGTTGCAGATAAAGCAGTTGTGGGTCAGGCCAGGTAGTGGGTCCAAGCAATTAAAAATGCAGGTTATGGGTCTGGGTGCGGGTTCTGGGTCCCAGGACCCAAACAGGACTCTTCATTGAGGGTTTAATAACAGATAAAGGTGGTCAGAACAATGACAGTATTTTTTATCAGCCTCCTTCTTGAATAAATTGAGTTTGCACCGTTCTCCCTGCATCAGTACATAAGCCCTTAATATTCTGCAAACACAGTGCAAGATAAAGCAGAGCCTGATGCACCACAATGAGAGGAGACTATCATTAGCAGCCAATATACATATTGCACATCACATTGCAGGAATAATAAGTTGTCCTGGAAAAAGGGAACTGAGCTGCTCTAACACCCTACTTGCCGATATGCGCAGTCAACCATAAAATATATATATGATGAAAGAAAAGAAAATATTTGATCTGTTGCTACACTGAATACAAAAATGTGTCCAGCTGGGAGCAGCAAAGAGCTTGTATTCTCTCCAGGAACATCCACAGTCCTTGATCTGACTTGTTAGTATTTCCTACTTTTTTTTTTTTACAAGCGATTTATAGTTAATATTTAGATAATATTTATTATGTTTTCGTTTTTTCTTTTTCAAATGTTACTGGTGCTGTGAAAACCATGACATGTTTGCACAAAGCAAACTCCGGGCTTCAGCTCTAATTGGAACAAACAATCCACAGCCTTGAGGTTTATTTCAAACTGACCCATAAGCCATTTTTGGCTTTCAAGCATGGTTAAAAAAGTATATATATATATATATATATATATATATATATATATATATATATATATATATATATATATATATATATATATAGAAGTAGAGGGTTCAATCAATAAGTGCATACAGCACACAATGGAGAACATTTGTGTACAAATGTTTTGGGATACAAGTCTCATGTAGGCGCAGTGTTAAATGCTATGTGCCCATTAAAGTTCCACTGCTCATCTATACTAGCACTGTTACAAGGGCCACCATCCCTATGGGGCCCAGGTTATAAATTACAATAGCTCCTGGGTGGTGGACCCTGCTAACAAGTAAAATAGGGCCACAGTGAGAAAGAAAAGCCCCTTGCATCCCTGATTCACCCAGGCCAAAAACTCTGCCCATGATCCACAAACACTTCCCACTCCCAGCAAGCCTTGTCCATTTTGCAACCAACCCATGTATTGTGATTTCCATCTCATGTTTGCTGACTGCAATACTACCTGTACTTCACTGATAGAGGCCCTGACTGTAACCTGTAGCACATCCTCTAGTCTAGTGCATTATGAGCAAGATTTATAGCTCCCTGGTGCAATGGAGCCAGTACCTACAACAGCTTTAACTGACAGGGCTCAGCTAGCTGTTACACCAGTTGATTTGCATGCAATATAAGGGTGTGTAAGTGTATATCCATACCCAGGCAACCTGTAGCCCCTTCTCTCGCGAGTGCATCCATGTATGTGCAATTTAACTAATCTATGCAAATCTGGGCATCTCAGGTATTTGGTGCAAAACTTAACTGCAGTGAGTGCACTGTTGCTGCTGGAATAATTCTGGGAAAGAATGCTACACTGTGGGTAACAAATTGCATGTGACTGGTTTTTTTTTCACATTGCATTATTTTAGGAATGGCAGGCCCAATATAGTACACATAGTTAAAATGTAAGAGGCATCAATTGTGTTTAGCCTTTTTAGTAATTTTCAGGATCCCCCTGACAACCTGGTGCATATTTTGAAAATATCACACAGGGCTTATTTTCTGTGCTTTGGGAAGACAGGAACTTGCCCACTCTGTGACAAAAACAGGGCCCAGAACATTGCTTCCCTAATTTGGGCAATTTTATAGGATGCTTTCCTTGATTCTTTTAGATGTAATGCAGGGTGACTGATAGTAGAAAAGAACCCTGGTTGCATATTATAAACCCCCTCAAAATTTGGGATTAAGAAATTTGCTATATACATACTGTGTACCAAAACTACTTAGCAGTCAGTGCACCTCTGGAACTCCTATACCTCCTGCCCCCTCCCCCCCCCACAAATCACAGGGTCTGTTGAGTTCCCCCAATAACTTGACTCCAACATCAGATGAGTGGGGTCAAGTGTTCAACTTGTTAAAGCACATATTCTGCTCTTTGGGAATACAGGAACTTGTCCATTCTGGGAAAAAAAGGCCTAGAACATTGCTCCCCTAATTTGGGTAATTTTATAGGATGCTTTGCTGTGTTAGATTCTTTTAGATGTAATGCAGGGTGACTGATAGTAGTAGAAGTAGAGGACCCTGGTTGCATATGTTTAAGCCCCTCGAATTTTAGAATTAAGAGATGTGCCATATACACATACACTGAAACAAAAACTACTTAGCAGTCAGTGCTTCCCTGGAACCCCTATACCTCCTGGGCCCCCCACCAATCACAGGTAGTGATGGGCGAATTTGTCCCGTTTTGCTTCACCAAGAAATTTCATGGGTAATTCACGAAAAATTAGCGAAACGCATTGAAGTCAATAGGCGCCAAAGTTATTTTGAAACACATCAATTTTGACGCCCGTAACGATTTTTATAGGCGCGCCTATTTTGTCCCAATACATTATAGTCAATGTCCGTCCGAAAAATTATGATACGACTATTCTGACACGCGGCAAGATTTTTTTGGACTCAACGGATTTTTCGCAGGCAGTTTCATAGTAAGTAACATAGTAAGTAAGGTTGAAAAAAGACACATGTCCATCGAGTTCAACCTTTTTTTTTTTTTTTTTTTATTAACTACCTATCTGCCAGTTGATCCAGAGGAAGGCAAAAAAACCCATCTGAAGCCTCTCAAATTTGCCTTAGAGGGGGAAAAATTCCTTCCTGACTCCAAAATGGCTAGTCCCTGGATCAACTTGGACTATGAGCTATTTCCCATAACCCTGTATTCCCTTACTTGCTAAAAAGCCATCCAACCCCTTCTTAAAGCTATCTAATGTATCAGCCTGTATCGCGAATTTATTCGTGCTTATTCCGGCGAAATGCGGAAATTCGCCGCAAATCCTCACCTGGCCAATTTATTCTCCCATCACTAATCACAGGGTCTGTTCCCCCAATAACTCGACCCCCAACATAAGCTGGGTGAGGGTCAAGTGTTCAAAGTTATGGGGGAGTAAAGGCTGCCTTTTATTAGCGGTAAATATACACTTCTGCCTCTTGAATCATTTGTCTTATGACAAATAATAATAACACTGAGCCACTAGACTCGCCCAGTAGCCTCCTCTCCAGCAATCCCAGTGCAAATAGCCAAATGGATAAAGAAATAAGAGAAAGGTGTCAGGCTACTTGTTTGCACTGATATCCTGCGCTAACTCACAAGCCTTTCCCTTCATGCCCCAAGCAGCCTATGGTTGGTGTCTACACGAGCACGTCTAACCCTTTGCGATGGATTCTGCCCGAGGACTGTGAATGTCGCACTTGCCTGGTTGCGATCAGTCGGGAGTATGTGCGCAGCATAGAGGATGAGCGGTCAGCGCTGGGAGCAGGTGAGTGCGGCTTTGCCAGGCACATTGGTGGGCGAGTCTCTGCGTGCAAAGGGCGGAGCTCAATTGTTGCCTCCTGTAGAGCAGCGCTGAACCCACAGACGCTTCCTCGCGATTTAAAGTTCCTGCTTCTGTTGGGAGAACTGACCTGTCTGCAACAGGCGGCTAGTCGGAGACAGGCTGTGGAGCTGCCGTACAACTCAGTCATTGCCCGGCTGTGGACAGGAGAGAGAAAGACATTTTGCGACCGGAGAAAGGGCAGTGGACCATGTGTTCATTCGTGACCCTTACCTGGCAGTTTGGAGCTGACAGTCAGTCGGGAGATCTTTTTCCCCGGGAAGCTGCTCTTTTCCTGGAGCGTCGGAGGCGCTAAAATCTAATCCGTACAATTTGGTCTCTCATCCAGATTAATCCGATTTCTAATTCTTTCGGGGTCCCCGGTCGGTTTCTTGGCAGCGGCTGTTTCTTGCGGCGGCTCCATGCACGATTTTGGCTGAAACCATGTCTGCTGGTCTGGGACTGGCGATCCGCGATGGCCCGGTGCTGGCCCGGTACTATCCTGTTCTCTTCTAAAGCTCCACGGAAACTTGTGTTTCTTTTCACCTTGTCCCTTTCTGTCACTTACCTCTTCTACAGCCTCCTCAACTGCTACAGCTCCTTACAGTTCCCGCTGCAGGACGCCAGCGACTTCTTGCAACCAGAAGCTGCAATCAGCCCTACGGACATCATCCGATCCGCCTCCCTCAAGCCCGACACCATCAACCGATCGGTCCCTTCTCTCCCTGCATCCAGGAACAGACAACCAGCCCCTGCCAGGACAGCAGAAAGGAATATTCCCACTAGCAGCAGCAGCATCAGTGTCCCCCATACAACCAGGACAAATAACAGCACTAAGCAGCAGTCCCCTGAGCAGCCTGGGATTGGTGTCACCATCACCAAGGAAAGTGATTTGGAAATCAGCACTGACCCAACCACTGCTGGACCCACCACCTCTCAATTGGCCCTCAGGACTTCCAGAAATGTGAAGTCCCCTCATGTACCCCCTGCTACACAAACATACCACCATCCCAGCGCCTCTTTATTACAATCTGACCCAGGTTTCCACAGTGACAACTCCAACACTGACCCCCTTTTGGGATTTCCGTCTTCCCCCAATCTGAACACTGGAGATTCGGATGCCGACCTTCTGCTTCCCCCAACAATTGTGGAAAAGGTCGATGTAGAGAAGCGCTGGGCACAAGCGGCCGTTGGACATTCTGTTCCCTCCTCAGTAGAGAAATCCAGCACCTCTAACGAGATCCCCATTAACTCTATAGCAGAGAAAACCAGCACCTCTAACAGTATCCCCATTAACTCTACAGCAGAGAAATTCAGAACCTCTAACAGGATCCCCATTAACTCTATAGCAGAGACATTCAGCAACTCTAACAGGATCCCCATTAACTCTATAGCAGAGACATTCAGCACCTCTAACAGGATCCCCATTAACTCTACAGCAGAGAAATTCAGAACCTCTAACAGGATCCCCATTAACTCTATAGCAGAGATATTCAGCACCTCTAACAGGATTCCCATTATCTCAATAGCAGAGAAATCCAGCACCCTAGACAGCGACCCTATTCAAGCTACAGCAGGAGAAATCAGCACTTTGGACAGCGACCCCATTCACTCAACAGCAGGAGAAATCAGCACCTTGGACAGCGACCCTATTCACGCAATTAAAGGAGAAATCAGCACCTTGGACAGCGACCCTATTCAAGCTATAGCAGGAGAAATCAGCACTTTGGACAGCAACCCTATTCATTCAGCAGGGGAGAAAGTCAGCACAGCGACAGATAAACGCAGCGCTTCCAACAGCGCGACCCTCACTTTCCTCTCACAGACAACTAGCACTTCGGAGTCGGAGAGTATCACCGATCAGCAGAAAACCAGCAGGATTCCCTCTCGCCCTGCTGTACAATCCAGCGCTTTCTCTGCTAATGATCAGTCAGAGGATTCCCATGTTCCTAGATCAGAAAAGGCAAATAGTAAAAGCTACTCTTCTCTAACGTTTGATAGAAAATTAGGAGGTGCGGAAGGTACTTCTGTATCCAGTAGCTCTCCAGTCTTATTGGGTCCAAGCGCTGTGGAAAGCCATTCTGGGTATTATACATTTCCCAGAGAGTTTGGAAAGTCTGAAAGTGCACAGCTGCCCATTACAGAGACAACATATGGCAAAGCTGAAGACTACAAACAAGAGGACCCCACCAAAACATGGGAAGCCACATCCAGCTCAGCAGAGACCTTAGGATCCCCTGATCTTGAGGGGGATGAAGCATACAAGTCCATGCGGGGTCTTTCCTACTGGGACAGAACTCCATTGGCGGCAACAGAAATGATCCCTGAATCTCACACTGGGGCTTTGGAGAAGGACACTCAGGAATCCAGCACAGCAGAGGAAGAACTCAACCGCATATTCCCCGTCAATTGCACCCCTGAGTATGGGGAGAAAAAATTGCCCCAAGCAATCATTATAGGGGTGAAAAAAGGGGGCACTCGGGCTTTGCTTGAAGCTCTCCGAGCTCATCCAGACGTCAGGGCAGTGGGGGTCGAACCCCATTTCTTTGATAGGAACTATGAGAAAGGATTGGAGTGGTATCGGTAAGTACAATGAGACCCCCCCCTATTTAAAGTGATTGACAGTTTGCAGGCATTGCTTTACTAGTGCCCAAATTGCAGTTATAGTGCAAAGCTTTGTGTGCACAACTGATGGATGATATCATGTGGATCAGTTAACACAGTCTTATATATTGATGTGTGGTTGTGGTTTTAAGATATGGTGTTATGATTCTGTGACTTCAACAGTCACTGCAGAAATGTAAAAGGAAAGGAGATAAATATAAATATCATATTTCCTGTTCTACTGCCTCTCTCTGGTCCCTGCAGAAACCACTATCGTAAAAGTATACACCAAATAAATCCTGCATTCAAAATAAAAGATGCACCCCCCCCCACCAAAAATAATTAAACTAAATTAAAATTCATTTTTTCCCAGTCAGAATAAAGAAATTTATGTATTAACTGCATAAGCTGAGAGTTAAGCCAATATAAATTGAGGCTTGAATGGTATCAAACAGAGTAACCCATATCAATCAGGAATATTTGTACTTGTTGCTCTGTTTTACATCAGCTGTCTATTAACTTGACTTGCTCAGAGAACATTTGGTCTTGTCCTCTTTAGACATATGCATACTGCAAACCTTTACACATTGCCCCTTATATTAATCTGCGTGTTTATTTGGGTGCTAGTCCTATTTTTAGCAGGTTCAGACTATTCGCCAAAACCACTTTCCTTTAATGTTAACAAGTGCAGAATGCAGGCTGTGTCAGTGTGGATATTTGCTGGTAGTAAAGGCCCTTTAGATTGGTGACACTTCCAGGTGGAACCAGGCTGATCTCATGTTAGATATCTGTCTAACGCAAAGTGTTCAATGAAAGATTTTGGTGTGCTGCATTTGAAGTAGCAAGTTGTCTGCAAGCGCTCCATTTATCGGCAGGATATTTATCAGTTTCCATGTCCCATCTCAGAAGAAACAGCCATGTGACTTTGGAAGGAGATTTATTGCAGACTCCAGCCTGTTACTCTTTTTAGGCATTTATAGGACTTGTACTTCTATATTATATATAGTACTATATTATACTTTTATATATATATATATATATATATATATATATATATATATATATATATATATATGCATTGGAGGGCACACACATACGGAGTTATACACCTGGGTGCAATACAGTAATACAATATCCACTCGAGAAGAATGGTGCTGCACACCAGGATTTATCATGAAAAAAGTCAATGATTTATTTGATCGATATTTCGGTCCTCAACATGGACCTTTATCAAGACATACTGTATATATATATATATATATATATATATATATATATATATATATATATATATATATATATATATATATATAGGATTATAGGACATGTATGCATTGTTATTTGTATTTTAATTCTTTAATCTTTCTGAAGGGTTAACATTGTGCAACCCATTAATCAATCTATGTATGATTCGGTCAAATTGATATTGTCCAGAGACAAGACCAAGCTGGCCATACGAGGTGTGACTGTCAGAATATCCAGCGGATCAGACTACGGGCCAGTTGGTTGAACTGTAGAATGTGGCACCCATGCTGATGCCAGATTGCACCATTTTTTCCCATTATAATGCTACATGGAACTGTAGGCCTATTCAGCCCTTATGATATATATATATATATATATATATATATATATATATATATATATATATATGTGTATATATATATATATATATCTATATATATGGAATTTTTCTTTTTGGGTGATCAAATGTGGTGCAACAGCAGTTTGGTTTGGAAACAGTATGAAAAAATGTATGTGTTTATGTGCTCCATTATGATCATCATGCAGCACACAGGAGCTGTCGCTTTATATAACCAATATACCAGTGAATATATATTATTTGGAGTGCAGGGTTACTCCAGTGTTTATTTAGGCTTTACACTGGGTATATTCTCCTGTTTTAAAAGTGCCTGCAAATGGCAGGTCATTTCTCCTCCAGCTGAAAACACCCTGTTTACCACAAACCCAAGAGAAACAGTAACTTTATTTAGCCTAAAAAATCCACATTTTTAGTTCCTTTTTTGCTTTGTCTCTGATACTGTTTCCTTACAGGTGACCACAAATCTTTTCCCCTGTATTCAAAATATTTACCTCCATAGTGTACAAAAGCTACATTGTGCAAACTATTGTATGCAGCACATTTACTAACAAATGTACAACTTTGAACCAATGCAGTAGCCATAGCAACTATTGCTTGTTTTTCAGAGATCTAACATCAGTAAGGAATGAAGGATCAAAGCCAATTGTGGATTGTGGTTGTTATGGGTTTTCTACATTGGTGGGAAGTTATTCCCTGTAAGTCATTAACTAAGGGGGGCTATTCATACGGTATAAAGGTTCTGCTAATGAGCCGTACAAAAACAATAGCCGCTAAAGGTTTTTACAAATAGTATTGCACTAAAACGCTATGTTAAACCCATGGTCTTTGTTAAATCATGGGCTTTATCAGGAGGCCTTATTAGTAAAGTTGAAATAGAAAGAATGAATGGAAACCTTTCTCCAAAGATCTTTGACCAGAAATGAAAGTGTGTGTGTGTGTGTGGGGGGGGGGGGGGGGTTGAGACATTATTAACAAAGATCTCAGTTTGGAACATGTTAACTAACTAAGGAGCCCATTTTATCAGCTATTTAGTCTAATGGCTTTATAGGTATCGACCTCCCTTGCCAATTCTACCTCCTATCTCTGGTGTATTGAAAGGTAGAGCCACTGCCTCAAAAAGGGTTGCTCACCTTTGAGTTAACTTTAAGTATGACTTATAGCAGGGGTCCCCAACCTTTTTTACTCATGAGCCATATTTAAATGTAAAAAGACTTATAGAGCAACACAAGCATGAAAAAGTCCATGGGTTGTCAAGAAAGGGCTGTGATTGGCTCTTTGGTAGCCTCTATATGGACTGGCAGCCTATAGGAGGCTCTGTTTGGCAGTACACCTGTTTTTTATACAACCAAAACTTGCCTTCTAGCCAGGAATTCAAAAATAATCACCTGCTTTGAGGCCACTGGGAGCAACATCCAAGGGGTTGGTGAACAACATGTTGCTTGCGAGCTACTGATTGGGGATCACTGACTTAGAGGGTGATATTCTGAGACAATTTGCAATTGGTTTTCATTTTTTTATTATTTGTAGATTTTGAGTTATTTCGTTTTTTATTCAGCAGCTCTCCAGTTTGCAATTTCAGCAATCTGGTTGCTAGGGTGCAAAGTACCCTAGCAACCATGAATTGATTTGAATAAGAGACTGGATAGTCTCGAGAGGGCCTGAATAGAAAGAGGAGCAATAAAAAGCACATTTGTAGCCTTACAGAGCATTTGTTTTTAGATGGGGTCAGTGACCCCCATTTGAAAGCTGGACAGAGTCAGAAGAAAAAGGCAAATCATTCATTAACTATAAAAAATAAATAAAGAAGAGCAATTCAAAAGTTGCTTAGAATTGGCCATTCTATAACATATTAAAAGCTAAATCTTAAATGTGAACCACCTCTTTAATTATATAGTGATTTACTCTTTATGAACCTACTATAAATCCCCTGAAAATATTGCAGCCCTAAACACACTGCCTTAACAGGGGACAACATTTCCCATAGGCTAAACAAGACAGACATCTCTAAAAGAACAGAGAAACTAAGAGAAATTTATATAGAGAATTCACCTGTAGTGAATCTATCACTGTCTGATGGGGTTAGCTGCTCCTGTGTCTTGTTTGTGTCTGTTGTGTCAAGAGTTCATTTCATTACAACCTCCCCAGATTGGGATGTTGCTTTATTATTTTTTCTGCCATTCTATTGTAGCGGGTGAGATTACACAGCCACTTTATTAGTGGTCAGGATCAAGAGTTTATTGGTTATTGCGATCAACATCCATTATTTGGCACAGTTCTTCGAGAACTCCAAGCGTCCTTGGAAAAGCATCTGTTATCTCACTTTGCCTTTGTGGGGTTTTCTTGTATTTTACACGTACCGCAACATCCATTAGTTATCCCAAAACTTCTATCATTTCTAACTTTCCTGAGGCGAGCTGGGGGTCGTGACCGTGAAAGTTCAAAGAAGGAAGACTTTAATGATCTAGTCAGGTCTTCTAAGTAGTGTTAATTCAATCAAGAGAAAATGGTATATTTAAAAGGGTCCCTTTTGAGTGGTCAGAAAATGTAATTTTGATGATGTCTGGAGAGAGAATGGCTCATATGGGACAGTTATTAAGCAAAGACTCCTCCAACTCACACCTTTTTGATTCCATGATCACTATCTCACATCTGCTGACTGCAACGTTGTATTATGTGGTGCTCATTTTATTGTAACTATCACCCATGCAAGTAATACGAGTGCATCCTGACATTGTAGAAGTGAACTTATTGGCCAGTGTAGTAAAACATTGTTGCTGTTGTCTAAGTGTTTGATTCCAGCCAAGCCTCTCTCTGCAAGACAGTGTCAGACTGGGGCCCCCCACCTCAGTTGTAAACTCCAGTCAGCTCCTCCAAAAGCTGACACCCCGCTACCGGTTTACTGCTTCCTTCCCTCTAGAGGCCATTATTAGAGGTGTGGGGGACACCAGCGCTTGCAGTTCCAGCTGAAGGTGCGGGCCACCAGGTTTTTTTTACTACTACCCCTGTCCAATCCTGCTGAAAGAGCTTGTACAGTATGTTCTCCACATGGTTGCATGGGGCTACTCTGGTTTCCTCCCACACTCCAAAAACATACAGGCAGGTTAACTGTCTCCAGATTATGTATGAAAGTGACATTAGACTGTAGGCTCTGTTGGGGCAGGAACTGATTTAACAAAGATTAATATCTGGGCACTATATAGATAATGGATAGTAATAAAATACTTTATTTATGAAGAGTGGGGCTCACGGCAAAGTTCCTGTTTTTTGCACCTGTCAATCACATACTCAAGCCAGGGGTACAAAGAGCTGACTATGGTGAATGCTAAGCACAGGGTTAAGGTGGCCATACACGGGCCGATAAAAGCTTATTGGTCCGTATGTGGGGCCCTCTGATGGACCACATCTGTTCATTGATGTGGTCCTGCGATCCGACCACCCATATTCCATTCATTATGATCCGATTGTTGGGCTAGGGCCCATGATCGGATCAGCCTGATAACGCCCACCTCACCGAAACTGCCTAAAGAGCGGATCTCTATGTATAGAGATCAGTTTCAGTTTCTGAGATCCGTTAACGGGGTTGGTGCAGAGAAGTGGCCTTACAGGCCGTATGTCTTGCCGTCACATCTGAGTGCGCTATTCAAAATTTTATACAGGGGCCTTGTGCAAGGATTGATGATCTGTTTATATGGTCAGATCACGCGCTTTAACTTTGTTATAGAGTTTGAATATATTGATCAAATGAATTTCTCTACTGCATTGGGTGTATCACATCCAACAGAGTAATTGTACAGATCAGCTCCATTTCACCTCCCATGTGCGTGTCAGGCTGTAGCTTATCTGACTGATCACACACTTTCTTATTGATATGAATCTGTTTTATGTACAATATTACTGACCATAGTGTTCTGAGTGTGGATTTATTAGGTCACACATAAAAGACAATTGGGGTAATGTAATAAAAGGCACTAACTTTGCCCAGGGGCAGTAACCCATAGGAACCAAGGAAGAATTTACTGGTCACCTGTTTAGATACAAACATCTTATTGGTTGCTATGGGTTCCTGCTCCTGGGCATACATGGTGACTTACATTACATATGGGGGTATATGTATCATATGGAAATGAATAGTACTTATATATTTATTAATAAACCTCCTATTATTAAAATACAAATAGAAACAGCCAGTCTTACTGTGGCTGGTATCATAGATACACATTGGACTAAAATGCTAGTAGTAGTAGTGATGAGTAATGTTTTTTGACAAGTTTCACTGCAAAAAAATGATGCCCATAGACTGTAATGGGTGAAAAAATTTGTTGCTCAATTTGTCGCCCATAGACTTCAATGCATTTCTGCGAATCTTCTCCGTTTTGCAAATTTTCAGTGAAGCGAAACGGGTCAGATTCGCACATCACTACTAGTGAGCTACTGCCTTTATGCTACCATATCCTGCAGTGCTTTAAACTTTGATAAAACTTTGTATGGTCTACACACATCTCTTACTCCAGGCATCAGGTTGAGACCCTTAGCAGTAATTTACAAAAGCACTTATATCTGAGCATGCTCAAAACTGGACACAGTGGAGAGTCCATATTGCTTCCAAACATGTTCCTGCAGATCCATATAGGTGCAAATTGTATCCATCCAACTCCACACTTGGACTCAATGACAATGGAATTGCGGGAGAAAAAAACGACTGTATTATGGGTAAATAAACATAGCAAATTGTATCCAAATTTGCCCTTTGCACATAGCACTTAAGGTCATTAAATGACCCCTCTTATCATAAGCAGCAACAGTCCTCCTAAATTAGAAATAGCTTTTCAAAGCCCAGGTTCAACATTTTCGAGTATTAGGATTCATGGTGGCAAGTCACTGCTTGGTTTTCGGCAATTTACGTCTACGATATTGTTTATTTTTCATCCCAAATTCATTTATTTGGGAAATAGCTAGCAAAGTATCCCATTTTCCATGTGCAATAACCAGATAATTGAAATACTTTGGAAAAGCACTGCAGCGATTAAGGACATCAAATGAGAATGGGTCTATGCTTATTGCATTTTATAGAAACGTGTTTTTAATTCTTTTTTTTTAATTACAAAATGATACAGCTGAGGAGAATAGAAATGTCATGTAATGTGGATCGCAAGAAATTTAAAATATCAGGGGTAACTCACAATTTCATTTAACTGAAGTTTGGCTTGTGTGCAGTAGCTGAGTGCAGAGTCAGGCTGAGGAGCGTTGGCACCCGAGGCAAAGGCGGCCATTTTTAGTGTTAGGGCAGGGGAGCTGAGTGTTGGAGACATGGATTTTTCAGGGTTGTTTGTGACACAGACCTGCATGGTAACACTGATTAACTCAGGTCAGGTTAACTGGTTACATGACAAAGACAGTGCAGTACTCGCAAATTTCCGAATTAAATTCTCTGTCCCATGCATGAGCTCTCACTTGTACTGGAGGCAGGGTGCTCGTAAACTGCAAATATCTAGAATTTTTTAGTGAGAATAATCAACAAAAGAGGCCACCAAAAATACCTCGGTGCCAACATTATAGTTCATGGTATACTTCCGACACAGTACAATGAGCAGAGCATCCACCTCTTAGAAAGGGATCAACCAATTCACTTTTCTTCTCTTCTCTTGGAACTCCAAATCTAGAGCAAGAGCTATCTAACCCCTAAGGACTATACACTGATTCCCTCTCTGGATGGTAATGCCACCAGGAACTAGTAATGTGCGTGCCAACCCAAAAATCGCGGGTTGAGTGGGTTCGGGCCGAATCCTACGACTCCTACACAAAATCTCCAGGTTGGGGGTGGTTCCGAATCGAGTTCTTCTCCTGCTCTCCCCACCCACTACCTAGCAGTTCTGGCTTCCGGCGCCGGAATTTATAGACTTCCGCCTGCCTCCACCCTGCCCCTTTTGTGACGTCACTGCGGTTAGGGTAGGGTGTGGGCTGAGAAATTCTTGACCCACACATCACTACCAGGAACCTAGGCCTTTTTTTTTTAAAAAAAAATTGAATTATTTTTTCAAGATTTATCATACTCTGGCCCTTTTATAATTCAAATTCAACTATTCGCCACCTAAAACCTGTTGAATTGATGTATAAGTCAATGGGAGAGGTCCAATGACCAATTTGGAGACGTTTGTGGCCTTTCTGATGTTTTCGGGTCGGTTAAAATTCACCCGAGTTTGACATATTCAAAATGTGCCTCAAACTGTCTCTCCTAGAGAAACTTACTGTATAACAGGAGATAGCTGATCATTCACTAGATGCCTAGTGCCTTATCTGGATTCCCCCCTTGACTCCCTTCCCTAATCAGGGAGCCTCTGGCAAAAGCCCTAAACCCTTACAGGCTCCAACATACATATAAATACTAAAAACTGCCTCTTGTGACTAAACTAGGGAATACTAAAGGTCATGGTTAGTCCTAGAAAGAGAAGCCTATTTCCTCTATCCTCTGTAAACTATGGGACCCCTTAGTGGCCAACCGTTAGGGGACTACACAATAAATGGAGAAACTATTTACTAGTCCCCTAGATATATTCCCTATAAATTTTAGGAAGGCAAATTTTTTCAAAAGTCATTGCTCCCTAGAATTATGCCTCTGTTACCTACCCCTAGATCCAGCCCAAGCCAAGCATCTTAATATAGGTTATAAAACTCTGAAGTGACTTCTATATCCTCATATTTAACTTTAGGGGTGTAGCATGCTTGTTGTTAAAGGGATTCTGTCATGATTTTTATGATGTATTTTTTTATTTCTAAATTACACTGTTTACACTGCAAATAATTCACTCTACCATAAAAAAATTCATTCCTGAACCAGCAAGTGTATTTTTTTTTGTTAAAATATTGGTGCAGGCGCCATCTCAGCTCATTTTGCCTGGTCATGTGCTTTCAGAAAGAGCCAACACTTTAGGATGGAACTGCTTTCTGGCAGGCTGTTGTTTCTCCTACTCAATGTAACTGAGTGTGTCGCAGTGGGACCTGGATTTTACTATTGAGTGCTGTTCTTACATATACCAGACAGCTGTTATCTTGTGTTAGGGAGCTGTTATCTGGTTACTTTCCTATTGTTCTGTTGTAAGGCTGCTGGGGGGGGGGGGGAGGGAGGGGATAGTATCACTCCAACTTGCAGTACAGCAGTAAAGAGTGACTGAAGTTTATCAGAGCACAAGTCACATGACTTGGGCAGCTGGAAAACTGACAATATGTCTAGCCCCATATACATTTCAAAATAAAAATATATAAAATTCTGTTTGCTTTTTTGAGAAATAGATTCAGTGCAACATTCTGCCGGAGCAACACTATCAACTGATGTGTTTTGAAAAAAAACATTTTTTCCCATGACAATATCCAGGCCCGGATTTGTGGAAAGGCCACCTAGGCCCGGGCCTAGGGCAGCAGGATTTTAGGGGGCGGCATGCTGCTCAACCACACCCACATTGGTTCAGATGATAAAAATTTGCACGAAAAAAGGGGAGGGGACAGGGGCGAAAAACGGCAGTGGGCCTAGGGGCGCCCACTATGTATATCCGGCCCTGACAATATCCCTTTAATAAATCTAAATACTTATAATGCCTTATATTTAACATTAGCGTATAATATTCTTGTTATGCATAAATCTAAAGACTTCTATATCCTTATATGTAACTTTAGGGATGTAATATTCTTGTTATGCATAAATCTAAAGACTTCTCTATCATTATATTTTATTTTAGGGGTGTAGCATCCTCGTCATGCTTAACCCTAAAAAAAGAGGTGGCTTTTTAAAGGATCATGGTTGGGTAGGAGTCGGAAATCCTCCGCCTCACACTTGAAAGCAGACACTATTTACTGCATTGTAGCAAATGTAGGCTAGCAAACGAATCAAATGGTCCACGCTTTATACATTCAGATACCAAATAAACAGAATCATTTGTCTGTCACATAAGTGACACAGTAAAGAGATGTTAGTGCTCTGATTTGTCAGCAGAAATGGTATTTATATGTAAAAGGCATATGCGGTACTCCGGGGGCCTATTCCGTTAAATACTTTGTACTTCTGTCTGATCGGTTTGTTTTGCAGGGATCTGAGTACAGCAGACATCTCCTTGACAAACTGTAGAAGACGATTAATGGCATTTCACAATAAACATGTAGTGATGTCTCCCCCCCCCTCTGTATTTGCGTGAGCATAGAGACAAATGCATTCATGTGAAATTGCTGAGCAGTCACCGGGATTTAAAGTACTTGTCTTCCCAATAAAGATCTAACGGTTACCTGTGCCGCACTAAAGGCAAGAACAGCGATGAAACGGACAGCTCAGAAAGCAATTTAATTGCACATGTTTGCAGATTGCATCAAAATCAACCCGGGAAAACAATAGACGGGGGGAGCGCTGGAGACCCAGTCAAAGTGGACTCCTTCCGGATAGTAATTAAAATTCGCTCATTCGGGGTTAATCAAATAGAACAGCATTTTACCGAGCTGGAAAGTGTACATAATGGACTCCAATTTACAATGTGGAGCTGCACAGGAACCTGTTCACTTTATTGTTCCCTGCTAATGAATTTTCTAGGATAGCTGGGGAATTATTCTTTTTATATTGTACATTAACGGCTGCCTTTATGGCTCATAGCATGTATTTTAGATGTATAGTACCACTGGCTTTTTGCCTGTTTAATTCAATTATAAGTGTCTTCCGTGCGGCTCCTACAACTTCAGCTTTTCCACAGTGTCTGGAGATATCTCACGTTTCTCTTGTCTGGGAATGAAGCACCAGTTTAGTCTGTTCTCAAGTGAACGTCATGTTAGAGGGTTTCCAATGGCTGTACCAGAGCCTGGCGAAATGTAATTATAATTATTTCCGAACCTGTTTGATTGGAAATATCTCCAGGAGTCAAACTTCTTACCTATATAGCTGCTCCTATGTCTTGGAGCAAAACCCACATGACATACCACAGATCATTGCAGAATACAGGTATGGGACCTGTTATGCTTGGGACCTTGGATTTTCCAGATAATGGATCTTTCCATAATGTGGATCTTCATGCCTCAAGTTTACCAGAAAATCACATAAACATTAAATAAACCCAATAGGCTGGTGTTGCTTCCAATAAGGATTAATTATATTTTAGTTTGGATCAAGTACAAGCTACTGTTTTATTATTACAGAGAAAAAGGAAATCATTTAAAAAAAATTAATGAATGGATAAAATGGAGTCTATGGGAGACAGCCTTTCCAAAATTCAGAGCTTTCTGGATAATGGGTTTCCAGATAATGGATCCCATACCTGTTGTAATAAAACACAAGCAAGACATTTCAGATTTCTGATTCTTTTTAAGTTGACCAAACAAATAGAAAGAAATAGATAGGCCCCAACTGCGCCAAGAAATAGCCAAGCAAAAAAAAAATGTGTCTGCCATGCTAATTTCTGCCACTGTAAGGACACTAAACCTTACTTTTACTGCACACTTTGCTTTTCTTTACTTTAACATATAATTAAAGGGGTTTTTCACCTTTGAGTTAACTTTTAGTATGATGTAGAGAGTGATATTCTGAGACAATTTGCAATGGTTTTAATTTTTTATTGTTAGTGTTTTTTTAGTTATTTAGCTTTTTATTCAGCAGCTCTGCAGTTTGCAGTTTTTGCAATGTAGTTGCTAGGGTTCAAATGACCCTAGCAACCATGCATTGATTTGAATGAGAGACTGGAATATGAATAGGAGAGGCCTAAATAGAAAGAGGAGCATTAAAAAGTAGCAATAACAATAACAGAGCGTTTGCTTTTTTAGACGGGGTCAGTGACCCCCATTTGAAACCTGGGAAGAGTCAGAAGAAGACATAATTAAAAAAAACAATAAACAATTAAGACAATTAAAAAGTGGCTGAGAATTGTCCATTCTATAACATACTAAAAGTTAAATTAAAGGTGAACCACCTCTTTAAAGTTTAGACTTTTTGGGAGCTGTAGTCCAACAACATCAGAGAACAATATTGCTCAATAAAACTTTCCCTCAGATTTCCGGGGGAACACCTGCCTTAAAGGGCATGTCAAGTCTAAAATAGAATAAGGCTAGAAATGCTGTATTTTGTATAATAAATATAAACATGAACTTACTGCACCACAAGCCTAATCAATCAAATAATTTTTGCTTTCAAAATTGGCTACAGGGGGTCACCATCTTGTAATTTTGTTAAACATCTTTGCAAGACTAAGACTGTGCACATGCTCAGTGTGATCTGGGCTGCTTAGGGATCGTCATAAACAAAGCTGCTTGAGTTCTGCATGGCTGGGAAGTAAGGCGGGGGCTCCCCTTGCTGTTCATAAGTATGATTGTTTCCCTGCTCAGCAGTTAGGGACTGTCTGACAATTCCTATCCACAGCAGTAAATGAAGGGAGAATTTCACTGCATACAGACAGGTTTCTAATAAAAACGGTACACATTTTTTAATTAAAGTATATTGGAGATAGGTTTCTTTTTCATTAAAGAAAGTAAAAATAGGATTTTATTTTTTTGCCTTTACATGCCCTTTGAAGGGCAATTCACCTTCATTAGCAAAACTGTAATAACTGGAAAAAAAAAACTTTCATAACATGCTAAATTTTGTAAAATGAACATGGTAATTAGGGGGTGTGGCCACAATAATGGGCGTGGCATTTTTTTAGCCCTCTTTTTATTTCCAAAATGTTGGGAGGGATGCTCTAGTTACGCCACTGCCAGTGAAAGGAAATGTAAGTTAGCTGTGTTAACATGCAAATCATTGTGGCAAATTGAGTCACGGCTGGAAAGTTACATTGTTTCAGAAGTGAGAACTAGCAGTGCAGCAACAAAAGACAATACTGCTTTCAGCTGCAATTACATTTACAACTACTGTAGCTCTTAATCCAATGGAAAAAAAATCAGTGTTCATCCCATGCCAGCGGGACACTGGGAAAATACCCGGTGGGACCTTATGGACCCAGATTCGACCCCCCACCATGATTGCTGCCTCAAGGAGGAGGTGAAAGTATGAGGAGCAGGGAAGGGGTGGTGTTGGAGGCTGGTGGTGGGTTAGCGCATCATGGAGGTAGGAGTTTGCAACTGAGGTGTAGGGGGCCCCTAAGGTGGCTGTCAGGGGGGCTTTAGGGTGTCAGTCACAGGCCCTGGACATTCCAGTCCAACACTGAAAAAATAATTAAATATTTTTAAATAGAAAATGAATTGGAATATGCTGATATAGGGAATGTTCCCAGTTGCTCAGTTTAACATTAGTTGATACCTTGCCTGAATAAAACATGAGAGAAATGGCTTACACTTATTTCTCCCAAACCAAGACTTGTCCCATTACTTACTATAGGTACCGTAGCCATTTGTTTGACCTGCCGGATTGCCTATCCTCGCTTCTTCTCTCTGCTTGGGTTCATCTCACATGGCAACACCAGGGAAGGCAAATTTGGATTCCATTGCGCAGGGTCATCTTTTTTTTTAATCTGTCTGATTTTGATTGAAGTCCTCTCTGCTGATATTTAAAGGAACACAGGAGCACAGGAGATCTGACCATACATACAGTGAATCTATATTCCAACTCAGGCTCAGCGTCCCTTAATCCTTTTGATCAAACTCAGCACAGCTCACTTCGCAAACAGACACGCAGCCCATAAAATATTCTTCATTAATGGCATTTTCTAAGTCCCGAAGCCTTATTCATTATTTAAACCCTTGCTCATACCTCGTGCGGGGATCCTACAGACTAGAGAAATGCATCTCATGGAAAAGAGAAACCGGGCTGGAGGGTTCCTTGTATAAAGTGTTAGGTGTCACTGCAAACGAATGGATACACTTAAACATACAACCCGGTCTATTACAAAGAAGGTTTATTAAAGGCTTTGCAAAGAAAAAAAAAATGTATTGATTGACTAGATGTTTTCAGAAATAACTTGTGTATGACATGGGGTAACATTATGCTTCATTTCAGCTGTATCTGCAGTAATATGCACTTGGTTATCATCCTGAAATCTCTTTAAGCCTCGGAGACTGAGAAAACCCTGATAGTGGGATAAGAGGGACACAAGGTACACGCTAAAGAATAGGTGAACAGTTATAGGATCTGTTATGCAGAAAGCTCTGAATTACAGGAAGGCTGCCCATTTTAATCAGATAATTTTAATTTTTAAAAGCAAAAAGTTCCATTGGGATACAGGGTTATAGAAATCCCTCTGCTTGATGATTCTTGTATTTGGGTTTCCCAGTCAACATTTTCCTTCTTAAAATACAAAAAGCCAAGTATAGGCTTCCTATCGATTAGGCAGCATGGGTTAAGTGGCAAAGAAAAGTTGACCTACTACAGGTATGGGATCCGTTATCCAGAAAACTTCTGAATTACGGGGAGGCCATCTCCCATAGACTCCATTATAATAAACAAATTGAAAATTGTAAATCATATTTGCTTTTCTCTGTAATAATAAAACAGTACCTTGTACTTGATCCCAGCTAAGATATAATTAATCCTTAATGGAGACAAAACAACTAATGATGGGTGAATAAATTCGGCAGGCGCAAATTCGTGGTGAATTTCTGCATTTCGCCACCTGAGAATGAATTCACGAAACTGCGGCAAACAATTAGCCGGAGAAAAATTTGCAGCGTCAAAATTATTCGGACGCCCATTGACTTTAATGCTTTTGGAGAAAATAGGAGTGCTTATAAAAATTGATGCGCGTCAAAATAATTTTGCGGGACAAATTCGCCCATCACTAAAAACAACCCTACTGGATTAATTACATGTTTTTAGTAGACTTAAGATATGGAGATATAAATTATGGAAAGACCCCAGGAAAAGCCCAGGTCCCAAGAATTCTGGATAATTGGTCCTATATTTTAATATTCAATCACCGGATAAAAGACGGACTAGTTGACAGAATACTCTATCGCGTGTTCCTTACACCACTAAGTTGTGACATTTTATATTTAAGAACCCACTGAAAAGTCGTAATCTTTTCGGATTAACCTTCCGGGACACAATTTACATGAAATGCTAAACTGCTATGATCAACGTTCCTTCATGGTAAAACAGTCACATTGGATATTAGAACAGTCGTAGTGGAAGGCTGCAATGCTTTCATTGTATAGTTCTGCCCTTCCTTTGTCTCTGTGTTGCTGCAGAGTGAGCGTTATACATGTATAAATAGTAGATCAATCAGTGCTGTGCGTAAGAATCCCAACACTGGGTCGGCTTCTCCTCGCCCTTTGGTCCCAGCCACAGGCGTTAAAGTAAATTATGTAGCTGAGTTCATTGATCTGGTGCCTTAAGTCTACACTTCATGTCAATTACATGTTGGCTGCTAAGGGCAGCAAATCACTTTGAATTTTCTCTATCTACAGATGGAGCATGTATCCAAAATGGTCTCTTGTGGTGTTTTCTATGGAGGCACTGCTGATAGTGAGTCCTTCTTCATTAGCTTTCCAGCTGGTAATACAGGTTTGAATACGTTTCCAGCAATACGCAGCCATCTTTCAATAATAATTTGTAATGCTCCATCTGCATTTTAGTCAATTAAATTTTTTTTTCCCCAAGAATTCCATATATGTTGGAGTTACAAGAGGGAGTTTGACGCAATTACACATTGATTGATGTGTGCGCCCTATTCTTTCAGTACAGACAGCATTGGACTGGGGTCTCCTGGGCTAACTGTGGCTGCAATTGGAAGGGCCAAAATTTTAGGGGCGGCACTGGACTGGACTGGAGAGGAGGGGGGGCAGGTCTATGTAGCATAGTGTGGTAGGGTTTTTTTTAACTTTAGTATTTTGTTCTTCTTTAATGGTCTGGGCCCACCAGGTTTTTTCCTTGGGAACCCACCGACCCAGTATGACCCTGAATGCAAAAGTTGTATTGATGCAGGGCAATGTGGGAACCCTGAAGTTACAGGCTGATTCAGAGGCATCAGTAGCTTTGGGGTTGACCAGTGTCAGTAGGAACAGCAGTGGTTGATTTGGAGCAGGTAGAAGTCAGCAGAGCAGAGTGAGACTATATGGCAGTGCAAAGAGTGTTAGCTTTTTGAATAGCTTTTTAGCATAAATAACTGTACGGGCCTACAACTCCTATTGACATCGTAAATGATGCTTAAAGTCTTTAAAGGAACTCTGCAACTTCATCTTTTTATTTTCATCTGTCTTGCAAAAATTGCGGATATCTTGTATTTTCTTTGTCCTATTATGGTGTGCCTTATGTTTATGGCTCGTTGTTGCCAACATTCATTTATATTTTACTGTATATCCCACCTCCCTCCTTTTGTTCTATAATACTCTTATTAAGCAGACTATGAGCTCAGTGGAAGTGTCTGCCATATTAAAAGAGTGGCCAGTAAAAGAAGGTCAGTAAAAGAAGGTCCATACATGGAATTTTCTGTAGCATGGATAAGTCTTTCGTTTCCTAATTATAAGGAGACACTATACATTTATGCCAGTATACGTACTCCACATTGTATAAAGCACATATCTACAAGGAAATGAAAGATTACCATTGCACTTTAATATCGTCCTATATGGATTTCTTTTAATAGACTGTAAAATTAACCGTGTCCCATTTTGCCAGTCCACTCTGTAAACGTCTACAGCAACTTTATTACTCTCCATGCAAGGTGAAAACCTCTATACATAGTGTTTAGCTGTGGCCGTGCTGTGGAATTACTACATGTACAGTTACTCACTATTCCTGACCCATTTCTTGACAGTGTTGTTAGACATTATTTTCCCCTCATGCTGCTAAAAGCTCACAATGAATGGCTTCTGATGATTCCCCTTTCCAAGAGAGATATTTAATGACAGCCTGTTAGCCTGTGATAGAGAAATGTATTTTATTACAAAGTCTAAACACATAATTGGGAAGCGACTATTGGATTATTACATCTGAGCATCATAAAGTGCAGGTTTATGGCTGGGACTGAACATCTCGTGGGTGAAATGCTAAGAAAAAGACCCAGTTGCTCTTTTCCGTGCTGCATTTTAACTGAAATGGAAAAAAAACGGTGTTGGAATAAGAGATGGACAGCATTTAGTAGGATACAATAAACGGTTTAGTATAAACCTAATGGCTAGGTGATGGCTATGGTTATCATTGAGATCATCGATTATATAGTGAATAAAGTATCCCCTCTTATAAAATATAAGGATATTATAAGTTACCGAGGAGTTTCATGACCATAGAAAAACACGATACAGGTAATCGAACTCGGAAGTAAAGCAAGATTTTGCCGCGTTTTAAATGAATCACTGCAAAATCTTGATTGCTTTTTGAATATTTTTTTTTCACAGGTGAGCAATTTTAAAGAAGTACAAGTACAACTTGCCACAATTCTACTATTGCCATACACTATTAGATCCGCTCATTTGGCGAGGTTGCCAATTGAGCGGATCTTAACCTGATATGCCCACTACCGGCTGGTGATATCGGGTGAATTCGAACGTTCTACTAGCCAATGCGGTCCTGGATCACAGAAAAAAATCAAACTTGACCAAGTGATATCTTGCTTATTCTTGGCCTGATATCAATCAGGAGGACCCGTTAGGAGCCCCCACACATGGGCAGAAAAGCTGCTGAGTCAGTCTAAAGGACCGATATTGGCTACTTTAATCTGCCCGTGTGTGGCCACTTTAATCCAATGAATGCAACCCTCTTTGGGAGCCCTGCAATTATCACCATGTTCAGGGTGGCAGTAGCTCCAGGGTTCCACAACATCAATAGGTTGCACAATTCAGAGACAGAATAGAGGCAATGCTATCAATGGTGTAACTATAGAGGAATAAAAAAACCCTCCTCCCCCAGACGCTCTCTTACCTGAGGTGAAGAAGGGGGACACAAATTGGATGGGAGTGAGCGGAGTCAGGGTGGGAGTGGGCGGGGTGGAGGTGGGGCATGGGCAGGATAGAGGCTGGATGGGAAGTGGGTGGGAGGATGGGGATTGGAGTGCGCTGGGCCTCTCTGGCTCTCTTTTGCTGCACTTCGCTAATGCTACTTTAGCTCAACAATACAGAAGTTCAAGAAGTGTGTTTGGCCATAAATACCTTTAATGAATGATGCCAACATTGGCATCAATTTTGTGCTACTGTACTTGCAGCTGCGTTAGTAAATGAACCCTAGGGTGGCAGTAGCTCCATTCCACAGCATCAACAGGCACACTTGCCCACAATTTCACAGATGGGGTAGGACGGATGCAACAGCGCTTAGTGCAACTATAAAGAAGTGCAAGGAGCATGTTTAGATGCAAGCAATGATTGGCGTCAATAAGAGCAACATTTAATCTGTTTTTGCATGACTTACGACTGTGTTTTCTAAATTATATCAGTTCAGTTTCCAACAGCACCAAGATCAGTTTGCTATAAGTAATACATTTATGTCAATGATGTAGTTCAGCATATCAGAAAATCAGTCCTATATGCTGCATAGCCTTTGAGCAAATGATCTCTGGCATTATCAACCTCTTAAAGAGCATGTAAAGGAAAAAGAATAAAATCCCATTTTTACTTTCTTTAATGAAAAAGAAACCTATCTACAATATACTTTACTTAAAAAATGCGTACCATTTTTATAAGAAACCTGACTGTATGCAGTGAAATTCTCCCTTCATTTACTGCTGTGGATAGGAATTGTCAGACGGTCCCTAACTGCTCTGCAGAGAAATGATCATACTTATGAACAGCATAAGTACTCAAGCCTTGCAAAATTCAAGCAGCTTTGTTTGTTTCCCTGTTTTGATAATTTATGACGATCCCTAAGCAGCCCAGATCACACTGAGCATGTGCACAGTCTTGGTCTTGCAAAGATGTTTAACAAAGTTACAAGATGGTGACCCCCTGTGGCCAACTTTGAAAGCATAAATCATTTGTTTGATTAGGCTTGTGGTGCAGTAAGTTCATGTTTATGTTTAAATACAAAATACAGTATTTCTAGCCTTATTCTATTTCAGATTTTTCTTCCCCTTTAAAACAATCTCCATACATTACAATTTCATGTCATTTTTGATCCTAACAATTAGTAAGAATCCGAGTCTACCGCATCAACGTAAGAGGCAGAAAAATTATACAAGTTATTCACCTTGATCTTGAACATGTATTAAATGTCTTGTAGGTGTGGATTTTGAAGGATGTTTTGCATAATCTCTTTTATTCATAGGATACATAAACACAATTGACCTTCTAGTATTGAAAATTGAGATGGATCCATCTCATTTCCATAGCAATGGTTTCTAGCACTGGTTTCTAGCATTATTAGGTTTCCTGCAACAGGAGATCAGAAACATCTGCCAAGGCTTTGCATTCTACGGTTTACAAAGAAACACCGGGCGTTCAGATACATGTAAGAATGTGAGGTCGGCAGTTGTCCAACATGTAGGAGCTGTGTAGACCTTGCCACTCGAGATGACGGAGATTTTAATATCTCAACTCAAAGCAAATATGTCCTGGGAGACAGCAGGCAAAAGCCCTTAGTTCAAATGAGGATTGAAAGCCTTTCATGATTTATGACAAACCCTTAAACTGAAAATCAATCCTCCGATGCTCCGTTGAGCTCACTCCACTCTGAAATATTCCACTTATTGATTGGCTCACATGAGACATCTCTCCTTATCACACCAGCAGCTCGATAACATTTTACAAGAAGGCTGGAGCACTATATTTCTTTTCACAGTTTTTCATATTTTTTCCCCCTTGTCTTTCTCTTGTTAACACTTCTTAAATGGCATAGATCAAATATATCCTCTGGGGTTCATTTGCGAATGTGGTACAGCATAAATATTTATTACGCTTTTGTGGAAACCACCCTATTTTCCCACAAAGTTTATGTTCTTCATGGTATATCAGTCTGTGTTGATATCCCTCTGTGGACTTCCTGAAAGATCTGCAGAAATAGAGAAGGCAACTTAGAATTCAGACCTTGGTAAAGAAAATAGTATGTTGCAATGGTCTTGACTGATGCTAGTTCCAATATATATTTCATATTCCCTCAATACTTGGGATCTTTCACCCCTCAGGATACATTAATAGTAGTGATGGGTGAATTTGTCCCGAATTTTGCAAACTTTCTGTGAAATCTGCAAAACAGACAAAAAATTCACGAAACACTGATTTTCAAATAAACTGATAATCGTCGCCGGGGTCTGAATTGTCGTTGACGTAAAAAAAAAACCTTTGACGTCGGCAAATTTTTGCCGTGAATTTTCCTGTCAAATTTGCAAATTTATTCAACGGCAGTGAAACACGGAAATTCACACGTATTCGCACCTGGCGAATAAATTCGCCCATCACTAATTAATAGTGAAGTGATAGGTGAATAAATTCGACAGACATGGATTCGCTGCAAATTTTCCCGATTCGCCACCTGCTAATGTTTTCGCAGAAGTGCATTGAAAATTCACTGGTGCAAAATCCAGAAAAAAAAATTGTTAAAATTAGTGCGTGTTAAAATTATTCTGGAGCCCATTGACTTTAATGGATTTGGACAAAATAGTTGCGCATTATTCGGCGAAGCAAAACGGGACCGATTCGCCCATCACTATACATTAACAGATTTGGTAATTTGATGGGCAAGGCAAGTCTTACTTGTGTCTTGCTGCTGGTTATATAGACAGGAATGCCCATGTAGTTTTTTTGTTTTTTTTAAGTAAACAGGTCCCTGAGAATGAAAGAACCATTATATATATATATATATATGTAGTCAAATACAAGAGTCCTCTGCACTCAACCCATTATCAATATATTTAAGACAGCGACAATTTGTGCATACTGCTACTAAAAAATGCCTTACCCTTTAAACAAAACAGGGATTGTTTGTCCATATATTGCAATATATTTAAGCTGGCCAACTATGTCAAAGTCATCCCATATCTGGCCAGTCCTACGCTCAATTTTCATCTGATTCATTAAGAATTCTATTGCTTCATTATACATTTTACAAAGGGACTAAGTTTTACCTGCAACTTACTAGCTGCTTTCAAAGTAAACCTCCATATTTGGCTGACCTTTTATTAGACACCAGTGGGATCACCTGACTATAGCTGGGAAGGGTGGGAGCTACAACATGGAGCTGGTCACTGCTCCTGTATAACTATAACAAACAAGGGAAAGTTGTGCTCACCGCTATTTTTTAAAACCATTAGGCGGAGGTGCAATGAGGCTGTGACCACAAAATACATATAGTCAAATACATTTATATATATATACTGTATATAATATGAAAGTAAAAAATTGCAGGATAAGCCAATGTGTAAAACACATCAGGTTATGCTGTACTTTTTTGGTTTAATAAACTGTTGGCTTAATAAACTTATATTTATATAGGTGCTCTGCTGACCTTTATTTTTTGTAAAGTGAGTAAATTACTGATTGATTACCATGGGTTAATGCCGTAGCACCTATGTCTCTTAATTCCCCTTCCTCCCAATACTGAGAAGGCTTTTAAGTCTAGTGTAACTCTATTGGCCTGAAGAATGGCCTGACCAAAGCCCAAACCCCCAATGATTCTATTAGTTCACCTGCTATTGTGGGCCGGATCTAGCTGCCCACTAGTTTGCAATTAAATATCTTTTAGTTGGCCCATAGTAAAGCTTTAATTCCAGGTCTTCCAGTCTCTCACAGTGATTATTTATGGTTCTGCTGCAGCAAATGTGGGATTTATAGCTCTCTGCTAAACTATATTGTGACTTTTTACTAATGTTGTATGTTTTCTTTTAGAGTGGTTCCTGGACACAAAATAAAGTTAAATAGCACCAGGCAGATTTATCAGCACAGCGCATTAGCCTGTCTTTAATACAATGGCGTGTTTAGATTGGACTGACACTATGTAACGTTCCCCTCTTGGGATGAGCGTGAGTATCACACTCTGCGTTACATCTAGTTCTTCAGTTCTTAATTTAATTTTCCATGACCGCCGGGAGAGCTGCACATGTGCGTCGGCACTTCAGAAAATGTACTCGTTGCTCAACAATCTGTAACCTTTCTGGCAGTCTGGAAACTTGCTAACATCACCCAAGGCTGCTAATGAGACTGCAGCCGGAACTTTGAATGTTTTGTGGTCCTTGTGTTAAAGAGTTTAAAACATACAGACATGAGCAGACTGCATATCCCAGGCTCAGCCTGACTTTCTTGAAGGACAAATATTAAGGTGATCTCTATATTATTTGTCCTTATCGGGGAGGAGGATTCTCATACAGGGCCGGACGTTAAGGGAAATGTCCAAGAAAAGTGGTATTACAGGGAATATCGACTCCCGCGGGATCTATGATGTTTGGGCAAAACCCTCTGAGAACAACAGAGACTTACTAACCACTAGGCATTATTTGCACAGGAGAATTCAACTGTACCTTGAAAGCAAAAAAGCTGAAATAATTGGGATGACCAGAGACCAGAATTGATAACCTTTTACTCTAAGCTGATATCCCTCTGCTTTAAAAACTAAACCAGGGGGAACTTTTTTGGGGGAGTACAGTATCACCATTTTTTCCTTCACTTCCATGGGTCACTAGTGGAGGCCTGGGAGCATGCACAGTATACAGCTATGGGATCTGTCATCCGGAAACCCGTTATCCAGCAAGCTCCAAATTACGGAAAGGCCTTCTCCCATAGACTCCATTATTATCAAATAATCCAAATTTTTAAAAATGATTTCCTTTTTCTCTGTAATCATAAAACAGTACCTTGTACTTGATCCAAACTAATATATAATTAATCCTTTTTGGAAGCAAAACCAGCCTATTGGGTTTATTTAAGGTTTAAAGGATTTTCTAGTAGACTTAAAGGAGAAACAAACTCTTTAAATAAAAAAACCTACATAGACCCCCTCCCCCCAGCCTAGCTGCCCCCTGGGCAAATGCCACTAACTCTTTACTTACCCCTCCATGGGGAGGAGGGAGGGGGCTCCATGTAGGGTTGGGGGGTAGGGTTTTTTTTTTTATGAAGGGTTTGTTTCTCCTTTAAGGCATGATGATCCAAATACAGAAAGATCTGTTATCCAGAAAACTCCAGGTCCCGAGCATTCTGGATAACAGGTCCAATACCTGTGGTAGATTTATGAGCCTGTAGTGCATACTGGGGTCATCTAACAGCAGATAAATGGGACCCCAGCAAAAACAGGTTATAAATATATTGGGTACTTGGGGGTGCCACCCCAGTGACTAAAATCAACAAACTTTTCATCCTTGCCAACCTTTTACCCTAGGCCAATGTGTCATAAAAAATGTATAAGGAAATTGCATGGGGATTCTAGTGGCATAAATTTTTATCAGCTCCCAGGTGTCCCTTGCAGTGGCTTGGGCTGGGTCCATGTGTAATATACAAATTCTCTGAACCTGTCGTCTACTGCACACCAACCTAAAGCTACTGTAAGAGACACCTGGTAGCAAAGGAAAAATGGGGTGACTATGGTCCCAATGGGACTACCTCAGGTATGCCATTTTGGTTACTGGGCAATGCCTAATTAATTAATTGGCAACGTTTTTTTTAATTTTCTTTGTCTTTGTTTTTTCTTTAATGGGAGGCAATGGGCAAATTTTATGTATTTAAAGGGGAACTAAAGTCTAAAATAGAATAATGCTAGAGATGTTGTATTTTGTATACTAAACATAAACATGAGCTAACTGCACCAGAAGCCTAATTCAATAAATGATTTGGATTTAAATGGTTTTCAAAGTTGGCTGCAGGGGGCTGTCATCTTGTAACTTTGTTAAACATTCTTTGCAAGACCAAGACTGTGCACATGCTCAGTGTAGTCTCGGCTTCAATTGGAAGGTTCATCTTAGGGATCGTCATAAATTATAGTGATGTAGCGAACTGCCGATTTGATGTTCGCGAACGCCGTTCGCGAACACCGGCAAAAAAGCGAACAGTTCGCGAACAGTTCGCGAACTTCGAACGCTCGATAAAATCGTTCGATCGAACGATCGAAGGATTTTATTCGTACGATCGAACGATTTTCGTTCGAATCGAACGATCGAAGCTATTCGATCGAATGATTTTAATTCAATCGAATGCTTATAATCGTTCGAACGAATGGAAATCGTTCGATTTTAGCGATCGAACGGTCGAATGGTCGAATGGTCGAACGAAATTTTACTTCGAATCGAACGCGAACACCAATTGGCGAACGTCGCGCGACGTTCGCGAACATTCGGCGGACGCGAACAGTCGAAGTTCGCGCGAACTAGTTCGCCGGCGAACAGTTCGCTACATCCCTAATAAATTATCAAAACAGCATAAGTCAAATAATATCTGGCAGAAGCCGATACAACAAGACTGATTAATAATCAGAATATACAGACTGCACTGGGTCTGCGGATACAAATCTCTACACGATCACTGGCTGCTCTACAGGGAAACAAACAAAGCTGCTTGAGTTCTGGGAAGTAAGCCGGAGTCCCCTGCCGTTTGACAGTATGTCTCCGTGTAGTATCCCTTTGGGTGGGAGGGAGGAACTTGGCGAGTGGGTGGAGGAGTAGGAGGGGGGTAAAACAGTAGCATATACCGCTAGCATTAACAATTTCTAGATCTGGGTATGTCATATTCTTGATCGAGTTTTAACCTTAGGTTTGTTTGGGTGAGATGGTGCTGTTTAATTCAGATTTTACCTTGAGTCAATGTGCTTTTATAGAGTGTCCAGGGTTCCCTTATGTTTTTATATAGATTTCTTTTTCATTAAAGAATGTAAAAATGGGATTTCTTTTGTTTTGTTTGCCTTTACATCTCCATTTCATTACAAAACAGCATTGAAGGAACTGGCTACGAGACAATGTTTATGGTTCAAATACACTGTATATCTGCATAAGTGACAGCAAGGCTTGCTGGTTTGCTGTCATTAAAGAAAGCTCTGATAACTTTTAGTTAAAAATGTTTTCCGGGCGAAATCGTTTTCTTCAGAAAATCTCTTTTTGAGGAAATCTGGGCAATTATCTGTCAATGGATTGAGTATTTAATTAGCCCATTACCAATTTACATGCATAATCACTAGTTAATCTGTCAAAATCTTTATTGTTTTGCAACAGGCTCACAAATGTAGTTTATACCACAGATTGGGCAAAAGACAGTATCATTTTAATTCCCTTTTTCTTCAAGACTAAGGAGATTGAGGGCTCTATTCATCAAAATACCTGTAAACACAACTAAGCATCAAAACAGATCTCTGTCTCTTACAAGGATGTTCTTAGGGTAATGGCATACTGGAGGTTTTGTACCCCTCGATAAATTTTCAATATTGTGGGTGACAAAACATCCCTGGTTTCCTTCCCACCAGAAAACTCTCAAATCACCGGTGGTGGCTTTTCAAAGTTGAATGACCTTTTCGCACAAAGATACTTTGAGCTGTGTATTTTTGACCACCGGTGATTTGAGTGTTATCTGGTGGGAAGGAAACCAGGGATGTTTTGTCACCACCAATATTGAAGATTTATCGAGGGGTACAAAACGTCCTATGGCACAAGAAAAATTGCAAACAAAACCCTCTCCTTAAATCCAATGCCTTTGCTGTGAGCAAGTTGGAGAAAGATGCCCATTGACTCCAAAGCCACTTTGTGAGTTTTTATTCCGTTTTATAGCGAAACTATTTATAAGCATTTTAATTAAAAGTGTTGTAAACCCAACCATAACACCAGCCCACAGCCCACCATAATTTTCTATAGAAGTTGCTGAATTATGAATTATAGATGAGAGAAAATTCACTAAGAAAAAAACCCAAAACCTTAACCACAATGCACTATCGCCTTCTTATATCCCATTGACTTTAAAGGAACAAATCAGTGTAAAAATAAAAACTGGGTAAATAGATGTGCAAAATAAAAAAATGTTTTCAATATAGTTAATTAGGCAAAATGTAATATAGAAAGTCTGGAGTGACTGGATGTCCAACATAACAGGACAGAACACTACTTCCTGCTTTTCAGCTCTTTAACTCGGAGTTTGTCAGCGACTTTAAGGGAGGCCACAAGGGACATAACTGTTCAGTGAGTTTGCAATTGATCCTCAGCATTCAGCTCAGATTCAAAAGCAACAGATATGACCCACGTGCCCCCCCTCAAGTCACTGATTGGTTACTGCCTGGTAACCAATCAGAATAAACCAAGAGATCTGCGAAGCAGGAAGCAGGAAGTAGTGTTCTGGCTATTGTTCTATTTACCCAATTTTAATTTTTATTCTATTCCTTTAAAGTAGTTCAAAATATTGCTGATTCCCAATAACTGCTATTTGCTATTTGCTAAAGGTGCTCCTCTGTGACTACCTAACACACCTGATTAAAGGTAAAAGCAGTAAAGGACTGAATTATAAATAATCTTAATTGGAAGAACAGTGATTTATTAATGAATTTCCCTTTCATCCATATATGGATTCATAATTCTACTTGTTTAATGACATATTTTAACATTTATTAAATATTTGAATAGGTAAATATTAATTTGTACACATTTTCCAGTCTTTTCTTGTTATCATGAGTTTAGCCTATTTATAAAGAAGATTTTACAGCTAAAGAGTTGTGAAAACAATTCCTAGAAAAGTCCTCCCAAGATCATTATTAAAGAATTTTGGTAAAAATAAGGGAAAGCATTTATTCCATTTGACATAAAATGATTATGACATAAAACGAATAAGGTTTTATCAATGCTTTACTGTTTTGATGCAATTTCTATTGCAACATTATTCACTGCAAGGGAACACTTTCAATAGCAAACATTTACACTTTCATCCAACACCATTGAAATGTAACTAAATGGGATATGGTCTTATTCTTCCAGGTTTCATAATATCAGGTCTTAATATTCCCCAAGCATATTGTATATTTCCCATAGAATTGTGATATTCAAGCACATTCCCAAGCCCATCACTTACACGGTGCTGTTTATTTTCATTATTATTATCCTGTGCCGAGAGCTGAGATTTTCATTTCTTTATGAGAACTGAAAAATGCATAGAGAAGGGTTTTATTGTTTCTAATGAATATCCTTTAAATGGTTTCGCACGGGCTGGGGGAGGCTTTGAAGAATGCAGACATTTATGACATGGGCTGCACATTGAGAAAATAAAAATTACAATACAAATGAGCTGTAGCCCATAAATAGTGATACTATCAAGATCAAATATGCCAATTGGATTCTTGAAAAATTGTAAAATGATCTATTCCCTATAAATGTCTCTAGGGTAGTAATTAGTTAGATGAGAGTATTCTTAGACTGGACCAAGTGGTAATACTATAGCAACCATGATTAGATGGTGCCCATGCTTTAAAATAAGTAGATGAATTAAATGACTGTTATATGAGAAAGCCTATGTTAATGATACGCTCATTTGGGGGCTGACATCTGCCTTCAGTACCATGTGCATACACAGTGGGGGTTCATTTATAAAGATTGGGCAAATTTGCACCCGGGCAGTAACCCATGGCAACTAATCAGACGATTGTTTTATCTGTTCAACCTGCAGCTGGATGAAAAAAAGCTAATCATTGATTGGTTGCTAAGGGTTACTGCCCAGGTATAAATTTGCCCAATCTTTATAAATGAACTGCAGTGTCTTTTACATTACATTGGATATGGTATTCATTATTAATTGATAGTGTGATTTACATAGGGGGCGGCATCATTCTGTGCTAAGATATAAGTCGTATGACTATGGTACGACCCAGGTTTTGGTGGTACATATATCACTACAGGCCTGGCAAATGTCAGAGGGGCTGCCGAAAGATGCCATAGATAGCCTAAGGAGAAGGAAAGGTTTGCAGCACTTGGAGGTTTTATATGTTAGGCACCCCCAAGTGATTGTATTGACTTACCTAAAACTCCGGGTCGGTGCTTCTATCAGCAGAAAACTGCACCGGCCCAGGGTTATACCAGTGGGCACCACGGAACGATCTTCTTTGGTCCAGGCCCGGATTTGTGGGCCTGGATGGAAGAAGATCGCACATAGGCCCGGGCCTAGGGCGGCATGCCGCCCAGGTGCTCTATGGGGAGCACTGGGGATGCACTGCTCCCTGGTGATCCGGCACTTGCACGCCAGCGCTTTAGCAACTGTGTGAGTAGTGTGGGCAGGCGATAGGAGTGCGCAGACTACGCAGCCTCGGGACACCCACCCAGCAAATCCGGCGCTGCTTCTGTCTTCCTTTTTCTTTGTGCCGCTGCAGATGCGCAGTAGAACGAAGAGTCAAACTTTAACTAAAAAATTGGCTATTTAGTTCTACTGTGCATGCATTTGCCCTGAGAAATTTGAAGAAAGAAGAATCCGGAAGAGGATCGATCTGTGGTGCTCTGCTGATAAGAGCACCGGCCCAGGGTTTCAGGTAAGTCAATACACTCACTTGGGGGTGCTTACTTTTGACACCCCCAAGTGCAAGACGACTTTTCTTCTCCTTTAAACGTTCTTTAACTAACTCTAATTTTAAGCAATTGTTTGCTCTGTTTCTTTCCCGTCATCCGCTTGAAGCCTGTCTCCTTGGCAGCACGAGAGACACTATCTTGTGCCACTTTGTGGGGCTCTGAGTGGCAGCCAGTGTTTATTCTCACAGCTTGGCTGTAGCACTGTGTCTTAACATACACCTACTTTATTCAGAGTTGGCTGCCACTCCAGTCACTACGAGCAGCAGCAGTTTTAAGAAGACGATAAAAACAGACCTAACAAGCATTTATAATTAGAGAAAGGTATAGAATGTTTTATAGAAAAAAAGATGGTTTCAGTATAATAATAATTAGCATCATCATTGCTAATTACACTTACTAGCAAACAAGTTCTGCCTCAACTGTACATCACAATGTCTTGCTAGGTTGGCCCCTTATCTTTGTCCATTTGGTGGTTGAGTCTGTACTACACCTCAGTATAATTTCAACCCATCACCTTTGCATGAGACTATCCTCTAGATAACACTAAGGGGCCTATTTACTAACGTTCGGCTTTCCTTTTCATTCACTAATCAAATTTTTAAAACATCTCTAAAACACTAACAATTCAAGCCTTATTAAGTGTAAAAACTACAAAAAACTCAAATACAAAACTTCTCCAAGTAAAAGCAGTCGAGATCCCATAGAAATCAATAGGAGCAGCGCTGATCCTATTGGACTTCTTTTTTAGCCATTCAGATTTTTAGGGGCCCATTTATTAAGCCTGGAATTTATCTGGTCGAGGTGCAGATAATTTGATAATGTCAAGTTTCCACAGCGACAATTCAATAAAGTCTGGTTTTAGGAATGTCAATCGCATGATACGAATCTTGTTGCGATGTATTTTCGGTCCGAAAAATTATTGATAAATGAGTTAAATTAGTGGAAGGGAGTTTGGTTTGACTTTGTTTTAATAAAAAAAAATTGATTTATTTGGGTTTTAGTAGATCAGCCCCTTTAAGACATTTTTCTGCACTTTTTCCTGTTCCTACTTTCTATATTTGGATCTTTTAAAAACTTTCATGGCATTTCTGATTTAAGAGAAAAAAACCCATATGTAATGAAAGGCACTACATTGGCAACCAATCACCTCGAAGCATTTACTGTTCACCTGCCGAAAAGCAAACATCTAATTGGTTGCTCTGGGTTACTGTTCCTGGGCAAACTTAGCACCTTTTATTTCAAATGGGGGATAGAGTTTAAAGCTCTAATACCACTAAAATTCAACTTTCAATAAATAGACCCATTTATAATATAAAAAGTATGAACAGAAAAAAATACAGGTAGAGGGGATAAAAGTCCGCGCTTGCTGGGATAGGGGGATTATAGCTGCACCAAAAATGTGGATCCACTTATCCACATATAAATAATGGTAAAGCTGAGTGAGGTGAGCTATGTTTTAGAATGACATACACCTAGAAAAGAAGAAAAACCTAGTATATTAACCTTAAAATTAAGGGTAATATGCGCTGAGAACTACTCACAGGCGGTTCGTGGAATATCTGGCAGTTTAGAAACTGTGATCGTTTCAGTGTCCTGCTCATACTTTAATGGCTGTCGGCGACATTTCGCCGGCGGCAAATTTTTGTCGAAACAAAACGGGTCAAATTCCCTATGGATATTGCCTCGCTTGTGTGGGTGTTTGATGTTTAAGGGATCTGCGCCCATATAGCAGCCCCAACTATGGTCCTCAACATTAAAACCTCAGTTTGATAGCTCCTTGGGTATGAACTGCAGGAGGTAGAGGATTGACTTGAGGATTCGCTGCCTACCTTGCACGTCGCTATCATTACAATTTCAAATGATACATTGTTGAACATGGTTAATTACTGCATTAATTAAGCTGCTCCTTCAGGGTCAAATTGAGCTTGGGGACACCAGATAAAAAAATCCTAGGCCCCCTCCCCTGATTGGCCACCCAAGGAGTGCGAAAGGCTATATTGGACATCACATGGCTCGACATTGAGTTGATGCTGGGGAATGTGTGATATGGTGGATGTCAGGAGGAGGGCCCTGTTGGTAGCAAGGAAGGCCCTTAGTACCTGGCCCTGGTGGGCCACCAATGCCCCAGTGCAATGCTGTGCATCTTTATCATGGACTTCTGTTGAATTCCTTGGTGATTTACACTGAAGGGATAGGTGGACATCTGTTGGTAGCTGCCTTGACGTTTCCCTAGTCAGAATTCCTTATTTGAAAGGGATACTTACTGTTTGCACTAGTTTTTATTTTTATATTTTTATCCATTTACATATTTTAAACCCAACCCATAACAGCAAGAAATGAAACTAAAACTAGATAAATGTACTACAAATATTCTTGGTTAATGATATTGCTGCAAAGGGTCCAGAAATTGTTAAAAACCACCATCTCAACATTGTTATTATTTAACTACAATAATCTGGGGGACATTGTCTCTGTAAGTTTATTAAGATGACAAATCTGCCATGTCCCAGACCTTGCACCCGGACTGCATGTAAAAAACCACTGCAAATAGCTGTCATTAAATTCTCAATCTGATTTACAGATTGCACATTAAAAAGGTAAGGCCTGGGGAACACAGGTGACTAAATCAACTGCCATGTCTTCATCCGATGGTTGACAGCAAGCTACACAGAGGAGAATATGCCTTTGAACAGCTGGAGGAAAGACAGGGGCTTTGGGGCTTGTTAACAGGGAGACCTTTTGATATAACTGCTGACATCCCATCACACTCCAGCTGATGTTCTGAACCCAAACTAACACTAAGATTAATTAATCCCAGACATCAATGGACATTAGTTTAAACAAGTATCACTTGAACAGAGGAACACTGCCTACATCTTGCACAGTCATAGTTGTAATGTGTTACTGGAAGCTCCTTCCTTTCATTTGTCCAGCTCCTTTGATGCACCCTGAATACACACATTGGGTCAAACATACCTTATGTTCTGGTCATATCAATAATTTTAATTAACAACAATGTATTTTTATCCATACATGTCTACAAAAGAAGGTCCATCCCCAGTAATGTATACACGACAAAGGACTATTGGTCTTCAACCTTGAAGTGCCAACCTGCTACCATTATTAGTAATAAGGGCTTTAACCAAAAATCCATTGGTTTAGAACCCCTGATCAGTAATGCCTATAGAGAGAGATGTTTTATAACTGGTAGATAAAATTAGGCACACGTTCTTGTGTAATTGTCCATTGGCTTGGTCAGAACTTTTGTGTTTTTCCATTTTTTCTGCTGGCAGATTGAAGCCTTTAAAAATTCTTGGAACATGACTTGTCGTTTGTTACAATGGGCTCCTCAGCAGTTCTTTGATGCTATAGAACAGCCAGATGGTTGGCCTGTGGCCTGACAGTAGGTGGGGGACCAATGTTTTGTGAACCAAAAATAGTTGTTGACTTCCTCACAATTTACACCATGGTCCCTACAGACATTTGTTGAGTACTGTGTCCATATGAAAGATTCTGTAGATGGGGGCTGAGATACAGGTAGTTTTAAATGTTGGTGGTATCTTCCCACACATTAATTTGTAACAGGGTTCATCTCAACAGAGTAATGGCACCCCCAGGACCATCCAGCTTCCAAGATCAGCATACATTTCACTCTGGAGAACCACATCAAGTCCAATATTGTTTTATTTCTTCATGCACAACATGTTTCGATATACATATCTTTCATCAGGGTCTGAGATACATAGGGGGTTATTATTGTTAAGTCTGATTTTATCTCGAAATTTTCTGCTACAAACTCCAATCAAATCCACTTAGTTTTTTTTTACCCTTATTTATTATTACAGTTTACCCAAAAATGTGCTTTGCGGGAAAAGAATCTAATTTTCACGATTTTTTGGATTTTTCACATGAAAACTCAGACTTCTTATGCTTTCTTGCCCGAAAACTCAGAAAACTTTGGGGTATTGCACGAAACCTAGCGCACATCAAAAAATCATTGGGACTTCTCCCATTGACTTATATGCAACCTTGACAGGTCTGAGATGCCGGATTTTCTTATTCAGACTTTTCCATCCTCAGGGTTTAATAAATTCCGAAAAAATGTGTGATTTTTTAAAAGCACGATTTTAGAAAAGAAAATCACAAACTTTTCAGGGATTTTTGCATTAGGAGTTTAGTAAATAAGCCACATAGGGTCACTGACTCACTGCAAATTTAGGCCACATTTTGTTGAGGTCCTCCTGGATGAGAAGATGGTCCCTGAGAAGATGCTTAGAATGTAGCCAAGCAAAAGAACAGAGCTAAAAACTTTTATTTTTATATAAGATTCAAGACAAGCTGTAGAGCAATTCCATTCTCAACAGCGATAACAATAATGCACCGACTGCAAGTGCTTCATGTTGAAAAATAATCATTGAACAATTCTACATGTTAGAAAGAGTCTAAAAGTAATCAGATGCTTGCTGCTTGCTGCAGGATACAATGTTCGGTACAGTTACGGCACAGTAAGGTATTAAACATATAAACTGCAAAACAGCAGGGATAAATTTTCAGGGCATAACATCAAATATATTGCAAAAGGAAAAGGCCCATTGTAATGTGAAACAAAATCACAGACAGGAGAGAGGAGCTGACCACAAGGGCAATTTATTTAGGCTTCATATAAAGGTATCTGTAAAACATAGAAAATCAAATAAATGTGCGAAACATTCAAACTGAAATTTAAAACTGAAAATCCATTTTAAAGCCAATGAAATGAACAAACCTAGGCAGAAGCCTATAGGGATTAATGGAAGGAGAAAATAGAAAAGAAAAACAAAAGACAGAAAGGGAAACAATAAAAGGAAAGAAAATGGAATGTACACTGATCAGGAATTGTTTAGAAGCACTACAGACATTAACAAAAGGTAATGCAGCACAACTAATTAACCATCTTCAACTAATTAAACTAATTAACCATCTTTAACCTATACAGGCAAGTTCAGGAATCCGCTGGCAATTCTAATAAGGTGAAGGTTCACCAAAAGCTGTGGCTAAGCACCTTCTTTATGCAGACAGACATCAACCCTTTCATAGGGATGTCGCGGACTGTTCGCCGGCGAACTTGTTTGCGCGAACATCGGCTGTTCGCGTCCGCCGCAAGTTCGCGAACGTCGCGCGACGTTCGCCAATAGGCGTTTGCGTCAAAATCGTTCGACCATTCGATCGCTAAAATCGAAGGATTTTCGTTCGAATCGAACGATCGAAGCCATTGGATTGAATGAAATCATTCGATCCAATGGCTTCGATCGTTCGATTCGAACGAAAATCGTTCGATCGAACGATTAAAATCCTTTGATCGTTCGAATCGAACGATTTTCGGATGTTCGAAGTTCGCGAACTGTTAGCGAACTGTTCGCAAATTTTGCCGGTGTTCGCGAACGGCGTTCGCGAACACATTATCGGCGGTTCGCTACATCCCTACCCTTTCATACAGGAATGGGGTCTATTATCCAGAAGGCTCAGGACCTGGGGCTTGCCAGATAAGGTGTCTTTTCGTAATCTGGATCACCATTCCTTACGTCTGCTTAAAATCATTTAAGCATTAAATTAACCCAATAGGATTGTTTTGCCTCCAGTAAGGATTAATTATATCTTAGTTGGGATCAAGTACAAGGTACTGTTTTATTACTATGGAGAAATCCTTTAAAAAAAAAAAAAAAATCTGAATTATTTGATAAAAACGGAGCCTATGCGAGATGGCCTTCCGTTGAACTGGAGCTTTCTGGATAACGGGTTTCCATATAATGGATCCTATACCTGTACCATGGAAGCATCCATTTTGCTTTACTGTTATTGTTACAAAAGTTGTGAGCCTTATGAAGAGGAGGCTTTGAGACAACAGTTCTTCCCTTATTTTACATGGAGCAGAACACTTCCAAATACCTCCAATCTTCTTCCACCTGAGAATTCTCCTTTGGTGGTTATACCATGCCATCTCTACTGGTATTTCCAGATTTCCTCATACAATAACTTCTTCTAGCTAGGCATTATGGTAATCCTTTATCAAGTGTGGTCCCAAAACATTGCACTTCCAGCTATTACTGAGCAAGGGTTAGCCCTGCTGCATGTGCTCTGTGTGCCGTTGAGCTTCTTTTCTACTAATTTGGGAGGGTACTGATCCCTCCATCAAGGTGCTACAGGTCTTGAAACTGCGTCCAACTCTTACTGGTCAGCTATTTGAAAGCAATAATTTGATTGGTTACTTAGTCCAGCTTACTAGTATCTACTATCTTCTCACCTGAAAGATTTTCTTTTCATCCCTATAGAAATCCATTAAACAGAACACTACATCACTCCCTTTTTATAGCAACACTGTGCCCAAGTGCTTTTACCATTTTATAAACGTCCCCCCTAAAATTACAAAATCATGCCCATCATTTGTTGCATTAAACCATATCTCCATATCCCCCAAAGGTATTGTGTCTTTATTTAACTGACAGGTTATAAGAGCTGAAAACTTTACATTATGTGACATTGATTTGCTAAATAATCAACTGTAATCTCTAACTTTATAAACACTGCAGTCTAATTAATTAGCATATGCATATCGCAAGCTTAATTAATCACTGTTTAATGGAGGCTGGCGACACTGATCGTTCTACAGTGTCTCTCGTAGTCAAAGTTCCCCTCTCTGCAGCTTATAAATATTCAAATTCATATTTACCTTCTTTATAGATCTCAATCTGATTTAGTATGTGGTTTTTCGTCGAGTAAATTAGATGGTCTGTTTCCATAATAACATGATTGCTTTGATGTGACTGTAATGCTAAAAAAATGTATATAATTTGTTTATCTCGAGTCTCGGAGCTCTACCTGAAAGAGATCTAACCTGGTATTAGAGTAATTGCTGAATTAGATCAACCATTAACCAGACAGCTACTGCCTGGGGGAGAAGGAACTGACCTTTTCACTGTAGACGGGGGACACCATTTGGATTTTTTTGCTTCTATTTCAGTTTAATACAAAGTTAGTATTGATAAAGCATCGAAGTAGTGATGGGTGAATTTATTCGGCAGGCGCGAATTCGCAGCGACGGTTCTGATGCCGTTTTTTCATTGACGGTTCTGGTGCTGGCGCCAATTTTGACGTCCACGCTGATTAATCGACACCCATTGACTTTAATGGGCGCCGGCATAAACTTTGAGTTTGAACAGTTTCGCTAATTTTTCACCAGTTTCTAAATTTGTGGAGAAATGGGACAAATTCGCCCATCACTACATTGAAGTCAATTTCAGGTCACCTTTGAGAAAATGGTCCAGTTCTGGATTTTCAAAGTCATGTTTTCGCTGTCTAAAAGAGGAAACAAGAGTTTAGATCAGGTGTCCCTAAATGTTGTTTACCCATGAGCCACACTCAAATGCAAAACCTGTTGGGGAGCCACACAAGCAAGAAAATAAATCCTTGAGGATGACAAATACGTGCTGTGAGAGGCTAATTGATAGCCCCATGTGGTTTGCTAGCCTGCATGAGACTCAGTTGGAGAAAATCCATGTCTTCATGGCTCCAAAACTTGAATTTAAGCCAGGGCATGAGACTCTGTTGGAGTAAACACATATCTTCAAGACTCTACAGCTTGAATCTAAGCTAGGGATACTGTGAGGCCACTGGGCGCAACATCAATGAGAGTGGAGAGCAATATCACTGCTTTAGATGTTATTGGACCTCACACACAAATATGTAGTGCTGCTATAGACATGGAAGTAGTGATATAGTTCAGCAGAACATTGTTCTTGCAGAGGCCCTTTGCAGAATTCAGGATGTAAGGATCTTCAAGCTGGCTCTTACATGTACTTCAACAAGAAATCTTGGATGCTAGTGATTCTTAAACAGGAACAATAAACTTATGGAAGAAACTAGATAAAAGAAAGTGGGAACTGCATTATTGTGGTGGCAGATCATGGCATTCCTCATTGTAACAGGATCCCGTGGTCAATAAAGTCTTGTAGGTTTCATCTGTGTAACTTCCCCACACTATGATCTTCTCGCAGGAGCACAGAATTGCTCTGACCAGCTCACTCTCCTAGAATGCCCTATAATAGGAGGCTACCTTTGGAACTAGCTTCTTCTCTTCCAAGGTCTCCTGCCTTAGATCCTATAGTATATCCACCGTATCCTTTGAGTGAAGTCCAAAGCAGGAGCTCCATGAATATCCTACCTTCTTATAGAGTAGAGATTTCCCACAACACCATTAGACTAAAGGAAACACATCCCTCCCATTAGGCATGGCTTACACTTACACAGTAGGGAAGGGTAACTCCTTTACATTTGCTAGACTTTATTTCTGGCTCCTCCAAACCTTCCTGAAGTTGACTTGTTTTACCAATATTTAAATCTTAATCAATTAATTATCGTAAAGACACTACGACTAATTGCTGCGTTGCAGTTGCATAGAGATGCATACACATGGACCTCACAACCACACACATGAATATCAGTTGGTTAAAGAACTCAATGGTCTTGTGGTCTCATGCTGTGATCTCCAGTGATCTGGCAAATGTATGGACTAATTTAACCTTACATCAGATTTCATCTTATGTGTTGCTCGCTTTCTTTACCTTCTGCCTCTCTCGCTAAACCTTGACTTTTAGCCCCTTGCTGTAAATAGATTTCACTCTCAGCTGTGAGCACACGTATGAAAGTTGCTGCTGCGCATGGAATATTCAGACGGATCCTAATAAATAATGGAAATGTTCTCGCGGTTGATAATTCAAGGTTGCCAGCTCTGTCTGAATAAGGGCTGAGGGCTTTTAATGTTTAACAGATTGTTTCCAAACAAAAACGCGCTTCGGTAAAAAAAAAAAAAAAACACCACTCCAATCTGCAGTTTGTTTACAGCCTTTCAAATCCTTTTAAATCCTTTTCAGCTTTTTAATTGCATCAAAATGATTCAAATTAAGCAGCATGCGGGAGCCTGTGGGTTGGAGCTGATGCATGGGATTTTTTTTTTTTATTATGCCAACTACATATTAAAAAATCAAGAAGAATAATATTAGGCTGGTTAACTGGAGTGCAAATGTCTTCTGCTGTAGTCGTGTTCCCAAAGTTCTGAGCATTCCTCCTCTATAGCAGATGGGGAAAGAATTCTAGATAATGATTAATATTTTTCTTCTTAAAATAACCCTATTAGTATGACACAGAATTTTCCAGGCACACGGGGGGCTCATTTAAGACGCAAACTCAAGCTCCTTCTTGGCACAGCCCACGCATGTTGCCCTGTACAGAGGTCCCACTTAGTGAATAGTTTGCCCCTAACCATCTGGTGTGTACCAGTGAAATAGATCTATACGTCAATAACTATGAAAGGATTTAGTAAACACCTTTCAATTTGGCATGCATGCCATGTTTCCAGTGCTCCTCATTTGCACATTGATTTTTGCCCATGACATCATAAAATAAAATGACTTGACCAAAATCACAGAGTCTTTTTTACTCTCTACTTCACCTATGTTGGGTTTGATTGGAAGAAATCTAACCTGGGAGATGGGGTTGTTTTACCTTTGTAATGAATTATAGGACTTTGGACCAGCATTTATTTGCAGCATATTCATCTGCAACTTCATAGGCCAAAAAAAATACACAAACTCCGAAATGTTAGGAAACACTACAGTATACTCTAATCATGTATTGGGTGCCTACAGTAGATGCTGCCAATGGATATAATAAAAATAAATACAGGTATGGAACCTGCGGTTTTCCAGATAAGGGATCTTTCCGTAATTTGGATCTCCATACCTCAAGTCTACTATAAAATCATTTAAACGTTAACTGAACCCAATAGGCTGGTTTTGCCTCCAATAAGGATTAACTATATCTTAGTTGAGATAAAGTACAAGCTACTGTTTTATTATTACAAAGAAAAGGGAAATCATTTAAAAAAATTGAATTATTTGATTATAATGGAGTCTGTGGGAGAGATGACCTTTCCGTAATTCGGAGCTTTCTGGATAACGGGTTTCCGGATAAAGGAGTCTATTCCTGTAATGCATTTCTTCATTAAAAATATGGTCATTAAGAGAAGGGGGAGCTTGGAAAAGCAATAGATTTTTCCTAAATGAGAACTGGGTTTGGGGTGCTCTTATTTTGTCCATTTATGCATTATCATCATAGAATAATATCTAGAACGGTATTGGTGATTGAAGCTAAAAATTATTAAATTAAATTAATTAAAAATATTTATCAGCATTCTCATTTTAGTGGTTTTAGAGCTTTTTGAAAGTAAGGGTAAACTGACTTTCTCTAAAACAACAACGTCATGAAATTTATTAAAATATATTAATAAAAAAAGTACGAAAGTATAAAAATAACACTGAATACCTGGAACCTACGAATACCTCTAAAACCTATAAATATTTCAGTTTTTTTAGACTTCCTAGAGAAAAAAATCCAGAAAGTCTGAATTGATTAAAAATGGTCCAATAGGATCTATGCAGCTCCCTTTGACTTCTAGGGTAGGACTACACGAACGATTCCAGCGCGATCCGACGCGCTGCGACAAAACACCAGCATGCAGCATCTGCATCCAAAAGTTCTGTTGGATCAACGCTGCGACACCATGCGACAATTCTATCTTTTACCTTATTTCTGTCACTTGCGACCTGTCGCAGGCATTTTGTCGCAGCGCGTCGGATCAAGCCGTAAACGTTCGTGTAGTCCTACCCCTATAGGACCCCAACAACTTTTACCTGGTGGATTTTTGTATTAAACAATTTCTTGGTTTTTACACTTGATAAATTTTAAATTTTTAGAATTTTAAAAAAATAGGAAAACCACTATTTTTTATAGATTCGTGGAAAAATAAAAATTCGATTTTTAGTAAATCGGCCTCTTAGTGTTTTTTGCAGTTCTTTTTATATTCTGATATTTTAATATCATTTGGCATTTGTGGTTTAAGAGAAAATTGGGGTTATGTTTGCCCATATATGGGAATGAGTTTAATTGTGGCTTCAAAAACCTCTAATACCACTAAACTTTGATCTTTAAAGGGGCTGTTCACCTTTGAGTTAACTTTTAGTATGATGTAGAGAGTGATAATCTGAGACAATTTGCAATTGGTTTTCATTTTTTATCATTTCTGTTTTTTTTAGTTATTTAGCTTTTCATTCAGCAGCTCTCCAGTTTGCAATTTCAGCAACCTGGTTGCTAGAGTCCAAGTTATGCTAGCAACCAGTCATTATATTGAATAAGAGACTGGAATATAAATAGGAGAGGTGTTAAACAGAAATATGAGTAGTAAAAAGTAGCAATAACAATACTTCTGTAGCCTTACAGAGCATTTGTTTTTAGATGGGGTCAGTGACCCCGTTTTGAAATCTGGAGAGAGTCAGAAGAAGAAGGCAAATACCTAAAAAAATAAAAAACAAAGAAAAACTATAATGAAGACCTATTGAAAAGATGCTTAGAATTTGCCATTACATACTAAAAGTTAACTTAAAGGTGAACCACCTCTTTAATAAATGGGCCTCTAAGTGCCTTTTAAAGGAGAAGGAAAGGCTGAGTTTACTTGGGGCAGTGTCGGACTGGCCCACCGGGATACCAGGAAAACTCCTGGTGGGCCCAGGTGTCAGTGGGCCTCTTAATAATGGGAGAATATAGTAAGTATATATAAAAGACTAGGAGAATAAAGAGATTGAGTCAGTAGAGGGGGAATAATAGTTTGGAAAGGTCCGCTGTCTAAGGTTTTCTGGTGGACTAATGGTTTTAGGTTTTCTGGTGGGCCCCTGGCATCCCAGTCTGACACTGCTTGGGGTGCCAAAAGTAAGGCACCCCCAAGTGATTGTATTGACTTATCTGAAACCCCGGGCCGGTGCTCCTATCAGCAGAAAACTGCACCGGCCCGGGGTTATACCAGTGAGCACCACAGAATGGTCGGCTTACGGCTTCTTTTGGCTTCGCAGTAGTGCAAAAAGTCGAACTTAACTAAAAAGTTGGCTATTTCATTCTACTACGCATGCGTTTGCCCAGGATGCTCGCTAGAATAACCTCGGGCCAGTGCAGTTTTCTGCTGATAGGAGCACCGGCCTGGGGTTTCAGGTAAGTAAATAAAATCATTTGGGGGTGCCTAACATTTGGCACCCCCAAGTAAACTCAGTTTTTCCTTCTCCTTTAATACATATGGTGGTTAATGTGCAATTGCATGACAACAAGAAATATTTGAGCAAACTATGAAAGGTTTCAGTGCCAAATGCAAGGGGACGAAAATCTTCATCTTTTCAACCAAGGAAAGGTGACATGGAAACCCAGTGCAAAATGAATTGTGAGAAGACTCTGGCATGGCTTGCTTTTTGTATGACAATGGAATGCTGGTGGTATGGTGGGCATATTGAGTTCTCTGCTTCACCCATAAATCACAGATCTTGTGTCCGATGATGGATACACATCAGTCTTTGTGGATGATATCAAATGATATTTCATGTAATGGGTCTAATTTAAGACAAAGCATTCCAATCCCAGCCTTTCCAGCTATTGTGTTGCAGCAGGACGAACATTGGTTTTGCTCACAGGCCTTAGAAACAAATCTGCACATGAAACGGAAGACTCAGAGGCTCATATTGCCTCCTGCAGGCTAAACACTGTCACATGCTGATTGCTTTATTGACTGATCCCTGAATTCGCTCAGCTCCCTCCCCGAACAAGGGGACAGTTGATAGCTGTATCATTCTTTTCCTATAGTAACACACGTGTAGCTCAATTAAGCCATTAAGGGGATCTCGTCTGTTTACACTAACACCAAATGATGGAGACAATGTGGGAAAAAAAGACCAAACGAATGGAGAGGACGGCTAAATGAGCTCACCAAGGAACACAATTGTCAGCATTTATTTATACAACACCAGCGCTCCGTACTCAGCAGCACAGTAATTGAGGCGGTGACTACCCTGTTTATTCCATAATGAAAACAAAGAATTAAATTCTGCTCCAGCGCAGACAATGCGATCAGCACGTTGTTTTATAAAGTAAGGTTGCAGCACGTCCTATATACACATAGTAGATCTTACATGCTGCTTCTGTATGAATTAAAGGAGTGGTTCACCTTTCAGTTTTTCGTATGTTATAGAATGGCCAATTCTAAGCAACTTTTCAGTCAGCCTCCAATATATATTTTTTTAATTATTTTTTTTTTATAGTTTTTAATTATTTACTTATTTCTTCTGACTCAGTCCCGCTTTCAGATTGGGGTCACTGACCAAAGCAATTGCTCTGTAAGGAAAGTTTCATTGAGCAATATTGTTCACTGAAATATTGCTCCCAACAAGTCTAACGATAAAGGGGTGGTTCACCTTTAAGTACATTTTTAGTATGTTATAGAATGGCCAGTTGTCAGCAACTTTTCAATTGGTCTTCATTGTTTATTTATTTTTTTTTTTTTATAGTTTTTGTTCATTGTATTTTCATTATATTTTCTTCTGACTCTTCCCAAGTTTCAAATGGGGGTCCCCGACCCCATTTAAAAAAAACAAATACTCTGTTTATGTTATTGCTACTTTCCTTACTCATCTTTCTATTGAGGCCCTCTTCTATTCACATTCCAGTCTTATATTTAAATGAATGCATGGTTGCTTAAGTAATTTGGACCCTAGTTACCAGAAATTGCAAACTGGAGAGCTGCTAAATAAAAAGCTAAGTACAGGGATGGGACCTGTTATCCAAAATGCTCGGGACCTGGGGTTTAACAGGTAATGTATCTTTCCGGAATTTGGATCTTCATACCTCAAGTCTACTAGAAAATCACGTAAACATGAAATAAACCCAATAGGCTGGTTTTGCTTCCAATAAGGATTAATTATATTTTGGTTTGGATCAAGTACAAGGTACTGTTTTATTATTACAGAGAAAAAGGAAATCATTTTAAAAATTTGGATTATTTGGAGAAAATAGAGTCTATAGGAGATGGGCATTCCGTAATTCAGAGCTTTCTGGATAACGGATCCCATACCTGTAATTTTAAAAATGAAAAAATAATGAAAAAATTAAAACCTGTTGCAAATTGTCTCAGAATATCACTCCCTACATTATACTAAAAGTTAATTTAAACAACTCGTTTAAAGGTTTTGTAGATTTTATACATTATTATAGGACTTAGGTGAATCTACTGCCAAGATGTGATTGGGCGTAAGATAGGCAGGTCAATAACTAATTTAAAGGACTCTATATTGAACATTTCTTACTTATTTATAGTTCCTGTAGAGAGATTCTTATGGTTGATGTCATATTATATCTATCTGCAAAAGATATGAAGAGACATTCCTATTGGTAATTTGTTTGGATTTTTTCCCACATTTTAGTTTGTCATAATGTCCAACCTCCCGTATTACAGCTATGGGATCCATTATCCGCAAACCCATTATCCAAAAGCTCTGAATTACAGAAAGGCCATCTCCCATAGACTCCATTTTCTCCAAATAATTAAAAATGTTTCAAATGATTTCCTTTTTCTCTGTAATAATACAATTTTACAGTGTATCTATCTATCTATCTATCTATCTATCTATCTATCTATCTATCTATCATCTATCTATCTATCTATCTATCTATCTATCTATCTATCTATCTATCTATCTATCTATCTATCTATCTATCCATCAATCCATCCATCCATCCATCCATCCATCTATCTATCTATCTATCTATCTATCTATCTATCTATCTATCTATCTATCTATCTATCTATCTATCAACTGTCTATCTTTTATCTATCTATCTATCTATCTATCTATCTATCTATCTATCTATCTATCTATCTATCTATCATCTATCTATCTATCAACTGTCTATCTTTTATCTATCTATCCACCATGACCCAAAGTATCAAGACATCCTTTCTAATTGGCAGCACCTCTTATACAAGAGCAATGGTTTATTTTCATAGAAATAAACCCTAACTCCCCATCTTTTTGTAAGATTATGTGACTACACATAATGAGAAAGTCACCAGTTAAACTGTAGCCTTAATCTTGAAGCATGTCATTTCTTTTTTCAAGTGATATAACTGTTATGATTCTGAGTCTAGAAACTAGGACTGCAATATTTGAAAATGGGAGTGTTGAAAAAAAGCTCTTCATGTCTTAAATATTCCTTATCAAACAAGAGAATCCAGACTTCTTGATAAAAGGGATTCATACTGTATTGGAAAAATTGGGTTTTTGCTCTCCCCTGATAAGATTTAATCAAAAAAGGCTTGATCCTTGCACCTGATAATAAAAACAAGATACAGCTAAGAGAACATCCGTGTTTACTCGGCAGCTTCGTACAAAAGGTTTACATTATATCGAGCCACGGGGAGCACCTTAGCTTCTGTCTGGAAATCTGATAAGCCCCCGGCACTTCAGTGTGGAATTGGCCCATAGGGGGCAGCTGAGCTCCCTCATGTTAAACTATGCATTTATACATTGGCTGTCACTCCAGTCAGTCCATTTCTTATAATACAGTGGAAGGGGAATACTTGTACATTTTTATTGTTAAAGTGGACCAATAAACCAAACACAATATACTGTATAATATAAAAGTCCTTTTCAAATGAAACATGAAATCCAATTTCTATTTTTTATTAAAGCGTTCATAGCTGTTGTAAGCTGATTTGAAAATCTCAGCTGTCAATCAAATATTGTCTGCCCCTCCTCTATGCCTTAGGCATGGAGGCGGGGCAGACAATTACTTTCACTTTCCATTCAGCACTTCCTACATGTCACTGCTCTCCCCACATTCTCCCAGTTCTCTTCACCATTTAATTGTGTAACCAGTGCATGGAGATGGACATCAGGTCCCCCATTCTGGTGCATAAACAAGATTGTGAGATGATACAAGTCTTGTCTTAATAACAGTGTCCACAAAATGGCTCCTGCCTGCTTGTTATAATGTTGAATTCCCAGACTGCAGGAAACGAGATTCAAATAATTTATATAGTGTAATTAAGGTTCATTTTGCTTGACTAATGTGATAAAATAGGATTTTAAATAATTCTTTTAGGTGACGGGTCCCCTTTAAGCATTCTGGAATAATTCTTTCAGTTTAGCAATCTGGACAAATTCTGACTTCAGCTCAGGTCGTAGAGCTGAGTTGGAGTTGAGATTTAGTAGATTTGTATGATAAGTAGGGCACAAAGAGCACAAAGTAGGAGCCTGGTGCAAAGTGCAAGAATTGTAATTTTTATTTGCGCACAATGCATCTTGCCCACCCTTCATAGACATGAGTACTGTCAGGTGCAAGCTCCATTATGGGTTGCCCACCAGCATTTGCAGCTGCAGTGTAAGAAGCAAATATAGAAGCCACTCATATGAAGCTACATACACATCCCTACTTTGCATCATTCATGCTCAAGGCAGTTGTTGGACAAAGAGCTTCTTTGCACCACTGAACACTTCTTTGAGCATAGGTGCAAGTTCTTGTCTCTCTGAGGGCCCCAATTAAAGTAAACTAGCCCCATATGGTTCCAAAAGCTACAGCATCAGAAACTGTAACTAGGGATGGGCAAATTTGACCCGTTTCGTTTCACCAAAAATTTGCCGCCGGTGAAATGTCGCAGACGCCCATTAAAGTCTATGGACGCGCGTCTTTTTTTTTATGACGCACACCGCCATACAAGTCTATGGGCGTCATTTTTTCGGCGAAACGAGGCGAAAAAATTTGCCATCCCTAACTGTAACCACCAGCAGCAGCAGTGGCATGTGAAAGTGCAGCAGAGGGGTAGAAGTTTATAGATAATATTTAGAAAATGTCTTGGAAATGCCTAATTAATAGCAGACAGCGACTGCTTTAGAATGCAAACAATCATCCAATGAGAATCCCAGCTGACCTGTATCAGTCTGACTCCTTATTTCTGCAATTGAAGTTGGAAGCTTAAGGGTAAGACTATACAGATGTTTTCGTTGCGATCCGACACGCTGCAAAACGTTGGCGTCAAATCTCATGCTATGGAAATAAGGTAAGAGAGAAATGTCGGATGAAGTCGCAGCGGTAATCCGACACGACATGACTGTTGGATGAAGACATAGCATGCAGCGCCTGCATCCGCCAGTCCTATCGCGTCGGATCAACACTGTGACTTCATCCAACAATGCATTCACCTACCTTATTTCTGTTGCATGCCGGCGTTTTGTCGCATCGCGTCGGAAAACCGTCCGTGTAGTCCTACCCTAAACTGAACAAGTCTGTCCTTTATCCCAATGTTTGATTCCAGTGTAATATAATGAAGACAAAATCGACATCATCATCATCATTTATTTATATAGCATCATTTTCTCTATATGTAACATAACAGCAAGATGCTGGGATGGTGCTGGGATTCAACATTGACATTTGTCAGTTCTTTTGCATTTATAATGAAGTTTTTGATCAGTAGAATTCTCATTGCTGAATTTTCTTGCATCTATAATTATGTTTTTCGGGAACTTCTATAGAAAACTAGGGGGTGCTGTGAGATGGCGTTACGGCTGGGTTTACATCCGCTTTAAGATCACCCAACAATGAAGAATGTTGGGTGATCCTGTATGTGTCCTTAGTAATATACAGAGTTCTGAATTAACCTTGATGATGGTTTAAAAGGTTAGAACGGATTTGCTAGAGATACTGGAGCCTAACTTGATAAGAGGAATACATAGCTAACAAAACCAATGTCTTTAAAGCTCTTTTTATTGACGATGTTTGAGTATAATACCTTACTGGGCGATTTAGTATTTAAACAGCAGCTTCTCTGCGTTGATAGTGTGTCCAAACCTCTGACAGTCAATTCATCCATCAGCTCCAGACGCCGTTGATCCTCAGCATAGACATGCTGTGAGGTCTGCAGCATAAGTAATCAAACCATCACCTCGGCCGTCATTAACTGCTGCTCCTGCTAAAGACACAGCCTCAGCTTGGGGTCTACGCAAACAAAGCCTTCTCTAGCTGCATTAATTCCGTATACCTCCTGACTTGGCAATGCATCTTTTACCAACACAGAGTTAGTCTTGTAATACGGAAAGTAATGCATGCAAACAACAGGGCTTGTGCTTGACAAACATGGAAGGGTTTATAAAATGGAACGTTCCTCCTAATGATCACATCTGTCACTTTGGGCGCTTGGGCCGATTGGATATTCTGTTCGGATGCAGAAGAAGTGATAAGAGCTGTTCAACCTCTTCTTGTACACTATTTATTGTTGCAGCAGGATGGATTCTTCCTCTTAATAGAGCAATCAAGTCGAATGTCTTCCCTCTGTGTGACTCCTTTGTGTTAGGAGCAAACCCCATTCCATGTTCGTTCCTCAAGCTTTGACAATAAGTCTGACTTACATTTTACAGTAGCATCTCTTTTATTATGAGTATTGGGACTATAAAGAGTTGTATTTAGTGATGGACGAATTTATTCGCCAGGCGAGAATTCACAGCAAATTTGCGCGAATTGCCGCCAGCGAATAAATTCGCGAAACGCCCGCGAAAATTAGCCCGAAAAAATTCCCCGGCGTCAAAAAATTTTTCGCCAAAATGGACGCCAGCATCAAAAATGGGCGCGGGCATTAAAAACGAGACACCGGCGCCGTTTCGCAAATGTATCCATCACTAGTTATATGTCATTAGAGAAATACTTAGATCACAGAAATATGGGTAATCAAATCATATTCCTGGGTTACTATCTTTTAATTTCAAAGAGGTCCATTTTGTTATTAATTCGGATTTCCATTATTTCGTTCTCTGTACTTTAAGTCCAATAGAATTGTTCTGTCCCCAATAAGGATTCTGCTGGGATGAAGTACAACGTACGGTTTTATTATTACAGAGAAAAAGGAAATCATTTAAAAAAATGTTGAATTATTTGTTTAAAACTTAGTCAATGGGAGACGACATTCCTGCGATTCAGAACTTTCTGGATAAGGGGTTTTCCGGACAATGGATCCCATGCCTGTATCATAATGTGGACTTTATTTAATAGGTCAAATGTATTTCCCACAGTGTCCAAAGGGGCACTGCAAGGATTTTGATGGCTGCTAAACTGCATACGACTTCCAAAGACTTAATTTGTATGATATTATTTCAGTACATGTATAGGATCTGTTATCTGGAAACCCATTATACAGAGAGCTGCAAATTACGGGAAGACCATCTCCCATAGACTCTGTTTTAATCAAATATTTCTAATTTTTAGAAATGATTTCTTTCTTTTCTGTAATAATAAAACAGTACCTTGTACTTGATCCCAGCTAAGACATAATTAATCCTCATTGGAGGCAAAGCAATCTTATCAGTTTTAATTAATTTTTAAATTCGTTTTTAGCAGACTTAAAGGAACAGTACCATAAAAATATGAAAGTGTTTTAAATATAATGCAGTGTTGCCCTGCACTGGTAATACTGGTGTGTTTGCTTCAGAAACACTACTATAGTTTATATAAATAAGCTGCTGTGTAGCAATGGGGGCAGCCATTCAAAGGAGAAAAGGCTCAGGTTACACAGCAGATAAGCTCTGTAGAACATAATGGTGTTATCTGTTTCCACTATTTAGCCTGTGCCATATAGACTTTTTCAATATCCACCATTGCTACACAGAAGCTTATTTTATGAACTATAGTACATACCTCCCAACATTTTGGAAGTAAAAAGAGGGACAAAAAATTATTTTCCGCGCGTAGTGCAGCAATTTTTTGACCACACCTCTTTTTGTGGCCACACCCCCTAATTACCATGTTTGTTTTACAAAATTTGGCAGGTTATGAAAGTTTGAAAATATTTCTCCTTATCTAAACTGTGTTTTTGTGTCTCAAAATGGTTACAAACTATCTTATTTGCAGCTGTTCTGGGCTCTCTGCTAAAAGCCAATTAAGTGAGAAACTTTGTTTCTTTTTCTGGCTGTTCAGTGCAGAGAAAAGAGGGACTTTCCAGTACAAATGAGGGACTGCGGGTTGAGCTGTCAAAAGAGGGACTGTCCCTCCGAAAAAGGGACAGTTGGGAGGTATGTATAGTAGTGTTTCTGAAGCAAAAACATCAGTTTTACCAGTGCAGGGCAACAGTAAATAATTTTTCCATTACTTTTAAACACTTTGATTTTTTGGTGTTACTGTTCCTTTTAGGGATAGAGATCCCTTATCTGGAAAACCCGAGGTCCCAAGGATTGTGGATAACAGGTCCCATACCTGTAGTATCTAGCCCAGTAATACTCAACCAGTATTTCCACCAAAACATTTTATGAGTGTGTCTCATGGATGAGAAAAGTTGGGGGACCCCTGATCTTGAACGCTGAACTTGTGTTGTTCCAGGAAGTCCATATATACACTTACTTATGGCCATTGTGTATTTTGGCTTATGCTCTCTAAATGCCATCATTTCATGCCTTTACTACAGAGCCTTTAATAACATGACAATTAGAAAAAACAAGAAGCACCAGGCATATAAGGCCGGAGTTGCTCTAGGCAAGTGGGCCACTTAGAGCAATTCATCTGAAAGATTCTTCCCATCAGAAAAGTAATTTTCCTCATTGCTTAAAAGCCCACTTTCCTGGAGCCATTACCCAGGCCTGAAAAAAAAAAATGATTTGCCACTTTATAATTGTCTCCTGTCAGTTCTGTCTGTATGGATTTCTCTCCTGTAATATCTCAATTTCTCCAACCTCAGGGGTGCATCTCTTTAGTTATGCAGGAGAGCAGAAGCACCTGAGGGTTATGGATCAGCATTCACCTGAGTATTAGTAACATTCAGTGCCACTTATAGTACTTGCTTCTGAGGAATATTTCACTGGTGTCTGTCCCTACATCACTGCAACCAGTCTGCAAATATCTCCCCATAAAGCAGGTGGGAACTACCCTGTATCAGAGCATGTGGGACTGCAACTTAAAGGGGAAGTAAAGTCTAAAACAGAATAAGGCTAGAAATGCTGTATTTTGTATACTAAACATAAACATGAATTTTCTTCACCACAAGCCTAATCAAACAAATGATTTATGCTTTCAAAGTTGACCACAGGGGTCACCATCTTGTAACTTTGTTATACATCTTTGCAAGACCAAGACTGTGCACATGCTCAGTGTGATCTGGGCTGCTTAGGGATCGTCATAAATTATCAAAACAGCACAAGTCAAATAATATCTGCCAGAAGCCGATACAGCAAGACTGATTAATAATCAGAATAGACAGACTGCAATGGGTCCTGTGTTGTCATGTAATCTAATGTGGATTTTATAGTTGTTTTTATTGTTTAATACAAACTTTCTCCAACTCTGCAGAACCAGTGACTGCAGCAAAAAAATCCTCCAAATAGGCTCCCTGCAGCTGGAGTTGGAAACAGTAAAGGGGATGTAAAGGCAAAAATAAAATCCAATACACAGTCGCCGACTGCTCTACAGGGAAACAAACAAAGCAGCTTGAGTTCTGCATGGCTGTGAAGTAAGGTGGGGGCTCCCTCTGCTGTTTATAATGATTGTTTCCCTGCAGAGCAGTTAGGGACTTTTTTGACAATTCCTATCCATTTTTTAATTAAAGTATATTGGAGATAGGTTTCTTTTTCATTCTTTTTCAAATTTTTCCACCCGGGAATGACTTTGCGAAACTGCGTTGAAAATTCACCATTGACAACTGTGATAGCATTTAAGCAAATAGGATTCCATCAGCAGTGGTGTAATGATGAGAGGACGCAGAACCCGCAACTGTGAGGAAGTAGGGCGAACAGGGTGCCCACCTAGAACAGCGGCATTAATGCTCATTAGCAATTTCTCATGAGTCGAGGGTTAAGGGTAGGGATGCACCGAATCCACTATTTTGGATTTGGCCGAACCCCCGAATCCTTCGCAAAAGATTTGGCCGAATACCGAACCAAATCCGAATTTGCATATGCAAATTAGGGGTGGGAAGGGAACAACATTTTTTACTTCCTTGTTTTGTAACAATAAGTCATGCAATTTCACTCCACGCCCCTAATTTGCATATGCAAATTAGGATTTGGATTTGGGTCAGCCGAGCAGAAGGATTTGGCTGAATCCGAATCCTGCTGAAAAAGCCGAAATCCTGGCTGAATCCCGAAACGAATCCTGGATTCGGTGCATCCCTTGTTAAGGGGCTTGGGAATAAATGCAGACACCCCCTAGATGAGACATTACAAAAGGTCTATGGGTGCGAGAGAGCTAGGTATCTACGGAGATAACGTTTCTATTTAACAAGAGCACCGTCTAGCCATAAGTAAGAGCTCCTGCGTGTAAGTACAGGGCCCGATGTTTTATCATCTTTTTTACACTACTGATCCACCAGAGTGTCCCTTACACAGAAAACTGAAATACTGTATTTTTCCACTGGGAACCAGATAACTGATTTCAGAGAGCAGATTGTATGCAAAATGCTTGTTTTTCATAAAAAAGGCAATCTCTTTATACAGATTCAGTGCTCAGACTGTTACATTGTTATCCAGGCTACCTACTCCATTTGCAGATAATGCCAAGGCGCATAACAGACAATGAGCTGTTCCTAATGTAAAGATGCAAAGACAAGGGTGTAGAATCAATCATTTCATTCAAGGGAAAAGTAAAAGGAGAAATGTCCTTGGATGTACAGTAGAACTGGAAAAGGTAAGTCTAATCACAGCATAGAAATGAGCAGGTATTTCAGTGAGGCGCCCCCTGTTGGGATGCCCATCACTAGCCCTGTGATTGACAGTTTCTGTTTGGCAACCAGCCCTGTTTAGCAGTGATTATATGAGCTGTGACCTCAAAGGAGCAGCAGACTATTTTGTTCAGGAAAGGGGACTCAGGTCGGCACTGAATGGGCGGAGTCGGGTGGGAAAGAGGTGGGATGGGAAGTGTGCGGGAGAATCGGAGAGAGCCCACCCCTCTGAAGATTTTTTTTCAGGGGGGCCCATCGCATTCTAGTTACGCCTATTCTGCTGCACTGCTCGACCACACTTGTTGCTGGACTATATATATCCTAGAATACCATAAGATCAAGATTAAACAGTGGCGGAAATACTGGGGGTGCGGCCCCCACTCCTCAGGGCATCCGGAGGGGGGTTGGGGGGCCCAGGAACTACTACTTCCGTTATTGAGGTTAAAGGGATAGTAAACCCTGCAGCCTGCACTTCAAATACCAGAATAATGTAACATGAAATAAGGGTTGAGGCATGCTGGGAGTTGTAGTCTAGCAACATCAGGGTTGTATTCTTAAAGGAAAACTAAACCCTTAATTAAAAAAAACCCTACCCCCCACCCTACATAGACCCCCTCCCTGTTCCCCCCCAGCCTAGCTGTTACCCCTGGTAAATGCCCCTAACTCTTTACTTACCCCTTGGTGCAGAGTCAGGGCATCAGATTTCACGACAGCCATCTTCTTCAGGTCTTCTTCCTACGCTTTGGCAATTTCCATAAATTTCGGCCTATGCGTAGATGTCAACAGCCCAAAAACTGCTCCAACTGTGCATGCCCCAATATGGCACTTAATTCCACGAAGACATCTATCATCTATCTATCTATCTATCTATCTATCTATCTATCTATCTATCTATCTATCTATCTATGTATCTATCTATCTATCTATGTATCTATCTATTATCTATCTATCTATCTATCTATGTATCTATCTATTATCTATCTATCTATCTATCTATCTATCTATCTATCTATCTATCTATGTATCTATCTATCTATCTATGTATCTATCTATTATCTATCTATCTATCTATCTATCTATCTATCTATCTATCTATCTATCTATCTATCTATCTGTCTGTCTGTCTGTCTGTCTGTCTGTCTGTCTGTCTGTCTGTCTGTCTGTCTGTCTATCTATCTATCTATCTATCTATCTATCTATCTATTATCTATCTATCTATCTATCTATCTATGTCTTTCTGTCTATCTATCTATCTATCTATCTATCTATCTATCTATCTATCTATCTATCTATCTATCTATCTATCTATCTATCTATCTATCTATTATATATCTATCTATCTATCTATCTATCTATCATCTATCTATCTATCTATCTATCTATCTATCTATCTATCTATCATCTATCTATCTATCTATCTATCTATCTATCTATCTATTTATCATCTATCTATCTATCATCTATCTATCTATCTATCTATCTATCTATCTATCTATCTATCTATCTATCTATCTATCTATCTATCTATCTATCTATCTCTGGCAGTCTGCCTGCCTGCACAACACATGGAAATACAAGCGCACTGTGTGATCTGCCAGTGAATATGGAATCAGTTAAACACTTATCTGTGATTACAGAATGATTCCAGGGTGAAGAAATCTAAATATGGATTTTCCATGTGATGAGAATGTTGCATAGGCATTAGGAAACATTAGAGGCAAGTGATAGGAGCTGGCAGGGGATTATTGCTCTGAAGATGGTGCATATTATGATTGGGTGAGCGAGGGCAGACAAGGGGAAAAACATCCTTCCAGTCTCAGTGCAGAATAAACTCTCCGGTCTTCATTCGTATGCGGCACATTGCTTCTTACTTCAGCAAATGGTCCTGAGGCTCTTCTTCTCTGATGGTATACATGCATGAACAGCTTAGGCTTAGCCGCCTCCGACACACACACATAGAGGAACCTGAACTCACTATAGATAAGCACATTCTACCTCTCATTTCCACGTCTATTGAAAGCTACCAGTATACTATATTATATGATGCACTAATGATAACGTTTATTACATGATTATATATATATATAAACTGCTTAGACACACACAATGAAAAACATAAATTTATAGCATAGCACATTTCAGGGAAAGGGAACTCCATTCATAAAAATAATTTAAAAAAAAGTTTGCATTAATAATCCAACATATAGTTTTAACTTTCCTACATAGATTCCTTACAATGTACAATTATTTGTGGTACAGTGATGGGATCCGTTATTCAGAAAGCTCCGAATTACAGGGAAGGCGTCATCCATAGACTCCGTTTTAATCAAATCATTCACATTTTTAAAAGTGATTTCCTTTTTCTATAGATTAAATAAACGGAACCGTGTACTGAGATCCTAAGGAAGATATTATTAATCCTTATCAGTAGCAGTAGAAACCTATTGAGTGGATTTATTCTTGAAATGATTTTTAGAAGACTTTGATTATGGAGATCCAAATTACAGAAAGACCCATTATCTGGAAAACGCCAGGTCCCAAGCATTCTGGATAACAGGTCCCATACCTGTAATATTACCTGTCGCTTGTTATTCCCTCTACTGTTTTGTCCTGACTACATATAACTAGTGATGGATGAATTTATTCGCCAGGTGCAAATTCACGCCGTTTTTTTGACGCTACATATAACATTGAAACAGTAGTTGGCGCTATTGCAGCCAAGTCTTCCATTCCCATATTTCATTTTTTCCTCGGATACTCTTCCTATGCCATTCTGTTAAACACAGTGGGGCTCATTTAAATAATTCGCCAGAGCAAAATGCTCACATTTATAAAGCTGGGTAAAATTGGTGTGTGTAACAAAACAGAATTTTTATTCACGTTGCAAATGTCCTTAAGAGCTTAGTTCATCTTCATGTTGACTTTTAGTACGTTTTAGAATGGCCAATTCTAATCAACTTTTCAATTGGTTGTCATTATTTATTTTTTATAGTTTTTAAATGATTTGCCTTCTTCTTCTCACTCTATCCAGCTTTCGAATGGGGGTCACTGACCCCCATCTAAAAAACAAATGTTACAAATGTATTGTTATTGCTACTTTTTATTACTCATCATTCTATTCAGGCCTCTCCTATTCATGTTCCAGTCTCTAAAGGTAGCCATACACAGTGAGATCCGGTCATTTGGCGATGTCGCTAAACGAGCGGATCTCTCTCTGATATGCCCACTTTGAGGTGGGCAATATCGGGCTGATCCCATCGTGGGCCCTAGGGCCCAACGAACGGATCCTAACTCATGGGAAACGGGGTCGAATCGTGGGACCGCATCAACGAACAGATGCGGACGTGATCCGACGGGATTTTTCGTCCCATCCGATCGAGATCTGGCAGACTTTTGGACAGATCTCGATCGGGGAAGCCCGTCAGGGGGCCCCATACACTGGCCAATAAGCTGCCGACACGGTCTGTCGGCAGCTTTTATCTGCCCGTGTACAGCCACCTTAATTCAAATGAATACATGGTTGCTAGGAAAATTTAGACCCTAGCAATCAGACAGTAGAAAATAACTCAAACATTAAAAATAATAAAAAATGACAACTCAGGATATCACACTTTACTTCATACTAAGAGTTGACTCAAAGGTGAACAACCCCTTTAAATATGTCTTAACCACAAACTGCTAATATTTATGCATGCACGCCGTGTTCGTAATACGCCACAACTTTGGTCGAGGAAAAATATTCCCAAAACAGTTTTCTCAAATTATGAATTTAAATTACCGACAACGCTATATTCTTGCACAACGACATTGCATAGTGGTGAGCTCCTGTAAACGCACATCCCGTTTTTTGCGAATATTTGGGCGCAATATGTATTTGCAAAGAAAAAAAAAAAAAGGTGCAGCAGTGCACTATTTAAGTATTTAAGAAAAAAAATACGCAATTCAATCATTTGCAAATAAATATGTGCTGAACTAACTGTATAAATAACCCATAGGATATGCGAGGCATAGTAGGAATTTGAGTCATGGCTGGAGAAGAGTTGACTATGACTATGTTTCTGTAGTACATGTAGTCAGGAGGAGCAGTTCAGAGAATAAAAAGAGTTGGGAGAAAATGGGTTTGGGTCTTATGCCACTATCCTGGGTCACTATTGTGGTCCCTACACTTAGGCTAATACTTCTTATTGGTGGAGCACCATACTTGCCCTGCCTGCATTATGTAAAAAACAGGTGTAAAGTGATCATCACCTTTACGTGCAACTTTTTGCTCTCAGAAAATGGTTTGCAAAGTGTTGGTATAGCATGCGATATGGGCAGGACTTAAAGAAGACGGAAAACCTAAAAATGAATAGGACAAAAAATGCCATGTTTTATATACTGTGGGCTCTGAGCAGTAGTGATGGGCGAATTTGGACCGTTTCGCCGAAAATTTTGCGCGTCAAAAAACGGGCACCGGCGGCAAAAACGAGACGCCGGCGCCCGTTTTTTGACGCCCGCGCCCATTTTTTCAAAAAATAATTTTTTGATGCAGGCGAATTTTTGCAGCGAATTTTCGCGGGCGTTTTGCGAATTTATTCGCTGGCGGCAAATTGCACAAATTCGCCCATCACTACTGAGCAGCTGTTGAGAAGTGAAGCTTAGGGGTTGTTGCAAATTATCCAGCAGAAAATAAGGTTGGCTTGTCAAACAAGCTGATGTTACAGGGCTGATTATTAAATTCTGATGCTAATTGCACTGGTTTCTGTGCTGTCATGTAGTAATTATCTGTATTAGTTACTATAAATCAGCCTTATATTGTGACATTTCTATTCTATGTGTGCTGTATATTGTGAGTGAGTCCCTAAGCTCAGTAAGTGACAGCAGCACAGAGCATGTGCAGTGAATCAGCAGAAAAGAAGATGGGAAGCTACTGGGGCATCTTTGGAGACACAGATCTTTACTGCTAAAGGGCTGTGGTTGCCTTGGGCTGGTACAGAAGCACAAAACATAATGTACAACATTTCTAGCTACTTCTTTAGTTAGGCTTTAGTTCTCCTTTAAGGGTCCCCTAGCAAACCCCCTAACTTGTGTTCCATTCAGATCATTGCAGGAATGTATGAAGACACTGCCTCAGAGTACCTGTGCTAAAGCTTGGCATTTAGTCCTTAAAAGGTTCAATTTTATACTCTTTAGCACTGCAGCACTTGCAACTCTACCAGCGGTACTTTAGACTTCCCCCCATTTAGGTAGAATTGAGGCCCTTTATAGAAGAGCTGTACAACATTTCCTCCCGTTCATGTGCTTGCAGACCTTTTGAGCCAAGCTTGATACTGCTCATGTCTCTGACACTTTAACCTGAAATATCAGAGTAGCAATTAGGAGAAAAGATCCGCAGCGGAGCTCAATGCTTCACTATGGCCTCCTGGGATCTCCTTTCATCCTGAGCTCTGTGAGTGACCTTCAGCATTAGCTGAGATGCACCTGTTGTACTAAGCGCACAGTAACTGCAGCCTCCCAGGACAGCTGGGTTGGGGGTTATGTGTCTGCTTGAAGTCAGTGATCTGATAGAAGACACGCTGATAAAACCGTGTCAGCTACGCGTGATGCTTTGTATGATACATAGGAATTAAGCAAAGTGCCGATGGAAAAGTAAATGATGGTGAGGGAACATCTAAGCAGCGATGTGGGTACAATCAAGAAGACATTTGTTTCTGGAGAAGTGATATAGCATTTCGACAATTCAGACGCCGGCGACAATTAATGGTGCCCATTGACTTTAATGCGTGTCAAATTGTAGCCAGCCTCGAAATTGACGCCAGCGTCGGAATTGTCGCCGGAGTCAACATTTTTTTTCGCTGTTTCGCAAAATTTCACAGGAAATACTGTCATGAGAAAAATGTTTTTTTTCAAAAGACATCAGTTAATAGTGCTGCTCCAGCAGAATTCTGCACTGAAATCCATTTCTCAAAAGAGCAAACTGATTTTCTAATATTTAATTTTGTAATCTGGCATGGGGCTAGACATATTGTCGGTTTCCCAGCTGCCCCCAGTCATGTGACTTGTGCTCTGATAAACTTCAATCACTCTTTACTGCTGTACTGCAAGTTGGAGTAATATCATCCCCTCCCCCAGCAGCCAAACAACAGAACAATGGGAAGGTAACCAGGTAACAGCTCCCTAACACAAGATAACAGCTGCCTGGTAGATCTAAGAACAGCACTCAATAGTAAAATCCAGGTCCCACTGAGACACATTCAGTTACATTGAGTAGGAGAAACAACAGCCTGCCAGAAAGCATTTCCATCCTAAAGTGCTGGCTCTTTCTGAAAGCACATGACCAGGCAAAATGACCTGAGATGTTTCCTACACACCAATATTTCATCAAAAAAAATACACTTGTTGGTTCAGGAATGAATATTGTAGAGTGAATTATTTCCAGTGTAAACAGTGTAATTTAGAAATAAAAACTACACCATAAAAATCATGACAGAATCCCTTTAAAATTTAACTCTTTCCAAGTGCTCCAGAGCCACCCTGAACCCTAGTAAGGATAATTCTCAGTGGAGGATGCTCTTGCACAAGTCATTAAGTTTATGGAAAATTAAATATCACCATCAATTCAAATCACATGCGTTGTCATATGTATTTCACTTCTACACACTTAGTATTAGTAGACAGCAGGGGAGCAAAAATATTTTTAGCGGGGGACACTATATACCTGAGCATTGTACGTAGTGGGCCCGTGGAGAGGAACAGTTGGAGATCATTCATTGTCCCTCTTGTAAGTTCAACTGTTGTTCAGGGCCCCCTTAACGATCCAGCCTTTGTTCAGGTGCAAGTTGCAGGGAGTATCCTGCTTGTTTTATTGTGTTGAACCACAGCTAAAGGGCCAAAAGTTAGACAGTCCCAAATAAATTACATAAAGACTTTCTATTTCATTCCAATCCAGCACGTTCTTTGTGCCAACAGCCACCACTCTCCTCCAGCAATCCTCCAGCTTCAGTTGTCTTCTACCTGCTTCCCTCCAAGACCCCAGGAACCACCAAGTAATTCAGCTGCCAAGCTTTCCTGCATCAGGAGTGAAGCTCTGCTCTCTGGGGAGTGGAGTCGTTGACCTCTGAAGAGGGGATTTGAACGTTTACATGCACAGAAAATCTCATCCAAATCGGTTCTTTGCCCATTTACTATAATTCAGCAAAGGCTTTCTGTTTCAGTGTTGTGTAGGTCAATGTGGATCTTGAAAAGGCCATTATAAACGTGCTCATCATTTTTTTTGCTTTCAACACTCCAGGAAGAGCAATGATCAAAGGTGAACTTTACTAATTGTTCATTGAAATATTTTAGCCTATTGCGATCTTTGAAACATTAGATTCCTGACTCAGAAATCCCTACAAACCCGAAAGTTGTAATTGAAAATGGCAGCTCACTTTTTTAATCTGTGGAAATAGTTCATTTCTCCCAATATATCCCTATATTTATACGGAACAAAGAAAGAAGAAGACAAACCAATGTGTCATATTTGACTTGAGGATTTAGATGCACAGACAACATGTTGCTTTTCCAAGCAGTGTAACAGATGGTTACATAGCTACAAAAATAGAAAGCTTCCAGATTACGTTTTTTTTTCCTCTCCTCCCATGGGGTTCATGTGTCTTAAATACAGATATATTGTTCTTATTCTACAAATTAATATTGTTTGTATATATTTGTATATATAACCTGCTGTTCATAAACGTACTTCATTTCACCTATGGTTAAGGTGCCTTTTAGCCTTTTACCAATGTGGCATTCAGTATCGGCAGGATTTGTTAAGAAGAAAGCTCAATATAATTTTATTTTAAAAAATAGTTTGTGTTAAAGTCGGGGGGGGTTTGACCTACACTATCAGGCTTTTCAACAGAAGATTGACCCCTGTTGGCCCCATTGATAGCTGTTTGGCCAGTATATTGGGCAAACCAATGATCTGCCCAACAAATATCTGGATTGAAATTGGCCAGATATCATTATGGTAATTTCTGAAAATCTCAATGAATGAGGACCACAGTGGTCTATTGCTGCAGTTCCCAATGATGTGCCCTGATTTGGCCAGCATGTGGGTAGCCAAATTGATTAAAGATTCACTGAAGGCAATGTTCTGGTGTACGGTCAACTTATTTTTCCTTTATATCTCTGACATAAAAGATGCAAAAGTAGGTTGAAAGACAGTGCTCCAAAATTGTCCCCCAAAAGTTCTACCAACATAAATATTTCGCCACTAAGGTCGGAACTATTCCTCTCACAACCAGATTTTCATAGCCCAGATGTCCACTCGGCCACCTATATTCTCATTCCAAAGAGCTCAAAACATGCCTTCTCAAATGGGTCACACTGGACTCTCTTACCTAGAATGGGTCTTCACTGTGGAAGAGAAAGGTGAGGGTGTTCTGCAACTACACCTCTCGACTACACCTCGCTATACAGAAAAATAAAGACAGAGGGCACAGGAGGTTCTTGCAAAGAATGCAAAAAGGGTTTATTCAACAGTACAAGATTTACTCACAGTACAAGATTTCTCTGAGTTAAAGTAGTCAAGACACAGTTACAGAGCGTATAGCACTGGCACTCCCCTCCGGATAGGCACCATTTAGTGGCCCTGGATCACCTCCAGTGGAACCTCCAGGCAAACCCTGTAACCTGATTCCCCATCCAATATGATCCCTAAACTACAGTAACTGGCAATATTACCCAGGAGAGCTTCTCCATCCTATGGTGGAGCTCAAAACTGATATTTCTAGCTCAACTTCTGACATGGACACCTGGGGCAGACTAAAGGGCAAAGTGGCCGTCGCTAGCGAAAATTCACTAGAAATCTTATCCGCCGGGACATTGCCAATTTACTAACAGGCATAGGTGACAATTTCCTAGTGAAAGAGATCGTCGCTAGCGCAGTTTCCTGCCCTATCGCCAGGTGAATTTTCACTCAGGCGAATGGTCGTTACTCCACAAATTCACTTAAGTCCTAATTTTACAGAACGTTACCTCCTTCACCACCTTAGACCAGGTGAACTGATAAGATGAAGCTTCATCCTCCTCAATCCTATGTCAGTGACATCATATCCTGTATGCCGGAAACTCATAAAATTTGTAAAAAAACACTGGCATTTTTTGATTTTTTAAAGCAGGGTTGCCTTCAAAAGTACTAACTGCTAAAAAAAAAATGTTAAACAATTTTTTTAACCAATTTGAGGGGCATGCCACATTTGTGTTAGGATGGGCTCATGTCTAGGGCATTAGATGATCTCTTTTGTTTTTAATTTGCTTCCTTGGACATTTGTAATAGTAAGTGGCCACTTCAAACATTTGCACCAACATCTCTAATAAAGACGCCCATATGACCTATATGTACCCGCCCTATTCAAATTGACCTAAGCGTAAGAGTACTAATGAAGTTTAGCTAGGGAGAATTGTACGCTAGTGAAAGATCGCTAAGAAATGCTCGCGCTGACGAATTAATGCTAGCGAAAATTCGCCAGCGTTCGGCTGCTGAGACGCAACTTTTCAATTTAGTAAATTAGCGTAGTGGTAATTCATTTACGTCTGGCGAAGTGGCGCGAAGTGTGGCGGAATGTTCGATGGCAAAAATTTGCCCTTGTGAATTTGCTGTGTAACAGGATGTGTAGACCTCCCAACATTCTGGAAATGGGAAGAGGAACAAAAAAAATTGCTGCACGGACCGTGGCAAAAATGTTTGGACCACACCCTTTTTTTTGCGCATTTCTGAAGTTTTTATGTTTTATTACAGTTTTACTAATGAAGGTGAATTGCCCTTTAAGCTGTGAGTCTGCTCCCAAGGGACAAAACTGTTCCAAATGTATCTTAAGTGTCTTCTCTGGGCTCTCTGCCAAGAGCCAGTTAAGTTAGAAACATTTGGGGGAATTTAATAAAAGTCAGTAACGGAAAAACTATCGGCGAAAAGTTGTGCCTTTGCGCAAACAAATTTTGCTTTGCCCGAATTTAATATAGCTTTTGTGAAAACGGAAACTGTTTAGCGACAGTGGAAGACCGTTTGTGAATTTTCTAGTTTGCGTCAATGCACAGTCAATGTAATAAAACCTCTTACTGAAAAAGGGGTTATGTTTGCTTCAACAGATTATGATACCTTCAAGCACTTCTTAAGAGTGCACAATTAAAATTCGCAATGTAATAGTTTAAGGAACAATATTATATTGCAAGATGTGGATTTTTATTCTTATTTGTGTGAATTGTTTTGCTCTTTGAGACTTTTATTACATTCCCCCGATTGTATCTTGTTCGGCTGTTCAGTGCAGCACAATGGGACTTTCCAGTACAAACGCAGGACTGCGTGTTGATCTGTCAAAAGACGGACTGTCCTTCTCAAAACGGGACAATTGTGAATATGGATGTGGCCTCAAACCCAGGGGCCAACATACATATGTTATGAACTAACATAGATACAGGCCCTTCTGCCTAGTAACTAAAGGAACTAGGGATTTAAAGCCATCTGGGCTATTAACATTATAGGCCCCTTCTAGTGATGGGCGAATTTGTCCCGTTTCGCTTCGTCACTAATTTTTGCGAGAAATTCGGGAAAATGGCAAAACATTTGCAAAACGCAGATTTTGACGCCTGCGACCATTAAAGTCAATGGGCGTCCGTTAATCGTCACTGGCGGTGAAACACACAAATTTGCCGCAAATTTGCACCTGACTAATAAATTCGCCCATTACTAGCCCTTCTGATCATTACTAGTGATGGGCAAATGAATTCGTCTGGAACGAATTTGCAGCGAATTTTCACGTTTTGCCGCCGGTGAATTAATTCACTAATCTCCCGCGAAAATTTGCTGGTGAAAATTTGCCGGCGTCAATTTTTTCATGAAAACTTTGTATTGCTCGATTTTTTTTTGTGAAAACGTTCGAATTGTTTGATTTTTTGTGTGAAAACTTTCAAATTTCACGATTTTTTCGTGAAACTGTTCGAATTGCACAATTTTTTCGTGAAAACGTTTGAATTTCACAATGTTTTTTGTGAACTTTCTGATTTCACAATTTTTGCGAATTTTACGCTGGAGAAATTCGCCCATCACTAATCATTTTTACTAGACAGGTTCAGCATCAGGAGGAGCTGATGATATAGTTTTCTTATCAGGACTCTCTCTCCTGCCACTTCCATGGACTGAAGTCAGTGGAATACAATGGAAAGTGTGTCAGTGTGTGTATGTGGCTCTGTAGGGCACCATCAGTTTTCACCAAAGGATTGGCTTGCAGGCCCAAAAGCTTACATTCTTTCCTTTCTTTGCTTCATTGAATTGTTCCTTTGGTTTCTGAATAGAAGCTCTGAGCATATGGATGATGTTCTCAGTACCTGTTGTCACATAAAATAATATAACAAAAGCATAAAAAACATATTACTTTTTCTCTAGCAGGGAACAACCTGCAACAAATTATTTTGTAATACATCCAATGATTGTTTTAAAACTGGAATTCTAGAAATGTCTGGAGGAAATATATATATACAGTATAATAAGCTCTTTCATCATCACAGGAGCTGGCACCCTATTGATGGTTTAATGTGTTATATTACCGTTAGGGATGGGCGAATTTTTTCGCCTAGTTTCGCCGAAAAAATGACGCCCATAGACTTGTATGGAGACGTGCGTCAAAAAAAAGACGCACAACAAAATAATTTCGCCGCGCGACAAATTTTTTTTGACGCCCATAGACTTTAATGGGCATCTGCGTCATTTCGCCGGGGGGCAAATTTTTGGCGAAACGAAACGGGTCAAATTCGCCCATCCCTGATTACCGTATCAGGGTCCATTGTGCAGCTGCCTTTGCCTATAGACCACACCAACTCCAACAAAGCCAGAGACCTGCACATGCAACAAAAGGACTAGGGGTTGTTTATGCAGAGATCATTTTGTTGATTTGTACTAATTCCGCTGATCTTCATTGTGTTAATTGTTGGACTGGTCCTTTCAGGCCCGACCAAAAATCCAGGGCTCCACTCTTGACAGCAGGCCACTAACAGAGCAAGTATTCTCATAGAATATTCATAAATACTGATGAGCGAATAAATTTGCCAGGCAGGAATTTGCGGCGAATTTCCTAGTTTTGGCGCCAGCGAATAAATTTGCAAAACTCCCTCGAAAACTTGCCGACGAGTCAAAAAATTTTGGAAAAGTCACTCGCGTCAAAACCGTTGCGCGTCAACACTATTCGGATGACCATTGACTTTAACACCGGCGCCAAAATTGACGTGAATTGACGCGGACATCAAAATTGACGCAGGCATCAAAATTCGAGTTTTGCACATTTTTCGCAGTTCCTGTGAAATTTGCAAATTTTTCGGCGAAGCGAAATGGGAGAAATTCACCCATCACTATTCATAAATGTATTCTACAGTTCATTTGGAACAATTTTTTTGCTTACAGTATCATTCTCAACTACTGTATAGATGCAGGTATGGGGCCTGTTATCCGGACTGCTCGGGACCTGGTGTTTTCTAGATAAGGGATCTTTCTGTAATTTGGAAATCATGTTAACATTAAATAAACCCAATTGGCTACTGGCTACTGTTTTATTATTACAGTGGAAAAGGAAATCATTTTTAAAAATCTGGATTATTTGGATAAAATGGAGTCTCATAATTCGAAGCTTTCTGGCTAATGGGTTTCCAGATAACAGATCCCATACTGTATATGTTTGAGGTTGCCACGAAGCCTGTTATAGTAGATACTTGGCCACGTAGAGGAGTTTTGCTGATGAAATCTTCCATTCAAATGATAATACATAGTTATTTTTCATGACCATATAATAATCACCATCTGCTGCACTGAGATCATCCCGGCTAAGCTAGGGTTAACATTCCAACAATGAACTAAGACTGTATCCTATGTTAGTGACGCTTTGGATTGCAAACACCTCAAGTCCTTATGGGGGGTGAGTTATAGTTAAACTATTGGCAGCTGAATCGACCTGTAATCTATTACTGAGTAAATCACAGACTCCTTCTTCTCCACTATCAACATCAATAATGTATTAACCTATTGGCCGCTCGTTCATAGGTATTTTACAAAGCAGTTAAAAAACAACATCCTTGGCCAAGAGCAACAGTGTCTACAGTTTATATTGTCGTGTCTTGAATGAAAAGATTGTTCATATACTGTAGGTCTATTGCCCATTTTGTTGCAACGAATCATGGGGTTTCAGTGAGAAAGCTAAGGATGCTGTACCTTAATTCTGTACACAAGCATACAAAGATATAATACTGTATCATGTAGATTTCATACGAGTTTCTGAATTTGGGACAACCCCCTTTAAAAACACTGTAGGATAATTAAGGCAAAAAGTGTTTTCTATGTTGAAAATGCTCATGTTGTCTTCTGTTCGGTACAGGTATGGGATCCATTATCCGGAAGGCTCCAAATTACGAGAAGGCCATCTCCCATGGACTACAATCATTTAAATGCTAAAAAACTATTTCCTAAAAATAATAAAACAGTAGCTTGCACTTGATCCCAACTAAGATATAAATAATTCTTATTGGAGGCAAAACAATCCTATTGGGTTTATTTGATAACTAAATTATTTTTAAAGGAAAACTATACCCCCCAAACAATGTAGGTCTCTATTAAAAGACACTGAGTAAAACAGCTCATGTGTAAAACCCTGCTTCATGTAAATGGACCAGTATCATAATAATATACTTTTTTAGTAGTATGTGCCATTGGGTAATCATAAATAGAAAATTCCCATTTTAAAAAATAAGGGCCGCCCCCTGAGATCGTAAGATTCACTGTGCTCACATACAAACCACATGTAAGGTCACATGAGCCAATTAACAGACAGAGTTCTGCCTTTTGCTTCCTCACTTCTTCCTGTTACAGTTAGGGGCCGATTCACTAAATTCGGGTGAAGGGTTAGAATAAAAAAAACTTCGAATTTCGAAGTTTTTTTGGGCCACTTTGACCATCGAATGGGCTACTTCGACCTTCGACTACGACCTTCGACTTCGAATCGAACGATTCGAACTAAAAATCGTTCGACTATTCGAACATTCGATAGTCGAAGTATTGTCTCTTTAAGAAAAACTTCGACCCCCTACTTCGGCAGCTAAAAGCTACCGAAGTCAATGTTAGCCTATGGGGAAGGTCCCCATAGGCTTGCCTGTGATTTTTTGATCGAAGGATTTTCCTTCGATCGTTGGATTAAAATCCTTCGAATCGTTCGATTCGAAAGGATTTAATCGTTCGATCGAACGAAAAATCCTTTGATCGATCGATCGCAGGATTTGCGCAAAATCGTTCGACTTCGATATTCGAAGTCGAACGATTTTAGTTCACAGTCGAATATCGAGGGTTAATTAACCCTCGATATTCGACCCATAGTGAATCGGCCTCTTAGTGTTGTAGTATTTCTGGTCAGGTGATCTCTGAGGCAGCACAGATAGAGTCACGAAATGGTGGTTCAAGGCAAGAGATGTAAAAGGGCAATATTTATGTAAATATATATTCCAGTTTGGTAAGATTCTTTAATATGCCACTTAATATGATATGAACTATCTGTTGCTTAAGTATTCATTTTGGGGGTATAGTTTTCCCTTAAGCAGGAAATTGAAAGATCCCTTATCAGGAATACCCAAGGTCCTGAGCATTCTGGATAACAGGTCCCAGACCCAGGGTCGGACTGGGCTGGCGGGATACCGGGAGAAAACCCGGTGGGCCGGGCCAGACTTGCTCCCTAATCAGCTGGCCAGTCAGCTTCAGCGAATTCGCGTCTTTAGCATGTTCGTGTATAACACGCGTCGTTGGGTCTGGCGCGCAGAGAGTCTTTCGGGCAGGGAGAATGGAGGTCAGGAGGGGTTCCCAGTGGCTGCCAGGAGGGTCCTTCACTTGCAGTTCCGGTGGGCCCCCAATCCGCCAGTCCGACCCTGCCCATAACTGTATAATGGAAATCCTCTGCACTTTCAATGCCCGGGAGTTTCTGTTATAATTAACGGGGAGCAGTTTGTTGGAATTAAAAATACATATAGTTTCTTTATAAAAGGATTAAGGAGCCTCTGCCCCTCCCAGATGTTGCTGAAGCATCCAAGGCAGTTAGATAAAGCAGGGAAACACAACAGCTGCATGTTGTACATCCTCGCTTTGGAGAATGTTATAGAATGTAACTATATTTACTACAGCCTTCAGTACAGTGATCAAGGGCAATAAAGAAGACTGAATTTGGATCGGTATGACTGTTCTGATGGGAGACAATTTTAGAGACACGGAACAGAAATAAAACCCTGTTAAATGAAAGCTTAAAATAAAATCCTGCTTCCAATCAAATTATATTTTATGCTCAGCTTTATGAAACTTTTCTCTTCTGAGAGGTATTCTATGGGACTTTTTAGGAAGAGATGTTCTGCCGGATTTGATATTCTCGTCATTAGTTTATATCTAGTTCTTTAAGTACCCTTTGAATAAGAGACTGGAATATGAATAGGAGAGGCCTGAATAGAAAGATGAGTAATAAAAAGTAGCAATAACAATACATCTGTAGCCTTACAGAACATTTGTTTTTTAGATGGGGTCAGTGACCCCCATTTGAAAGCTGGAAAGAGTCAGAAGAAAAAGACAAATAACCCAAACACTATAAAAAATAAATAATGAAGACCAATTGAAAAGTTGCTTAGAATCGACCTCTGAAAAGAGGCATTTTTAGGCAAATGTAGGGTAGCAGGTACATGGCCTTATACTACAGATATGGGACCTGTTATCCAGAATGCTTGTGACCTGGCTTTTTATGGCTATTGCATCTTTTCATAATTCCGATCTTCATACCTTAAGTCTACTAGAAAATCATATAAACATTAAATAAACCCAATAGGCTGGTTTTGCTTCCAATAAGGATTAATTATATCTTGGTTGGGATCTAGTATCAGGTGCTGTTTTATTATTACAGAGAAAAAGGAAATCATTTTTAAAAAATGTGTATTGTTTGGATAAAATAAAGTCTACGGGATTCTATCTGTAATTCAGAACTTTTTGAATAATTGATTTCTGGGTAACAGATCCCATACCCAGGCCCAGATTTGTGGCAAGGCCACAAAGGCCCAGGGTGGCACGATTTAAGGGGTGGCATATCACCCAGCCTCAACCTAAGGAGCACCGGGGATGCATAATTCTGTACACTTAAAGGAGTGGCCTTGTCGAGCCGACCGATATCCAAGTCTTCTGCCAATATCTGTCGGCTCTTTTCCCACCATACACACACCGCATATCATACGAAAATTAGTTTTGTGCTATATTATCTGTGCGTCAATGGCCGCCTTAAGAAGGCAAAACAAAGGCTTGATGTTGTATGAGTCAGGCCAGGTATAAAACCTATTCAGCAAAAGAAGGAATGGGCTCATGTGTGTGGTCTGCAGCCGGCAGTTCTGCCCTTCATTTGATCTGAATATTGACCTAACGGACAAATCTTTAGATATGCCCTACTGAGTTGTATAGTTAAAGGAAAACTATAGCCCCAAAATGAATACTTAAGCAACAGATAGTTTATATCAAATTGAATGACATATTAAAGAATCTTACCAAACTGGAATATATATTTACATAAATATTGCCCTTTTACATCTCTTGCCTTGAACCACCATTTCGTGACTCTATCTGTGCTGCCTCAGAGATCACCTGACCAGAAATACTACAACACTAACTGTAACAGGAAGAAGTGAGGAAGCAAAAGGCAGAACTCTGTCTGTTAATTGGCTCATGTGACCTTACATGTGGTTTGTATGTGTGCACAGTGAATCTTACGATCTCAGGGGGCGGCCCTTATTTTTTAAAATGGCAATTTTCTATTTATGATTACCCAATGGCACATACTACTAAAAAAGTATATTATTATGGTAATGGTTCATTTACATGAAGCAGGGTTTTACACATGAGCTGTTTTACTCAGTATCTTTTAATAGAGACCTACATTGTTTGGGGGGTATAGTTTCCTTTAAGCTGGCCAAGTCTAAACAGGCAAAGAAGACCAGGTTCCCAAATGAGTGGCTTTAGAATAGGTTATTTTACACATGGATCCTTATTTATTCCTATTGATCTAGATACTTATTTGAGTTTATTTATAACAAAGTAGTAGTCACTAGTGATGGGCGAATTTATTTGCCAGGCGCGAATTTGCGCGATTCGCGCCCAGCGAATAAATTCGTGAAACGCCCGCGAAAATTCGCAAAAACGGACGCCGGCGTCAAAAACGGATGACGGCGTAAAAAAGGGGCGCCGGTGCCAAAAACGGCGCCGTTTCGCGAATTTTTCGCCGTTTACCGAATTTCGCGTGAAATTCGTGAATTTTTCGGTGAAGCGAAACGGCGCAAATTCGACCATCACTAGTAGTCACGCTTTTTCTGATGACTCTTCCTTTTAGTGGTTGAACAATCATGAATAATTTCTTGACTTCAATCAACCATCTCACAAACACAACACTAATCTTATTATGCACATCAAGGAAACCCTTGTTTTCCATAATTAGTTGGTATGTTATTTCCTTCAAATATTCTCTGTAATGCCATAGAGAAAATTCTCTTGTCCAGCCTATAGGGAAGTGGAGCAAGATATTTCAGATTAGTCATAAAATATGTAGTTGTTTGGCACACAACCATATACAACATATGCATACAGATATGGGATCCGTAATCTGGAAACCCATTATCCAGAAAGCTGTGAATTACAGGAAGGCCATCTCCCATAGACTCCATTTTAATCAAATAATTCGAAATTTTAAAAATGATTTCCTTTTTCTCTGTAATATTGAAACAGTAGCTTGTCGGAGGTAAAAAAAAAAAAAGTCTATTGGGTTTAATTAATGTTTATGGAAAGATCTTTTATCCAGAAAACCCTAGGTCCTGAATATTCTGGATAACAGGTCCCATACTACATATAGATATATATGATGCACACCATGAACAGTGCCTTTACCTGGGTGCCCAAGCTGAGAAACAACATAAGCAATGCAGAAAAAGGCACACGTTCCAGACAATTCAGCGACTATTTTATCAATTTTCTTGAATCAACCAAACATTTTTCTTCTCTAAGGGGTTTTTGAGCTCAGTAGTGATGATCTTTAACATCCCTCTGCTGCAAATTGCAAGTCGGACTCGTGATTTGAGTACTTATCATATCTATATGGTTGAAACAGCCAAACATCGTTCTGCTGTATGGGGTGTTAGAGCTCAGCAGCACTGTGCTCTAACATCCTTCTGAATCACTAATCCCTGCTGCATATTACAAATGGGGCTCATGAAAGTTATTTTTTCTGTGCTGGAATTATAAATAGTGATGGGCGAATTTCTCCCGTTTTGCTTCAGCGAAAAATTTGTGAACTTCCGTCGAATTCGCGGAAAGGTAAAAAAATTGCGAAAATTGAGTTTGAGGTTTCGCTAGTGAATTTTCGCTAGCAATTAATGCATTAATTCGCCACCGGCGAAACGTGGAAAATTCGCCGCAAATTGTTAAATATCAAAATATTTTTTCTTTTACGAGCAGTAACACAAAAAAACTCTGCTCTGGTCAGGTTAATCTTTTTTCATAACGACAACATCTTTTTTTCTTTCTTTCTTAGTCTCTCAACTCTTTCAACTTCCTTAATATCTTTTTATTTATTTTTTTACTATATTTCATTTTTCAAGATACATTTTTATAAAGATTAATAAAGAGGAAGAGCTGCACTTGCTTCTTGTGCATCTGTACGCATTTTTAAGCTTGATAAATGTGCACCATATTCCCGATTTTACTCACAGCCCCTAGCAGTTAAAATATCTCTCCTTGCAATTTAGGAATGTGCAAATTGAAGGTGCTATTGAACAGTAAATTACAATGGGATCAATCTAATATTATGGCATTGCTCATATTTTACTGTCGCCTCTAGCTTGGAAACATTTCCCATCAAGCAGCAGATAACGTGCATTCTCCCAATTGTCGGCAACAAATGGAAGAAATATTATTTAGCAGATTTACATATCAGTTATTTGTGTAGCTGAAAGCACAAACCCTAAAATATGCCTGCAGCAGAAAACAAGCCTTTATAGTTCATTTTATCTATAGACACTACAGTTCCGATGATCATTGGCCACAAACAGTGCAGAAGGAATAACAGAATGTTGCTGTAACTGATTCATAGCAAATAATATTTACAGTGCTAATTCCCTGGTCATGGAGCAATGATCAATTATGGTCCTGGACTCTTATAGGGGCTCATTCCATAAATTATAAACTATATGCCTAAGAGTCAGGGCACACTCGGAGCGCTTCGTTTTCCAAAGTCGCCTGAAGTTACCTCATGAGGAAACTTCGGATGACTTCAGAAAACAAAGCGCTCCGAGTGCCATCCCGCCGGCGATTTACATTCTAGCTGGAGGGAGGCAGTTCAAGGAAAATAGTCACCCCAAAGAAGAAGAGATTTGTCGACGGGCAACTAATCTCCCTGAACTGCCTACCGCCGGCGATTTACATTCTTGCCTCTTGAGGAAACTTCGGGCAGCTTCGGAAAACAAAGCGATCCAAGTGCCATCCCGCTGGCGACTTACATTCTAGCCAGGGGAGGCAGTTCAGGGAGAATTGTCGCCCCAAAGAAGAGGAGATTTGTTGCCAGGGAGCTAATCTCCGAACTGCCTCCCAGCAGCGATTTACATTCTTGCCTCATGAGTAAACTTCGGGTGACTTCAGAAAATGAAGCGCTCCGAGTGCTACCCGCCGGTGATTTACATTCTAGACAGCGGGAGGCAGTTCTGGGAGTATAGTTGCCCCGAAAAAGAGGAGATTTGTCGCCGGGCAACTAATCTCCCCGAATCTGAGCGTGTGCCCTGACCCTTAGAGAAATACAGTTAAGGGACCTGTTATCCAGCATTCTCGGGACCTGTAGTTTTAAAGATAATGGATATTTCTGAAAAAATCTAGAAAACCATGTAAACATTAAATAAACCTAATAGGCTGGTTTTTCTTCCAATAAGGAGTAATATCTTAGTTGGGCTCAAGTACAAGGTACCGTTTTATTATTACAAAGAAAAGTGAAATCATTTCTAAAAATTTGGATTATTTGATTATAATGGAGCGTATTAGAGACAGCTATTTCATAATTTGGAGCTTTCTGGATATTGGGTTTCTGGATAACAGATTCCATACCTGTATTTGGTTTCCTCTTAACGGCTGCAGTCCACATTTTTCTATGATTACAATGAAAAACTTGGTTTATGTTTTGAGCCAAGTCTTCCAGAAATATAGGAGAGGCAGAGTTAATGAACAAAGCGTTGTTAATTAAAAAAAAAATGGCGATTTGGAACCCAGCAGAAAAACTGCACTATATTATATATATACACCAAGCTTCATAGATCATTTATCAAGTATGGGCCTCTGAAGCTCAACACATGTTGCATGTTGCAAGTGTCAGTTCTTCCTGCTTTGGAGTTTTGTTACATTGTAGAATAATACTTGTCCTCAGAAGAAAGAGTGATTTGAATACCTTGATGACTATTTACTGTGCTGTGGATGCATGTTTCTTTTACCATTTTTTCCTTCTTTTTCTTAAACTGCAATGAAATTTATTTAATATATATTTTTTGTAGGATATGTCAACTTCTTTGTCCCCCCCATGTGAAAAACACACAAAATTCAAGATAAATATAAAACAAATTTAATTGGAACACATGGTTCACATGGCCTACCATTCAAAAAAAAAAGGATCACAAGAGTGTATAGAATGTTGGAAAATTTGCACTCCATCAATATTGCCATAAACATAAAGTTGTCATGAGCGAAATTTTTTACCGGCAACCATTCATTGCAAAATTCCACATTTCTCCATCAGCAAATATTTTGCTTGGAAAAATTTTCCTGCTAAAAAAACACAGCACCAATTAATTCCAATATATTGTACCTGAATAACTTTGCCACAAAATGACCATTGACTTCAATGCATTTTGCAAAGTTTCGTTGTTTCCTGGACAGATTCGTGTATCACTAGTAGAAAGCACAGGCTCGTGAGGGCATCGGCAAACAAAGGCAACCAGTGCTGGACAGGGATGTCCGAGGCTCACCGGGGCTGCTGCCTAGGGTCCCTCCACCCCATTCAAGAGCTCCAGCTACTCAAAAAACCCAACCCGGGTCTGGGCCATTAGGGCTCAAAAGAGCCATGGCTCATCAGGTTTTTCCCAGAGTCCCGTCTGCCCAGTTGAAAATCATGAAATCATGAAACCAATGGAGCCTGCAGCTTGCATCAGAATGAATTAGCTCTGTGTCTGGATGTTGAGGTGTAGATAGCAACACTAATCAATTTGCCTTAATATGTTATGTATCTTACCGGGACACTTGTACATTATCAGAATTGGAAGAGTTAAGCTGGGAAAGGTGCTCTTGTCTGATTGTCTGAAGATGTTCCTCATAGTGCAGCCAAGCTTTCCTTCAACCTAGCGGCATGCTGACCTGTGTTAATTTCATACTAGCCAGATGCTTATCAGGGATTCAATTTATTTTATCACTGCTAACTGTCCAAAGCCAGCAAATAAAAGCCTTTTAATGCAGGCGTAACGCGAATGGGAGGTTAATGGTGGTTCAGAGCCAGAGAAGGCATTCGGTGGCACAGAATACAAAGAAAGGTAGGGAAACGCTGCCAGGTTTGCTTTCAAATTACGCATTCCGTGGTTCAGAGAAGAAAATGAAGGCTGTAAAAAAGGAATTTCATGGCATTTCCAGCTTTAATTATGGAAGTCCTGTATTACAAAATGATGGGAATTATAGGAACAACCAATACTGTATTTAAAGACAAATGGATAGAAGGAATGGACATGGACAGACAATATATTCATCAGAGAGAAGGGTATTGTATTTAAGGCAGGTGCCTTTAAGAATTAGTAAATAGTGATGGGCATTCGCTTCGCTGAAAATTCGCCAGAATGCATTGGGTGTCGTACTGGCCCGGCGGGATACTGGGAAAAAACCCGGTGGGCCTGACCCTTAATGGGCCCCCCCTGGGCCAGACCCCTCTCCCGATCAGTTGGCAGCGCCTTTCAAGCAGGAGCGCGTTTGGCACATCACAGTAGGGGTGCAGAGGGAGCCCTGGACATTAATAGCCCTCCAGTCCGAACCTGCAAAAACTCCAACTATTGGAGTCTATGGGCATCATTTTTGTGGCAAAAGTTGGTGAAAAAGTTTCCTCATCACTAGTAGGAAACCCTGCTGAACTGCACTATTCAAACAAACGTTTAGTTGTTGCTGGACTACAAGAATACTGTAATTACATATAATAAAGGTTGAAGCATGCTGGGAGCTGTAGTCCAGCAACATCAGGGTTGTATTCTTAGAGCACAATAAAACTTTTCCAATTAATTTCCCCAAATCTCCACCGCCAGCGACTGCTTTAGGATGCAAAACATCCTCCAATGAGAATCCCAGCTGATCTGTATCAATCTGTTCTTTGTTCCTGCAATTGGAGTTGGAAGCTTTAAGCACAGTTTCCCAGCACTGAACACCAAGGCCGCGGTCGGTATTACAAATTTACCGTGTATGTAGTTGCTGATAAATTTGTAATACTCTTTACAAAAGCCCTTGGCCTTCCGATGGAAACATACCTTTTCTCCATCTTCTGCCCATTGCGCGATGTAGCCCTGCCCCTTTTTTGCATCACGGCACATGGCTCCACCCCTTTTTCCATCACAGTCCGCCCCTTTACATCACGTCCCACCTCTTTTGTTCCAGGCCCCACCACTGCCCTTTATTTTGAAAAGGTAGCAACCCTAGCTACAGCTTGTCTGCTCCACCTGCATTCCTATAGTTCTATAATCCAATTCAATGGTAGAAATTCTAACTTTAAAGGGATTTAGTTCATACATATCAAGTGACTGTATTTGCTCATGTTGCGACTGCAGATTAAAATTGTCTGCTTCTGTTATCTTTCTACTCTGTGACTGGTGACAACCAGTCTCCGAGGGTCTCCATTTCCTAGAAGATCTTCATTCTTATCCAGATCTTTCTTTAAAAGATATCCCTTCTTACTGTGTCTTCGAGTCCTTGTTAGGGGTTTGATCTGTAAAGCCGACACATATTTCTGCCTCTGGGTCCCAGAGGTGACACTCTAAAAAGACAGATACTGAGGTCCGGTTCTTAATAGTCCTCACCTACTGTAACTTTTTCTGACTCTGAAAGTATAATGTCATCCAGGGAACTTATTCCCAGCTTCTTTTATAAAATGATAGATATCAAATAGGAGATTTTTTTCTACTTAATAGAGATTGTAACTTATTTTTTGCAGCTAATGGAAAATATATTTGAATTTAAGGATTTTGTTCTTTGGATAACCCTTGAAATGTCTGACCATCTGTTCAAGAGGGAATTTAATAATATATAATGTTTTTATAGTTTCCATTTCATAGTTTTTTCCCCCACAATGTTCCACTTCTTCTCCCACATAAGGTACTTTTAGGTGTTTTAAATCTGCACAATAACAGTGTACACATTGTTCTGATTAGATGAAAATAGACAAAGCTATAAATATTATTAAGTAACAACTTCTCAATGAATATATACAGGTATTGAATCTATGAACCCTAACCCCTTTTATCATCGCCTCATTGCTATTTCCACAATGCCCTTTATAAACAACCGATCCTGCTGGGTTTTTTTTATGAATTTTAATTGTTTTTAGTAGCCCTATGTCATTGTGCTTTAAATTCTCTCATCCACAAAACCTCAGCTCCCAGGCATTCCAAGTATTGTAGATATTATACCCGGAGAGCGCCAGTGCTGGGCCAAGTCCCTAAAGAGTCCAAAGCAAGTCCCCTGCTCATCATCACTTCTCCAAGTTCCCACCCTTGAGACTACAGCAGACTGGCCCTGGAGAGTGCATCAAGACATAGAACACCAATGCTTAAATTGCTTATTGGGTGATATTGTACCTGCTGCCAGGGTCATAATAAATGACCACTATAGTATTTAACTATACTTTAACTACATTAGTCTGTTGGATGGAATTTAAGGTGGTTTTCTGATCTCTTGATGTTCTTGAAGATATTGCTTTGGTAGAGTTCATTGACAATTGATGTGCTTTGGATACACAACCAGTTCTGCTAAGAGCAATAGTTGTTATTGTTTGTGATGGCATAAGCATGGCAACTGGGTTCTAGTATCAGCTTCATGTCAGCTATGTGTGGGCATCAACTAATTTTTGGTTGGAAAGCCTAGGTAAGGGTTCTTGTGCCTTTATCCGAGAGTTTCAAGGGCAGCCACAGACCTATCCTCACTCACACATAGAAAATAATTTTATACAAGGGTTTGGTGGTTGGAGGACAAACAGTGCAGTGAACATTTGGTTAATGATACTCCGCAATCAGCAAGGTGTACACAAATCCAAAGAAACTGCAGTTGTGGATGGTTTGGATATTCATTATGTTGCAGTAATCCCCAAGCAGTAGCTCACAAGCAACCCCTAGAATGTTGCTCAGTGGCTTGGAGGCAGATTTTGGTTATATAAAAAACCAGGTGTACGGCCAAACAGAGCCTCCTGTAGGCTGCCAGTTCACCACATAGGCCAATCACAACACTTATTTGGCATCCCCAGGGACTTTGTTTCATGCTTGTGTTGCTGCCCAACTCTGGATTACCACTAACAGGTTGTAAACCACTCTATACCCCCCCCACCCACATAGTGACTCATGGGCTAGACTACCACATCCATATTTAATCAAGTTCCACAATCCTGATGCTGCCTTTTCATTTAACATTCCATTGTGGCATCGATACTGCTTGTCTTGCAAGCCAAACCTCACTTTTGTAAAAGCTGTAATAACCACCATGAGCTCCAAATAAACACAATCAAATTAAATTGGATTAAGGAAATCTATATACCCTAACCTTGCAGTTCTGCATCTTAAGCTCTCCCTGATGACTGTCCATGGAAGGGTCACAGTATTGGATATTATGGATTTACATAATTGTAATTAATTGATTTTATCCAATTAACATGAGCTGCTGGTTTCTTCACTGCTTTTATTGATATACAAAATAGCACTGCTTTGGGATTTTGCAGGGAGATTGTCCCGTTGAGTGTGTTATTATTCCCAACCTGGACATTTTTGCATATACATTGAAACTCTCAATCTTTCTTTCATAGCGAACTGCCAAAATGCAGCAATTTTGTAATACTGACTTATGGAGATTCTATGGACTTAATTATATTCCCCTCTTGCAGTTTCTGATTATGAAACTACTTTATTCTTGTAAGTAAAGTGCTTGATAGAATCACTGTTAGTCTTGTAATCAGTTTCTGTTTAGGAAATGTAGAACGATTATAGAAAATATTACAACACATATCTGTAGGACACGTACGGTCTACTTCATTGTTATCAAACCAACCTGCCCTTGTTAGTACTTGGTTCATTTAAAGGGCAAGTAACATCAGGTCATGAAATACCCTCCAATGTTTAGTTTGAGTTTAAAAATCCCTGTTGTGACTTTTTTTACAGGACCTTCAAGGCAAGTGGTGAATATTTATAGGTATGGGACCTGTTTTCCAGAATGCTCAGGAATTGGGGTTTTATGGATAACAGATCTTTCCATAATTTGGATCTTCATACCTTAAGTCTTCTTATAAATCATGTAAACATTTAATAAATCCAATAGTCTGGTTTAGATTACAATAAGGATTAATTATACCTAGGTTTGGATCAAGTACAATGTACTGTTTTAGGACTACAGAGAAAAAGGAAAACATTTTTAACATTTTGGATTGTTTGATTATAATGGAGTCTATGGGAGACTGCCTTTTCATAATATGGAGCTTTCTGGATAATGGGTTTTCCGGATAATGGATCCCATACCTACATTATCAAAGGGCTATGACGAGGCTTCAATTAGCAAGGGATAGTAGAAGGATCTTTCTCTGGGAGAGGAAGAGGAGGGCTGTAATGGAGGAAGTTGATTGTGCAAAAAGCTTCTGGTTTTCAAAGGTCTTCTCTGGCACTGGGTCCATAGTCAGCTCTTTCTTGTCAACCAGATAAACCAGTCAAAAGTGGCATTTGGTTAAATTAAGTAAAAGAAAAAATCAATTTCCTATTGTAGTCAATAAGACATTCTGCAGCTTTCTCTGAAGCTCGGTTGGATAAAAGTTTGTGTCCACAAGTGCATTAACACCAATACATGTCACCACGATAATAAGCTCCTTGTATTCTGCTGCATTCCAGTTTCAGCTCTGAAAAATAGGATATCCCTTCCTGATTGTAATCTAAATATGACAAAAGTGAGCTCAGTAACTGCCAATCAGAAAGAAATGGGGTCAAGTAAAACAAAAGGATGAAGAAACCAGAAGCATAAGGAGAAATATCTTTAGATTAGAGTTGACTTGTAGACTTTAGAACAGTATAATATGAAAACATTACATATTCTGTGCCATAGGATTCATTTTCTGCATATGTCAATGTATACAGTATATACTGTCTGAATGGTAGCCTCTAAAACTGACTAGGTTAAGCGCAATTGTATGGTATTAATAAAACAACACTTTCTATCAATTTATCCTTATCCTTGTTTATGTAAATGCAGAGAAGTAATGTTCTGTTATGGCATGAAATAGGTATCAAGCTCAATCCCTTTTAGATGTTAAAGGGCATGTAAAGGCAAAAAAATTAAATCCTATTTTTACTTTCTTATCCTATCCTATTTTTACCTATCTCCAATATATTTTAATTAAAAAATGTGTACCGTTTTTATATGAAACCTGACTGTATGCAGTGAAATTCTTCCTTCACTTACTGCTGTGGATAGGAATTGTCAGACGGTCCCTAACTGCTCTGCAGGGAAACAATCATACTTATGAACAGCAGGGAGAGCCCCCGCCTTACTTCCCAGCCATGCAGAACTCAAGCAGCTTTGTTTATGACGATCCCTGACCAGACCACACTGAGCATGTGCACAGTCTTGGTCTTGCAAAGATGTTTAACAAAGTTACAAGATGGTGACCCCATGTATCCAACTTTGAAAGCATAAATTATTTGTTTGATTAGGCTTGTGATGCAGTAAGTTCATGTTTATATTTAGTATACAACATACAGCATTTCTACTCTTATTCTATTTTAGACTTTACATGCCCTTTAAGGAAGGTCTCATTCCAAGTAATCTAACAACTTTGCAGAGAATAACTTCACCCCTTTTTATGAACGGATTACAATTCCTTATCACACACCCTCTTCTCAGCTGGAGCAAGAAAACAAACCAGAAAGATTTAATTTTTGTAATCTATGAAAATTAAAATATATGGTTAAAGGAGAAGTAAACTAGTTATTTATCTAGTACAATTTAGCACAATCTGGCCAAATCTGAATATCTGTGGTGGTCGGTGATTGGCTTACCGCCGAGTCAACCTAGGAGAATCCTGTCCAGTTTTTCTGATTTGGAAAACTGGCCAGGCAGTTTTGACCTGGACCATCCGATATTCAGACAGGTGGCAACCCTACCAACTTCCAATAAATACAATAAATATTTTTAAAGAAACATAGCCCTTCCGAATATAGGTGGTGGTCGGTGATTAGTCTACTGACGCGTCAACCTAGGAGAATCCTGCCCAGTTTTCCTGATTTGGATAACCGGCCCAGCTGTTTTGACCTGGACCATCCGCTCTTCAGACAGATGGTAGCCCTACCAACTTCCAATAAATATTTTTTAAGAAACGAACCTCATGCTTTACTATTGATTAGGTTTACATATCTGTTCCTTTAGCTACTGCATCAGCAACCATCCACCTATTTCTCCGGGCCCACTGATTGAAGTTCCTTTATCCCGCAACTGAGTATATTTTACCTTTAAACCTCAAAATAAGGATAAAGAAACAAAACTCTAACTATATCTCATCCAGAATTGCTAGAATGCTATGAGCGGCATGAATATATGTATAACAAATCAACATTTTATGTGAAATTATGTGTATATCTGTAACTTATTTACTGCAGTTTCCCAATTCCTGCGGGAAAACTTCACCAGCTCAAGTTATGTTCGGTTCCATCACAATGCAGAAGCCATGTATTATCTCTGAATGTTACAGTGTGCCCTTTCAGAAAAGCACAGTATATTTATTTTTAAACATTACGGCCCCTTTCATACACAGTCCAGTGGAGACACAGTGCAAAGAATTCATAGCTTCACCTTCATAGTACCGCAGTAAAGCATCCGTTACATGGTGGTTTTTTTTTGGCTGCTCAGTGTTTATTCATAAAATGCAATAAGGATTTGAAGGTCAATTCACATAATAAAAAGAGAGGTGGTTATTAGACTGAAAAGAATACAATCTCTTGAGTTATCAGCGTTGGTGTCCGTGTGACAGAGCTGTTGGAGGCCACGGAAGCTTTGCAGTAAATAGAACCCCCTGCTCACTTCAATATCAACTCCAGTTCATTAGTATAATGTACTACCCAGAGTCATTTCACAATTAATGGAGTCTAAACTTCCACTGCCTGCAATGCACAATCCATAATGACTACCATAAATGCCTCTTATAGCGTTTTCTAACAGGTGCGGGGCTAGAAATCAGAAACCCATTCTTCATGTTATGGTAACATAATGGTATCTTTTTTTTTTTAAAGAATATTTATAATATTAAAAGCAGTGTTTCTCTTGCCCATAAAAGTGCACTAAAACAAGTGTTACAGTATATTGTGATGAATATTATCAACCAAATTGCTTGCCCTTGGTGAGGAGTTTTCTTTAAAATAAATTAGAGCAGAGGTTTCTAACCTTTTTCAACCATGAGCCACATTCACATGCAAAAAGAGTTGGGGGAGCACCACAAGCATGAAAAAGTCTCTGGGGTGGGTGCCAAATAAGAGCTGTGATTGGGTATTTGGTAGATCCTATATGGAATAGCAACCTACAGGAGGCTCAATTTGGCAGTATACCTGGTTTTTAACTTCTCTACAAGCAAGGGATTAAAAAAATGGATCCTGCTTTGATGCACATCTGCTTTGAAAGCAACATCCAAGTGAATGGTGAGTAACATGTTGCTCACAAGCCACTGGTTGTGGATCACTGCATTAGGGAAAGTACATTGTACTGTAATTGTGGCGACTAGGCTTGAGTTGACTATAACCCAGCACCAGACAGATGAACATCTTTAAATAGGATACAACACAGCTGTATTGAGGAGCTGGTGTTGTCTAGTAGTTAATATCTGAAGCCTTCTTGATGTTTCTTTCCTCCAGCAGTAAGATGACTGAGCTTCAAGCTCACTGTCCTATAGGTCTCACATAAAGATCAGACAAACTCCTAATGTTGATACACTTCATCCTCCATTGAAGATAGATCACTGGGGTTGACTGCAGGAGAAGATCAATGGATTGCCTAGGCACTAGGGTAAGGATTATAGAAAAATTATTTTGGACAGCTTTTTTGAAATTCCGTTATAAGACGCTATTATAACATTTTATTCTGGTTGGTTGGAGATTACTAAGATTTGGGTAAATAACAGTCATTTGCAACTCTAAACCCTTCATTTGTACAGTCGTTTTAACTTATCTTTGAGAATACGTTTATACCCACCTGAAAGTGAATCTTCAAGTTTCATTAACATCAAAGACTATTTAACAAAATGGGACATGAACAACTGCGTGGGACACTAATAGAAGTTACATTGTAATTCTAAGGGTATTAAAAGAAAAGAAAAACATTTACTGTACACATGCTCAATCTGTTGTAATAATTACTCTAGGGCATGGGTCCCCAACCTTTTTTTTCAATTGTAAAAAAAAGTTGGGAGAGCAACATAAGCAACAAATAGGCTATTGGTGGCCCCTAATGAACTGGCAGCCTACAGGAGGCTCAGTTTGGCAGTACAGCTGGTTTTTATGCAACCAAAACTTGCCTCCAAGCCAGTAATTCAAAAATAAGCACCTGCTTTGAAGCCACTGGGAGAAACATCCAAGGGGTGGGTGAGAAACATGTTGCTCACAAGCTACTGGTTGGGGATCACTGCTCTAGGGCAATGGTTCTCAAATTATATAGCTAGACCCCCTGGCAGGGCAGCCTGAGGGCCATCTGAAATGGTGAAATTTGGCAAAAGTGTTTGTTCCGTCTGCTACAAGCTTTAGAAACACATCTTGAATTCAGTTTGGATGATATTTGATGCTAATGATTATTTTCTGTCCTAGATATTTTTGGAGCTACTGCAGAATTACTAATAAACAAATATTTTGGGGCCGATTCACTAACTTCGAGTGAAGGATTCGAAGTAAAAAAACTTCGAATTTCGTAGTGTTTTTTGGGCTACTTTGACCATCGAATGGGCTACTACGACCTTCGACTACGACTTCGAATCGAACTATTCAAACTAAAAATCGTTCAACCATTCGACCATTCGATAGTCAAAGTCTCTTTAAGAAAAAACTTCGACCCCCTAGTTCGCCATCTAAAAGCTACCGAACTCAATGTAAGCCTATGGGGAAGGTCCCCATAGGCTTGGCTAACTTTTTTTGACCGAACGATATTCCTTCGATCGTTGGATTAAAATCCTTCGAATCGTTCGATTCGAAGGATTTTATCGTTCGATCGAAGGAATAATCCTTCGATCGCACTATTTGCGCTAAAATCCTTCGACTTTGGATTTTAATTCCCAGTCGAATATCGAGGGTTAATTAACCCTCGATATTCGGCCCTTTGTGAATCGGCCCCTTTGTGTCTGTAACCATGATAGCTAAATGGGAACCAAATATTGGACTTCAAGGGAGTGGTGGAACACAGATATGTTGGAACACCTCTGTACTGAGAAGTATTTTGAACTAAAAGTAATTTTGAATTAAAAGAACTACTGGAAACAGAATACTGTTATAATTTTTTTCCATTCTTAGATCATCATTCAGAGGTTATTACATTATGGGGGTATTTACTAAAACTAAAATGATCTAAATGTTTTTATTTACAAACAAAGTTGACCTAACTCCCATACATGAATTTAACTCATTTACCAAAAATATCAGCTTGAAAAAGTCGGTGCGGGGAAAACTCCCGACTAAATCGTGAGACAATTCAAATCGTAGTGATTTTTTGTTTGATGACAGATTGTATGATTTTTTCAATTTGTCACCCGAGCTTTTCAGATTAGCCCCAACTTTTTTAGATTATTGTATGAAAACCAGAGAAAATCAGAAATTACACCACTAAGCACTGATTATAACTGATGACATCACTAAGCACTGTTGTAGGGGAATGATTTTCAGGATATTCATAGCTCTTATGTATTATAACAATATAATTTACAAAGTACAGGTATGGGACCTGCTATGCAGAATGCTCGGGACCTGGGGTTTTCCGAATAACGGATCTTTCCAGGATTACCTTAATTCTACTAGAAAATCATTGAAAAATGAAATATACCCAACAGGCTGATTCTGCTTCCAATAAGGATTAATTATATCTTAGTTGGCATCAAGTACAGGAATCAGTTTTATTATTACAGAGAAAAAATAAATTATTTTTAAAAATTTGGATTATTTGATAACAATGGAGTTTATGGGAGACAGGCTTTCCGTAATTCTGAACTTTCTGGATAATGTGTCTCCGGATAATGGATCCAACAGGCTGATTCTGCTTTCAGTAAGGATTAATTATATCTTAGTTGGGATCAAGTACAGGTATGGGATCCATTATCCGGAAACCCGTTATTACGGACAGACTGTCTCCCATAGACTCCATTGTTATCAAATAATCCAAATTTTTAAAAATATTTTTTTTTCTCTGTAATAATAAAACTGTAGTTTGTACTTGATCCCTATTAAGATATAATGAATCCTTAATGGAAGCAGAACCAGTCTATTGGCTTTATTTCATGTTTACATGATTTTCTAGTAGACTTAAGGTGTGAAGATCCAAATTACGGAAAGGCCCATTATTCGGAAAGCCCCAGGTCCCGACCATTCTAAATAATAGGTCCCATACCTGTACAAGGTACTGATTTATTATTACAGAGAAAAAGCAAATCATTTTTAAAAATTTTGGATTACTGTATTTAGATAAAATGGAGTCTATGGGAGATGGCTTTTCCGTAATTTGGAGCTTTCTGGATAAGGAGATTCTGGATGATGGATCCCATACCTGTAGTTATAAACATATGCCCTTTATTTTTGTCTCTTCAGTAGTGTTGGTAAACATAGAGATGTATGTGTGTTAATATAATCATGCAGTGAGTCACAAAAAAAGGTTATTTTTTTCCATGATTTCCTTCCTGGTTGTGTTAAGAGGAACAGAACTAATGTATGTAAACAGATTAGATACAGTAAATACTGTATGTTGATGGTTGGTATGGATAATGATGTGCCTTTGTTTGACTACTTTTCTTTCTAAGAGACTATGCCATCACTTCAATGTTGCTCACAGTGGACATTGTTAAAGGTGATTGTTTCTTGTTTTTACATAACAATTGTAATTGCTTAGTGGTATGGTTATTATCCCATTGAGGTGCTCCATTAATTACAGATTCTGTTAAAGCTTAATCAGGCTGGTATAAAACTATGTATGTGTGGTGCCTCATAATGAGCCTCTAACTAGAAGGTTAAAGCTGTACTATTTCTCCTTCTCGTTATCACCTCATTAAAAATAAATTATAAGGAATTGTGTGGTTTCACCCAGACATTCTTTAAAGCCAGATTAGTCAGCATTTATTAAAGATTGTGGAAGCCTCTCACAATCATCTTGAGCTGATCTGGTGTTGATCACTGAAAATTAAAAATTAATTTGGCAAATTAATTCTACTGATGTGTGTGAGGTCACCGGCCAACCCTTAGGGGCAGATTTACGAAAGGGGGAAGTGGTTAACGCTAGTGACTTTTCGCCAGAAATCCCATCCGTGGGGACATTCACTAACAGGCGCAGGCGTCAATTCGCTAGCGAAAGAGACAGTCACTACCGTTCGTTCGCACTCTATCGCCAGGTGACTTTTTTAGTCTTTTTTTTAGACTTTTTTAGTCATTACTCGGCAAAGTCAGTACAGTGCAGATTTTACTGAATGTTACCTCTTTTGCCAGATTTGGCTTCGCCACTTCAGACCAGGTGAAGTGCTTAAAAGAAGCTAGATCTTCCTCAATCTTCTGTCACTTACATCATATCCTGCGTGCTGAAAATGCATTAAAGTTCAAAAAACGCTGGCGACTTTTCCTTTTCTGAAGTAGAATTGCCTAACAAACTTCTTTTGGGTAACCGGTTGGGATGGGCGATTTTTTTCGCCTTGTTTTGACGCAAAAATTACGCCTATAGACTTGTATGGTGTTGTGCTTCAAAAAAATAATTTCGGCCGGCTAATTTTTGCCGAAACGAAACAGGTCAAATTCACCCATCCCTACTAACTGGTTTCCCCCAAACATTTTCAAACATATGGAACATTCATTTTACAGTGGGCTCATGTGCAGGGCATTCTATTAACTCTCTTTATTAAGGTTCCCTGGACATTTGTAAAAAAAGTGGTAACTTCAAGCATTTGCACCAACATTTATAATAAAGACGTCCATACAGCTTTAAATTACCCGCCGCATGCAAATTGACCTAAGCGCAAGATCACTAGCAAATTTTCGCTAGGCACAAACAAACGATAGCGCATCTTGGCTATGAAATGCGTGCACTACCAAAGCAACACTGGCAAAAAGTCTCAGGGCGAATTTGTGCCTGGTGAAGTGGTGCTATGTGTGCAAATTGGTCACTGGTGAAAATGAATCTGCCCCTTAAATGGAAGTGGCCACAAAGAGTACTGCAGCTAACCTAGTAAAATATTACAATTAGGTTACAAGCAAGATCTATCAAAGTTAGTGTTGTTTCCTTTGGATTTATCACATGGATCAGGGGTCCCCAACCTTTTTTACCCGTGAGCCACATTCAAATGTAAAAGGAGTTGGGGAGCAACACAAGCATGAAAAAGTCCCTTGGGATGCCAAATAAGTGCTGTGATTGGCTATTTGGTAGCCCCTATGTGGAATGGCAGCCTACAGAAGGCTCTACTTGGCACCATAATTAGTTTTTATGCAATTAAAAATTGCTTCCAAGCCTGGAATTCAAAAATCAGCATCTGCTTTGAGGACACTGAGAGCAACATCAAAGGGGTTGGAGAGCAACATCAAAGGGGTTGGAGAGCAACATGTTGCTCACGAGCTACTGGTTGGGGATCACTGACATAGATGAATAAATGTCAAAAATGCCATTGCTTTAGACTAGAGAAAATCCATCTTCACCTGAAGCAAGGCTATGAATTGCTTAAGAAGTATATTATGGGGGCTATATATACAGAGAAAAAGTAGGTGTTTTTCTAATGTGCATCAATGATGTTGGGGTAAACAACAAAGAGTTTAACTTGAAAAGGTGTCTTTAGTCAACTTGTAGTAGCGTTATCAAAGAATCTTAAAAATGTTCCCACTTTCTACTGAAATGGTGATATAATGGGGTTTTGTTACAATTAGCATTCTTGCATCATCAACTATTTCTGTTTTGACACCACATATACAACACCCTCTGTACATGTGGCAGTTGCACTTTGTTAGTTTGAGACACCAATGGAGGTCTGACCTTTGATCAGGGCCTCTCTTACTCAAAAAAAAAAAAAAGGAAACATTAGTGTATCAGATATGTTTTCAACCCAAGTCTCATCCTAAGTGACCCTCTAGCACGGTTTTTTAGGATCTCTACAGAAAGCAGGCATTCTATCCCTTTATTTACGTTGAATTCATTTTGGGTTCCCTTTCACTTCACCAAACACCCCTGAGCAACCCCCCAGTTTGGGAACCACTTCAAAGCCTACAGTATTTGGCTGTAGAAAACATTCATAAACTTTAACAGGGATACTTGGTTAATCAAGAAACTAAACTTCAAGATTAATGGCGTTTTCAACATTTGACTGGTTGATCGCCCACTCAAATCAGTTATTATGAATAAACAAACAAAAAAGTTCCAGAGGGAGAAACATCCAATGTTTATATATGTTACTTCTATTACATCCTAATGATAACAAAGGTTATAGTTTCTCTCTAAGATCTTCAGAGCTGAATGCCTATTTCTGTTTCTTGCCACCACATTTGTCTTAATAAATTTGCTACCATTTTCCCTGCAGTGAGAGACCAATCGCAGTAATAAATCACTAGGGTTCCATAAAGTAATTTCACACCCTTTAATTTCTGAAGGCCATATTAGATGCCTCTTCTGATTAATTAAATCCTTGTGACTGGTTATTTCATTAGTCCAGTCGTACCTTCAAGAACCAAAGGAATAAAGAGATATTATATAATGCAAAGATGTAACGATTCAATTCACTTGGATCAATACATCCTTTGGGTAACAGATGGTTCCTTGTTTTCAATGCATATTACAGAAAGAGCCTGAACTTTTTAATTTGCCCTGCACTTATTTTTTAAACTAAGCAACAATTGCTCTTTATTTGAACCCGATAAGCTATTTATCTACCCACAGCTTCACCTGCAACTCTTTACATAAAATTTCTTCAAGGACAAAATAAGATTACTTATTGGAGAAGATCCCCCAAGATAGTAGGAATATTAGGCTAGGATTTCATTAAAAGTGGCTCCACAAGGCATAGGAGTCCCAATCACAACAGCATAAAAACATGGCAATGTTTAGTGATAGTGAGGCTAAGGAACAGACATATTCTTACCAGTGGCCTTCAGTTGCCATTGAAGTACTTCACTCAACACCCCTAAAGATTTTTTCTGAATCTCACAACAGTTGGCAGCTCTGGTAGGATGTTTGACATTTAGCAAGAGAGGAATTTCTAAAGGCTGCTAGTTTGTGAACGAGTTCGGTAGCTGCTTCAGTAGATACCACTATAGCTGTGACACCGTTATTACAGCCGGCTCTCCAAAAGTATGCTGTTAAAATTCCTGTATTTGCTGCTAATTGGGAACAGCTATGGTAGTACTTGAACACTGGCTCCTGAATAATACTGGGTATAATTACCCTCCAATTTTCCTTCTGGAAGTGGCAGAAATGTACTGTCTCCTCTGTATTGTTTCTTTTTTTCCAGTTGGAAAGAGCTTTAGAAGAAATAACATGGCATCTGTCCCTCACCTCATTTACAATAACTAAATGCACCACTTGGTGTAAAAATGAGTGCAGAATTGCAGACCACATTTATTCCTGCTTGTCCTCATTAATACTGTGCCAGTCCACCACTTTGCTGGATGTGCCTGCTCTGGTGCATGAGGTGCAACATATTCTGAAATAAGGGAACACTGTACCTTTAACCTGCCAACCAACCTTTAAAGGAGAATGCAATCCTAAAGTTAAAAAAACCTTAACTCCTACCCTACCCTATATAGACCTTCCTCCTCCCAGCCTAAGTGTTACCCCGGGCAAATGTTCTAAACATTTAATTTACCCCTCGGAGCAGATTCATGCATTGGAGTTTATGGGCGCCATCTTTAGCCACTGTGGTAATCTATGGAATGAGACCGGTGTGTCTGCGCATGAGCAGTTGGAGCAATTTTCTGTTTCTCAACAACTGCACATGTGCTGAAACTTGAAATTGCAGAAGTGCTGGTCTCATTCCAAAGATCACCGCAGCTGCTGAAGATGGCGCCCGTGAACTCAGATGCCTGAATCTGCACAGAGGGGTAAGTAAAACATTAGGGGCATTGGCCCGCGGTAACACTTAGGCTGGGGGGGGAAGGAGGGAGGGGGGTCTATGTAGGGTAGGGGGGTAAGGGATTTTTTTCAATTTTATGGTTGAATACTCCATTAAGGAGTTCCTTTTATGTGTTCTGTCTTTTGGTGCTAATGTTAAGCCAGCTGAATCACACACAGCTGAAGTTAGTATAAGTATATGCGTTGTGTCCTGTAAACATGTCCATATGGACTTTCTCTTCAATTTAATAGCTGGCACAATACTTTTTGCCTCCAGTATCTTGCAGAAAATGGTGTGATCATTATGGTGGGTGCAATTATGCTAAAATATTGGGAAAGAAAATTTCATTTTGGGTAAAAAAATGGTTGTGCAGATCCCTTAGAAAGAGAAAATCAGCAATTTTTTAAAAAAAGTTTTACTCGTGAAACAACAACATATTTTTTTTAAAGTTTTCCATAATAATGTAACAATTCATGAGTTTGCTCATCTCAAATGCTACACTGAATTAATATACTAGTTGGTTCCATTGGTGGCCCCCAATACTTTTTCCTAAAATTCTGAGTATTTTTTTGCCTATTGATTTATGTGGACTGTTGGAATTTTTGGTGGCTTGTCATGTAAAAATGCACCTACATTTGTGATATACACCATGATAATGTTAATATCTGATAATGCAGGAGGCAAAATTTAACTGAAAGTGCTTTTATTACTCATACTCAACATGTTTAATTGTAAAAAGCTCATATTGACTTCATTAACTTTTTAGTCAAAAAATTCTTGTTTAATGGTCAAACTCTGCCCTCCCCAATCAAGACCCTACCAACCCCATAGTCTGGAACTAATAATCTATTTGAATGAGATTTAAAACCTTTAATAGACATTGGTACAAACTACACAACCCATACAGTGTATTTAGGCAAAAGATGTGAATTTTACCATAAGAACAGCTTCCAAATCTGAGATAAAAATAAAATGGCCTTCTGGATTCCATTACCTAAACCCTGAAACTCTTTTTTCATGAACAAAGAGCCTAAATGCATTTAGAATATTGAAGGAAAATAAAATTCCAAACATACTTTGAATGGACCTCTGCCTTTTACCAGCGAGTTAAAGAAAATAATGGACAATTTTCATCTCCCTCACAGTCACTTTCTCTGCAAAAGGAGCAGAGACGAGAAATAAAAGAGATGTCACTCTGAGTGTACATACTGTATCCGCTGCTTTGTGTCTGGGACTTGATTATTACAGGCTTATTCTAGCTTCTCTTGTTCTGTTTGGTATAGGAAATAAATATTTTTGGGGTTAGCAATGTCTGCATATTTCAGTTAAATAAAAGTCCTTATTCTATTTCAATTTAAGACTTTATTTCAGCAGCCTACTTCTTAGTGTAATCTACTTATTCTTTTTAGGCCTTTTCAAAAGAAGAGGACTCAAGATGAGCAGTAGAAACCCAATGTGATATAGGCAATGTCAAGCTTGGACTGTGACAAATAAATCAGAGGATCAATTACTGATGGAAGCACTTTTCATAGTCATGAATGTATGTAGAATGAGATTCTAGAGGTCATTGGGTTTGAATGACTAGGTTATTTAAGTAAGACTGTTGGTTCACCATATCTTTTCAACAGGTAGGAGGTCCAGGAGGAGGTTGATGAAGTGTTCTTCGTTGCAGATGGCTTGACTCTGAGATGCAGAAGTAACTTTAAGAGGCAGTTGGTAAGGTGAAAGGGTAACTAGGTAGGTCTAAGGCCCTGGGGAGGTGGACTCATATCCTGCCTCCTATCCAATAAGGGGATTTGGATAGAAGGCAAGACCTAAGCTTCAGGTCTGGGCTCAGTGTTGGTCCTCTTGGAAAATAGAGGGCATTGTTTTATTGCTGTTATCTTCCTTCCCCCAGAATTCTAGGTCTAACCGGTTACCCATTCATCTTATCAACTGTCAATTTAAAGCCTGAGCCCAGGCTTTATTCCATATCTGTTCTTCTTTAATAAGCTTCTCTACCTGAAGCTGCCTGTTGGAGTACAAGGGCATTTTTTTACTGCTGCTGATTTGTTTGATTATTTGTTGCAATAATTTATGGCTGTTTATATATGTTCACTTATGTTAAATATTATTTTTAATAAACAACTGTGATCTTCTCTCTGCAGTTGGGAACTGGTGTCCAGTTATTGTGTGAAGGTGCAAGGGAGGGTATTGCAGGTCTTGATTCTGTACTGGTCATCAGCCAGATAGGATTCATATAGCATTGGAAGGTCAGATAACTAAGAATATGGAAGAGAATTTACAGGGGTAATGATGCGTTCTTTGGTGATTAAACCGACTTACCTGCATCTGTTCTGTTTAGACTATTATATGAACAGCCAAAAAGATCTGGCGTGGAGATAATTTGCTGCACATTAACATTATAGTGGATAGAACCTTAAATACAGGATAGAACAGGATTTCTTAGAGATATTATTGGTGTATTGATGACAAAACCAACATAACTGTCTCTGTCTAAGGCTTATGGCAAGCAGTTACTTGGTTTTATCCTCATATAAAATAGAACAAACTGCCTATAATGGTAAATTTCGGTATGACCAGTTTTCCTAATTTTAGTGATTTACTCTGAGTTATAGATATAGATATATATATATATCTTAGTAAATGGACCCGCATTCCTTCATTTTGGGGAAATAAATCGATGTGCTTTATTCACAAATTCATCTCCAACGTTTCGGTCTTCTCTGGGAAAAGAGAGAGAGAAACTTTCAGAGACTGGATTTTTTTGGTTTCTCTCCATGGGGCAAATTCAGTAACCTGCGGAGTTGCGCTAGCGCAGTCTTCGCCACACTTCGCCAGGGCGCCGCTAATTCACTAAAATCCAAGAAGAAACGTTCAGTAAAATGCGCAAGTTAGTGAATTAGCGTAGTTACGTCCCTTCACCATAGCGCAACTTCGTCTGGCGTAAGGGTGCGATGTAGCACTAGAGTAGGTCCGCTTCGCTAGCAAATTTATGCCAACACCCGTTAGTAAATCGTCAAAGTAACTAAATGACATCACGCTGGCAAATTTGCGCTAGCGTTAGGCGATTCACACTTTAGTGAATTTGCCCCCATGTCTCTAAATGGTTTATAGAGAAGGGGTATGCACTCAGCATAGGCAGGAGGTAAGTGCAAGATTCCATAACACATGGTAACCAATAGCTGCCCTTAGCTCACAAGCAAGACGACATCCGAGGGGACACCCAAACAGTGACCCCAGCCGCCACTTATGAATACAATGCTGTTGAACATAGGTAGCACTATATTCATGGAGAATTCTGCAACTTGGGGACAGTTTGTGGCCAATGGGTTCTAATCTAGTTTATCATTTTTAAGCATGTTCTTTGAGATTCAAAACTGAGTATAAAAGTTAATGGAAAAATGGAACAATTTTCCAAATATCAAGATTAGGCATTTTTATTCTCTAATTATCATTGTCACAGTCGTATGTTGAGCCCTTTATGGTTAAAAATGATTATAATCAACTCTTGCTTTTTGGTGCTTTGCAGTAAAGTCGCCTAAAAATGAAATGCATTTTGTTTTGTCCATAAGGAGTCTATAGAAACCAAGAAACCTTTTAAGCAAAGCACTGAACAATACAGTATGTGCATGTACTGTATTTCTAGTGTCTTTTCATTTTGCAGATAATGTGAATTTGGAGCAACGTATATCATTAATAGAGAGAATATTTACTCTCCCCACAATAGGATGTTTGTTTTTTTGTTAACTAATTTGATATACTAATACTGCGGGTTAAGAGTGTCTGAAATCTGCTTTCTGAAGCTGCATTTTCCTGTGGGTCTCAATAAGACAAGCCTTTTTCTATATTTCCTTAAGACAGCCTTACCTGATTCTTTATCAAAATATAGGACAAGGCAGTTGAGAGGTAAAGAAGATTAAAGGATACTGTACCCACAGATTTCCCAGTTGGAGTGTTCTTAGTACAGAGGAATACCCATGCTGGCATAGTTTGATGGTATCTTCTTCTTAGAGGATTGTAACCAAATACAAAATCTGATTATGGCAAGTTTACTTTATCACACTGTTTATAAGGCAAGAATTATGACTACCTCTGGTCTTAGAGATATTCCAGTTACTAGTTACTCAATGCTAGTTATAGCATCTTTTGGTGCTGCAGAGAATGTGAAATCAAAGAGCCCTTCTGTAAAATGCAGAAGATGGAGGGTGATTGTTATGTTTAAGGAGCTAATTAAAAATTCTACAAAAAATGCCATACCGCAGAACACATGGCAGGAAAAAATGGAGTGACAATTTCATGTAAAATACCCCCATCCCCCAAACACACTACAGAATAATTGCAATTCCATGTAGGTTAATGTCCATTTCATGTAAAATCTCCCCAAAACACATGGCAGGACAAATAATACCATATCATAATTGGTGTTGGTTAAACTCTATTTCTCTAAAATCACGAATGCCATGAAAATGATTACAAGATTCGAATTAATATAGCTGGAAAAATTTGTAAACCCTGAATTTTTAGTGAATGGACGAAAAATTATTACGACAAAGAACATTTCGATCTCTGAAAATCTCTAAAACCACAAACTGAAGGCTGATCTTTGCAAGAAAAAATTGGAACTTTCATTGACTTCGATATGACCTCTATAGCTTTTACTTACTTTATTTTGTATTCGTAGATTTTATGGTTTTTACACTTGGTAAATTGTAAAAAAGTGTGTATTAAGTAACTATAAGAAAACAAATAGTTTGTTTGTGCTTAAAAGTATGATTTGTGATAAATGTTATATGAACTAAGTGGTTTTAGAGGTGTTTGAAACCAACAATAAACTAATTTTCTCCAAAACCATGAATGTCATGAAATTCATGACATTCATGACATTCATGATTCAATGAACGTTCTGAATATAAAAAGTATGAATAAAAAAACGGCTGAATGATGCGCAAAAATATACGAAAAGTTGCTAGCAAAAAAATCTGAAAACCTCTAAACATTTGAATGGCTCAAAAAATAGATCTAATAGGATCAACACAACTTCTATTGACTTCTATGGGACCTTCAATACTTTTACTTTGTATTAGAGTTTTTAGAGGTTTTTACACTTTATAAATCTTGCATTTTTAGCATTTTAGTGAAGTTTAAAAAAAATCTAGAGAAAAGAAATTGATTCTGGGGAAATAATAGAAATTAGACATTGTTACAGTGTTGGACTGGGGTCTCTGGGACCCAATGGGGCTGTGACCTCAGGGCCCCCCAGTCACTAAACTCAACGCAAGCCTTCACTTCCTCTCGCCCCTTCTTGTGGCTGCCTTGCTACAGCAATCAGAGTAAGGTGAGGGAGGATTGCCGAAAGTCCAGGATTAAAACAGAGATCAGGCCTTTGGTATTCAGGCCCATAAGGGCTGGGGTCCATTGGTTTTTTTCCCAGTCTCCTGCCAGCCCAGTCCTACCCTGAGGTGTTATATAAAGGATTTATAGGGACCTGTACTAATATGGATATCTTCTGGTACAGAACGGTATAACCCTGCTGCCTGTGAAACAATTGGTGGCCTATGGATTTAAGGAAATAGAGATGCCAATGAATAAAAAAATATGCTTTTTTCCTTGGCCACCTATGATGACAAAATCAGAAAGCAACAAACTAGATTATCAAATCAATTTAATGTTCTATGTACTTTACATATAACAATTCCCCCAGTATAATAAACTTCCGATTCTGTATTGTACCTGAAAGCACAAGCAGCACAGAAGAGGTCACTGTACAAAAATAATTCTAGTGCTTTTGTGCATTTTGATCCCACTTAGCTCTCCAGCGGCAGGTGGGATTGAGCAATAAGAGAAATATGAATGCACAGTCATTAATTACACAAAAGATGCATTGATTATTTGGTACGGTATAACAGCCTTCACGCATTTTATTCATGAGTCCTATTAAACTGGACTTATTATAAACACAAGTGAAAATTTTTGTTTTAATATCCCTTCTATGTGTGATAACTTTTACACGCATAAAGCATACACAATCAATCATATACCTAATAGAAGAGTTCGGGTGTTTTCTCTTGTTCAATTAATAGCGAAGAACATTAAGTGCCGCATAGACACCCATTTGCTTTATATCTCTGCTGCAATTAAACCCATAGGTCTAAACACACTTTCTCAAATTGCAATAGATTGTATAGATTTAGACTGCAATTGACCTACAGCAGAAAAAATAAGAACCAGACGGAGTTTTTAAATTGGCATCTACCTAGTCTAAAGAGACATTCATTTCCAGGAACGATTTAAGGTGTTACTATGGTAATAGTTTGCATTAAAGAAATAGTTCTTATCTTTTGCAAAAGAGCATTATATAAACATTTTTTTAAAGAAATGTACAATTAAACAAGGGAAATGTTATAATAATACTTTTAGAATGCCATTTAAAGTGCCAATTTTTTGGAATGCACAAGGAACCCCAAATCTGGACAATTCTATCGATTGATTGGTATCAACTTTGCCCCTGCTCTATATGTATATTTACATATAATGTACCAAAACCAAGCTATTAATGGGTAAAACTTTGCATAATCTTTTTCAATTGTGAAAACAATGTTTGACTTATTGACAAAAGAAAAAAGCCATATGGAACATCCCAATAGTGGCATCTTGAAGGCTTCAGATCAGTGGACAGTTATCAGTGGGACAAACTGACATATATTACATTGCAGAGCATATTATTATTAATAATAATAATAATAACATTATTACTCTTATTTAAGGAAATGTCATACTTTGTTGTGAAATACAATACAGGTAAGGAAGCTGTTATCCAGAATGTTCAGTTTGTTTTTTTTTTACCTTAAGTCTACTAAAAAATAATTTAAAGTAGATCTGTCACCCAGACATACAAAGCTGTATGATAAAAGTCCTTTTCAAATTAAACATGAAATCCAAATTCTTTGTTTTATTAAAGCATTCATAGCTGTTGTAAACTTGTTTAAAAATCTCAGCTGTCAATCAAATATTGCCTGTCCCTGCCTTAGACATAGAGGCGGGGCAAGCGATTAATTTCACTTTCCATTCAGCACTTCCTAGATGTCACTGCTCTCTCCACATTCCCCCAGTTCTCTTCACTGTTTAATTGTGTAGCCAGGGCATGGGGATGGCCATCGGGTCCCCCATTCTGGTGCACAAACAAAATTCTGAGATGATACAAGTCTTGCCTTAATAACAGTGTCCACAAAATGGCTCCTGCCTGCTTGCTATACTGATGGAAACCAGATTCAAATAATTTATACAGTGTAATTTTGCTTGACTAACATGATAAAATAGGATTTGGAATCATTTTTTTGGGTGACGGGTCCCCTTTAAACATTTATTAACCCAAATAGGTCATGACAGTCAACTTTGTTAACTATATAAAAAAAAATTATGTCCAGCCCTGATTATTTAGATCGGTGATCCCCAACCAGTGGTTCTCGAGCAACATTGGTCATCAACCCCTTGGATGTTGCTCCCAGATAAGCAGGTGCTTATTCTTGAATTCCTGGCTTGGAGGCAACTTTTAGTTTTACAAAAAAACAGATGTACTGCCAAACAGACCTTCCTTTAGGCTGCCAGTCCACATAGGGGCTACCAAATAGCCAATCACTGCTCTTATATGGTCCCCCCAGGAATGTTTTGAATGCTTGTGTTGCTCCCAAACTCTTTTTACATTTCAATGCGGTTCGTGGGTAAAATAGGTTGGGGTCACCCTGCTTTAGTTAATACTGAAGTGGAACCCCTATCAAGCTCAGAAGCAGAAGAGGAAATCACACATATACAACAAACCATATGTATGAACCTGGCTCTGATGGCTCAGCATCAGCTTAGCTCCTTTTACATAAATCATTGGAATACGATTTTTCTCTCCAATGAATATATCGACATTGTGCCGTGAGCGGTGTGATGCCAAAATACAGTTTACTCCATCTGCAGCTTTGTAAAGGATAAAGACTCCTGGTGTGTAGGAATAATGCCTTTTGAGTCGAAACCTTTGATGTTTTACATTCAAACTCGATTTGCCCTGGTCTAAAATACAGTAATTTCACAGTAACTAAAACATTTATTAACAAAATGTATTTTCAGATGGTAGGGGTACAGTATGAGGCATTTGAGTGTACTGTATATATATAGCATGCCTTTTTTTAAATTGATGTTTCAGCTACCTATTGATACAAACCCTACATTATCAATCATTTACTCATCCACAGATTAGGGGGTAACAACAGAGATAGCAGAACAATTGCCTGGTGGGGTTCTAGGAGAAGAAGGGGCCCAGTATAGTTCCTGAATGATTATCACTTTCGCTATATGGGCAAAACAATCATTTGTGGAAGGGCAGGAGACCTGCAATAATGTTGATGTTGGAGCTCAGTAACCTGTGTTTACACCAAGTTACATACTCTATATATATATATATATACACATACATATCCATTTTATTGCACTTTATATTCACTCCACAAAATTACAAGGAGCTTCCTTAGATTTATTGAACAACTGTTCATTGATACAAATAAATAAAACTCAGAGCAATAGATCATGTTTTGACCTTCAAGTTAATAACATTGGCTGCAATATTTTACCTTGGCCGGAGCTAGTAACTGTCAGTAATATGTAATAATAAACATTAATAATGTCACCAAAAAAGCGCCCGCATGTCACATCGCAGTGCATAAGTGTAGCTGGCAGTTCCGATATAAATCTACAGTGCTGTAAATAAACACAGAGGCTAATAATCCATAAAGCAGAAATAGACACAGTGCAGTGGTGGAGCTCTACAGAACTTTCACCGAGATTCTGCTGGCTTTAATGAAATAAACGTAAATATGAAAAGGACCTTATTCATTAATTCTGCTTCATAGCATAAGGAAATAGTTTATTTTGAACCATATGCCATACCGTATCCACACATACACTCTGTTGACCAATAGGTGTGCATGTCCAAATCCAATAGTGTCTTGCTCCCAAGCTTATTCCACGGCAAGCCAATGATCCCTTTCCAAATTGACAGTCAGTTCAAGAATTTTTATTTTTGCATAAAACTGAATAAAGGAAATACATCCTAATTTTACAGATGAAAACAGGAGCCAATGGGATTATGTAAAGCACGAGGAGGTTTCAGGTGTGGTGTATTTGCAGGTTACAAGATACAGAATTGGGTGCAATCTACCATGTTTTTTGTACTTTATGCCCTAAACAAGAGGGGGATGGCAAATCAGGGATCTCATGCTGCAATGGGACCCTGTTCTTTAACCCTGTACAGGTCAAAGATGCCTTGCACATTGTGACACTGCATTCTGCACCTAGGGTTACCACCTGGGTGGCATTTCATCAGCCTAGATGGTAAAATAGCAGCCAAGACCACGGTCAGTATTACAAATTTACCCTCTTGTCCCTCCCCAGATCCATAATGATTGACCCCAATTCCTACTCAATCTTACCTTCATCCCAATCCCCAAGCATCTGCCCCATGGTCTGCCCATTTATGTTATTGCTTTACCCATTGATGCCATTGATCCACCCATTAAATAACTGTTCTGTCCCTCCTATATCATTGGCCCATTCCCAGCATGCTCTGGACAATAGTCATTAATTGGCAAACATATCTGTACCTCCCTTGAGATTTTGTATTTGGTGTGAAGTAGAAAGCACAATCATACCCTAGACCAGTGATCCCCAACCAGTGGCTTGTGAGTAACATGCTACTTACCAACCCCTTCCATTTTGTTCACAGTGGCCTCAAAGCAGGTGCTTATTTTTGAATTCCAGACTTGGAGGCAAGTTTTGGTTGCATAAAAAACAGATGTACTGCCAAACAGAGCCTCCTATAGGCTGCCAGTCCACATAGGAACTACCAAATAGCCAATCAAAATACTTCATTTGCACCATCCAGGAACATTATTCATGATTGTGTTGCTCCCCAACTCTTTTTACATCTGAATGTGGCTCACAGGTAAAAAAAAGGTTGGGGATCCTCGCCTTAGACAGAAGTGCTCTCTGAATCCTGGTTTCCCTGAAGTTCTATTTGTGGTTTTAATTTAATGCCCCTTATGTATTTTGACAGTGGAACTTTACTCTAACCTAAAATGAGTCAATTATGGTAAAAAATAGTTACTCTGATGCATGGGAGAGTGGGCAGGGACTGGTATTAATACACAAGTTTGTGTTTAGGATTACGCTACATTATTCATGCATTCAACCTTTATTTTTAAACAGAATTTTTATGCATATGATTGTGCAACCTTATGTGGGTATCACTTTGTCTAATTAATCCTTTTTGCCTAATGATCATTTTACCGTACCCAGTTCTTTTAAAGTTTAAAGGGGAATGGAAGTTGGTTTTTGCATACTGCTCTCTAATAATAATCGAGTCCCTCTGAAAAATGCCCAATGGGGGATGTTTTGAAAATATACAGTAAGGAGCATGTGTGATTGGATCGAGCTAACAAGAGGCATATCATCTACAAATTCATCTTGATAAGTAAAACAAACACAGTTGCTATTGTATATCAGTCTTTGCTCTCACCTTAAATCTACATCAACACGCACAAACTAGTGGATTAAACCATTCCATGTATATATTGGAATATGTATGTTATTATAAGGGCTGTGCTCCTTTGGCCAACTGATTGAAAGTACAATGCAACAACAGCAGCATCCCCTCTTCTGTGCTGAGAAATCTCTGTCATTTTTCTACATGTTCACAACAGAGCTGTAAATAAATCTGCCAGAAGGTGTCAATGCTAGCACACTGGGCAGGACTTGGTATGTTAAAGGGGATGGAAAGTTAAAAATAATATAAGATGTTGCCTAATGAAGAAAAATGTCATTCTAAGCAACTTTCTGCTGTTAATTCAATAGATTTTCAGTGGTTTTAAAGATTATTTGTATATGGAATTGCAGTTCTAAAGAGTATTTGCCTGTCTAATTCTGCACTGCTGGTTCTGACTCTTGAAGCAATGTAGCAGAAATCAAACAACCTCCAGCTAAGACTCTGTCTTTTTAATGCCTTGCACATGACTTCACAGTTCTGTTAATATTTTAAACAGTCAGAAGCAGTAGTGCAGAGAATGATGATCCTTGAACATCAGAATTTAAGAAGGGGACCAGGAAGGGGAGGTAAGGGAGAAGCTAGTGCTGAGAAGGGAAACAAGAATGGTTATGAGGGGTTAAAAGGGTTTTGGTTCTGGATTATATAGATATACTGTATATATGACCAAGGACAGCACTCCTAGGGTTTAAAAAACTGCCAAATGTGCATTTGCATTTTTTGTTTAGCAATGTGTTAAATCCTAGGAGTGCTGTCCTTGGCGCTGTGTATTTTTTCTGTACCACCACAGGTATGGGACCTGTTATCCAGAATGCTAGGGACCTGGGGTTTTCTGGATAATAGATCTTTCCGTCATACCTTAAATCTACTAAAAAATCAAGTAAACATTAAATAAACCCAACGGGCTGGTTAATTATGTCTTAGTTTGGATTTAGTACACAATATTGTTTTATTATTACAGAGAAAATGGAAATTGTTTTTAAAAATCTGATTTATATGGATAAAATGGTGTCTATGGGAGATGGCCTTTCCGTAATTTGGACCTTTCTGTATAAAGAGTTTCCGGATAACAGATCCCATACTTGTACCACTAAAAAATGCAGCAAGAGCTGGTTAAAAAAATCCTTGCTAACAAAATCCCTACTGAAATATATTCCGACATATTCAGAAGAGCAAGTATCATCTTTGCATTATGACTTTTCGGATAAGATATTTTTACCAGCATCTCCCGAATTACCTATTATACTATTTATACACTATAATTGAGTCCACGGCTGTCCTGGAGATATGCTTGTATTATTCAGCACAGCGGTGCTCAAAGAATAAAATATTCTCCCAGTCTCTTCTAGTGGAGTGATGAAAAGTGCTCCTTGGATATAAAGATTTTCATTTTCGGACAGAGAGCCCTTCAACGGCTCCTGAAAATAGATATTTCTAGGTGATACTTTGAAAGGATCTAATCTGTAAACATTGCCCGTCTCTGCGATAATGCAATCCGGTGACAGGAGCTGCCGTCCTCGTGTTATGCTGAGTGACAGGCAGGAAGAGAAATGTCTGGCTCGTTTATGGAAGAGCACCATTTATTGTCTTGGCTCTCTGGGTGGAGAGGAAGCTTCTTTATTTTTGAGGTATCCAGTAAAATAATAAGTGTAGACCCTGCTGTGAACCCTCTATCTTGCTGAGATACCAAAGTTATAAAAAAAAATCATGAATCCATCTATGATGTCAGGCAGAGTTGACATATCCATCTGTCTATATGAATCCATAGCCATAAGTAGGGTCCATTGATGCTTTACATGATGGTGCCATGTAAGAAAACTTAAATCAAAAAGATTTTTGTTATGATTACACCTTCACTGGGGTATCCAGAGGAGGAGGAGATGGGTGACACCAACTGAAGGTTTCCAATAATGAATCCAAGGGAGTATCTAACAATACTTATCCTTATTTTCTCATTGACTATCCCTTATTTAAATAAGGCCATTGAGATAAGAAGTGTCATGGAGGCACCCATATAATACACAAAGACACCAAATTTAATTTTATATAAACACTGGCGGGGTTAAGACATTTAAACAACATCAGCACATGATAGATCCATTCTAAAGGATTTGGCTTAAGCATCAAAATCAGGCTCATCTGATGCGGGCCTAGGCAAGGCCTGTGGGATAGAGGCCAATCCACACACCAATGCTGTTCTCTTCTGATAGGATTTTGTAACCTATCAGGCAAGTAGTAAGCAGCATACATGGGTCAATGAGATGCCGACTCACTCTAGGAGACTTATCAGCAGTTTATATTGACACCAGTATGGATTGGCTAGTTTAAGAGTAGTCTTTGGAAGAATTCATCTGACAGTTTTTTTTTGGAAATACCCAACCGCAGACAGTTTCTATTTCCAAAAAACTGTCAGATGACACTCTCTTCATGGATGTAAGGTCATTTATTACCAAGAAAGATCATCCTGCATCTGATTATTGGCTTGACCCCTATCTGAGGCATTCTATTTCTATTGATTTGCAATGAGTTGACCATAATTTCACAGAAAATTCAGGGACAATTTGGTCTTTCAAATAGGAACCAGCTGGCACCAAAAATACACTCACTGCAGTTCCTGCTTTCAAAATAATTACAATTCATCTAAATCTCTTTTGCACCTCTCTAATCACTGCCTCTAAATTATAGGGTAGCATCTACAAAAGCAGGAGGGGTGGAAAATGTGTGGATTTCTGCAACTGCAATATGATAAAAAAATATTACGAAAAATCTAGTATTTTTAATGAATGTGCATGCAAAGAGCATTGGAGAATGTTACACTGGGGCATGGCAGGCTCATGGGAAAAGTAAAGAATGACAATAAGGTGATGGGGATTTATAGAATTGTATCTTAATGCATTAGATAATACAAACACTGGAAAAGACCAACACCACAGCACAATCAGGGGCCATTATATTGTTGGGAAGGTTAATGAAAGAAATAATACTATCACAAATTCTCTCTCTCTCTCTCTTTTTATATATATATATATATATATATATATATATATATATATATATATATATATATATATATATATATATATATATACTTTATATATACACAGCATATATTTATTAATGGCTGGTACTGTAAAAAATGGCACATTTCTAATAACATGCGTAGGCTGAAATCACTGAATTGGAATCTAACACATTAGAGAGTGCTAATAGAGGCCAAAAACTGAGAGACAGGATTAGACCTAAGGGGATGCTTTTATCAGTGCCTGTAACCATTTAGGCGGCTGAGACCTGGTACCTGGGGAATTCACTGAAGCATCAATTAATACAAAAGTCTAATCATAAAATGAAATAGAATAAATAATATTTATATATAATATATATATATATGTTTTGGCTAACTACAACGTTTAATAACAGCATACACATAAAGCATATTTATAAATAGCAGGAGAATATAGTTTTGTTATGTGACGGCATGTAGGAACCAAAGGGAGAAGGAAAGCTCAAATTCAAGGGGGTGCCAAATATTAGGACACCCCCCAAAATTGTAATGGCTTACCTGATACCTCGGGCCAGTTCTTCTGTTCAGGGTTGGACTAGGCCAATGGGCCCGGGGCAAACCAGATGAAAAGAACAGATGGAACCCCACCAACCCAGATCCACTTTCTGAAAACCCTTGGTGCTGCCCTTCTGACCTTCCCCCCAGACCAGATTGGAGGAAGCTTCCAGCTGGGACAGGGGACCTGGGGGGTTGTGTGCAGGCTCCTGAAGCTGCAGCCCTGGTGGGCCACAGACTACCCAGTCCAACACTGCTCCTGTAAGCATCCTCTTTGTCTGTTCTCCTTTCTTTAAATTCCAGTGCCCTATGCATACACAGTAGAAAAAAAGCCAGCTTTTTTTGTTAAAGTTTGGCTTTTAACGTGCCCACGCTAAGAAAGAAGGAAGGAAGAAAGAGGATCAGTCGCTCACAAGTTCCTATGGCTGGTGCAATTTTCTGCTAACAGGAGCACCGGCCTGGGTATTAGGTAAATTATTACAATCCTGCCGGTTGCCCTAACATTTGGCACCCCCCTTTGAACTGGGGCTTTTGTTCTCCAAACATCCCAGGAATGTTTATAGTAAAGGGCACCAAACTGATCTTTACTTGCTTTGGTCACCAACATTTTTGTACCAAAATGGGATAATCCAATAATTTGGAAGGGATTGTACTATACTATAGGGTAGACTTGTCGGGAGAGGATCCCCTTCCTGCAGGATTTTTTAACTGTGTATTTATTGTCCCATGCATGGAGTGTCCAGGAAGGCTCAATGAATAAGACAATAAGTTTGGTCTAGAGACATCAGTAGCCTGCTTTACCCATGTATGGCTAGATTAACGTTAAATCAGTTATCATTTACAGTGCATTGCTTTGAGCTTTCCCACATAACAAACACAACTGGTGATGCCCATGGCCACATACCTTTTGAAGAGATTAGATGTATACCCTACCAAATATCAGCTGTAATCGACTAAGCCACAAACAAGCCTTTGAGGACAGTTGTAAATGACGCCTGTTTAAAGCAGTTCTGTATGTAGATGAACCACACCTTTCCCCTTTCCTATGATGATCCTGCTTAGGTGGTGCAGATCTCCCTAGACGGTCGGCAGACGTTCATACAATGTAGATAATTTCAAAAAGAGAGTCGTATGTATTGGGGAGCTTACCCCTTTTATTGTGACCATATGTGCATCAACGTTTCGAGGGGGTTTCCCCTCCCTTCGTCAGGCCTGTTTAAAGCATCAATGTTTCATCGCTATATTGGTCTCTAACACATTAGAGAGTGCTAATAGAGGCCAAAAACTGAGAGACAGGATTAGACCTAAGGGGATGCTTTTATCAGTGCCTGTAACCATTTAGGCAGCTGAGACCTGGTACCTGGGGAATTCACTGAAGCATCAATTAATACAAAAGTCTAATCATAAAATTAAATAGAACAAATAATATTTATATATAATATATATATTTTTTGGCTAACTACAACGTTTAATAACAGCATACACATAAAGCATATTTATAAATAGCAGGAGAATATAGTTTTGTTATGTGACGGCATGTAGGAACCAAAGGGAGAAGGAAAGCTCAAATTCAAGGGGAGCTTACCCCTTTTATTGTGACCATATGTGCATCAACGTTTCGAGGGGGTTTCCCCTCCCTTCATCAGGCCTGTTTAAAGCATCAATGTTTCATCGCTATATTGGTCTTTCACTAAATCTCCTCTTTAATTGTATTTGCCCAATAAGCAATCTTGAGAGGAATACATTAAATCTTCCCACAAATGAATTGGCTAACCCTGTCCATTACAATAGTGATTATGATGAAAAATGCCTCCCACCACCTTACATTACAGTCACGCCACTCTTGCCTTATGTGCATTTTAGAAATCCCATCAGACAGCTAACGGCATTTCACAAATTATTTCTACCATAATTGAAAAAAAATGTTATTGCAATTAGTTTCTTTATATTAATTTCCCCTTTTTTTCTAGTTTTTTTAAAGTAATTTTTTAATCTCTTGTTGCTAAGTAACACCGTTTCAGTATATATATCCCCTCAAACCAATTGTTATAAGGGTTATTAGTTTTTTAAATGCAGAGGGGGCTCCACTCTAGCAAGTCCACAAGGTGACAATATGGTATCCCCAGTGATGTATTTATTTGCTGGAGAAGGTTTGTTTATGAAGCAACAATTTCAAAAAAGATTATTTAACATTTCTCCAATATATTGATTTTTCAGTCAAGGTTTGACCTTCACTGAATCTAGATGTTTTATTAAAAGCTATTTGTGCCTGTGATATTAAATGTTTCAGGACAGCTGAAATGATGATTGAATACGTCATTGTTTGCAGTTTCCTTTGAAGTTTGAGCACTCTTAATAATTTATAGCCCGTTACATCATGTGACCTCTGGGGGATTGGGTTTTAAACTTAAAGGCACACCAGACAGTTTTGTAGTAATTTGTTGTTTGTCCTTTACTAAATGGGAAGAATGTGTTTATTTTATTCATGTTGCAGGGCTTCAACATAGATGCATCTATATCAGAGGTCCCCAACTTTTTTTTTTTTTTTTTTACCTATGAGCCACATTAAAATATAAAAACAGTTGGGGGAGCAACACAAGGGTGAAAAAAGTTCCTGGGGTTGCCAAATAAATGTTGTGGCTGGCTATTTGGTAGCCCCTATGTGGAATGACAGTCTACAGGAGGCTCTGTTTGGCAGTACATTTGGTTTTGCAACAAAAACCTCCAAGGGTTTGGAGAACAACATGTTGCTCCAGAGCCACTGGTTGGGGATCACTGTTCTATATAGTATATCAATTAATACTATACAATCAACACAATGAGGAACCCTGCCTGTCCAATACCTCATTCTGGGTGCTGGTATTGGATGATCAGCCCTGGTTTGCATCAACATTCCAATTCATACCAAATGTGTTCAGTTGGGTTGAGACCAGGGCTTTATTCAGGCCAGTCAAGTTCTTACCCTCCCATCTCAGCAAACTCATGTATGGACTTTACTGATGTCATCATCCTACTGCATGAGTTTTTATCCTGCTTAAACAGCAAAGAGCCTTCCCACAATGGGTAGACCTCCTGACCTCCTTCCCACAATGGTCCAAAAGACCTCCTGTCACTCCAGCCATTGTGTTTAGAGCTCTAGGAAGACTGTATTTTTATTGCTTAGATATTATATATGGATTTTGTCTGTAAGATTTGCATCATGGACACCCTTGTTAATATTTCAGTATGCTAGAGCCAGATCATCAGTTCTGGGCTATCTTGCCAGAGGAGTAAAGACACTATAACATGAAGACACACAAGCACACTGAATTCTGAGAAAAAAAACGTTGAGAATTTTATAGTGTGCAGAGCTATCGGAATTGTGTCAAGCTTAGATGTCAACGCTGTGATAAATGTGAAGCAATATGTAAGCAGTTCTTGAGTCTGTCACGTTGGCTGTGGAGCAATGTGTCATACCAGATATACAGAGCAAGGTGTGAATCAAGGGCACTGGTAGGTGGGAGTACATAGACTGTAGTCACTTTCAAAATTCAATATCTCAAAGCCTAGCTACAGCAGGAATATTCTTAGACCTAGGTCTCAGCATAGTATAACATAGAACTAAGTAGATTACAGTATCATTGATGAATAGACTAGAATTCTCTAGTGATTTTTAGTCCAAACTTTTTGCCATAGTGAGATTCAGGGAGTTTGTACTTCAAGAAAAGCATCTGCAACTGATCATCATTCAGGCTCGGACTGTCCCACCAGTATACTGGGTGAAATTCTATTGGGCCTGACCAAGTGGGGCAGGTGGCATGAGCAGTACCAGTAGCTGGAAGGGGGTGAGGGTTGATGTGGTTGGTGCGGCACTTACGTTCAGGTCTGCTCTGATGTTCTTCTGCTTAGGAAAGATTTGAGAAAGGTTTCTATTTTTTTCCTAAGCAGAAGAACATCAGAGCAGCCTCTTTCTTTCTCCTGACAACTTCCTTGACTACTTGGTGGTCAGAATAGTCAGAAGCTGACCAGCAAGTGGCGCTGTTGGGACAAAATTCATTCATATTAACAGTACTTGTATCCCTTAATATCTTGGAATAAAAAACAAATAAATAATGACTGTACATTGCAAAAGTGCATATAATACCCCCCTCATCAGTTTTACATATACTGATTTTAAAGGTTTACTTATCCTTTAAGAGCAGAGCATGTTTTTCAAAGGCAGTAGATGGTCCACAGGTCAGCAGTGAATATAAAGAAAATGTCGTAATTTTCAACTTTAAAAATTGCTCTTTGATAATGATGAATTGACTATGCTTTAAATCCCTAAAAATAATGTGTCTGTGTTATAAAATATATTGATCTTCAAATTGGGCAAGAAAAAAGTCTGCCTACAAACCAAAAAGAAGCAAACCTGAGCCTTAGACACAGTTCATTTGATAAAAGGGTAACTGGAATACGTTTTCACATTTAGGGGGTTATTTATCAAAGGTCGAATTTTAGCAATATGTGAGATTTTTTATACCTTGAAGGAACTCGAATGAAGTCATAAATCAAATGGTTTTTAATTTACTGTAAGAAAAAACTCAAATGGAAAAAAACTTCTGTTTGTAGGAGAACTGCTGCAGATCTCTAAGCTCCATTTTAGCAATGGTGTATGCATGGGCTGGATGAAGGTCTGCAGAGACTGAAGGACCTGTGGCAATTCACCTACGTGCAAGTCTGGTGCAGTACAAAAAACACATTTACACCCCTTAGTGCTCTTGTTCTTCCATTAGAGGTGTAGGTAAATGAGCCCTCATGTATTTTGGTTATTGAAAACCTTGTTGTTGACATGCAGCCCTATAAAATAAAAAATATTCAGACAAACTGCAAATATTCGTAGGTTATTGATGTCTGGCTTACTTAATAAGTAGACATGATGGTACCTCAGAAGATGTAGTAGATCAGCTGAGCGACGGTGGAGAAAGTCATGAACTGATCCTGACTTCTTCCACTTTAAATTCATGTGCTCCTGCTATAACCAAGCTCTATCATTAGCCAAAGTACAATACTTCTCTTATCTAATATCTTCTATGTCCTCCAAACCACAGCAGCTGTTTGCCACATTTATCTCACTCCTATGCCCCCTCCACCCCCTCCACCTATTAATATTACCGCCCAAGACCTTGTTCATTTCTTTAATGAAAAAATCGATCTCATTAGGCTGAGCATACTGTCTGACAACAATCTCAGACCAACGTGCAGTCTACTCACATTTACTTTGCACTCCTTCACCCCTGCAACTCTAGATGAAGTTAGCAAACTTCTAGCCTGCTCAAAACCCACTGCCTATTCCCTTGACCCCATACCCTCTCGCCTCCTCCACCCAATCTCTGATACACTCTCTCCTGCACTTACCCAACTATTTAATCTTTCCCTCTCTACTGGTACCTTTCCATCATTATACAAACAAGCGCTAATCACTCCTATCCTCAAAAAACCTTCCCTTGATCCCAGCTCTCCCACTAACTATCGACCAGTCTCCCTTCTTCCATTCGCATCCAAATTACTAGAAAGGCTTGTTTACAAATGCCTGATCCAGCATCTCACTCACAACTCCCTCCTCGATCCCCTGCAATCTGGCTTGCGCCCATCACACTCGACTGAAACTGCACTCACCAAAGTAACCAATGATCTTCTATTGGCAAAGTGTAAAGGTCACTATTCCATTGTAATCCTTCTAGATCTCTCTGCAGCCTTTGACACAGTTGACCACACACTTCTCCTTGACATTCTACACTCATTTGGCATTCGGGACACTGCTCTTTCATGGTTTACATCTTATCTGTCTGACCGTTCCTTTAAAGTTTCCTTCTCTAACTCTACTTCTACTACTTTCCCACTCTCTGTTGGAGTTCCTCAAGGCTCTGTTCTTGGCCCCCTACTGTTCTCGCTCTATACAACTTCACTAGGAAAACTTATTCAGTCGTTTGGACTTCAGTATCACCTTTATGCTGATGACACCCAACTCTACTTGTCTACTCCTGATCTGTCTAATTCTGTCCTTTCCCAAGTCACAGACTGTCTCTCTGCTGTCTCCTCCTGGATGTCACAGCGCCACCTGAAACTGAACCTTTCAAAAACAGAACTCATTATATTTCCTCCAAGATCTTCCCCTGTCCCTCAGATATCACTCACCATAAACAACACCACCTTTCATTCCACCACACAGTCACGCTGCCTAGGAGTTATCTTAGACTCTCATCTGTCTTTTTCACCACACATTCAAATACTTGCAAAATCTTGCCGTATTCAACTGCGCAACATTGCTCGAATATGACCCTATCTCAGTTCAGAATCAACTAAAACACTGATTCAGTCTTTCATCATCTCCCGCCTTGATTACTTCAACCTACTCCTCACAGGTATTCCAACAAGTCACCTTTCACAACTCCAATCTGTACTAAACGCGGCCGCTATACTCATTCATCTAGCTCGCCGCTCAACATCAGCTGCTTCCATATGCATGTCCCTTCACTGGCTCCCAATCTCTTCTAGAATCAAATTCAAATTACTTACACTCACATTCAAGGCCCTTAATAATGAAACCCCTCCCTATATTTCATCTCTAATCTCCAAATACACTTCTTCACGAAACCTTCGCTCTGCTTCTGATCTTCGCCTCACTTCTCCTCTGATCACTTCTGCCCATTCTCGTCTACAAGACTTCTCTCTGTCTTCTGCTTTTCTCTGGAACTCTCTGCCACAAGCTGTCAGACTTTCTCCTTCTTTCCAAACTTTCAAGCTCTCCTTAAAGACCCACCTGTTTAAAGAGGCTTCTTCAATGTATCTTAATTAATCATTGCTGTCAAAAATGACAAAGTGTTTATATAATCCTAATGTCTCAATTGTACCCTAACCTTTAGTTTGTAAACTCTAGGTCCTTCTAACCCTATTGTACTCTGTAATCCTTGTTTGTTATCCACCATTTATTCCCTGTTTGCTATAACTGCAGTAAAGCACTGCGTATCTTGACAGAGCTATATAAATAAATGATGATGATCATGATTTACTGAAAATTAGGTATTATGCAATTATTCATCAACGATGTAAATTATTTCTCACTGGTAAATCAGCGATGCCTCAACTCACTTGTAGGTACAAAGGTAGTGAAGGTAGGTATAAAGTTTGTTGAATATCTAATCTCCAACTGAAGATAAAAAAGAGAAGTAACCATAACATCTTTCCTATAACTGGTAACAGAGTACCTAAGCCAAGAGCACTAGTTCAAGCAAGGACATCATACATTTTAGTTTTCAACTCTGCCAGAGTGATAATTTTTTACTTGCCAACCCGGACAGAACCATTGCTAATCTATGGCCCAATGATGGTCTGCATTCCAACAAGTATCCATGGATCCAACTCACAATCCAAAGCAACGTAACAGATCTGCAGATGCTCCTTTCCCATAGGAATGTTGTGTAGCAGTTGTGAGGAACAGAAGGAGCTAGTTGTGATGGATGAGGTGGCTGCACAGTATATTGATTTACCAGAGGTCCCAGCAAGATTCTCCTTGAATCAACAATTCAGCTCGGTTCTTTTATGGGCATGCGACAGTGTCTGCAGACAGGGAGCGGGAGATTCTGTGCCGCTGGCAAAACAGCACAGTCGTGTTTTCTGCTTTTTGGTTTTGGATGTTGAAATAAATGTGAAATCCTCTGGGCAGCAGATGCAGAGATATTACTGAGGACAACGAAATGATTTAAATGAGGTTCCACGCTTGAGTAATTAGTGTCTGAGGAAAAGCAATTATAAAGATCCATAAAACAAGGTATCTTTCATTTATCAGAAGAGAGCTAGCCCCCTTGAGGAGTTTGTCATTAAACAAACTGATATATTTTATATAGGCACAACATTAATCCACCAAATTAGGGGAATATTCACCTTGCAGAACAATATCAACCCCCAATCAACACAATGAGAAAAATGAGACATATATGTAAATACAAAAAGCGAGATTTATAGAAAGGTATATTGATGATAAATCAACAGAAAATGGAGAGGATATATAAATACCTACACATTGATTTGAAGATTCATAAAATACCAGTATATTTCCCTAAGGACAATCTATGAAATTAATTCCGAAGATGGCTTAACATAATAATGTTCCACCACTAAGGGCTGGGGACTGAAAAGAATTGATACAGGGAGTTAATTCCCAAAGACACTGTAAGCTGTACATCTCCTGCGCTGGAAGGTAAACGTGACACTCAATGCTTGTTCTGTGGTAGAAAAACGACTTTTCACAAATGTAAGGTTTTATCTTATAGAAGTTTTTCAGGTTTTACATGCAGAACAGGAAGCAACACACTTGTCCTTGAATGTGTCACATGTCTGGGACATGCACCATCCTTCAGAGCATTCCAGCTAAATACATGTTCAGTAAGTTTGGGTTCTTTCACTTAGAAAAAGGGATTATTGAAAAAAATGTATATATGTAGGGGCCCCAAAAGGCTTGATTGCCCCTACTGCCCAGGAAGTCCTAGATCTTTCTTACTAAATAGTTACATAGTTAAGTTGGGTAGAAAAAAGACCAAAGTCCATCAAGTTCAACCCCTCCAAATGAATGCACATACCTGCACACCCACTGTGTGTGTGTGTGTGTGTGTGTGTATATATATATATATATATATATATATATATATATATATATATATATATAGGGATGGGTGAATTTTTTCGCCTCGTTTCGCCAAAAAAATGACGCCCATAGACTTGTATGGAGACGTGCGTCAAAACAAAAAGACGCGCGACAAAATAATTTCGCCGCGCGGTGAATTTTTGGCGAAACGAAACGTGTCAAATTCGCCCATCCCTGTATATATATACATACATATATATATATATTAATTTTAGTATTACTATAGCTTTGGATATTATGCTTGTCCAAGAAATCATCCAAGCCACTCATAAAAGCATTAACAGAATCAGCACCAAAACACCCCCCGGCAGTGCATTCCCCAACATCACTGACCTCACTGTAAAGAAACACCTACATTGCTTCAAATTAAAGTTCTTTTCTTCTAGTTCAGGGGTCCCCAACCTTTTTCACCCATGAGCAACATTCAGATGTAAAAAGATTTGAGGAGCAACATAAGTATGAAAAATGTTCCTGAGTGGTGCAAATAAGAGTTGTGATTGGCTATTGGTATCCCCTATATGGACTGGTAGCCTACAAGAGCCTACAAGAGCCTCTGTTTGGCAATATACCTGGTTTTTATACAACAAAAACTTGCTTCCAAGCCTAGAATTCAAAAATAAGCCCCTGCTTTGAGGCCACTGGGAGCAACATCCAAGGGTTTGGAGAGCAACATATTGCTCAGGAGCTACTGGTTGGGGATCACTGTTCTAGTCTAAAGGGGTGGTCTCTGGCCCAATGATCTATTTTATTGAAACATAGACCTCAGACTAGCGGTTTACAATGACCTCTAATATACTTATAAACAGTAATCGTGTCCCCCTCGCAAGGTTCGAAAACAACTCGAACCTTGACAATCTACCCTCATAGTTTAGAACTTCCATACTCTTAACCAGTTGCACATCTCTGCACTCTCTCCAGCTCATTTATATCCTTTTAAAGAACCTGAGCCCAAAATGTCACTGCATACTCAAGATGAGGCCTTACCAGGGACCTATACAGAGGCAAAATTGTGTTTTTACCCCTTGAGTTAATGTCCTTCTTGATGCAAGACAGGACTTTATTTGCTTTAGTGCCACAGAATGGCACTGCCTTGAATTAGACAACTTTTTATTCAATGCTCACCTCTAGGTCATTAATAATCAAGTTGAAAAACAAAGGACCAAGGACAGTGCCCTGTGGTACTACACTGACAACAATGGTTCAGAAATCAGAACATTTTCTATTTACTCCACTTTTTGTACTCTGTCCTTCAGCCTGTTCTCTATCCAACTACAAATACTATGTTCCAGGCCAATATTCCTGGTGAAATTTCAATATTCACCCTAGCAACCAGATTGCTGAAATTGCAGACTGGAGAGCAGCTGAGCTAACCCAAAACCCACAAATAATACAAAATTAAAATTAAATGTAAATTGTCTCAAAATATCACTCTCTATATCTTACTAAGGGGCAGATTCATCAAGGGTCCAAGTGAATTCGAGGGAATTTTTGAAGTAAAAAAATTCGAAATTTGAAGTTATTTTTTGGATACTTCGACCATCGAATAGGATACTACGACTTCGACTCAAAGTAAAATAGTTTGAATATTCAACCATTCGAAGTACTGTCTCTTTAAAAAAACTTTGACTTCAATACTTTGCCAAATTAAACCTGCCGAAGTGCTATGTTAGCCTATGCGGACCTTCTAGAGCAGTTTTCAAAGTTTTTTGAAGTTGAAGAAAAATCATTTGATCGATCGCAGAAATCCTTCGGATCGTTCGATTCGAAGGATTTAAACGTTCGACCGTACGATTTTACTTTGACCGCAAATGGTCAAATTTGATGAAAAAAACCTTTGACTTCGATATTTGAAGTCAAAATAATTCAATTCGATGGTCGAATTTTGAAGTATTATCAATTTCGAAATTCGACCCTTGATAAATCTGCCCCTAAAAGTTCATTTAAATGTGAACAACCCCTTTAAGGGCAGACAAGTGGGTTGGCATCTATAAAATATAAAGCTATAGTATCTGTCTCTCACTTGTTATATGATTTAACCAAAAGCCAATGTTTTTATTGAAGCAAATTTCCTTTTCACCTTCTGTTCACTCAAACACAACCCTATCCCTAGTCTCCTGTTGTAAAAGGAGGCAGAACCTTACTCACCCTCAGGATAAAGACGCACCCATAGATCCTCACTTGCTAAGATAGGGTTAATAGAATATAAATGCACAGACATAATCACTCGTTGCCAATGCATGCATTTTACATCAGCATTAATTGCCATACAGCAGTTTTCATTAAACATAACATTACGTTTCAACCACCGAGATCAAGATTTTTTTTCTTTGTTAATTAGCACCAGCAATCAGAGAGGAAGCGAGGAGGCGGCTATTATACTGTGTATATGCGTGTGCCTCTCCCATATAAGAAGATGCTTGGATATGCAATTATCTCAACAGTGCACCCCTATATTGTTTTATTAGCAATGTAATGAAGTACCGTTAAGCTTGTGTCCCATCTCCTCTTATTAAATTGAATCATCTCAGATTCCCAGCAGATAAGAAGTTAATGACTTGTTCTTTTCGCCAGCAGGTTTCCAGTATATTAAGGGGTCTCTTTCATCTTTTTTTTTTTTTAATGAGACAGTGTGATTACTTTCTATTAACATGATAAATCTGCTCTATAAATCTTTGATCAGGATCGGTGTGATTAAGTCCGACGGCAGCCTCCTCTCCTCTTATTTATGGGAGGCGGATATTGTGCGACTGAGCCAAACGAATTCCTCCGGCTGCATTCTGCGCACTTCGCAGAATTACTGTATGTTGGATAAATATTGTGATTAAGGTGTAGAGCACAGCAAAGGCTGAGCTGTTGTTGTCACACGCAGTGTATGGGGGGGAAACAAAGACAAACATGTAATTATCAGATCGTATTTTTATTATTGTGGTTTAGAGAACAAACACAGCCTTGTCATTGGCCCAGTTTAGCAAAGGGCAGATGCATTAAATAAACCATGCTGATTTCAATGCAAAAAAGGACTTTAAAACATTGGATAAAAAGAATTCAGGACGAAAACCTTGTAGATGTCACATTCCCTTCAACATTAGGGAGGTTATTTATCAAAGGTCGGATTTTAGAGCTATGTGAGCTTTTCTAGACCTCGAACGAACTCACAACCTGAATGGTTTCTAATTTAAGAAAAAACTCGAATGTAAAAAAACTCTAATCAGTGTAGTTGGGGTGAAAAATCGAAAATACTCGAATTGATCGAGTTTTCGGCAAAAAAAAAAACAACTCAAATTGCTCGAGTTTTTTTTAGCTAAAACCACCGAAAAAAACTGGAACATCTTCAAATGGTTCAAGGGACTTCTGCCATTGACTTCTACTCAACCTCGACAGGTTTTAGATGGTGTATTTTCAGATTCAAAGCTATTTCCAGCTATGGAGTTTTTTTTAGCCGAAAAAATTAATTTTGACAAAAAAAACCCCTTGAAGACTCAAATTTTTTGGGGAAAACACAAACTTGACTAGTGATGGGCAAATTAATTCGGCAAGTGAGAATTCGTAGCGAATTTCTACATTTCGCCGCAGGCGAATCAATTTGTGAATTTTCACAGTTAATTGCACACCCATTGACTTTAATGTGCAGCCAATTGTCGCGTCATTTTTGACACCAGCGAATTGAAGCCAGCATCAAAATTTGCAGATTTCTCAGCTTTTTTCAGAGAAATGGGACAAATTCGCCCATCACTAAACTCGACCTTTGAAAAATAACCCCCTAAAAATCATGAATGATAATAGGTATTTTTTGCCTGCTTCAGCCTGAACCTGGAGAAATTTCTCTTGGCGAAAATATGCCCTTGTGCTCTTCGTGAATTTTCGCTGGAAAAGAGAAGTAAATGCAATGCAAAGAGAATCTTCCCCAATATGAACTTGGTGTATTCTCCTTTTAGTAAATTGGCAATGTTAAGGGAAATCTTCATTTTTGGCGAAACAACACCGTGGGGCCAATTCACCAAGCTCAACTTCGAATTTCGAAGTGTTTTTTGGGATACTTCGACCATCGAATGGGCTACTTCGACTTCGAATCGAAGGATTCGAACTAAAAATCTTTGACTATTCGACCATTCGATAGTCGAAGTACTGTCTCTTTAAGAAAAAACTTCGACTCCCTAGTTCGCCACCTAAAAGCTACCGAACCCAATGTTATCCTATGGGGAAGGTCCCCATAGGCTTGGCTAAGTTTTTTTGGTCAAAGGATAATTCTTCGATCATTGGATTAAAATCCTTCGATCAAACTTTTTGCACAAAATCCTTCGACTTCGATATTCAAAGTCGAAGGATTTTCATTCCCCAGTCGAATATCGAGGGTCAATTAACCCTCGATATTCGACCCTTGATGCAATGGCCCCCAAATGTTCACTTTCACCCTTTAGTAAATGTTCCCCTTTGTATGAAGTGCACCAAATAAAATTCTAAAACAGAAGATTTCTTAAACTTGAATTGACACATTGTTTTTCTTCTTTCCAGAGGGGACATTAAAGGCTCCTAAACCCATTACTGAGAGCTGCCCCTCCACATAAAACATAACTGTCGTCTTTTACTTTCTGTTAGTTTTATTATCGCCATAGACTGAGATGGGCCCAAGAAGTCTGATCAGTATAATGCGGGACCTTGAAGTGTCAATGGCAACAGTGTGTCAGCTCATAAATTACAGTGAGATCACTGTTTCTCCAATCCCTTTTATTAGCTCTCAGCTTTAACACGCAAGTTATTTCTTTTGCTGATGTTCATGGTTCATTTGTGGTTAAGAGAACTTCAGGGGACAAACATTACCTGCAGATTGTGGCCAAGCAACGGAGGGCTTAAATCATATAGAAACCTCATGACACCTTGCAAGGAGGACCACCTCCAACCATCCTTTCTAATCCTGTCCCAGAATGGGCAGCCTTCCCAAAAACTGTCACATTTACAGTAAGAGGGACAGAAGCTGTGAGGCAGCGGGAGGAAGGTTACAAGCGTTCTTCAATAAAGATGATTTTCAAGGAAAAGATTATATTTTGGATGATTTGCTGTTTGTAACCTTAAGCAGCTCTGAGCAGAAATGGATTTCATGACGAGTGTGGAGACGCAGGGCATGTAACCCGTTCGGCTTGATCTTTTTTTCTAGTTGACACTCAGCGTCCCCTGTATGGGTCACAGCATTTACCACGTTGTGTGTGGGTGTTCAGAAAGTACATGATAAAAATTTTTTATCTGCAGTTAATTGCACAGATAATAACTCTATACTTCTAGTTTTTCACTCTTTTCTTTTGGTTCACCATCTACATTGAATATTTCTTTTATAGGTAAAACATGAGGGGTCATTTCTAAAGTGCAGGAGGGGTGCAAAGTGAAATGTACAGGCACAAAACTCCATGTACTGTATGTGGCACATTCCCTCCTTAGCAGGGTCGCACTGGGCCGGCAGGACACCGGGAAAAAACCCGGTGGGCCCCAGTTCTTGCACCCTAGATAATGTTCCTGCCTCGGCAAGGAAAAAAAAAACATGGCCGCAACATGGGCCTGTACATACTACCTGCCCTATGACAGATGATAAAGACTGCTATTCTCTATTCCAGATTTTCCAGTTTGGTGCTCGGTGCTAAGAAAAGCCAGACCCCGGTGCACCTTTCAATACTATTGCTTCCAGGGTCATAGTAAATGGCTGATGCAGTGATATTGTCCTATATCTGTACTCATTTCGTGAGCTAAAGAGGTCCTGATCAAAGGTTGGACCTCCATTGGAAGCTCTGACCAAAGGTTGGACCGTCATTGGAAGCCCTAACCAAAGGTTTGACCTTCAAGTGGGGTTTGGACTGAAAATGTTTCACAGCCATGGTTCTACATTATATGATATATCTCTGGTTAAACTATATTGTGCTGCTCAATTTCTGATGATGGAGAATGGCTCCACAGAACTAAATTTAATCGCACCAGCATAGCAAGGGAAGGTTCTGTTGAGAAAATAAGCTACTATAGATATGCTGCTATAGATATTCTTACAGCGATAAGCAGTGTGACTGTTCCAATAATCTTTTCATATGTCTATTATACTAAGATGTGAGGGGAGCCCTTACTAAGTTATGGACCACACAGATGGGCTTGAGACTAAAAGTTTTAAAACAATTGCGTTATTGTCCTACTTAAAACTCATACACGTGTGGCCTTCATTTGGAGTTTACAGGCCTCCAAAATAACTGGAAGCTATAGTTCAAAATCTATAAAAGGAAAATAGAATGACTTGTCCAAGGTCACATAGCATACATATAATTTCTACAAGGATCAACTAAGGAGCAATTTTAGCCTAGGAAAGAAAGTACAGGAGTGATGGTCTTCTCAGGCAGTTGCTGTAGATATAAAATCGATATCCTTTAAAGTATGCATCTTGTTTGGCTGTATTTTTGTTGTCACTGGTTAAACTCTGGAAATACAATGAATTTACAGCACATTTGTGGGCAATTAAATGCATAAATCCGTTTTATTCCAAACAGCAGAAAGTTCTTAACTTTAGAAGAACGCATCTGGCCAATCCGTTCTTTGGGAACTAGCTGCGCAGAAACACTGAATTTAAAAAAATTACACTTATCGGCTAAATTCTTGCTAAACTGATTCAAAACCGAAGAATAAAAAAAAACAACAGATTAAATATTGTGAAAAAAGTCTAGAGAACCCCTTAGAATATGCCACATCCTTTCTTTTCCCCAAATATACAGGGTACTCTTTGGATTATGATCATGAGGCCATGGACCCCATTTATGGGACATTTAGGGGCAGATTTATTAAAGGCCTAGTTGTTTTTTAATGAAAAATTCATGTTTTTGATGGTAAAAAAAACCAAAAAAAATCGGAAATAGCTTGAATTCAAATACATCAGCTAAAAACCTGTCATGATCATGTAGAAGCCAATGGCAGAGGTCCCTTGAACCATTTGAAGATGTTAATAGCCTCCTTGATGTTATTTTTTGGTGGGTTTCGCTCAAAAACTCAATCAATTTCGTTTTTTTTTTCGAGTTTTTTTTCTGCCGAATACTCTGCTGTTTGTTAACTCGCTCATTCGAGTTTTTTCATTCAAGTTTTTTCTTAAATCAGAAAACTCTTCCCTTCTTTCCTTTTCCACAGTCAGTCTGTTAGTTGTACAGGTATTGCTCATTGTAATAAGCAGTAAAGGGGTTAACAAAATGGCCTTAAATATTTAATTTCCCCTCCTTAGCCTGCATTCATCTCCATTACACCGGGCAATTAAGGAATTGTTAGCAGCTCATGAAGAGCATTACGAGGAGGCTCCTTTGTATCTTTTATTGTTGGATTTTATTTTGAGTGGATACCTGAGTGTTAATGTTAAATCAATACCTGTGTTTAGTGTTGGCTGGATCTTATGCAGCAAATGACAAGTGATAAGCAGAATTAGGCTTTGCTAATTGGTGTCTGTCTGTTGTTTACACCAATCGGGGACTACGAGCCTCGGGGTAGTTTAGTGAATCAGATTATACACAAAGTATTCTCTATTTATTGATTGACACTCCCTTTTACAGTTAATTATTAGATCACAGTATAGTAATACTGTCTATCTATCTATCTATCTATCTATCTATCTATCTATCTATCTATCTATCTATCTATCTATCTATCTATCTATCTATCTATCTATCTATCTATCTATCTATCTATCTGTCTACCTGTCTATCTATCTATCTATCTATCTATCTATCTATCTATCTATCTATCTATCTATCTATCTATCTATCTATCTATCTATCTATCTATCTATCTATCTATCATCTACTCTTGACCAAACTGGCAACCAGTAATGCCATGTGTAGGACCTAAAAAAAAAATAATCTTCTCAATTGATATATGATTGGGACCAAGTCCACATCATCTGTCAGCCAAATGTTTCAATGAACACTATGGCCCACCACCAGCAAGGCCAAACCAGGCAAAGATCTGCTTATCGACAAGCTGGATATAAGTTATTTTATAACAAGCCCTTTATGTGGATGGCCAGCTTTATTCTTAATAGTAATCTTCCCTTTCTGTCTGGTCACTTGTCTATCTATGAGTCTATCTCTCACCTTACAGTATTTTGTATTGTCTTATCATGTTCACTCTTTTGGTGCCAATATCTGGGCAGTCACTGGCTTCCATTTACATAGTTCAGGTTTAAAAAAGACAAAGTCCATCATGTTTAACCCCCTCAAAATGAAAACCCAGCATCCATACACACACCCCTCCCTACTTTCACATAAATTATATATACCCATACCTATACTGTACATACATGTATACATACATGTGATATATACTATCACAATAGCCTTTGATATTATGTCTGTCCAAGAAATCATCCAAGTTATTCTTATAGTCATTAACTGAATCAGCTTCACAACATCACCCGGCAGTACATTCCACAACCTCACTGTCCTGACTGTGAAGAACCCCCTACGTTGCTTCAAATGAAAGTTCTTTTCTTCTAGTCTAAAGGGGAGGCCTCTGGTACGGTGATCCACTTTATGGGTAAAAAGGTCCCCTGCTATTTGTCTATAATGTCCTCTAATGTACTTGTAAAGTGTAATCATGTCCCCTCGCAAGCGCCTTTTTTCCAGAGAAAACAACCCCAAACTTGACAGTCTACCCTCATAATTTAAATCGTCCATTGCTTTAACCAGTTTGGTTGCATGCCTCTGAACTCTCTCTTGCTCATCCAGCCAGGCAACTGATTTCCCCAAATCATATTGTGTGTCTCTGCCCTAAAACAACTGGAATCTCAGCTTTTTCTTGAAAACGTTTCACCACTCATCGAGCAACTTCTTCAGTTCAGCTGCTTTAGACTTAACTCTGCCAGGCACTGACCATTAATAGCTATAACATGAGCAATGAAGTTGCTGAGATTTATCTCATGTAGCCCATGAGTTTTAGATGGCGCAACAACTAGCAGTACATGAAGTAAGTTTTCTTGCAAGAATTTCCAAAGCCATATTTACACTTATAGAGAGAAAGAGAGCTCCCAATCAGATAGGTATGAGTCTATCACAAAAACTGTAATTTGGGCCATATGTAATTTGTGTTTCCCATTGATTTCACTGTCTTATTAATTACAGAGGGATTAATTACAGAGGGGCAAACAATCAATAACAATTTGTGTAAGTAGGATACTACCTGGTTTCCAGAATACATACCTCATACCTATATTCGAGACCCCCCCAAAAACCTAGCTTTCTGGCTAATTATTTAATGAAAGGGAAAAAAAATCATAAAGGGCTGATTTGGCTTTTCCTGCAGAAAAAAAATGAAGTGAACTGATTATGTTTCATTGACTTCAAATGAGTTGTTTGATATAATGACTGCACACCAATTAAAAATCAAGTCTAATTTTACACTCTTGATATCATTAACACAACACTGCGTAGCAATGGTGTTTTGTTTGGTCTCCTGTTAGAAGCAGAATTAATGGGCCAGATAACAATGACTTATTAATCAGGTAATGAAGGGTATTTAATGAGGATCAGATTCTAAATTCATCTTTTAGCTCAGCTGCATATTTCTTTTCACCATCCATTACATTTTCATTGCCGATTATTCCCAATGCACATGAGTGAGCGCCAAGTGGTACAATTGCTGGTGATAATGTCCCACTGGAACCTCTTTCCTCGGTCATTGTATGTTGATTAGAGGATTGAGAGGAGCCGGCTTCCAGCCACGGACGGATTTACTTAGCGGGCACCCCTGTCGTTCGTCACCCCTGTCCTGTCCCTTTTATTTGTGCACATGCACAATTTTTAATCATCAGGTTGGGAGCACTGGGGATTGGTGCACAAGAAATTTAAAAGAAACTATTGTATCTCATGAGCAGCACTACAGCCTCCAAACCAAGGTGTATGTGGCATGCCGCCACCCTAAAATCCTGCCTCCCTGGGCCCGGACCTTGGTGGCCTTTCCACAAATCCGGGACTCTTCCAGCAATCTGCTCATTTTGTTTTAAAATGCAAGTTCAACTCAGACATTTATTGAATCTATAATATGTGCCTTTTGATGAAAAATAAATTAATGTTCAAGTGTATAATTACTGCTGCCAAGCACTGGGTGAAATGAGAGCAGTTACCCTTCTAGCATCTTCTCCTTAGGGTTCATTTACAACATGGAATGGTGGGAGTATTTTGGAGGAGAGAGACCTGTGACATAATATACATAAATACAGCACTGCCTACGTTTGGGAGCTCTGTATTTATTAACCTAGGGTGGGAGGAGGCATATTTTTGCATCCCTTAGCGCTTTTATAATTGTGTCCGTGGTCTTCACTAATGGCCACATCCTTGTCTCATTCTATTGCGTCAATTAAAGGAGGTATAGGCTTTCCATAGCATAGTTGCTCCAGCCAAAAGTTGCTGGGCTCAGGGTTGTCTAGGGTTACAACTAGGGATGCATCAAATCCAGGATTCGGTTTGGGATTTGGCCAGGATTCTGCCTTTTTTTTTTTAGCAGGTTTTGGATTCAGACAAATCTTTGTGCCTGGCTGAACCAAATCCTAATTTGCATATGTAAATTAGGCATGGGAAAGGAAATCAAATAACTTTTTGTACAAAACAAGGATGTAAAAAAATGTTTTTCCCACTTTTTCCCTTTCTGACCCTTATTTGCATATGCAAATTAGGATTCATATTCAGTATTCCCAAATAGTGAATTCAGTGCATCCCTACTTGCAACCTACTAAACAATGTCGCCATCTTGCCATACGGTTTTCATCATGACCAACTGGTTCTTTCTGATTTCCCATCACTCTTCCTATTGACCACAACTGGGGTGGGGGCATTATGTGCAGGATCCAGGCCAGTTACCGTTTACACTCCCTAAATAGACACTTCTTGTATGGAAAGTCACAGCAAGCAGATTATACCATTTTTTCCCAACTGACAGACTAAATATACAAATAAGGAATGGTGTGGGCATGTTACAGGCACTAGATACATTCATCTGGCAGCTCATGTTTCTAATTAATTTTATATATGTATAATTACAAAGATGACAAGCCAGTATTTCATGACATATGGCAAAACTGTAGATAAACAGTGATATTGAAAAATTGTAAAATTGGAAGGCATTTATATAATCATGGAATAGACAGCTATTTAAACTACAGCTCTTCACTCTCCTCATGTAGTCAAGACACTGTTTGGGGTACGAATGTTGACTAAGGCAGCATCAGGGAGTAGCCCTAAAGAGAGTGATTTTCTGAGACAATCTGCATTTGGTTTTCATTTTTTAATATTTGTGCTTTTTTGAGTTATTTAGCTTTTTATTCGGCAGCTCTCCAGTTTGCAATTTCAGCAATCTGGTTTCTAGGGTCCAATTTATTCTAGCAACTATGCATTGATTTGAATAAGAGATTGGAATATGAATAGGAGAGGCCTGAATAGAAAGAGGAGTATTAAAAAGTAGCAATAACAATACATTTGTAGCCTTACAGAGCATTTGTTTTGAAGATGGGGTCAGTGGCCCCCATTTGAAAGCTTGAAAGAGTCAGAAGAAGAAGAAAATAATTCAAAAACTATAAAAAAGGAAAAATTGAAGACCAGTTGACAAGTTGCTTAGAACTAGCCATTCTATAACTTATTAAAAGTTAACTTAAAGGTGAACCACCCCTTTAACATTTTTCCCAACTCTGTCCTACACTGCACTTTACCTGATTTACGCCACACCTTCTCACATCCAAGAACCCTTGCCGAGCATGAGAACTCTTGTGGGGATATACCCCAAACCCTGAAAAGGATTCCAACCATCAAACTGTGATGATACCACTGAAAAACCTAGGGAGGGATGTTTTCCAATAATCACAGAAAGGGGGGGGGCTTTCTGTCCCTTTCTAACCCCAATATCCTCCCCTAAAGCTCTGCTGAAAGTTGGAGCTCCAATTTCAAAATACAGGTCTGACCTTATATGACATGGAAACCATCAGAGGGGACATGGGGTGTAGATGAAGAGGGCAACAACTCTGGGACACTAAAAACACATATTTAGTGCTATTCAGTATGTGACATTTATCTATTAGCAGTGATGAGCGAATTTGGGGCATTTCACTTCGCCGGAAAATTAGCGAATTTCCAGTGAAATTCGCGAAATGGAAAATTCCCGAAACTGCACCGTGTCTCGTTTTTGACACCTGTGTCCATTTTTTGGATGTCGGCGTCCGTTTTTTGGATGCCGGCGCACATTCGAATTTTTGTGGCAGTTTCGCAAATTTATTGGCCGGCAGGGAATTCACAGCAAATTCGTGCCTGGCGAATAAATTCGCCCATCACTATCTATTAGTTAAAGTAGAACAAAACCCTAAAGTTAAAAAACTCCTACCCCACTACCCTCCCTCCTCAATCGCTGACACTCTCTACTGATCACATTTATACTGCTGCTTTATTGAGTGGACAATATGCAGCTTCATATCTGCAAGACCCCAGGATAGAAATGCAATAATTTAATTTTATCACTTCAATTGGAGGTACTTATTTTTTTTACAAGCAAATTCTAATCTTCCCATGGAGCATGTTCCCAGGTAGAGAGACGACTCAGACAGCACTGTGAGTTATTCCTGATCATTTCGTGCCGGTAATTAGCTGCACGCATTTCGCTAGCACACATGCAAATAAGATCAAAGTTTTTCAATTTCCCTTCCAGCATGCAGCATTCTTATTATTTAAAACATCACCCCCTTAATTAAGTGCTTTTCATAATTACCGTTTTATGTTCCGAAAGCTTCGGAAATAGATTGTGGCGTCTTGATTGCCTAAACTGAGCGGCTCCGGCAGGCAACTAGCAACTTTAAAAAAGAAACCATCACAAACAAATTATTTTTATTAGTGGTAATAAAATGGGTACAGTGAGATAGGGCTGTGCTGTTTAAAATTGAGGTTGCTTAAAATACTTTCCTGCATGCATGAATTACTGACAGTTGTGGGATAATATTCAAGCAGCAGTCTAGCTCCTTATATTATATTTTCTCTGAACAATACAAAGCCAAACTAAAAAGTTTTTTGGGGCTGTTGGCTGAGACCCCTATCTAGGAAAGATAGTCTTGATTCAGAAACATATGAGGCAGACTTAATCCAATAGGGGTGCTTATGATTCATTGGACCATTACAATGTTTCTACTCATTTTAGGGTTCATGTGTTGGATCTAAGCCGTTGCCCATAACTCTTTAATTCATCTCCATTTCGAATAGTCTTTCATCATCAATGTCATTGATGTTTTCTGTTATTAGTTCCCTGCTGTAAATTCCTGAAATGTTGCTGCTTTCTAAACAAATGATGATAATTACAAGAGAAAAAACATTAAAGGAATCAACAGAGCACAGAACAAATATTATATTAGAGTGAAAGACATTCAAGAGTGTTGAATTTGGAGTTTGACAGCAAAATCTAATGTTTATGGCAAGAGGGGAGTTTTCTGGAATCTAGTGAATGAGGAATGAAGAGGGAAAGAAGAAAAATCAAGATGATCAATGGTGAGAATAAAATGTCAAACCAATGAGCTTACTGATCATTGTTGAAGATGTTGGATAAATACCCAAATGAACAGGTTGGATGAAATACCCCATCATTATGGTGACTGTTGCTACAGTTGTTAATTTTTTTAATGATCTCTAGGATGGCAACATAATATTGCAGCTATCAGTAGGATGCAGGCAGTCATAGATCAGCAACATGGAGCAACTCAAGTCTTGCTTCCTGTAGAAAGCTGTGAGTTTGAGTGAAGACAGTTTATTTTTGTGTTTCCCCATACAAGAGAGCTGTACGTTGGATATGATGTTGGGTTACAGCAGGTTGACTTGTGGTTAGCAGCTATGTTTACCCTGGCGGCAGTGAATGAGTGAATTATGCATTCATATTGGAATAATGCAGCCATAGCAAGCTTTTAATGAACAGTTGTTCCACAATGTGACAAATGTTATGCTACTTTGTGGTTATACCTTCATATCTGTGGGGTCCTGTAATGACCCGACATGGCAGACATCTGATAGGACATTCACTGATGGAAGATATGTAAATAAAAAAGAATGATGCCAAGCATGGGAGCATGGGAACTTTCCATTACAGAGAGTACAAGGTTAAGCATTTAAATTGATTATTCCAATGGCAAGTATGTCACAATACTTTAGCTTTCTTCAATAAGACCCCCCTAAGTGTGACCGAAGAGCTGGTTTTAATAGAAACACTATTTTGTCTTGGTCTGAATAAAAATCATGTTGTTTTATGCAGTACATTGCATCTCACCACTTACTAATATTTCTATACAAAGGGGAAAAAAATCCATCGGAAGGCGTTTGCAAGAAATCGCCTCAGACAGGGAATAATAAAGATTTATGATTTTCATTCTGCTGAGGCCAGAGATGCTGCTGCCTTTCATGGAGGCTGAATCGGAGCTGCCTGAGTGATTCCCATCACTTCCACACGTAGTGATTTTATGTCCATCCGGAACACTGTCAGATGCTTCTGCAGTTTCAGATAAGGCTGACATTTTATTTCCCTCCAGCAGATTACCCAACTCTGTCCCTGCTGAGTTTTGGGGAGCTGGCAGAAGTGACATTCAGTGGTTGTATATGGGATTATGCTTTTGGGATTGAGGGACCATGAGGATGAGCAAAAGACTTTAACTGTCTAAGCACACAAAATAAGAATAGCTATGGCATGATGTTATCAATGTTTGCAGAGATTTCTAAGGCTACATGGGTTCTGTTACTTTTTCAAGATGGGGGTCATGAACTTGGTTGAACAAAACAGCAGCCATATAGATAGATATGGACTGTTAATGCAATGGAATTACAGCACAAATGTGTTAAACACATTCAACCACATACTGGATTGTTGAGTGTGTCGGAAAAGGTCCCATCATTGTGTTGTGACCACAATCTAACTATATTCTTTTACTTATGCTCCAACATGCCTTTGAGAATGTATTTCAAGGCCATCAGGCATCCTCAACAGTCTTCAACAACTGCCCTTAGGGCCCAATGTTTACTAGGTGTAATGTTTAAGTCCAATCAACAGAACCACAGGGTGCAGATTTCTCTTCCACAGGCCAACAGGATATAGAAGTGTGAACTGCTGTGCTGGATATAGAGTTCCTCATAAATTGTTCAGGAGACTTCAATGGGTTGTGGGCAATTTATTGCCTTGCATGCAGAAATGAAACATCATTGTTCTAACTGACCGTGAAGGGTTTTGTTCTTTTTTACATCCTGAGTTAATGCTGTTGCACCGGCAGTTGTTGCTCGGCTTTATGAAGTGGAGAGAAGATTAAAAAAAACGGCTATTTATGTACCAAGTTAAAACCAAAACATTTATATAGGAATAACAATATACACTGAAATGTTCAATATGGGTAAATTACAATCTGATTTTGGGCCTAAGGCATAGGTGGAATAAAGTGATTGGTTCATGTCACAAGAAGCTGAACACAGAAGAATGGAATATCTTTGGTGTCACAGACCTTTGTCTTGCCCTACTAATATTTTCTATTAGCTGAAAATAATCTCACATACAGCAGAACAAATAAAATATTATGCAGAACTACTGTACATAGTCTATATGTTTCATCTGTTTAGGTTAGAACTTCAGTTCTATCACCCAACATGGTACTGTGAAACATTTGTAAGGTCTGAACCCCCACTACTAAGCATTTTAGGAGTATCACTTCCAGCTGATCTGAGCATGCTTGTGGTCCTGGGCTTCAGCATTGGGATGACACCAAGCCTAAAGAAAAATGAAGTAGAAAGCTTGTAGCTGGACAAACATTCCTTTTGAAAGGTTCCATCTAAGGAAACACATATCACATATTTTTGAGATGGGTATTTGGATATAGACTGTACATAAAACTGTTTCAACAGCCCCTAGAGTCCCAAGGTGTCCTCATACTAATGACAGATACAATAGGATTAACCACTGAAAATGTTGCTTACACTACGAAATAGCTCCCCAAATTCTTTATTCATTGATAATATGTTGGTTTAAGCTGGTATTTTAAAGGACTTTCTGTGTTTATATCAATCCTGGAAAATCATAAAAGGAGTGTGTAGGGAACACAAAGGGGCGATGGCCTAAAGTCGTATATGTATGCCTACGATTGGTGCATATGGGAGCCCAAAAGGTTGTGTGAGACTAGTGGACCTATGAATGTCAGGAGGTTTTCGGATGGGCTTTAGATCAACAGAAACTGCAAGGACACAGATAGGTTGCTCTAGGGAAAGCATTGCAGATATCTCTCATTTTGCTCTTCTCCAGACATTGTAATTAAAGGCTTCTAGTTGGCTCTTCTTGTGCTGACATTCAGCGCATTTCAGTGGGCAGCATGTTACACTCAGTACAGACGACATCTGGTAGGATGAAAGCTTCCTTGACAAAGAAATTGTGTTTGGAAATCAATATTATTATTATTAGCAATCAGTGTAATTACAATAATTATTATTATTACAGCAAGTGCCGCAAAGTCAGTGGAGGGAACCAACTTATCATGTTAATGAGCACTCTGGCCACATACAGATAAATAGCAGCTGCGGATTTGAAATAAACAGTGCAATCTGGATTTAAATAATCCAACCAGGGATTCTGGCAAAGCAGAAACGCGCACATTTCCTCAATTGATTCATCGTACATTAATAGCCTGTTTGAAGCCCATATCTCAAAACTTTCAGGCACTTTGCAAGCTGCAGCAGAAGGCTTTGTTTTCATTATCTTCAAGGTGAATTGTCCACAACCGGTGGCAGACTTAATTCTAGAATAGAAGAAATCCGTGTGGGGTCTTCAATAAATATCAGCTTGGCTAGACATACATTTGGGTTGAAAAACAAACACAAATTTTTCATAAAACGCCATTTCCAGGGGTGTAGCAACAGGCCATTAAATTAGTGAAGACTAAGAAACATCTGGAGGTATCCAAAAGGAGAGAAGAATCCATTTGAAGAGAACAAACAATTGTATATGATAACAGCTGTGGGATATATAAAGGATAGAATTGGTGGTAGAAGCCTCCTTTCCACTGTGAATCTAACTCCCATCATATAGAACATACAATAGAAAGCACACATTGGAGTTAGTGCTTAACAAATCTGTGGCACGACTATTTTACTGTATTGAAACATATTTAGTGTCTAAGTGGTAATGTTTTGCATTAACTGAAACAGATTAATAGAAGTGGGATTTGCAAGCCTCCAGTGCTTAAATGGCTCTGATTTCATTGCCGTCTTAGTGTTCCAGATTTTGTTTGGAGTGAAGCCCAGCGTAGTTAATTGCGGCGGCATCCCATGCCATGATGCTCCAACATACCCCTGCTAAAAGCCAGCATGGAATCATATGGCTCTCACACACTAGTAAATCTTTTTATAAAAGCCATTCTGATGGAAAAGGGAAAATCCTCCAACAGTCTAAGATTCTGTGGATACTATCCATTTGTTCAGTTATGGAAACAAAGCTAGAAAATCATTGAAGGCATCTGAGTTTCTTGTAAAAATTACTTTCTAGTGCCAAACAAAAGCTCGAATGTATTTAAGGTGGTTGAAATTCTTCCAGAACTAAGTTGCTTAACCAAATTGTTGCTGGACTATAACCCATAGCATTTTCCAGCATTGTTGCATTTCCAACACTGTAAATGTTCCAGTAACTCTTTTTTCAAGTTTGGCAAGCAACTATGGCATGGCAATTTCAATAGGTCAAGCAACCAGGTGACAGATGTACAGTGTCAGACTAGGACACCGGGGGCCCATCCAAATACCTTAGACCAGGGGCCTACCATAAAAACTTGGACCAGGGGCCCACTCTCAGTACTAATATTCTTCATCTCCTCAATGAACCTCTATTCTCCTAGTCTGTTTTCTTTACATAATATAATCGATTATTCCATCTATTTAGCCGCTTTGTTCTCATAGATATAGGGAATGGCCATGAATTAGGCCAAAAGTTTAGCAGCATGAGGACTCACTGACACCTTGGCCTACCAGGAGTTTTCCTGGTATCCTGGTGGGCCAGTCCGACACTGCAGATGTAGCCCTAGTAGGTTCAATTCATGTAATTTCCTTTATTTTCATTTTCAAATATTTAGTTGTATTTTCAGTTCCTCTGTGTGTGAAATAGGATGTAAATAGGCTTCAGAATTTTACTGCAAATTATTTTGCCTCAACTCAATCTTCTTGCTCTTTTACAAAAAACCCTTATACTCACACATACAAGCATATCACAAGGGTTATGGCCTAATTTCATTAGGTGCATGGACAACAAAAGTGGCTGTACACAGAGAAAACCAAGTCTATGAGAAATAGAAACAAGACAAAATGCCTAAAGCAACTTATCCTACTTCTTAGAGTCAAACTGTATCATGATATTGATATGGACTAGTAAAGAAAGATGTTTTACTGAGTTTGGATCATAAGTTCTTGATGCACCAAACCTGTGAACTGTCTTCCGTGAGCATATTTTAGAAAGTGTTTGCTGATCATATCCTCTATGAAGTACAATTTACATAAGGAGTAAGAAAATAGTCAAGGGAGTGGAAGAGGTTGATCAATAGTTAGTTGAGTCAAAAGTTTCTTGATGCACTGAACTTGGGTGGTGTTATGAGACGTTACTTGCTTTGCATTGCAAGAACATTCTTCTATAAGTGTATTTTAGTGAGTGCTTGTTGATCTTTACAAAGTACAATATTCAAAGAGAATAACTAGGACAGAGTGTTGAGGTACCCCACAAAAGAAGTCAAGGGAAAACATTATAGTCTGTTATAAGAGACAGTAGAGTGATTAGAAAGTTAGGAAGAAACTAAGGACATTGTAGTATTTCAAAGGCCAAGAAAAAAGTCAAGGGATTAGAAGAGGGTGATCAATGGTTTCAAAAGTTTCAGGATCATCAGTTCTCGATGCACCAAATTAGGACTGTTTTATGAGAAGTTCTACTTGCCTTGTGTAGCACAAACTGCCTTCCTTGGGGATATTTTAATCAGTGCTTCCTGAATATATCCTCTATAATGTACAATAAGCAAAGAGAATAACTAGGCCAGAACATTGAGGTACCCCCCATGTATGGAAGCAAGGACAAACATTATAGTCTGTTATAAGAGACAGTAGAGTGATTGGAAAGTTAGGAAGAAACCCAGGACAGGATAGTGTATCAAAGGCCAAGAGAAAGAAGTCAAGGGTGTAGGAGAGTGATCAATGATGTCAAAGTCAATGAGGGGAGTGTTGGTTGGCAAGTGATTGGTAAGTTGTTTTATTGCAGTTTTGGTGGAATGTTGAACGTTGTAGTTGTAATGGTTTATCATTGAGTCTAAAAGCTCTGCAATACACCCAAATTCCTGCTAGATTCAGCTAAAAATGTACTTTGGTTGACAATATAGCATTACAGTGTGATAATTTAGAAAAATGTCAGTGCCATAGTTTATTTGCCTGTTTACACATAATTGTCCATTTCATGAAGAAAAAAACCTTTCTAAAACTGCAATATTTTCTTATTTAATGGAGACACACGATTAAGTCTATCCCCTTCACCATATCTCTATTTATCTTTTTATACATATTTTTAGACAAAGCAATAAAAATAAAACACTTTTAGTAGAGAAATGAAAGACCCATTAATTCTGCATTTGTGGAGACAAGTTTTACGAGTGGTATTTAAATCTCCTGAGTGCCAACAAGGTCTAGAATCTCCGACTCCCAAAGAGTTAACGGTCGGTCTATCAAAGCACTTGATGTATAATTTGCTGTTAAGTGCACTAAGGTTTGCTATTTCAGGATGGCTAATTTACACAAGGGATGACAGATGTATTCAGAAAAATGATAATATGTCCAGTGAGCGGCTTTTCCCCTCATCATCTCAATGCTTAATATAGCAACGTATCTTATTGTATAGAAACATGGACATTGATTGAAGATTGATAGCTCTGAGGAGGAAAAGAAGAGAAAAGTAAAAGCCAAAGAAAGTTTGAGATGCATTTTAGACTCAGGAGAGTAGGAAATGGAAGAATATTTCCGAGAGGGAGATGTGATAGAATAAGAGATGAGAAACTCAAGGACAGGGAGGGAGATGTAACTAAAAAAGCAGTAATAGGCTCTTGCTGTTTCTTGTGAATTTTCGGAACCATGGGGTATAAAGCTATTCTAGCAATAGGGGATAAAACAAAAATATTGAGATTTTATAAGGGTTATATATCTTGTTTATAAGTATCTTCAATTTCTTTTTTAATTTATAAAGAATGGATAGAGGCATATATTACGCAGCCGCACCCTTTTCACCCTACTAAAATTAATGATGTGCCGTGATTGGTTACACTCTATAGGGCGGATTTATTAAAGGGCAAAGTGACTAACGCTATCGACGATTCACCAGCGTTACTGCTTTCAGGCACTTTACAAATCTACTAACGGGCGCAGGCATAACTTCGCTAGCGAGAGAGACAGACATTAGCAGTCATTCGCACTCTATCGCCAGGCTAATTTTGACCTGGCGAATGGACTTTACTCGGCAAATTGACTTACGTCTTTCGCCAGACTTGCCTTCTTCAGCTCAGACCAGGCGAAGTGCATTGGAGTGCGTAGGACTTCCTCAGTCTTCTGTTACTTACATTATATTTTTAGTGGGAAAAGTTTCTAAGTCCCAAAAAACACTGGCGTCTTTTCCTTTTTTCAGAGTGATAGCCTGCAAAAGTCCTTGAAAATGTTTTTGGGTAACCGGGTTCCCCCCTACATTTTCTAACATATGGAACATAAACTATACAGTGGGCTCATGTGTAGGGCATTATACCAACTCTATTTTATTTTATTAAGGTTCCCTGGACTTGTGTAATGTTATGTATTTGCTGCAACATATACGTCCATTGTACTTTTGTTTTGTAATTTCCCACCGTTTGCAAATTAGCCTAAGCAAAGACCTGTAACGAAGCTGCTCAAGGAAGTATTGAATGCTAGCGCATCTTCGCTTTGATTGCTGAAGTAACGCTGGCGAAAATTTGTCAGTGTTTGGCGCCCTGGACGCAACTTTGCATTTTAGTAAATTAGCGTTGTCTGTGCGATTTTTCACCTGGCGACGTTTTGGTGAATTATTGCCGCTTAGTAAATTTAACCCTATAGCTCATGGCAGTATTTTAAAATGACTTTTACCCCAAGGCCGTAAATGCTTATTAAAGGGAACATGTAGGAAGAGAGATGCAGCAGCTGCCATCATGTGTGATAAACAAGTGCACAGACAGGGAGACAGACAAGAGAGCCTCACAGTTCAAGGACTATTTATACAGTAAATACTGGGCAAATTTGCACCAAGGCCCATATCTACAGTGAAGTATGGTGGTGCTTGCATCATGTTATGGGGCTTCCCTTCATCATCAGGTCCTGGACATCTTAGTAAAATAGAAGGAAAAAGGGGAGTTGCAAAATACAAGGAAACACTGAAAAGAACTTTCTTTGGTCTGCTTAATAACTACATCTTGGGAGAAAGCTCCTGTTTTTTTTTTAGCAGGGCAATGATCCCAAACACAAGACCAAAGAAATAATTGCTACAATGGCTTAGTTAAAGGGCAGAGACCTCCAGGGGCAACATGTCAACTGCAAAAAAAGTGCAAAGAACTGTGTTCCACACAGGGTGGTAGTGGGTAGCATGTGGGAGCTGATGGAACCCGCCTTGCTTGTTCTTCATTTATAAGCATTATATTTCAATTAAACGGTATTTAATCGTTTAGTGTTTAATGCACATCACTATTGGGTATGAGGCAAGGTTCATCCTCTTTAGAGATCACAAGCACAGAGGGAATTTCAGTTTCAGCTTAGTGTGTATGTGCAGCCAAAGAAGCAATTTCACATTTCCAACCAGAGTACAGTAGGTGCTAAGCAGAGCTTATCCACTGATAACTTTTTCTTCTTATCAGACTTATAAATGTATTGGCCGTGTGGTAAGCTGCCATGTGGTAACTACCTACCCTTACTATATGCAGCAGAGATACCCTATAATTATTAATTTATAGGGTAATAACATGAACATCAAGGGGCACATTTACTTAGTTCGAGTGAAGGAATAGAAGAAAAAATACTTCGAATTTCAAAGTATTTTTTTGGCTACTTCGACCATCGAATTAGCTACTTCGACCTTCCACTACGACTTCGACTTTGAATCAAACTAATAATCATTAGACTATTCTACCATTCGATAGTCAAGGTACTGTCTCTTTAAAAAAAAACTTCGACCAAGTACTTCGCCACCTAAAACCTACCGAACATCAATGTTAGCCTATGGGGAAGGTCCCCATAGGCTTCCTAACAATTTTCTGATCGAAGGAAAATCGTTCGATCGATGGATTAAAATCCTTAGAATCGTTTGATTCAAAGGATTTAATTTGTTCGATCGTAGGAAATGCGCTAAATCCTTCGACTTCGATATTCAAAGTCGAAGGATTTTACTTCAACGGTCGAATATTGAGGGTTAATTAACCCTCGATATTCAACCCTAAGTAAATGTGCCCCCAAGTTTGAAACAAAGGGCTAGTTACTAACACAGTGTAGTTGCCTATATCAATCAATCGAGTCTTTGCTATAATTTTCTAACAGTAGTGACTGGCGAATCTGTACCGCAGATTTTGCGAAACGACAAAAAAATGAATGGGCATCAAAATAAATTTGATGCGAGCAACAATTTTTCTAAGCATAACTATTTTGTCCAAATGCATTAAAATCATTGGGTGTTTGAATAATTTTGACGCGCAGCTATTTTTATGCGTGCAACAATTTTTATTTTTTTTTTGCCGTCGTGGAATTTTCACTGCCGAATTTTTGTCGATGTTTTGAGATTTTTTTTTGCTGGCGGTGAAACATGGAAATTAACAGTGAATTCGTGCCTGGCAAAGTTATTCGCCCATCACGATTGATCAGTACTAATCACTGGCTGCTCTGCTGCAATTTAGCACCACTGTTAGTAAAGGAGCCCTAAACATGTGGATTATTTCCCAAAATTGCTGCACTATGTATATATATATATATATATATATATATATATATATATATATATAGAGCAGGACAGCAGCTGACATGAAGGTGTGGGAATTTAATATCCTTGACCTAGTTACCTAAGTGTTGCAGTCTGTTATGCAGTTTGTACATACCGTTTGACCTACAGCCTCCTCTACCATCAGGCAGGTTCATGCACTCTTTCCCATAAAGACATATTTATTGTGCAGGGATACGCGTGCTTCCATAGGGAAAAGCATATACAACACCAGCAGAAATACATCTGGAACGTGACACTTTATACTGTGAAAATGGATTTGTTTTAGTCACATAATCCACTCAAGAGCAGGAAAATCTTACAAAATTAACAAGTGCCCTGAAAACGCAAAGATAAATGGCATCTGTGATTCCGGAAATACAAGACATAATCTGGATTTAAATAATCCACCAAGGCCTTCTGGCAAAAAAGGAGCTCACATATCCAGCAAATGGACCCATTTACATTGTGCCAATATAAAGCACTCCGCTGAACAATTATTCAAACATTTTCTTTCAAGGGAGCATTGAAGTGATCGTTGGCAGCCGGGCATCAGCTCAGAGGAGCATATTTAAACTTCCTTCAGAACAAGCTTGAAGTATTCCTGATCCCTTTCATGGCAGAAAATTAAAAGAACACTATCAGGACAGCAACACAACAAAGTCTAGTCTGTTTATAGATGTGCATACAGTATATATCTACTGTCAGTGAAAACGATACCATTTACATTAAGTAAATATACTGGTGTCAACATGTGTCCTTCGTTACACCCATTAGCTTTGAAAAACATTGATTTGGACACAGTTAACAGGACACATAGGCATTTATTAAATCTTTTGGTGTCATAGAATGTACATCTGATGGCATCCTCATATAAAGATTATAGTGCCAGCGCTGTAGATCCTACATTTCTAGACTGCCATCAAAGAGCTGATGCAAAGGCGTGAAGGGTGTTCAGTGTGTAAATCGTCTACATGAATGGCCAAACTTTAAGGGGCTGCAAACCTTCCCTAAAACTGTCCAGTTATTCCCACTTGTGCTCCAAAGTAGACATCACAAATTAAAGGAATAAGGTGACAAGATACTGCCAGACAAACCTAAGCTTTTGAGAAAGTGGCCGTAGGGCTACGAAACGCGCCAAGTATAATGGTTCTGTGCATTACAGGTTATTTTTGCATTGATTTTTTGTACTAATTTTAATGGATAAATAAAATATTGAATTTTTATATTGGACTCCATGTGGTGCTCCATGCTACATACAAGATGATTTGATTTTGATGCTATTCGGAGCAGTTTTACATGTGTAGCACACATTGAGTCCATTTTTCGGGTTGCTCGCTAGAGACAATCTTGTTTTGTAGCAGACAAACCTAATTGCCTTCTATGAGGAGGTAAGCCAAGACCTAGACTCTGGAGTAGCAGTGGATGTGATATAATTAGATTTTGCTAAAGCATTTGATACCGTACCACACAGAAGGTTATTGCTTAAATTAAGTAATATTGGCCTGGAACATAGTATTTATACTTGGATAGAGAACTGGCTGAAAGGTAGATTACAAAGAGCGGTAGTAAATGAAACATTTTGTAAATGGACCAGTGTTGTTAGTGGATGTCCTTGATCCTTTGTTTTTTACCTTGTTTATTAATGACCTGGAGGTGGGTATTGAAAGTACTGTTTCTATTTTTGATGATGATACTAAATTGTGCAAAACTACAAGTTTCACGATATTGCTGTTTTGCAGAAAGATCTGACTAATTTGGTGGACTGGGCAGCAAACTGGCAAATGAGGTTCAGTGTTGATAAAATTATAAATTCAAGGTTATGCACTTTAGAAACAACAGGAATGCGAGTTTTACATTAAATCGGGTTGTGTTAAAGCCTCCTTACCTGAGAAGTATATGGAGGTTACTGTGTATAACATACTCAAAACAATGTAAATCAGTTGCCACTAAAGTCTTTTGTATTAAAAAAAAGTATTGTCCAGAGGGATGAAAGAATAATTTTGCCTCTTTATATCCATGGGGTGATTGTAGGAAGGATATTATATGGTGTAGAACTTACTGGGGGTAATTTATCAACACTGGGCAAATTTGCCCATGGGCAGTGACCATGGCAACCAATCAGATTGCTGCATTCATTGTTCTACTTGCAGCTGGCTTTAAAAAGCTAATCACTGATTGGTTGCTATAGGTAACTGCCCATGGGTTAATTTGCCCAGTGTTGATAAATGAGCCCCACTGTTTGTAATATTGATACCTTTGCCTCCTATAGCTTGATAAAGAAGGCACCCCAAACCTAAAGCACAAGGCAATCAAAGGCCAGGACTAATGAGGTAGAGTATATTTGTTTTAGACAGCAGTCGTCATACGGTTACACCAAAGCTGACTGTTTTCAAGATGGGCTGATGTCACCGCATCCCACAGGTCCTCAGGTCAATGCCATAGGACCACACAGGTGAATTTTCTTATATTAAATCCAATACAAAAGTATTGTATTGCCCCAAGGTCTAGTCTAGCCATTTTAAATGTGAAATAACTTACTATGCCATTGCATCATGGACAAGAATGCAGAACTCAGCCTTGCTGCTCTTGTTGCTTTGGGGCCTAGTGGACAATGTACTTACAGGGATTCAAGGAAATTAGCCATTGAGAATCATCACTACTAGCACTACATCAGCCTTCTCATAATTATCTCTGATATTACACTGATCAATGGCAACGTAGAACTTGGACAGGGTTTGTGCACTGTTGCTTAAAGAATTCATCCTTAAGTTTGATGGACCACAGCTCCAAGGGCCATCAAGCTTTAACCTTGGATAATATGAAAGAGAATATGATGGGACAGTGCAGTGTCCCTTTTAAAATAATGTTAATATTTTGGAGTAGGCAAGTAGTTCTTTGTACAGTACCATTAAATATTCAAATAGATTCATAGCCCATGAATACATGAATGCTCTCCTCTAGATGTTGGTAGTCCCATCACCCTCAGCCTTCTCTTACAAAAATGAATAGACTTTAACCTGAAGATCCTGTATTTTTCTTCTACATCTCATAATTCTTCTTAGGAATATATTATATTTAGTTTTCTATTCTGCTGAGGTTTTCTCATCCCTGGTAGCAACCACTAGTGTCCCATGGCTCTGTATGTGCTTGTCTCCATGTTCTCATCTCTTCCATATCACAGCTTTCACATCACAGAGCACCCTGTCTTTCCATCCCTCCGTCTCTTGCCTGGGGACTGACAGGGCTGACCGAAGGCCTCTAATCATTTCCCGTGCCTCTAGGATGTATGTTACCAGTCACTGACAGCTTTCTACACCCCCTTTCTCTCCCTGCTTAGGCCTGCAATATGAAGCAGCCAGTAAATCAGCAGCTTTTCTCCTCTATGCCTAATCCACTGGAACATCCTTCAGGGAAATCTATTCTTTCATTATTTTTCTACTCCAAATATGATTGACAAAAAGGCTTTTTCGGTGGCAGAACACGGTTATTTTAACTCATCTCCCGTTCTTTCTTCTAATTGTTTTCATTTCTCTGCTATTTATAATCTGTCTAATCCTTCCACTTGTCAGTTATAGGACCTAGATTTATCCAGGCGTTACCTTTTAGCTTTCATACTGTTTCTGCTATAATCATACTCATTTCTGCTGCTGCTGCATAGGATACTCATATTTTTGCATTCATCAGAACCTGTCCATGTTTCTCACTTGCAGTTAGCTGGTTTCCTTTCTTTAATTTCTATCCATTTATACCCTCCAACAATTTTTAACTTTTGTTTTTCCCCATTTGTAGATTTTAAGTGTTTTTAGTTTTCTGCATGGAAAACCTTGCTTGCTTAGAGTTTCCCCAGAAGCAAATGGCCATGTTCTACCACTCACATGTTGCTGATCTACAATGCTCAGTATTCCTAGGGATGGGCGTATTTGAGACGTTTCGTTTCTCCAAAAATTTGCCGCCAGTGAATTGTCGGCAATGCCCATTAAAGTCTTTGGGCGTCAAAAAATTTTTTATCGTGCTGTGAATTTTTTTTTTTGACGTGCGCTGCCATACTAGTTTATGGGCATCATTTCCACGGCGAAACAAGGCAAAAAATTTCCCCCATCCCTACTAGCATTTTATCATTAGTTGAAAGGTATATAAACCTTACCTAAAACTGAGGTTTTAGGCAGTGGCAGATAGGGAGATTAGTCGCCAAGTGACAAATCTTCACTACTGCGAGCGACTAATCTCCACAAAATGCCTTCCCGCTGGTGCCGGTGCCATACAAATCAATTCGGATTTCCAAAGTCGCCTGAAGTTTCTTCATGAGGCAACTTCGGATATCCAAAACAATTCATATGCCACCCCGCAGGCGATTCATATTCTTGCCGGCGGGAAGGCATTTTTGGAGATTAGTCGCCCATAGCAGAGAAGATTTGTTGCTGGGCGATTAATCTCCCCATCTGCCATCACCTTTAGGTGCCCTCCTAGGCTCTTCAAATAAAACTTACAAATCTAACTACAAGATTTTTCTGCAAAGAAAATCATCCTTAGGGTTGGTCATAATTATCTAACATAGAGAGATCAAATTTCAGTAGTTGAACACCAAAACAGCATGTGTCTAATGACTTTGGTCATGATCATATGACACCAAGAAGAAGGGGTAGACAGTATAGAGAGCAGGCGTAAGTTTGATTGGGAAATCCTTTTTCATATTTCTAGTTCTGCATCTCTATTGTTGCTACAGCTTCTATTGTTGTTTATATTGTATTCTTAAAGCAGAATTGCACAATAAAATGTTTCCAAAACATTTCCCCACATCTCCACAGCCAGCGACTGCTTTAAAATGCCAAAAAATCCTCCACTGAGAATCCCAGCTGATCTGTATCAATCTGACTCCCTGTTCTTTGTTCCTGCAATTGGAGTTGGAAGCTTTAAGCCCAGTTTCCCAGCACTGAACAAGTCTGTCCTTTATCCCCATCTTTGATTCCAGTGTCATATAATGAAGAAAAAATTATCTCTATATGTATGATAACAGCAAGATGCCTGGCATGGGGCTGTTTATTTCTCAGTTCTTTTCATTGGTGACATTTTTTGCATCTATAATTATGTTTTTTGGCAACTTCTAGGGGGCGCTGTGGGACGGCATTACAGCTGGGTTCACATCCCATTTAACTAACCATTGGACAGCATTTGAGTGTCTTATTTCTGCCTACTGGAGATTTGCCCTTCACCTTGGCGATATTCCATTTCTCTATAAAAGAAAGACGTTCCCTTTAGGTGTTTTGTATAATTAATTCCCAAATGAAATATTGGGGGTTTGTATTATGAGTTTTTTTGGAGGTTTATGGTCCCTTTATTTTATGGACTAACCAGGAGTGTTTCTGCCATTTGTTGAGGTTATGTTTCAGATAAAAAGCCTTCATTCCATCCAACAGATCTTGGAGCTTAGACAATGGTGCAGCAAGCGGACCCCAGAATCTACATATACTTTCATGTAACTGGCAACAATGTATCCTCATAAATAAAAAACAAAATACAAAATATAAACCCAAAGGAATATGTGCATTTTGTAGCATTTTATTTATTCTTACTCCCCCAATGAGACAGGCTAATGCTTGCAAGCTAACAAAGCACTCAGAGGCTTTAGCACATACAGTTGCACCTCTTCATATCTGCCTAATAGCAAAGATGTTTTGATGCATCAATCACTATGACTTCAAAGTCTCCATTTAATGTTGCGATTTTCTACAATGTCCACTGCTAAGGGAAATGAAAATCGTGCTTTGGAAACCGCTATAAGAAGCCGCTGCCAAGCCTCATTCATCATCCATACACACCAGCTTTTTTGTTCTATCCCAAATATGCTTGCAGCGATTCCCCGACATGCTATCCCTAATAAGCAGCTCTTCTGGACAAGGGAAGCCAGCAGCACACAGATGACTTTCCTTTAACGCTGCCGCAGCTATGTGCTTCCCATCTGTGCTGTGTCCGTCACATTCAGACAATTAAGCAAAGTGCAGAGGAAACTGCTAACGAACAAAGAGGATTGTGCTAGAGCAAGCATTGCCCTGTAATTCTCTGCTGTATGACTAGCAGCTGGCTTCACATATTACATTATATATGGTGTGGTGCTGGGTACCTTTTTTTTTTTTGTTTTTAATCATAGCAGAGCAAATGGCTTGTCATTTTGTCCCTGAATCAAATATCTAACCAGCTGGTATTGAGGCTGCACTCAAAAAGGCAATGACTAACATAGCTGGGAGTGAAAGATGTTGAATTTCTTTCTTTTTACCATTTGTGAGTAAATAAAGGGTAAGACTGATCATTTCTCATTGGGGAGACATTTTGCTCTGACTCTTAATGGGCAGTTGGCAGAATTAATAAACATATTGGCCCCGAACTCTGGTGGGCACATTAGGAGAACTAAATAACGTACATCATTGATGGTAATAAGAGGATATTCCAGACTGACCAGTACAGTAAGTCAGTGTTTGGACAAAAACCTGAAGTGTAAAGTCTGAAGTGAAGTGTAACTAGATGTTACTAGGACCACACCAAATTCATTTTAGGGTCCCACAACATTGGTTAGTTGACTTGTTCTACCAGATATATTGAAATTGCTCATTCATTTGGATCTTGCGATGCCCTCTATACTTCTGGGCCCCTCTGTAATCACAGGGTTCGCTTCCTCTGTTTTTACCCCCAAAGTGTGAATAATGACTTGGTTATGTCCACCCAAACTTCTACTGTAGCTATGTATATTTGCCATTATGTATATTTTAACTCTTTGGGACAAGTATCTCATATACTTGCCATACTGTATGTTCATTTCTGTTTAAGGGTTATTAGCACTGCAATATAAAAAATGGGTAACTTGTTCATGCAAAGTGACCATGCATTTTATTTTATTATAGAATTGTATGGAGCGTGCATGCAATTCTGTTGCATTAAATCAGGATTATTACTGATTATTATTAGGATATCCAGGGTCCCCTCACCATGAAGTTTATTTAAACTGTAATACTATATTGGGCTATGCTAGGAGTTAAATGCTGTTGAATGTTTTAAAACAGAATCAAAGATGCCACCTCTGAGAAACATCCATTCTATTGCATCTTGGCCAGAATCAGACTGGGGAACTGGGACTGCTGCTTCAGGGCCCCCCACCCCAGCCACAACCACTCCTGCCCCAACCACAGCCCCTGTCTCATATTGTACCTTTCCCTTTTTGCAGCCACAATTGGTGCTGGTGGGAGGTAATGGGGGAGAGACTCACAAGTCTTCAGATGGGGAGAGGGTTTAAGTAGGAGGGGCCCACAAGGGCTCATGGGTTTTTTTCCATGTGTCCTGCTGGCCTAGTCCAACACTGATCTTGGCCACACATTATCATGCTCAATTCATCTCCAGGCATGCCTCGAGTGCCACCTCCATTGAAGGAAAATTCAGGAGAACCTTTAGGGCCCTTAACCATGGCTTCAGTGTGAATTCAGATGCAAGCCACAGGCTGCAGGAGACTGGGATACCACTACTGGTAACCAAGAAAGTTTAGGCCATAGAAAATATACTAAGGCCTCCTGCTCTACATGTTAAATTGCATAACAAAACTAGAAAATATGAATAGGCATTAGATATGCACAACAACGTTTGTTATTAGCCCTTCTTCTAGAAGAGAAGGGCCATATTTATATATAGACAGTCCTAGTAAAATAAAAAATCTCCCCAGCCTAACTGCCACCAGAGCCTACCTGTACAAAACAGATGGCGGAGCTGGGGGGTGAGGGATCAACCTGCGATTTCCTGTAGGATGTGATGTCACACACAGGAAGTGACATCATGTGCCGCTGTGCTCATTACTTCACTTCCGTTGTTGTGCATATCTGTTTTCCATATTAGCAGCTTATGTTTCAGTGTTTCTGTCACTTTAATACCAGATTTTCTGTATAAGTTTAAATGTTCCTGGCATTACAGAATTGTGAATATTGTAACTACATATTTAGTTTCCATCACAGAGCTGCATGAAAGGGCCTTATTACTAAGTTCCATTGACTGATCACAGTTCTATGCATGTTTGAAATCTTGCTCAGGGTAAATGTGCACAAGCCAAAAACTGTGTTGCCGGCAATAAAACACTTTTCCGAGTAAACAGCTCTATTTCGAATAAACGTTGAGTTGCCCATAGTTTGGAATAGAAAGCCTGTAAGTCAGTGTTGACTGCTGACAGAAATTGGTTTTGCTCTTGCTGTCAAAAGTATAATTTAAGAAAGAATGGGACTGTGAAATTTGAAAATGTTATATAAATCAGAAAATTTAAGATGTATTTGTCTGAGAAGCTTAAGTTGTTATTAAATATTCATATTCCTCTAAAGGGTACTAAAGGAAACATAAAGGGAATATAAACCTATAATACAATTCTCTGTGCACTTCTCCAACTTAATAGGTGCAGCTCGATGCTCCAAGGAGAGTCAAGCCCATAAGCACTACATCAACTACCATACTGTTAACATAAGGAGATTACTGTGCAGTTTTGATTTGCTGATACAGTATTACACTATTATCAAACATGAGAATGGCAAACATAAAAGATAATCTATAACAAACAAGGGAAAGTTGTGCTCACCGCTAATTTTTAAAACCATTAGGCGGGGGTGCAATGAGGCTGTGACCACAAAATACATATAGATAAATGCAAGAGTCCTCTGCACTCAACCCATTATCAATATATTTAAGACATTGAAACATTTTGTGCAGACAGCTTCTAAAAAATGCCTTACCCTTTAAACAAAACAGGGATTGTTTGTCCATATATTGCAATATATTTAAGCTGGCCAACTGCATCAACGTCATCCCATATCTGGCCAGTCCTACTCTCAATTTTAATCTGATACATTAAGAATTCTATTGCTTCATTACACATTTTACAAAGGGACTGAGTTTTAGCTCATGACTAAAACTCATGACTTTGATGAAATTGGCCAGCTTTAATATATTGCAATATATAGAAAAAAAATCCCTGTTATTCATGCAGTGTATTAGAAAATGACCCGCCCATGTATGTCCCTAATCACGGCAAACTATTTAACAGACTAGTAGATGCATACCATATGATCAATTTCAGAAGAACTGCCAAGCATCCCTTGCCAAAGACAAAGTCTTAGACCCAGGATCCCTAACCAGTGGCTCATGAGCAAGATGTTGCTCACCAACCCCTTGTATGTTGCTTACGGTGGCCTCAAAGCAGGTGCTGGCTTGGAGGCAAGTTTTGGTTGCATATAAACAGGTGTAGCCTTCTGTAGGCAGAGAGCCCACATAGAGACAACCAAATGGTCAATCACAGCACCACCTAGGAACATTTTTCATGCTTGTGTTACTCCCCAACTATTTTTACATCTGAATGTTGCTCATGGGTAAAAAAGGTGGGGATCCCAGTCTTAGACTGTCCCATCCACAAGAGAGAGTGAAGGGGTCAGACCAGAGCAATGTCCAACCTGCTGCTCTCCAGCAGCAGAAAACATACAACTACAGCTAGAGGACCACAGGTTGGACATGTCCAATTTTGCTAGATGCCCCCAAAGCTGAAGGTTCTAATCTTTCTATAATATAGTTCCTTCTTCTCAAAGCTCGAGTAATGGTTAATTGATATTGTTTATTGTTCATTAAAATTAACATTTTGGAAGAATATTATTTTCTGCTTTTTCTGCATATGTTTAGCATTTGCATTTCTTCCTGCGGAGTGCACCTCCCCGGCGCATAATTTGTACATTTTGTAAACAGAAGGCTGCTGTAGAGAAGGATGGGACTGTTTCCCTACAGGCATGAATTTACTATGAGAATTATGGTGGTTTACCTATAACCCAGAGAGAACTGCTGTGCCAAACATTTCCTGGTTAGATTTGGAAGAAAACAGCTCAGAGGGAACTGCAAATTAAAATAATTTGAAAAGTAAAATCAAAAAGATTTTAATCCTACATAAATAAGACTGATTAAGCTGCCGGGGTGAACAAGCTCTTAAGGTTTTAACAAAGGATTAAAAACACTCCTCATGCCTGCAATAACAACCAGATTATTTTTTTTTAACTTTCATAAAGAGCGATACTTTTTAAAGGAAAAAATCTAAAGAAAAAAACAAAATAAACCTAAAAAAAACAACTAACTACAGCTATGTAATTTATAGACCGGGCAGACTTACTAGTTATTATTTGAGCCATGTAAAGTACTACAATATCTATGGATTGTTGTATTGGGTCGTACATTTTGTACCTATTGGGTGCAGGACCTGCACTTCTGGATTAATACAGAGCTACCAGGGCTGGGTTCATGAGGATTAGGTGGGGAATGCACAGAGATTTCCACTATCCTGCCTGCAACAGCAGCAAATGTAGGGTGCAAATGAACCTTGTCCTTACCACCTACCAAACTAGAGATACCTTGAGCTGTGTTCTACATCTCACATTGGATTTTAGCATCTGGGTCATTGTTAAATGATACCGTGTTTTCACAAGTATTTTTGACAAAGAAATCTTCAGTGGAATTAAAACAGATTATATAGACAGCGGGTGTTAGATGATCAAGTTTCCAGGCAGGGCAATTGAATAACCCCTCATTTTCTTGATTGAGAGTTGTCTCTGATGGAAATTAGCCTTGTGTGTGTTACCAGGATATGATTTTTAAAGAAACATTACTATCTATATCTAGGGGCTGTGTCATTCATTTATTATACATTGATAGAAAGCAAGGATTTTGTATCTAATTATGTACACAGATCATTGCCTCTGGGTGTATGTGCATGCAGTATACGTTATGGATTGTAAAGGCAACAGCTCCATTTATTTACAATCCAGCAGCCACTTTCTATTCATACAGAAAAGTATACTGTAGAGAGAATTATTCTGGACACAATAATCTAGGCAACCCATAATCAACATTTTAAAGCTTCCAAGGGGAAATAAATCAAATATAATCCCTACGTATAATAAGGTATATTTTCGCCTCTGTAAAATTCATTGCTATATATATATATATATATATATATATATATACTATGCTTTATCTGGCTGAAGAGCCGGCTTAGCTATATGCAGGTCACACCTGAGTCAAGATGTTTGTTTTGATCAAACTGACCGCATGTCTGGGCAATCTTTTAAAGCAGCCATTATAAAATACCATCATGTGGCACTCACCCTAAAAATCTGTCAGAGGATGACTTTCATTAGTTAAAAAAAAGGAGAAATGGTTCACAATAGTTCTTACTTGCAAGTGATTTAGAAAGTCACGTTAGAAAGACCTAGAATTTTTCTTGGATTTTTAAACAATCTACACCAAAATTCTTGGCTGTCGAGCAGGGGCCCCAAGCTTTTTTTTACCCATGAACTATATTCAATTGTAAAAAGAGTTGGGTAGCAACACAAGCAAGAATAAAGTCCCTGGTGTGCCAAATAATTCAGTAGCCCCTATGTCGACTGGCATCATATAGGAGGCTCTGTTTGGCAGTACACTTGTTTTTTATCCAACCAAAACTTGCTTCCAAGCCTGGAATTTAAAAATAAGCACCTTCTTTAAGTCCACTGGGCACACTATCCAAGGGATTGGAGAGCAACATGTTGCTGACGAGCCCCTGGTTGGAGTTTACTGCTTTAAAGTGTGCATGTTTGTTGAGCAAGCTGTTACATACTTGACATAGCTACATTACAGATGAATTGATATATTTTTTAAAGTTTAGCATATTAATTTGGAACCTTTACTATTCAAAAGAAGAACCCTAGTATGGTTGTGTAGATCATTTGCTTGTCTAACAGATCTTTGCACATTGCCTATATGTTCATTTTATTTTGTGATTTTTTTTTTTTTGCTAATACAAAGCTCTGTCTGAAAACATTCTGGGGCAAATTCACTAAGATTCGTAGTTGTGCCAGGCGTAACTTCGCCGCACTTTGCCGCACTTCGCCACACTTCGCCAGTCGTAGTTTCGCCAGCGCTTCGCAAATTCACTAAAATCCGAAGTTATGCTCAGGGGTAGCGTAAGGTTGCAAAGTTGCGCTAGCGTTGATTCGCTAAGTAAAGCGAAGTTACACTAGCGAAGGCTAATTTGCATACGGCGCCAAATTCAAATTTCAATGGAGGAATACGTATCAGCACTACAAATGCCTAGAAAACCTTCAAAACATCAAATAAAAATTTTATTTTACCCTACACATGTTCCCACTGTCTAGGTAAGTTGCCATGAGTCAGGAAATGTAGGGGGGAAGGAGGGGAGCCCCAAAAATGTTTTCGATCTTTTTCAGCATATCACCCATAATGTAGAAAACATGCCAGCGTTTTTTGGAACTTAGAAAAAATTTGGACTTTTTTTGAAGCAATCCCTATCTACTCTATTGCACTTCGCCTGGTCTGAGGTGGCGAAGGAAGTCTAGCGTAAAAGGTAGCGTTCAGTACACTGCGCGCGTTAGTGAATTTGCGTAGTTACGTCGCTAGCGAAACTTCGCCAGGCGTAAGGGTGCGAAGTAACACTAGCGAAACTACGCCAGCGTTCGTTAGTGAATTTGCGCAGTAACGAAAATGCCAAACGCTAGCGAAGTAACGCTAGCGTTCGGCACTTAGTGAATTTGCCCCTCTGTATTTTCTGTGAAGGGTTTGTTTCTTAGTATGTCTTATGTTGAAAAGTTATAAAGTAAGTAAGTAAGTACATACAGTATTATGGAGGCTCATACAGCATGCTGAGATGGTGAACTAATTTATATTTCATTTCTTATCCTTCCTATATTATTGGCATAAGGTGTTATCTAGATGTCAAATGTTATAGGAGGTTTATTATAGCATCACTGTTTTTATTTGACACTTCATTTAAGCCAATTACCTTTTAACACTGAATTAAAGCCTTCATTTGGCCAGCTCCATATTTGAATATCCTCTTAGGCAGTCAGATGGTCAAGTATCACCTGAAATATTTACTGAGGAACCTCTCCATTCAGAGTTCCTCTAGTGGCACTTAGGGTCTGACCAATGACCAGTTCCATATATCAATTAGGATTGTGTTTGACTGTATTGCGATTCATGGTGGTATAGCCCATTAGACTATGAAGATTTTCATTCATCCAGGTCATGGAATATCTAGTATAGGTCAATCTAAAAACAACTGGACTTGCTGAGTAATTACTCAGCAAGTCCAGTTGTTTTTTTTGTTTTTTTTAGATTGACCTATACTAGATATAGTCCATTAGCATGTGCAACAATGATGCTTTATTTCCCCACTAACCTACTAAATAAAAATTTGATGACATTTTATTATATATAGTGATGAATAATGGTATAGTCACACTACGAAGATGACCACTATTGTGTTGCATCTTGCCAACAAACATGTCTATCTTGGATAGATGATTTGTGTCTTTTACAGAGCGAAGAATGATTTCATTTAAAACATTAAACATTATATTCTCTCAGTGCTACCCTTAACTGCTTTTCTGTCTTATTTTGCAGAGATTTGATGCCAAGGACAATAGATGGACAAATAACAATGGAGAAAACTCCAAGCTATTTTGTTACAAATGAGGCACCACAACGCATCCACTCCATGGCCAAAGACACCAAACTGATTGTCGTGGTCAGAAATCCTGTTACACGTGCCATATCTGACTACACACAAACTCTTTCTAAAAAACCAGAAATTCCAACCTTTGAGGTCCTTGCCTTCAAAAACAGGACCTTGGGACTCATTGATGCTTCTTGGAGTGCGCTAAGGATTGGAATCTATGCTCTGCATCTTGAAAGCTGGATGCAGTACTTTCCTCTTTCCCAAATTCTTTTTGTCAGTGGAGAACGTCTCATCAGCAACCCAGCCGAGGAGCTGGCCAAAGTACAAGATTTCTTGGGGCTTAGAAGAATCATAACAGAAAAACATTTTTATTTCAATAAAACAAAAGGCTTCCCTTGTCTGAAGAAGCCTGAGGATACTGGTGCTCCTAGGTGCCTGGGGAAGTCTAAAGGTCGAACTCATCCTAAAATTGACCCAGATGTCATTCAGCGCCTAAGGAAGTTTTACAAACCTTTCAATTCTATGTTTTACCAAATGACAGGGGAGGATTTTCAGTGGGAGAAGGAGGAGCTGGAAAGCTAGACCAATGGATAACAATTGTGATGATGAAAAGACTTGTTTATTGACACTGTGTCATTAATGTACAGAGAATTCTTGCCAACAAATTATATATATAAAAAAATCGCCTAAAAAAAGAAAAAATCTCTAGTTTCTATAAAGACAACACTGTTATTAAGTTCTATCTTGAGAGATAATTTCACTAGTCACTTATGTAATTAATGTGAAAGAGTTTTTAAGGGTAAGCACAAAGTAAGAAACCCATGCAGAATAAAGACACAGCTGGAGAAGAATCTGCTATACTGCAGTACATGGTCACTTTTAATGAAACCATAGATGCCAGACACCACATTAGAAGACAGTTTTTCTTTTTCTTTTTTTTAACAAAATACACAGAGCACTAATTGGTTATATTTTTATATTCTTGCAGCTTCATTGTCACTTTTCATTAAAGAGTACAATATATATTTAGAGGATAAAATAATAGGTCAATGAAAAGGTTAGCCATCTGTTTATATATATGTAATGGAGGAAGGTTTATTTTGACTCAGAAAAGGAATGTACAAAAAATAATTTAGCTGCGGACACATCAGTGAATGATTTATTGTTATGAACCTGAGTTTCTATTTAGGTCAGTTTTCATGCCCCACCAAGAGCAGAATACATGATTCTGACACAGTGTTTCCAGGGATATAATCTCAAAATCTAAATTTGTTAAAAAGGGGATCTACCATTAGTTCAAAGGCCAGTAACACAAAATGAAAAACTCACACATGCATTTGGACATAATACTAATTAAATAACATCTATTTCTATTTAAAGTTACTGGTAGTTTGGTCTCTTGGGGGCAGGTTACAAACATGTGATATCGAATACATTTCTGTACAGAATTGATATGGTCGGGTTTTATTTAGGGCAGAGCACAACAGAACTACTAGAAAACAGAATTTTATTTTCACATGAACAGGAAAAACAGCATGTCAAGTTAAATGGATCATTTCATTTTTGAGGTTACTGGTCCTTGGCTCAGAATTAATGACTGTATTTTGTTTTTGTTTTATAACTTTTGCTATATTGTTAATGTTAAATTAATATTCTTTCCTCACTCTTCATCTACACTAAAGTGATCAACTAAATATCTTCTCACACTGCGCAATGTGTTTGTTTGCAATTTTGACTCACGCAAGTAAATATGAACATAGATGGTACCAAGTGAAAAATGGCCACTGAATTGTCTCAATATCAATCCACATGTGATTGTTTGGAGTGCTAAAATCTTGCAGATTACTGAATAATGTAAAATCAGACTAACCTGTGTTAGCGAAGGTTCATAGGTTCACAACAGTAAATAGTGCTGCTCCAGCAGAATTCTGCACTGAAATCCATTTTTTTCAAGAGTAAAGACAGTTTTTAATATTTAATTTTGAAATCTGACATGGGGTTAGACATGTTAGTTTTCCCGGTGCCCTTAGTCATGTGACTTGTGCTCTGATAAACTTCAGTCACTCTTTACCGTTGCATTGCAAGTTGGAGTGATATCATCCCCTCCCTATCTCCCAGCAGCCTAACAACAGAACAATGGGAAGGTAAGAAAATAACAGCTCCCTGACACAAGATAAGACTCCCTTGTAGATATTAGAATAGCACTAAATTGTAAAAAGTGCCACCGCGACTCCTTCTGTTACATTGAGTAAGAGAAACAATAGCTTAAGGCTACGGCCCCAAAGGACCAAAATGAGCTAGCTAGATACTCTGGTTGATTTCAGCCCTATTGCGGGCAGTAGCCTCCTTTCTTTCCTGCATTCATAAGCGATGAATTGTCTTGGCACAAACAGACTTCAGCAGATTTCAGCTCAAAATGCAGAGACATGCGGTTCTTCACAGAAATCCGACGAGTCTGTTCACATCAGTTCCGATTCAACACTTTCAAATGGGAAGAGAGAGGAGGCTACAGTCCATGGTAGGGCTGAAATCAGACAGCATATTTCATCTGATCTGATTTATCTCCTATGTGGCCCTAGCCTAACTGAAAGCAGTTCCATTATGTAGTGCTGCCTCTTTCTGAAAGCACAGGATCAGGCACAATGATGTGAGATGAGCCTACACACCAATATTACAACCAGGGTCGGATTTAAAATGAGAACGTCCGGAGGCAGGCGTCCTCTACCTCCCCTCCATCCCACAGAATTGTGCGCACATGAGCATTCATTCTTCTAACTGGAACACTAGTGGCTAGTGCTCCAGAATTAAACAAATCAGTTGTGCGGCTGGGCAGCATGCCGTCCCTTAAATCATGCCGCCTTAGGCCCGGGCCTTTGTGGCCTAGCCACAAATCTAGGCCTGATTATAGCTAAAAGAAAAAAAACATTTGTTGGTTTGGGAATTACATTTTATATGTTAGAGTGACTTATTTGTAATATAAACATTGTAATTTAATAATAAAAAGCACACCATAAAAATTGTAATGGAATCCCTTTAATTTGCCAAATCAAACTACATAAGATCTGATGTTCCATATGCAGGCCAACATATGTAATTGGGCATAGGTCCAAATAGAATGTGAGATTCAGGAAAGGCTTTGGAAGCTAAAGGGGATTTGGGAAAGGTTTTGGTAGCTAAAGGGTAGCTCTGGTTGTTTGCCAAGAACAGTTTTCCACACAAATATATAAGGAAAGTGTAATTAGAAATGGTTGTACACTGTAAAACATATGTGTAGAACATATATGTACAATGCTATACCAGATGGTACCCTAGATTTAAAAGGACAGGAGTTTTTTCTTCTTTTTCCTGATTCCTCATTAAACGAAAGGACGAACGAAAGCCTGTAAATATCTTCAGCCTCATGTTATTGAGTCTTGCACATACAAAGAGTTTTCTGCTCTGAAGTCAAATGGGCAATCTCAACAGAGGTTGAGATCGGACCTCAAGGGCCATGCAGGCTAAGATTTAATCACTTTTAATATCATTTTGATTCAGTCATTTTTACTTAAATGAAAGATTCCTTCCATGTATACAAAAGAGTCAAGACAACAGACAACAACATTCTATGATTTTCTAAATAGGATGTGGTAAGAGTTTATTATAATTACAGAATATACCTTCTTCATATTTGTGTTTACATATAAAATGTTAGTTCTCAAGACTACTACAGGTATAGGATCCATTATCCAGAAAGCTCCAAATTATGGAAAGGCCTTTTTCCATAGACTCCATTCTATCCGAATGATCCAAATTTTACTAAATAATTTCCTTTTTCTCTGTTACAATAAACCGGTACCTTGTACTTGATCTCCAAATAAAATATAATTAATCCTTATTGGAAGCAAAACCAGCATATTGGGATTACCGTATTTACTCGAGTATAAACTGAGTTTTTTAGGACCGAAAATGTGCTGAAAAACTCTACCTCGGCTTATACTCGAGTCAGTACGCGAAACCGTAAGGCTGCGCTTCAGGAGAACAAATGCTGTGTAACACTGTGTGAATGGAGCTGTCACGAGACGTGATAAAGGGGCAGCAGTAATTACCGTAGGTATGGTACACAGCACCTAACACAAACTGGAGGCATTAAAGGAGAAGGAAAGGCTGGAGACACTTGGGTTGCCAAACGTTAGGCACCCCCAAGTGATTGTAGCGACTTACCAAAAACCCAGGGCCGGTGCTCCTATCAGGAGAAATCTGCACCGGCCCAGGGTTATAGGAGTGAGCACCACGAAGGAAGCTACCAGTACTTCCGTCTTCACACAGCTGCGCATTAGAACGAAAAGCTGAACTTTAACTGTAAAGTCGGCTTTTTCGTTCAAATGCGAATGCATCAGTACAGGGAAATGTGCAGCTGCATGAAGACAGAAGTAGCTTTCTCCGTGGTCCTCACTCCTATAGACCCTGGGTTTTTGGTAAGTCGCTACAATCACTTGGGGGTGCCTAACGTTTGGCACCCCCAAGTGTCTCCAGCCTTTCCTTCTCCTTTAAAGCCTCCCATTTTGTGTTAGGAGCCGTGTACCATGCCTAATTACTGCTGCCCCTGTATGGCACACACTATCTCTTCACTGATGGATATACATAGCTAGCCTGAGGCACCATAAATATGTGTAACGTGTGTGTACAAGAGACTTCAACCCATTCTCCATTGCTGACAAACTGCCTTGGCTTAGACTTGTGAAATGTACCAGTTTTCTTTAACCCACTTGGATGCTCATCTGTTTATGGTACAACACTGCATGTATATATATATATATATATATATATATATATATATATATATATATATATATATATATATATATATATGTAAAGAAATATAGAAATCTGTCCCAACTTACAGGGACATTGCAAAAATGTCCTGTTTTTAATGTAGGGAAATTCCAGACACTTAATTGATTTGATAACCTTATTGTGTTACTTCATTTTAGTACGATTATTTTTCAGCTACTTTTAAAATGGTTTTTGGGGATCAGGAGTGTGTGTTCTGCTGAAGATGTCCTAAAATGCATTTCTCACCCTAGGCTTATACTCGAATCAATATATTTTCCCAGTTTTTGTAGGTAAAATTAGGTACCTTGCCTTATGATCGGGTCGGCTTATACTTGAGTATATACGGTATTTAATATTTACATGATTTTCTAATAGACGTATGGTATGAAGATCAAAGTTACAAAAATAATTATTCGGAAATCCCCAGGTCCTGAGCATTCTGGATAACAGGTCCTGCATCTGTACTGCAATTTCTCCCCAGATGTATGGGACATTAACTACCACCTGCATCGTTCCAGTGCTATCTATATTCCAGTGATACAGTATATCAGATTTTGGGAATTTATCGAGACTTTAGTCAAGGAAAGTGGTTTTTCAGCTCAGAATCATGAATTATAGAAAAGGGGATATTTGATTATAGAATTCATTTAGTCTGGCCAACAAATGAATAGCCATTTTGTAAAAATCCTTTTTAAAGAGGAACTATTAAGAAAATGAAAATTTAATACAAGCTTCAGCATACCGAAATAAGAAGTTTTCCAAATAAAATCAATTGAACATTTTTGTACTGTTTCTGAAATAATGAAGTTTATCCTCACTAGTCCTTTCTCAGCATCTGTTTCTCTTAATACTCTCTTCATACAGGAGTTGGGTGTCAGATAATCATTGACAGCTAGCTTCAATATATTTTATAGGGGGGCTCCTTTTGACAAGAAGATGTATTAGATCTCACTGTATTAAAATCAACTGACATCCTGTCTCTCTACATGCAGAATTTGTACAAAAGGCAGATATTTTGTTAGATTTGGTTTGTACTGGAATCAGTTATTTGAGTGAGCTCTAACACATCTGCTGTTAAAGGAAGCCCCCCATTTCGATGATTTGGATGTAACTGTCAATTAATATCAGACACCCAACTGCTGCAAGAAGACAGAATGAAGTGGAAACAGATGACAGTGAAGATATAAACTTGATTATTTCAGAAAAAAATGCAGAATATTCAATTGATTGTATTTAGAGTATTTTAGAGTGTATTTCAGTATGATGAAGCTTATATCAAATTTTCATTTTTGCGATGTTCCCTTTTAAATGTCAGATTCTACCAATATTTTTTTCCTGACTGTTAAATCCAAAAACCACGCCGAAGAGAATCATGGATATAGACCGACATTATTTTATCAGGCCAGCCTTGGGTTCTTTTAAACACATTCCATTAAGAAACCTGCCATTTTGCCATTTAGTGACCCATAAGTAGCTAAAGTGAGACTCATTTGGTGAAGATCATGTGAAACCGAAGCTTCAAACCATGAATTAAACATTGTCACTAAAAGTGCATCTCTATAATGTGGGTTCTTCCTTTTCATTAGCAGAAAAATAGAGATTTGAGAAGCCCATTACAGGAATTGGGTCTCGGGAGACTGCATTAAGGTCATTTACAAATACTGAATCTACCCTTAGCTTGTGATTCAGCTCACAGGTTTTGCCATCACGTCTTGATGCGAGGAAGTGAAGAGAGCACATTGTCCTTTTAAATCCCTTCCATTACAGAAGGTCGTAGTCATCGAAAATTATACCGTTTTCACTTTGGAAGTGAGACTCCCATTTACTTGGCATTTCTAGTCAGAGATAAAGCTTATGCTAATGTATTTGATACAAAAGAGTTTGCTACAATTTAATATAATACAACATGGATATGATTTTACTGCTACAGATTCAGAAGAGAGTCCTAATAAATTACCAGATAAATGGGTGAGTAAATATTAATAGCAGGTAGCATTATCGTCTTTTTCAATATAACCTGCTCTGTTGATAAAACATTTCTCCCGCTATTAACAATTATTATGCAAATATAGTCATTTGTTAAATGTATAGATGTTTTTCCCCTTGAAAAATAAACGTTATATCTTATTTTTCTGTTACAAGTATGAGGTCAGTGATAGAGCTATTTGTTTCTACAGAACATTCTTCCTCTGTAAGTCTAATAATGCTTCATCTATGTGTAACGATATAGTAAAATGAGCAGAACCGTTACTCTCACTTTGGGGCAAATTTACTAAAATGCGAAGTAGCTAACGCTGGCGGAAATTCGACAGCATGACATCAATTTGCCACTTCACAAATTTACTATCAGTGACCCTGGCGAAAATTTACCAGCAAAGTGGATAGCCTAGTGCAACTTCACACTCTAATGCTGGGGAAGTTGCACTCTAGAGAAGGGGGCGAAACTACGCACATTTACTAAGATTTTTTTTTCAACGTTACCTCCTTCGCCAGAGTTTACTCCGCCAGGTCAGAGCAGGCGAAGTTCAATAGAGTAGATAGGAGTTTGTAAAAAAAAAGTTGAAACGTTTTCTAAGTCCCAAAAATGTTGAAATTTTTCTAACGTTTTCTAAGTCCCAAAAAAAAAAGTTGGCGTTTTTTGGGTGATAGGCTGAAAAAAGGGTGCCCACTTTCCCCCCAAAATTTGTTAACATATGGCACCTAACATATACTATGGGCACATGTGTAGGGCATTAGAACACCTATTTAAACTTTTATTACATTTCCCTGGGCTTGTGTAGTGTTCTGTAGTGTTCTGTAGTGCAGCATACACGTCCATTCAAATTTATATCTGGCGCTATATGCAAATTAGCCTTCACGAGGGGAACTTCGCTTAGCTTGATGAATTAACGCTGGCGCAACTTCGCTACCTTTCACCTCCTGAGCACAATTTCGGATTTTAGTGAATTAGCCACGGCTTGGTGAAAATTCGCTCCAGATTAGACCTACTGTATAATCTTTAGGGGTTGAGCCCTTGCAATGGTGTTGAGACAGGGTGTAACAAACTATAATCAGTGATATTAATAAAGAATGGATGCCAGTGGTTCTTGCAACTTAACCTTAGAACTTATTTATTAAAGAACTGTAATAGTACCTGAGAAGTGGTGGGGTCATCCTCCACCTCACATGCGGGGATGCCCGACACCTCTTTTTTATTTGGTGTGTTATGTGATGTCCTTACACTTGGCGTGAATTTCAAATATTTAAAGTCACAACATTTCTATTTGCTTCTAGCCTGGTATCTTAGTTCTTGACCCATAAAGTACCTGTCCCTGATCTCTGCTGATCCGCTTTACTGACCATAGCCTACTGGCTATTCTTACGGATCCTGACTTTGTACTGCGTTAATGATTGGTTTGACCAGTGGCGTAACTATAGAGGAAGCAGACGGCACGGTCGCGCGGGGCCCGGGGAAAAGGGGGGCCTGGAACTTGGGGTCGGCTTCCTATATAGATTGGGGTCAGCTTCTACCTATGAATGCACTTGATTGGGCGTGAGGGGAGAGCCAGGAAGCTGCTCCCTGCAAATGGTGCCCGGCCCCTTTAAATTTTTTTTTGCCAGGGGGGGGCTAGCAGGGAAAGCTGCCAGGCCTCATCAATGATTTTTCGCGGGGGGGGGAGCTGGGGAAGTTGCTCCCGTCCTGCCTGACCCCTTCAGTGATTTTTCGCTGGGGTCAGGCTAGGTGTGGAAGCTGCTCCCCGCAGTCGGACCTGGCCCCATTAACGATTTTCGCCGGGGGGAGGGCTAGGTGGGGAAGCTGCTCCCTTCAGTCAACGGGGGCAGGGGGCCCGGCCCGGAGTTGCTGGGTTTGACCCCAGTCTGTATCCTTGACTACACTTGTGGTTCCTGATTCTGTACTGCACTGTCTGATTTTTTGGTTTTGTTCCTGGCCTGTTCCACGACCATGCTTTGCTCTAACCCTTTCTTCCTGTTGCACGTTATGGTTCCCTTGCCTTGTCGATGGCTCCTTCTGAAGCAAAAGGCAGCTGTTATAGGCAGAAACGTGAGCCACGACCGGAAACTTGGCGTCTGTTATAGGTTTTGGGAAACCATACAGGACAAGAACATAATCTACATAGGAGTGCAATGAGAAATTAGCAGGAACATAGAACATCAGTGCATATGCTTATACTCACAAGCACCAACGCCCAGTGTAGACCCCACAGGGTAAGAGACAGAGGCACTCTTTCATCCAGCGAAAGGCCTGGCTTCAACTTCTGGGCAATTAATTCCAGGAATCCTAGTCCCACTTAAAAAAACAGTAATAACAAAAAAATAATATAACATACTGTTGCTTTCCACTGGTAAAACTGGTATGTTTGCTATAGAAACACTACTATAGTTTATATAAACAAGCTGCTGTGTAGTCATGGGGGCAGCCATTCAAGCACAGGATACACAGTAGATAAGAGATCAGTTCTGAAGAATGCAATTGTCTACTACAGAGCTTATCTGTTATCTGCTGTGTATCCTGGTAAATTTGTTTTCCATGTCATGACCAATAGTGATGGATGAATTTCTCCTTTTTCGCTTCGCTGAAAAATTTGCGAATTTCCAGCAAAATTCACTATTCCTACGCTGGCGACAATTCTGACGCCCATTAAAGTCAAATAAATTCGCCCATCACTAATGAACAATGTAATTCACTCCTGCAAGAAACAATTAACAGATCCTTGCAGAAATTAGATGGGGGTGGGTGCCTAGGTTATGGGGGGCCCTACTCTCAAGATCCTCAATGTACCCTTAACTTTGGTTTTTTGACTAGCTTAGGTGGAGCCAGGGAAGTGGAATGAAAAGAATGATTAGAAACATTCCATATTTGTATACAAAACAGATGGAATCCTGGTTTAGTGTTGCACCTAAAATGTCCATTTTCATACCCAATTAAAGGGCTGTTTATTCTAAGCAAAATTCTAAGCAATTTTTCAGTTAGTAGTCATTGTTTATTTAGTATAGTATTTAAATTATTTTAAATACTATAACCATAACTATGACCAGGTTTCAAGTGTGGGTCACTGACCCCATCAAAAACAAATGCTTGGTAAGGCTACAAATGTATTGTTATTTTCTATTACTGATATTACTATTCAGGCCTCGCCTATTCATTTTCCAGTCTCTTATTCAAATCAGTGAATGGTTGTTAGGGTAATTAGCAACCAGAAAACTGGAGAGCTGCTAAATAAAAAGCTAAATAACTCAAAAACCAAACCAATCACAAATTGTCCTAGAATTGCACTCTCTACATCATACTAAGGGGCAGATTTATCAATGGTCAAATTCTAATATGGCCAAAACAGTTAAATTTGACTAGGGAATTGTTAAAATTTGATTCGAGTTTTTTTTATAAAATTCAAATTAGATTTTTGAAAAATATCGTACAATGGCCCTTTAAGAATTCGACTATTCACCACCTTCAACCTGCCGAATTGCTGATTTAGCCTACGGAAGATGTCCTGGGAATCAATTTGGAGTTGTTTGCAGCCTTACTGACATTATATTTTTTTTTTTGGAGAAAAAAAACTCGAATTGAGTTTTATTAACGGGACGATTCTATTCACCCGAGTTTGAAAAATTAGATTTTTATAATAAATTGCAATTGGTTGAATTGCGGGTTCATGGGAGTTTTTGGGAGTTTAAAATAACTCCCATGAACTCGAAAATCCACCCTTGATAAATCTGCCCCTAAATGTTAACTCAAAGGTGAACTAGCCCTTTAATTAAATATCACAAACACTTCAGTCATAAGTGAAAATAAAAAGAGCAAACAGGCAAATGCTGCTTAATCCTTAATCTTCATATAATTTGACACTATACAGCAGTCTCCATAAAGTTTAAGAGACAACTTACCTCATTAATGCCAAAATCATTAACAGAGAAATTCAGAGATATATATTAAATCAATAGCCAAGGCAAACCTAATGAGAAATTATTAGCAGCAAGTTATATTTATGTCTAAATCTTTAGCACTGCAAGGCTGATATTGATAAATCCCTGCCAGAGAAAGATGTCACTCGCTAAATCATTAGACTTGAAAGAGAAATATGGTCTAATAGTGGCCAGTTAAAGAAAAATATTTTTAATTACGGACTAAATGAATGGTTTAAAATATTTTTGATGAATTAAATATTAAAACGAGTCGATGTCTGAAAAGATGTCTTTTTCTCAATCGTTAAGAAAATGAGCAATTAGCGACCAATTTACTGGGAAAGAAAAATGGAAGCTGGAACAGTACCCACTAATATGATAATATTTCAGTTAAACAAACATTAAAGGCAAATACAGTTTTTTAAAAAAAGTTTCAGTTATCTTGAAATAAAACCTCTAAAAAAAACACTTTAGTAGCTGCAATGTTTTGAAATGAATTGTTAACAATTCACCACAGCTCATTTACTAACGCCGGGCAATTCTGCCCCTGTTCAGTAACCCACAGCAACCTATCAGTGATTTATTTTCATTATTTCATTTGCAGAAGGCAGCTAATTGCTGAGTTATATGGGATATTGCATTAGGGTAAATTTGTCCTACATTAGTTAGTTAGTTATTTGGGTATTTAGTTAGTTAGTTAGTTAGTTAGTTAGTTGGTTGGTTAGTTAGTTAGCCAATTTCTTCCAATCAAAAACTTAGTACAGGTATGGAACCTGTTATCTAGAAAGCTCAAGACTTAAGTTTTTTCCGGATAAGGGATCTTATGGTTATTTGGGTCTCCAAAACTTAATTAAACAGGACTGTTCTGTCTTCAATAAAGATTCATAATATCTTAGTTGGGAACTGTGTTATTATTACCAATAAAAGGGAAATCCTTTTTAAAAAAATGGACTTATTTGATTGAAAAAGAGTCTATGGGAGATGGCTTTCTGTAATTTGGAGCTGTATGGATAACAGGTTTCCAAATAACTAGTGATGGGCGAATTTGTGCAGTTTCGCTTCGCCGAAAAATTTGCGAATTTCGCGAAACGGCGAAAAATTCGCGAAACTGCGCCGGCGTCCGTTTTTTCGGAAAAATTTTTTGGACGCCGGCGAATTTTTTTCCGCGAATTTTCGCGGCCGTTTCGCGAATTTATTCGTCGACAGCGAATCGCGCAAATTCGCCGCGAATTCGCGCCTGGCGAATAAATTCGCCCATCACTACAGATAACGAATTCCATACCTGTACATAGACTGTAGACTCCAGAGTAACCAATAATAATGTTGGGTCTTGGCGCACATTCCTTAGATCTACAGCGTGAGGAGTAAACTTCCCGAAAATACATCTCTTGGCCGTTACAAACTGGACCATGTAGGTGAAAAAAGTGCAGTAAAAAAGTCTTTAAGCCTATGGTTTAAGTACCCCATGAAGGCACGAAATGTGTAAGGTTGTACTTTTTTATATGTTGAGGACGTTTTTGCACTAAACTTTTTTAACTTTTCTGCCAGCCAAGAGTTGTTTATTTTCTTGCATTAAAGTCAATGGACGTCCCAATCATTTTGACTCGCGAGAATGTTCATGTGCGTGACTATTCTAATTTTTTTCAATGCAGCTGATTTTTCGCCAGCGAATATTCCAGACAATTTTGCTAATTCATTTGCCTGGTGGCAAAATGTGGAAATTTGCAGACTAATTTGTGCCTGGTAAATTTATTCGCCCATCACTATTAATGAACACCCAAGTGGAATTTGTAAAGTGTGAACTTTTCTAAATTGTCCCGATGGTGTGCAGAAACCTTTGCTTTAGGAATACAGAGCTGCCTGCTGTCAGCAGCACTGTATTCATTTGGGGTGTATTTGGGTCTTTTTGTGCTCTAGCACTTGCTTCCAGGGTCATGGTAAATTATTCCGCCACTTTTTTTCCCTCTGTAAGTTGGCATTAATGTGTTCCATTGTAGCCCATTTCTAGAGTGTCTATCATTACAGAAACTGAACTACATAGATATAGTAGCAAATAGGGCTGAGTCTCCTGACGCACAGAGCATCAGATTTTCAAACCCAAGTTCTCTTGAATGAGCTTTTGCTCCCTTAGTGCTCTTGCTCTTGTAAATGAGTCCAAGTTCGGTTAAATGAGCTTTTGTGCCATTAGTGCTGGTCACTTGCTTAGAAAAAGTGCACGTTGCACTGACTTTGTTCCATTTATTTACCAGGTTGGCCAAGTGTACTGGTTTCTAGGAAATCCAACAATCCCCAACATCTCAAGTGCTACAAGCGTGACATCCTTGCTTTAAAATCTCATTAGACAATTGTCAGGGATATAATCACATGCCATTAGCAGGGAGATTTGTGTGTATATGGGTCATGGGCAGTAATAAATGACATGTATAAAGAGAGGGTGGAGAGTGTGATAAATACAGAGAAACCAAGGTTACTTGCCACATTCCCATGGGTTGAGTATGAAATATTTACACCAGTAACACGTTTGCACTGGATATGGATATACGACACTCAATTTATTAGTTACCTATCTAGAGGCAGTGATATTTATTTCCGCTTAATCACTTAAGTCAATTTATCACTGGCTTTATGTTCTCATGCTATTTCCTTTACACATATCATTAATCTGTGTAGTGTTATTTTTCTGTTCCATAATACAGCTATTTGCATAAAATGATATGTTCTTAATTGCTGGATTATTGCTCTGTGGACTTTTGTTTCTTATCATGTTACATTCATGTAAAATTCATCTCCAAGGGGAATGGCACACAAAAATCAATCAGGGATTTTGTCTGTTAACGTTTAACTGACTAAAGGTGGCCATACACGGTGGCCATACACTCGCCAAACGAGCGGATCTCTCTCCGATATGCCCACCTTGAGGTGGGCAATATCAGGCTGATCCGATCGTGGGCCCTAGGGCCCAACGCTCGGATCCTAACGAACGGGAACGGCCGGTCAGATCGCGGGACTGCATCAACGAACAGATGCGGCCACGATCCGACGGGATTTTTTTTGTCCCATCCGATCGAGATCTGGCTGACTTTCGCCAGATCTCGATCGGGGAAGCCCATCAGGGGGGCCCCATACAATAAGCTTTTATCAGCCCGTGTATGGCCACCTTAAGGCCTAGTTAGGTCTGTTCCTCAGGCTTGGTACTGACTTTATTCTGCCCTGTGGGTCTTCCAGTTCTCTGGATACAGATGCACACAGCAGAGTGGAATCATATCATGCTTCCATTGCCCTGGGCGACTGGGGCACACTCAAAGGTACAGAGATATCATGTTCTGATATTACATTGGAGAAATAAATGCAATGAATGGTACTCTGCATACACTGCATACATTTATCTCAATATTTTCTCAAAAAAACTCTGACCAAATCCACATGGGTTTTTTCGCCTTATTTATTAATACACTTTCCCAAAAAAAAAATTTGCGGGGAAAAAAAATCATGAAAAATTCGAATCTTTGGGACCTCTCCCATTGAATTATATGCAACCTCAGCATTCAGATTTTATACAAAAAAAACCATGAAGTTCTCTGGTTTTTGGCATTGCAGTTTAGTAAATAACCCCCTAAGTGTTTGACGTAGGCACCTCATGTTCTGACATCACAGACATGCACATAATGAGCGAGTTGCGGCATTCGCTTATTATTCACATGCGTGAATAGAGCAGAGCAGGGGTGATTCACAATACATTAAAACAGCACGTCTCCTGGGTCTGGGGGGATGTGGAAATAGCTGGCTTTTCTGTCTGTGTTAGTAGGTGCCCTGCTCAGCAGTACCAGTGTCTATCGGGTTCACACTGTCTAATCCATTCCAACACATCATCAAGCTCTGTATTAAAGTCTTATGCCCCTCATATTCCAAAGCCATCATCTGACAGCTAAGAAAATTGGCTGAGATTGAAACTGTCTCCTGAAGAAAGGATGGCGGAATTTGCATTCTGTTGGCTAATACTTTTTTTGCAGTCAAAGTGTATTATAACAAAAGCGCTTTATCATTAATTGTGCTGCCTGCCCATAGTAAATCAGTAAAACTCAAGCAGCATCTCGTCCCTGTGCGGGGAAGATTGCAAGATAACCGGTGACAAGTTAATTAATTTGTCAGCCTCAAATGGCGCGCTGGAATTATGCCTCTCCGCATTATGTTCCAATGGAGAAATTGCCATTGTGTTACTGTAATTAAATGGAGGCGTTCCAGCGCCGACACACACACACTCCAACCACCATTAGGGTGAAAGCACAAACAAGGAAAGAAAAACAAGAAATCTGCTGGCTTTGTTATAGCCAGTAATGGTCATTTTTTGCAGCTATAATTAAAAAGAAATTTCTGCTTGTTTTCAGGTTTTTCAACACAAAGTGCTTGGAAACGTTGAGAATAATAAATGGAAACCTCCAGAGTTAAAGGTGTATTTATATTTATTTCTGCAGCTCTCAGGCTTTGGAATTTGGGCTGCTATAATGTCCAGTTATAGATCAGCTTCCCCTTTAAACTGCCTTGACAGTAATGAAATGCTACCAAACCCCATGTAGTGAGGGGGATACTGATTTTTTCTGTTCCATAATACTTTCTTTTCTTTCTTTTTTTTTTTTTTAAACCTAATTTCTTGTCACTATAAAGGGTAACATGAAATTCATTAAAGAGGTGGTTCGCCTTTAAAGGGCATGTAAAGTCTAAAATAGAATAATGCTAGAAATGCTGTATTTTGTATCCTAAACATAAACATGAACTTACTGCACCACAAGCCTAATCAAACAAATGATTTATGCTTTCAAAGTTGGCTACAGGGGGTCACCATCTTGTAACTTTGTTAAACATCTTTGCAAGACTAAGACTGTGCACATGCTCAGTGTGGTCTGGGCTGCTTAGGGATTGTCATAAACAAAGCTGCTTGAGTTCTGCATGGCTGGGAAGTAAGGTGGGGCCCCCCCTGCTGTTCATAAGTATGACTGTTTCCCTGCTCAGCAGTTAGGGATCATCTGACAATTCCTATCCACAGCAGTAAATGAAGGGAGAATTTCACTGCATACAGTCAGGTTTCTTATAAAAACAGCACACATTTCTTAATTAAAGTATATTGGAGATAGGTTTCTTTTTCATTAAAGAAAGTACAAATGGGATTTTATTTTTTTGCCTTTACATGCTCTTTAAGTTAACTTTTCGTATGTTATCAAATGGCTCATTCTAATCAACTTTTCAATTGGTTTTTATTCTTTATTTTATTTTATTTTTTAAATTATTTTCCTTCTTCTTCACTATAAAGGGTAACATGAAATTCATTAAAGAGGTGGTTCACCTTTAAGTTAACTTTTCGTATGTTATAGAATGGCTCATTCTAATCAACTTTTCAATTGGTCTTCATTCTTTATTTTATTTAGTTTTTTAATTATTTTCCTTCTTCTTCTGACTCTTTCCAGCTTTCAAATGGGGGTCACTGACCCCATCTAAAAAACAAATGCTCTGTAAGGCTACACATTTATTGCTATTGTTACTTTTTATTACTCCTCTTTCTATTCAGACCCTCTCCTATTCATATTCCAGAGCCTAATTCAATTCAATGCATGGTTGCTAGGGTAATTTGGACCCTAGCAATTGGATAGCTAAAATTGCTGTTGATTTGCAAATGAATCCCTGCAGGCTACTGTTTGACCAATGTTTCATTTTTTGGGGCTTAACATATGCAAAAGCCTACTTTTGCAGTATTGACTTCATTCCAGAAAACATCTTTTTTTATCCATAGCACTACAATCTTAAAGAGAGCAACTGACTAGCAGGTGGCGCCATTATTACAAAATCCATTATATCGGCAGTTAATAAAAATTTAAATAGCTCTGAAATGGAAAAAAAAATCATTTAAATCATAAAAGTGGAGGAGGGGAATCTTTGTACCCCCCGATGTTGAGCTTCACCCTAGTCTGTTAAGAATAACAAATCTCTACCTTTGCCAATATGTCTGTGACCTTTAATTAACTTTTAGTATGATGTAGAGCAGCACATGCAGCCCGCACCCCCCCTTGTGTGGCCCCCACATGAAAGTCTGCAAAAGCCTGAAAACTTTACCCCCAAAAGGAATACTTAAGCAACAAGATAGTTAATATCAAATTAAGTGGCATATTAAAGAATCTTTCCAAGCTGGAATATACATTTAAGGAAATATTGCCCTTTTATATTTTTTGCCTTGAACCACCATTATGTGATGGTCTGTGTGCTGCCTCAGAGATCACCTGACCAGAAATACTGCAGCTCTAACTGTAACAGGAAGAAGTGTGGAAGCAAAAGACAGAACTCTGTCTGTTAATTGGCTCATGTGACCTAACATGTATGGTTTGTTTGTGTGCACCGTGAATCATACAATCCCAGGGGGCTGCACTTTTTTTTTAAATGGCTATTTTCTATTTATCGTTACCGAATAGCATATACTACTAAAAAAGTATATTATTTTGAAAATGGTTTATTTACATGAAGTAGGGTTTTTCACATGAGCTGTTTTATGCAATATATTTTTATGGAGACCTACATTGTACAAGGGTATAGTTTTCCTTTAACTGGCCTCTGCATTGTTTATACCTCAAATTCAGACATTAAGCTCCTGCATTGTTCACACTTGTAACACCTCTATTGTTCACAAGCCTAAAGCCATTTACTGTTCACATCTCAGACCCAGACTTAAACTTCCCACATTTTTCACCTGTTCAAGGTCATACAAACTGCTGAAGGGGCACCAGCACTTTGCCGCTGTATGTAGTGCATAAGTGGTCCTTTTATGTTTCTCGGTCTCCTGCTCTGCTCTACCTTCAGTATGGGTATGGCACACACTTCCTGTGTGTGCCATACCCTGCCTGCCCTATGCTCACTGGGTGTGCCATACTCTGCCTGTCCTATGCTCCCTGGGTGTGACATATTATGCCTGCCGTATGCTCACTGGGTGTGCGCCATACTCTGCCTGCCCTATGCTCCCTGTGTGTGCCATACTCTGCCTGCCCTATGCTCCCTGTGTGTGCCATACTCTGCCTGCCCCATGCTCCCTGTGTGTGTCATGCTCTGCCTGTACCATGCTGCCTGTGTGTACCATATTCTGCCTGTCTTATGCTCACTGGGTGTGCCATACTCTGCTTGCCCTATGTATGCTCCCTGTGTGTGCCATACTGTGCCTGCCCTGTACTCCCTATGTGTGCCATTCTCTGCCTGTCCTATGCTCCCTATGTGTGCCATATTATGCCTGCCCCATTCTCCTTGGGTGTGCCATGCTCTGCCTGCCCTATGCTGCTTGGGTGTGCCATACTCTACCTCTGTGTGCCCTGCTCTGCCTGTGGAACCTAAGCCTGGTATTTGTTCGGGATGTTGGGTGTTAGTGGCCCCTAAGGTGTTTAATCACCCCAGGGGAGGAGGATGCATATAGATTTAAAGGTATGTCTTAATATGACAACTTTTTTCCCATATGAGTGATCAATGATATCCCTGCAGTGAGCACCAACCATTTGGTTTTTTTGGAGTGCTACCACCATTAATGTGGACATGGTCTTGTGGTAACATGGGTGTGGTTTAAAAACAGGGAGTGATTAACACTGGCTTCCATTACAGACAATTTGCATTTGGTTTTCATTTTTTATTATCTGTGTTTTTTTTTAATTATTTAGCTTTTTATTCAGCAGCTCTCCAGTTTGCAATCTTAGCAAATTCCCCTAGCAACCATGCACTGATTTGAATAAGAGACTGGAGTATGAATAGGAGAGTCCTGAAAAGAAAGATGAGTAATAAAAATAAAAATAAATGTGTAGCCTTACAGAGCATTTGCTTTTTTAGATGGGGTCAGTGACCCCCGTTTGAAAGCTGAAAAGTGTCAGAAATAGAAGGCAAATAATTAAAAAAAAACATAAGAAATAAAAGCCAACTGAAAAGTTGCTTAGAATTGGCCATTCTATAACATACTAAAAGTTAACTGAAAGGTGAACCACCCCTTTAATTCATATAAAGCAAAATGCATCTTAGCTTTATGACTCCTTAATAAAAAAATTCCCTATTAAATATTGCCGTTCTTTTACCTCATGTTGTTTCCTTTATAGTAAAAATAACTTCTTCTTTTTTCCCCCCACTTTTTAACTTACCCTTTTCTAATCTGCCGTAGATTTTCTCAGCTTGCAGAAAAAAACAACCCTCAGTAGCAGCATGCGCCCAACACATTGTTATTTATTGCAGAGGAAGAAAAAAAAGTCCCTCCATAAAATAAAAGTTATTTTCAGCCACTGTATGGGCTTATTGATTTTTAAAGACTTCTTTACGCTGTGCTTACTTTTTACATTCTGGGAGCATGTTGGGAGAAACTGTTTATTTGTAGTAATGACAAGGAAGTTAGTGCGCCGCTACCCGGGCACCATGCAGTAAACACCAGAGTGATGCCAGATTTAAAGTCATGCCACAGGCAAACATCCTCCTATAATCTTCAAGTTTAGCCGTTAAAGCCCAGCAACTCATGCGTAGCTGCAGGGCTGCCGAGGCGCCTTCCAAAGCCCCTCGCTAATGAGCCACATTCACGGCATGGATTATTTGTTTGCTGATTCGTCCAGAATGCAGAGCAGGCGGAATCCTTTGAAAGTGGTACATTTTGGCAATCAATTAATATTTTAAATAACAGAACTGACACCTTGCTTTTTAGAGAAAATGTGTGTTTTTTTTATTTCTATAAAACTCAAAAAAATTCAAGATTTATTACTAATTAGGGCAGCACTAAATCCAGGATTCGGTTTGGGATTTGACCAAGATTTTGCCTTTTTCAGAAGGATTCGGATTCAGCCAGATCCAATTGCCTGGCCAAACCAAATCCAAATAAAAAAAAAAAAAATCACGTGACTTTTCGTCACACAAACGAGGAATTTCTTCCTAACACAGGTCTCTTTCCCCTAATTCAGATATGCAAATTAGAGTTCAGATTCAGCTGAATCTTTTAAAAAGGATTCGTATGAATCCTAAAATAGTGGATTTGGTGCACCCCTATTAATACTAATACAAAACTTTGGCAGCTAAAAGCAGTAGAGGTCCCATGGAAGTCAATGGGAGCTGCTCTGATCCTTTTTAATTAGCTGTTGATACTTTTTATTGAGGTTTTTGGATTTCTTCGCTAGTAATTATATGATAAACTAGAATAAGAAGAGGTTTTAATGGTTTTCATATTGTTTAGCTGAACCTCCAGCGTTTCGCCATGTTGCTTGAAAAAGACGCGAAAAAACTTCCACTGACTTCAATGTATTTCGCGTGGCGTTGCAGTGAACAAACGCCCATTGACTGCAAAAAACTTCACAAATGTTTCACCTTTTTGGGAATTTTTCAGAGGTTTAGCAAATTTAAATGTTGGTACAGATTCTCTTATCACTAGATTTTTATTTCTGTTTGGCCGGTTTTGAAATTGGCTGAGCGATAAAGTTAGGGGAAGGGGAAACGGTGATGCAATAGAGGTGGAGATTAATCAAGGATAAGTTATTTGACACACTTTTCAATCTTGTTATTCACTTCCATCTCAAGCGATTGCCTACTGTTATCATTCATTTCAGACTGAGAACTACCTAACCCTTTCCTGTCACCTCCCAGCACCCAACCTGACCCAAAATGTGTGATTTATTTAAATACCCATGCCTGTCTCACCCTCATTAGAGAAGGGCAGGACGTAGGAAGAAAAAAAATACCATATCAATGAAGTGGGTTTGAATATGAGAAGTGACATGAACAGATGGAAAAGGAAGGACCACCAATCCCACCAGGAGCCATTTGTAGGGCTGAACTAGCCCCATCTGCAGGTTTTATGTTGAAACCAAAATAAGTAAACATTTTTTGCTTGAGTGGAAGATTTTTCCTTTGCACTTATATTGTAACGACGACTCACCCTGGTGGTCTAGTGGGCCGGCGGGGACGCATGCTGCGGGTGCTTCCTCATCTTTTGCCGGTTTTTCTTAAAGCAAACGTGTTGCACATTTCTGGGTTTTAGCGCCGTGCCGAAATTGTTGCCGTTGTTAGGTCTACCTTGCGTAGTATCTGGGTGAGATTTCTGTCTGTTTGATTTGAGTTTTTGATTCTGAACTCTGTCAATCCTGACCCTTGCCTGCCTGACTATTCTGAATTCTGCCAATCCTGATCATTGCCTGCCTGACTATTCTAAACCCTACCAATATTGACCCTTGCCTGCCTGACTATTCTTGAACGCTGTCGTTACTGATCCCGGCCTGTTTGACCTTGCTTGAACTTCACCTGACTCGACCACTGCCTGTTTGACCCTGCTTGAACTCTGCTTGAACCGGCCCCCGGCTTGCCTGACTACGTTTTCGTCTATTCCCTGGCCTGCCGTCCCTTTGCTTCTTCAGAACATCTGCTTTGCTCCTCTCAAGTTAAGACCTGGCAGCATCTGAGTAGCTGTGGGCTCCTCCCGAGGCTAAAGGCGGCTGCTACAGGTGGAAGATTGAGCCGTGGCAAGGAAGCCTAGTAGTAGTATATATAAGCCTAGTATATATATATGTAATAATACCTCTTACTGAAAATGTCATTATTTTTGCGCCAACAAATATGCCATATACCGGTAATTGGTGCATACAGGGGGTAATACATCTTGTGCAAGGCATGATTAAAATGTGCATGATAGTAACAGACGAGTATTACATTGCAAAATGCTAAATTTTGATTCTTATTTACGTTTACTTTTACTATTATTGCATTTCTATTTAAATATAGATCTGGGACATTTAAAAGCAGCTGTTTTCTATAAAGCAACATCTATCCCATCTCTTTCTCTCCCTCTTAACATACAGACTAGAATTTCTTAGCAAGAAAGGGAAAATAAATTGAAAGTAATTAAAATTTAGTACAAAGGCAACACAGCATGGGTGAAGGATGAGGTTGTTATGGGCCACTGATTTGAAACAAAGGAGGTATATAGCTCATTAATCCGCTCCTTGTCCAATGACCTGCAGTGATATACAAACATATGTTTTGAATTCAATTCCACCAATGTCTTAGCTAAAATGGACGGCTTAAAAAATAAGAGTGATTTCAGATCGTTAGAAGCAATATCCACAGTACAAATTTCAAAGGAATGTATATCTTTTTAACTACTTTGTCTTCTCTTGTGTGTTCAGGAAAACAGATAGAGGGTCTCTTTTTAAAAAGAATCATATTAGTTTCTCCGTCAATGCTGGAAAAGATGACCACTAGTCAAATTATTGACGAAAACAATGATTCCTTGGTTTTACCAGGCAATTATAGGTGAACACAACACCACTCGCAAACACACAAACACACACAAATATCTTGTTTTCATAATCCATAATGGGTCAATAACACGTTCATCCGAGATGTATTGCTTACCGCCGCTCATTAGTCCATGTCTGATCGCCAGCAAAGAGAGAGACAAAAATTTCTTTTTGATTCATTAAAGCTGTTCCTTTTGATTAATTTAAAGTAAGAGATCAATGATTTCAACCGAGAGGTCTGGAAACAGGTCACATGTAACTGGAGCTGCCCGCTTTAAATAAAGATAAAGACCTTGTTTCTTTACTGTGATGGGTATACCTTGCATACACTGATGCACTGAACCAAACCATTTATTGGTAGTGTCCTTCACAATGTTCACAATACAATAGTACAGCTTTCTAGTACTGGAAGATCTTGGTAGTGTTACTCCTCACATCTGTCTTTCTTGACATACACATTCTCACACACAAATGGAATATACCCCAGTGTGGACACATGCAACTGAAACTAAGGAGTAGGCCCCACTTTAGAGGTACTACTCCTCCTGCCTCTGCCTACTAACTCTAACTAGCACACAGTCACTTTGGAGTCCAAATATACACAATTACTGTACTTCCTCAACAGGGCCACAGTAGCCCTTGCCATCTTAAGGTGTCCATACACGGACCAATAAAATCTGCCGACAATCAAGGCATCAGTGTATGGGGCCCTATGATAGGCTTCCCTGACCCATATCTGGCAGGTTTAAAAATCCTGTTGGATCAAGGACTGCATTGGTTTGTTGATGTGGTCCTCAAACTGACCATTGAAGATAGGCATATTGGGACAAGATCCGCTCATTTTGGCTTCAAACAAGCGACTCTGTCTATGTATGGCCCCCTTAACTTAGCTTTCCCTCACCTTAGATAAGCTATTAGATGATTAACCTGCCCCGGCTAGCTTAAACAAAGACATTCTAGGGGAAACACCTCATGCAAGGGTCTATAGTGTCACTAGTTGCTACTTAGGACAATGAGGTTCTTCTCTCTTCATCAGCTTAGGGTATATTTACTAACATTTAAATTAAAAAAAATCACAAATCAAATTTGTTCTCTAAAAATGTGTATTTTTTATTTCTCTAAACTTCTAAAAATTCAAGATTTATGAAGTGTAAAAACCATGAAAAACTCAAAAAGTCAGTGGGGCTCATTTATAAACTTGGCGCAGGGCAGTATTCACTTGGCATAGTGAATACATTTGCCCTGTGCATGGTTACATTGATAAAGCTGAATAATAGTGTGCAAACAGAAAATTTTTTTCCGAATGCGAATGTCTATGAGAGGTTTTTAAATATGTCAAAAAAAAAGTTGTGAATATTTATGTGCACACTCCGTGTTTGAATGATGCCACAACTTTGGAGGTGGAGAAAATATTCGCAAAACAGTTTTGCAAATTGTGAATTTAAGTTACTGTCAACGCTATTTTCATGCACAACAACCCCACACAGTGGGCGCACTCATGCAAACACCCATCTCATTTGCTAAAAATTTCGAAAACCTCGAAAACCTGTAAATATTTTAGTTTTTCGGACAAATACTACAAAAAAATTCCTAAAACCTCTAAAAGTTGGGATTGTCCACCTCCTTACAAGTCTACTTGTGATTTTAAATCAAAATTCTAAATATAAATGTTTAAAATTACATTTTATAGCTTTTTTGCAAAGTCAAATCATTTGAAGGTAAAAATCTCTTGCTGAGTATACATATATATTGTTTTTATATATTAAATGTTTTATAACTTTAGCAAAATAAATTATGAGATCAAAAATAATGGTTAACAACAGAAAATGTATTCTTACGGAAACTCCTATTTATATGCATAAATGCAAATGTCTCTGTCCATGAAATGTAAGATGAGCACTATCAATAAATACTGTAATTTTACTTCAATTGATTTTAAACCGAAAGAGTATGTGAATGAAGAGTAAAAAGGTCAAGGAAGACCTAGAATCAACCAGCAGTCTCCAAGGCTTGTTTTTTGGATTATCCAGCACAGATCACAATGTTAAAATGCAACTACAGGGATATCTGCCATTGATTTTACATGACCTCAACAGGTTTGAGATGGAGTATTTTCTGATTCTGATTTTTAGCAGCTTTGAGGTATAATAAATCTCTAAATATTCAAGTTTTTCATCAAAAGTTTTCCCCTTAAAAACCTCAACCAGACAAATTTGAGATTTAGGGGCAAATTTACTTATGGTCGAATATCGAGGGTTAATTAACCCTTGATATTAGACTGCCAAATTAAAACCCTTAATTTAGTGCAAATAGTTAGATTGAAGGATTTTAATCCATCGTTCAAACGATTTTTCTATGACCAAAAAATTGTTCCAAAGCCTATGAGGACCTTCCCCATAGGCTATCATTGACTTCGGTAGGTTTTAGGTGGCGAACTAGGGAGTTGAAGTTTTTTTTTAAAGAGACAGTACTTCGACTATCGAATGGTTGAATAGTCTAACAATTTTTAGTTCAAATCGTTCCATTCGAAGTCGTAGTCGAAGGTCGAAGTAGCCCATTCGATGGTCGAAGTAGCCAAAAAAAAAACATTCGAAATTTGAGGTTTTTTTAATTCTATTCCTTCACTCGCGCTTAGTAAATGGGCCCCTTAATAAATGGACCCATAAGTGCTACATACTGAGACTATGATCAAAAAGCAGCAATCAAATCTCCCATGACTGTGCACTCCAAGTATCATGGATCAAAACATGGGAAAATATACAATGGACACAATTCCTTGCAAATAGGTTTTCCCAAGATATTTAGTAGATCATGCTTTTTGATGATAGTCTCAGTGTGTAGCACTTAGGGGCCCATTTATTAAATCTCAAATTTGTCTGGTTGAGGTTTTTAACTAAAAAAGGGGGCATTCCTTAGTTTGAATCCAATAGAATTTAGTGACACCTGTTACTGGGAGAATCAACAAGTGAAGGACTTGTAACCCTACATTTGGTGCATCAGTTCTATTTTAATATTGTGTGTCTACTGCATACAAAACCTCCAGAATTCCTTTTATTCTCCATATTTTATAAACCATATAAAATTGGCTGGATGCTAACGTTGTATAAAAGGGAAGGGGTGGGTGAATAATATACATATTGTATTGCAAGGAACGATGATGTTTACTAAACTTTTTTCCTCTAGAGCAACATTAAACCAGAACTTTGAAGCAACAAAATAAGTGAAGATTATGTCCTTAGGACACAAGCCCATTACAGCACAATATTAATGTGGTTGTTTTGTAGATTACGCTAAAGGACCTGCTTTAATCAGTGCAGCAGGACACTCACGACAATTGCTCGAACACTTCTACAGATGTATATCAAGCTAATTCAGCATTAGGAAAGGAGAGTACACCATTAGTCAAGCACTGCTGACAGCTCGCCCTAACAGAATCATAATGTAGAGGCATGAGCAAAAATGCTGGTTCTCTCAGTTTTATAACATTAAACCATACTTTGGTGTTTCATAAGAAACACAATGAAAGGGAAGATGTTCTTATTTTAGAAGGGGAGACCTTCCCTCTCTTATGTTGTCCCCAGATCGAAGTGCAAGAGAAATAATGGGAGCAATAATATGCCCCTTAGTGTTCATTCAAAAATCCTTTCTATCCAGGGTCTGACTGCACTCTGCAACTCATGCCATATAAAAAAAAAAAATCTGGCCTCATGCATTTTCTGCTATTGGTACTTAGTCATAGGCTTATAGCATGAAACGCATAGGCTATTTTTGTATCTAACATGTTTTAGTAATAAAGTTTTTTTTTTTTTTTTAAATTATGCCTATTTATGGGATTTATGAGTGCATGCTGTGTATTCTTTGGATTGTGAAAGTAGGACTAAGTCTTTATTTTGCAAGTGGGCCTAAGTGGTCTGCAGTTACACTTCTCTTTATTTTCTAACCGTATGCTGCTTTAAGGTTTTATGGATCCTGGACAAAGACTATACTGAAAAAATGCAAAATTTCTAGAAATGTGGTTCTTTTTTGTATTTGTTTCACAGTAAGGAGAGGGCAATTGCACTAAATAACTATCTATAACAAGGCACATTTAAAGGAAAACTATACCCTCAAAATGAATACTTGAGCAATAGATCGTTTATATCCCATTAAGTGACATATTAAAGAATCTTATCAAACTGGAATACATATTTAAGTAAATATTGCACTTTTACATCTCTTGCCTTGAACCACCATTTTGTTATGGTCTGTGTGCTGCCTCAGAGATCACCTGACCAGAAATACTGCAGCTCTAACTGTAACAGGAAGAAGTGTGGAAGCAAAAGACAGAACTCTCTCTGTTAATTGGCTCATGTGACCTAACAAGTATGGTTTGTTTGTGTGCACTGTGAATCATACGATCCCAAGGGGGCCTTGTTTTTTAAAATGGCAGTTTTCTATTTATGATTACCCACTGGCACATACTACTAAAAAAGTACATTATTATTAAAATGGTTTATTTACATGAAGCAGGGTTTTACACATGAGCGGTTTTATTTTTATAGAGACCTACATTGTTTGGGGGTATAGTTTTCCTTTAAGTAGAAAAGCTCCACCGGGGAAGGCATTGGCTACATCTTAATCACAAGGCTTCAAACCCCTTTACCCAGTGCATATGGAGCAATATGTGACATGGGGTCAGAGAGACCCAAGAGGAGCTTTGTTCGCATGGGTATATGTCTCTTTTACCATTTACTAAATCAATTTGCAGAACCTCAAAATCCTGATGAGAATAATGGAGTATAATGGGGTATATTTATTTTCTCATATCATATGAAATAAATATTTTCTTTATTTTTTGCTATCCTAAGTAATATCCTTGTACAGTTCAGATATCAGGCACCTCAGTCATCAATGGCATTCATTAAAAGAACTGCAAATGGGGTTGCGATGTCTCAAAGTTTTACCATTTGCAATCATAAAAGCCCCTTAAAAACTCCTAGCAACTTATACATAGTGATGGGCGAATTTGCGCCGTTTTGCTTCGCCGAAAAATTTGCGAAGTTCGCGAAACGGCAAAAAATTCGCTAAACTGCGCCGGCGTCTCGTTTTTGACGCCGGCGTCCGTTTTTTCGGAAATTTTTTTTTGAAGCCGGCGAATTTTTTCCGTGAATTTTTGCGGGTGTTTCGCGAATTTATTAGTTGGCGGCGAATCGCGCAAATTCGCCGCAAATATAAATATAAATAAATTCGCCCAACACTACTTATACATACATGAACTGCAGCTCCACTGAAAACAACTGCAGAAGAAGTTTGGTCGCTATAGGTTACTAGACCTGTACCAAGCTTTGCACCATTTATGACATTAGCCATTAAATCTTTTATTCATTTATCTGTGCCTCCATCTCTGGTTTGTAACGCGGCAGTGTTATCTTTTACAGTTCTCTTCAGCACACAATCAGAAGCGTATAATCTGTGAACAACTTTAGCTGTAATGGGCCGTCCTGTTATTTAACGCTTGCAAGCTGAGCTTCTGGAAGTAAAACTGTCATAACACTTTTAAAACACAAGCGAGTCAATTACATTTCCTTGCTTTTAAATTAGCTGCTTTATATATACACATGGAAACGCCAATTAGATTCCAATCTTAACTCTTAACTATCTAATTTACTCAACAGCCATATTTCAGGAATAATACTGTATGTCCAGTGCACTTAAAGAATGTCATAGGAAAGGTATAACTGCCCTCAAACAGTAATAGAATGACTGAAAAGTGTGGGAGCATGTACAGTACTTAAATATCTGAAGCTTCTATAAGGTGCCATCTTGACCCACCAGGTCCTTATCTCTCGAGGCTTGGCTCCTTAAAGGTTATCAACTTAGTTAGCCAATCAGATGACAAATGACCTGGAATGCTCAGAAAGCTCGCTTTGTTATCTCTCTTGACCAATGCAAATATACATATCTATCACTCATTACATAGTAACATAGTAAGTTAGGTTGAAAAGACAATGTGTTAAGCCTGAGCTTCTCCCTATACCAACTGCTAGCTGATCCAGAGGAAGGCAAAAAAAAAAAACATTTGAAGCCTCTCCAATTTGCCTTAGAAGGGAAAATTCCTTCCCGCTCCAAAATGGCAATTGGACCTGTCCCTGGATCAACTTGTACTATGAGCTATCTCCCATAACCCTGTATTCCCTCACTTGCTAAAAAATCATCCAACCCCTTCTTAAAGCTATCTAATGTATCAGCCTGTACCACTGATTCAGGGAGAGAATTCCACATCTTCACAGCTCTCACTGTAAAAAAAATGCTTCCAAATATTTATCGGAACCTCCTTCCTTCTAATCTGAATGGGTGCCCTCATGTCAACTGGAAGGACCTACTCGTAAATAAAGCATTAGAGAGATTATTATAGGACCCCCTCATATATTTATACATAGTTATCATATCACCCCTCAAGCACCTCTTTTCCAGTGTGAACAACCCCAACTTGGCCAATTGTTCCTCAGTCTTTTTTTTTATATTTCAAAAATGTTACTCTGCAGCATTTTCAGATTATTTGTTATCTATGATTAAAATAAATAATTTACTGGAGTACTAACCAACAAAAAAAACCCCCATTGGAGTAAACTGAGCCCGACTTCAAATCCTTACCTCTATTATCCAAGTAAGTAGAGATAAAATGTAACGGTAGGCACCCAACACCAGAACAAATGCCAAGCACCCTGGTCTCGGCTCGTCCTTCACCTGTAATGTGACCGCCTTTGGCCTCGGGAGGAGCCCTCAGCTACTTGGATGCCACCAGGTCTTAAACGAGAGATGCAAGGCAATAGGTTCTGGATAGGCAGAGGGGCACGACTGTAAAGCAAAGTCTTGGGGCAGAAGGTCGTAGTACAAGGCATTTAGGCAAAAGAGTAGTCAGATCAGGCCGGGTCGAGGCAGGCAGAGAATAAACGTAGTCAGGCAGGCAAGGGTCAAACCAGGAAGTCAATCAAAGGGTTAATCAGAAGAGGTAGTCGGTAATCAGGCAGGTGTCAGGATCCAGAAGTCAGAAGTCACAACAGGAATCAAAAACAGGTTCAAGAAACAGAATAGCAAACGCTAAGAAGCACCAGGAACAAACTCCTATCACGGGCACTGAATACAAACTGAATACACGTCCCTTTAAATACTTTTTGAATTTCACGCCACTGCGCACTGACGTCATCACATCAGTGTGCATGCGCTACAGATCAGGACGCAGTGCGCACCCGTGCACCTAATGGAACCGGCGTCTGCAAAGGAGCAGCAGCTCGGCGCGGCGGGCGTCTCTGACGTCCCCCAACTAGACTACCAGGGTGAGATTTTATTACATAAAACTCTAGTAAACAGAAGAATACTCACCAATTCCACCTGGACAACACACCATACTTCCAATTAACCATAACATCAGAAGAAACCTTGCTCCTGCACAAGATGCAGGGTAGAAGTTCACCGAGCTATCAACACCCCCCCCCTTTTTTGGGAGTTACCAGATTTTGGCCTCAAAATCTGATCTGTGCATGTGCAGAACATTTTACTGATGTATGTATGTGCAGCACGGAATCCGTGGCTTCAGAAATGGTTGTGACGAAACTTCCAGGCAAAAAAAAATTGCGGCCACACTGTCTGCAGGTCACCCTGTAGCCAGATTTTAAAAGTTGACAGCTCTGAATGCATGATGTTGCTTCTTCATTCTACCCAATTTGAAAGGGTCCTTTATTTCCTGCCACCTTAATTTTCCAACATGTGGCAGGCTGACTGGTGCATCTTTCAAAATGGAAAAGGGAAGGAACTCCCCAATCCAGTCTCATGGAGCACAAAGGGATCCAGTAAACAGTTGTAACCCACAGTACAAAAAACAGAATTCAATGGAAAAAGCATATCCCATCTTGCATTAATGAACCAAAAAAGCTCTTCAGAAAATCAACATCTTCAATGCATATACATATTTAAAAAGCAGATGGATAGGGAGAAGCTCAGGTTTAGCACATTGTGTGTGTTATAGAGAGACACTGCAGAAGCCTTCTTGGTTCCCATTATAGCAGAAGCCACCAAACTATTATTAAACTTTCCAATTTATGGAAAGATCCCTTATCCAGAAAACCCCAGGTCCTGAGCATTCTGCATAACAGGTGCCATTACTATAACTCTAAATAGCCTATAATTATCCTTTATTGAAATAGCACCTATTGTGCAGTGCTTAACGATGATTAAACAGAATAAACTGGTACAAGCATTAGGCAGCAACAATATCCAACAACAAGACTAAAGAATATTTTTACAGGTTAGTACTAATACTGAAATTTGGTTTGCTGGAAGACAAATACCGAGCTTGTATCCTAGCGAAAGCAAAACTCATACTTATGCATATAAGTGCACAACAAGGCATCTCCCACAATGATACCAGTTTGGGTTGTGGTTCCTTCTGATTAGTGATGGGTGAATTTATTCGCCAGGTGCAAATTCGCGGCAAATTCCCTCCAGCCAATAAATTTGCGAAACCGCTAAGAAAATTCGCTGGTATCAAAAAAAAAATCATTTTTTTTGGACGGCGGCGCAATTTCGCCAAAAATGGGTGCCAGCATCCAAAAAGAATGGATGCCAGTGTCACAAACGAGACGCCTACGCCGTTTCACAAAATTTTCACCATTTTGCTAATTTTGCAGGAAATTCGCAAATTAGTCAGAAGCGAAACTCCCCAAATTTGCCCATCTCTACTTTTGATGGTTCCTTCTGATAAACCTTAGCTTGTGCCAAGTGCAAATTCTAGGAGTCATACCAATGTCGAATTAAAGGGAAACCAGATTTCCAATTCCACTGGTCAAATATTTTTCATTTTTTTAAATCCAGATCCAACTATAGTCTTTGCATTCAGACCATTGCTTAGTTAGGCCAAGCACTTTATACAGTATACAGTAAATCTTTAATAGCCCGTGACAATACGTTGGGGCTTTAGCAACACTATCCATTTAGTTTATCGTCTGATATTTATTAACTCTGACATTTCTTCATAATTTTATTTAGGACAAGGACGAGTGATTTTCAATATTAAGTCAGAAATCACTAGAAGAAAAAAAAAAAAATCTAGTGAATAAGTTGATGCCAATGGAGCATGGCCCTTAATGAGAGTGTGTGTAGGGTGGTAGCTAACACCTACGTACGTGATGCGAAGGGACTGATATTCCCAATTGTCATATCATTCATAGACGAGGGAGCAGAAAATACTTTTTTATGAGCAGATTAAAAAGTAGTGAACTATAAAATTACTTAATTATTTGCAAGAAATGACTTTTGAACAAGTTCAGACATCAATCACAGACTCATTAGCTTCTATTAGCGAGCAACGTTTATTTCCTTGGCTTTGATCCATTCATTGCCCTTCCAGAGGACCTGCAGAGTGTTGTGCAGAATGCCAAAATAATTCTGTTTGGGGTGTTTCAACCTCATTTTCAATTAGGAACGTGTATGGGCAGCTTTGGATTGTAAACAGAAGGGGTATATCAGGAAGATCCTCTGCCCAGCATATTGCATATTAAATATTATCCTATATGTAAACACAGGTATGGGATCTGTTATCCTCAGATAAGGGATATTTCTGGGATTTGGATCACCTACTAAAAAATTATTTAAATATTAAAATATTAAATAGACCCAATAGGACTGTATTGCCGGCAATGAGGATTAATTATATCTTAGTTGGGATCAAGTACAAGCTACTGTTTTATTATTACAGAGAAAAAAGGAAATCATTTTTAAAATGTTAAATTTTTTAGTCTATGGGAGATGGCCTTTGCGTAAATCTGAGCTTTCTGGATAACAGGTTTCTGGATAATGGATCCCATGCCTGTTCACAGAACAATTTAACTAGAGATAGTCATGTGAAAACTAGAACGGGTGTTTTCTGCTGAGCCGTAGTAGATGGAATAGGCAATGGAAAAAGTTTGCTCCATCTATAGGATCTGCTATCAAGAAAACTGTTCTCCAGAATGTTCTGAATTATAAAAAGGTCATCTCCCATAGACTTCATTTTATCCAATTTTTTTAAAAAAATGTATTCCTTTTTCTCTGTAATAATAAAACAGTATCTTGTACTTGATCCAAATTAAGCCATAATTAATCATGGACAGATTTATACATAGGGCTCTCTAGGCCAGGACCTCTTGTTGCCCCCATTTCCTCATTCAAAATCCCCTTTTATACATGTATGCACGCAAGCACAAGACTTATCTTGTCGGCATACCACCCCTAAAATTTGCTTGCCCTAGGCCCGTGCCTTTGTGGCCTTCCACAAATCCAGGCCTGTAACTAATCCCTATTGGAAGCAAAACCAGCCTACTGGGTTTATTAAATGTTTACATGATTTTTTAGTAGACCTAAGGTATAAAGCTCCAAATAAAGGAAAGATCCATTATCCAGAAAACCCCATGTCCCAAGCATTCTGGATAACAGGTCCAATACCTGTATGTAAAAATATACTCTTGATGAAGCCATATATTTAAGTAATATTAATTGCCCTTGTAGGTGGGCTTGTGATATTTTATGCATTTTAGTCTGACGTATCTTAAAACAGCCAATGTATATGGGCATATGCAAATATCCACTTTTAGTAAATCAAGGCCAGAGGCAGTAGTGCAGAACAGGACTATGGGAATTTTTACAGTCTCCGCTGATTTTATTCAGATTGTTTAGTGTGCCTGAAAGCTCTTCCTTGTCTGAAACATCTGCTTTGTGATACAGCAGGAATAGGCTCAGGCTTCATCTGTACAGCACAGGACTCCATTCCCTGGCTCAGCAAGTCTCTGGCAGTCACACTGAAGTCTGCAAAAAGTGTGAGGTATTATCCTATTTCCCTGCAGCTGCTGATTATGGGAATCAGGTATCGCTGAAGAGCAGGTAGACTCGCCGCAAGCAGCCTCCAAACATAATGGCTTTTACTGTATCACTTTAACAAGAGTTGCTTATATGACAGACCAAAAAAAAAATATTATTTTTTAAAATGTGTTTTTGAATGAAAATGACTTCAGATTTCTAGCCAAGTAAAATATATACATAGATATAAACCTTATTTAAGTCCTTTGTGATTAAATACAGCTGGAAGCTACAATGACTGATATAGGCCTTTTAGCATTATACACCAGATTTTAGGAGAAAGCTGGATAGGAGCTAAAAATGCTACCCTTTATGCTTTGGGCATAAGCACTAGCCTGGGTTGATCACAAGCCTTAGGAAAGATCTGTACCTCATAACCTTATTTTCTGCATCATGATTTCTGACAACCCCTGCACTTAGCTGCAGCCCAGAACACACTGAGCATGTGCAGTGTCAATGACTTTCAAAAGGTGGTCTAACAATAGCCAAGATGGTGAGCTCCTATGGACAGCTTTAAACCCTGTTTCGGAACTGTTATAAAGCTGCTGAACCTCTGGATTGATATAGTTTGTTTTTTATATCAAACTACTGCATTTTGAGCCATTTTAATATTAAGACTTTAGTTATCCTTTAAATGAGAATTAAAGCATAACTAAAGAATTAGGGCAGAAACGTTGTACATTATGTTTTGGATTTTTGTACCAGCCCAAGGCAACCACAGCCCTTTAACAGTAAAGATACGTGTCTCCAAAGATGCCCCAGTAGCTCCCCCTCTTCTTTTCTGCTGATTCACTGCACATACTGAACTTAGGGACCCACTCACAATATAGTATATATGTAGAATATAAGAGTCACAATACAAGGCTAGTTAGTAACTAATTCAGATTATTAGTAGTAAAAATAATTGAAAATTAGTAGAAAACAGCTCAATTAGCATCAAAATATAATAATCACCCATGTATCATCAGTTTATATGACAGACAAACCTCATTTTCTACTTGATGCAACGACCCCTAAGTGTTATCTTCTTAACAGCTGCTCAATGCACATGGAGCATGAAGGCCTGGATCATTATTACTATTGAGATGTTGAACCATAGGCTGGTTCAGTAAGTTAAGTATATAAAACATGGTATGTCTAGCCATATTCATTTCTAGGCTTTAGTTCTTCTTTAAATCAGCTTTTCTATGTAGTGGTGTCAGGGCCCGAAGGCACAATTTGGAGTGCGGACAAAGGAGGAAGCAATTAGGCAAACACAGTTCGCAGTACAATGGATTAGGCAGAAGAATCGTCAGTTCAGGCAAAGGTCGGTCCAGGCAGCGAAGTATCAAGGTCGAGGTTTCAGGCAAGGTCGAGAATCAAGAATCAATATTTAGAAGACAACCAGGAACTCTAGATAGAAGAACCTATACTCGGGCGCTGAGAGAACCTTCTGGCGTCCTTAAATAGGTGGGTTTTCGCACCAAAGGATGTGCCAGCGTTAATACGCTGTGCAAAAACGCTGGCGTCTGACGGCCGCATGGCCTCTTCTGGGCGCCGCCATCTTGGACGCGCGGAGGACGGCCAGGACGCCTTACAAGTGGGTATTAAGATACTCATTAATTGAAAGAGAAAAGGGAAGAAAACTTTTAGTTGTTATTAACCAGCTTTTTATTATTATTAACCAGCATCGTACATGTGTATTGTGGGAAGAAGTGGATTATACGGGATATTCAGTAGGGATAAATGGCATGGGTTATCCTCCCTTGGCCTAGTTTAATTCTCTTGTTGCATAGACATGTCAATCCATCATATCCTTGGGAACTTCATGTGGATGATTAGACACATCATCTGATTACAACAGAAAAAAGGTCCATTCTCCCCTAGAAATATCTGCTGAATTATGTGCAGTAACAAAACATATGGGGAAATGCACTGGTCATGAACAATTCAATTTCCATCCACCCAATTTTGCCTGGCCACATCCCTGATGGACATATAACCCTGGGTCTTTAGGTCACGTCTACTGCTGGCTTCTGGAAAAATAGGAATCATCCTGCTTGAGAAAATGGAGGCAAAGGTAGAATCACCATTTTGAGTCTGAAACATCCCGGAAGTATCTATTGTAGTTAACAATTCCTCTATCAGCCCGTCTCTCCAGGCCCGGTGCCTTGGGGTTCTCCTAGATTCTGCCCTGTCCTTCACTCCTCATATCCAGTCACTTATTAAATCTTGTCACTTCTACATATACAAAATAAGATCATTTACCACCCAAGATGCCGCTAAAATTCTTATTCACTCTCTTATCATATCACCTCTAGACGACTGTAACTGTCTATTAATTAGCCTTTCCCGCCAGAGACTGTCACCTCTCCACTCGATAATGAACACTGCCACCAGGCTTATACACCTCAGCAACCGCTCCTCCTCTGCCATGCCACTCTGCCAATCCCTACACTGGCTTCCACTACCTTTCAGAATAAAATTCAAACGAATGACCCTGACATTCAAAGCACTTGGTGACTCTGCCCCTCCCTACATCTCTGAACTGATCTCTATTTACTCACCTAACCGCTTACTATGCTCCTCTACTGACCTGCTACTCAACTCTTCTCTCATTACCTCCTCACATGCTCGCATTCAAGACTTTGCAAGGGCTGCACCCCTCCTCTGAAACTCTCTCCCACGGTCTTTAAGAGAAATCTCTTAAAACGCACTATTCTGATCTTGCCCTCTGACATACTTTGTGTCTTATTCCCTTCCCTTTAGATTGTAAGCCCATTTGCACAGGGCTTTCCTCACCTTTTGTACCTGTATTGGTTGTGATGTATGTAACTCCATATGTTGTACGGATGTCATTTGTGTGATTTAGTTGTATAAATACATTTACTTTACTGCCCTGCAAAATATGTTGGTGCTCTATAAATACATATTAATAATAATAATAATAATAATAAACATGTTCACTAAAACATAAGACTTCAATGAACCTTATTTAACTTCCTAAATCTTGGTAGGATGGTGGGGATAATCATAGTGATGTTTTCTTTTTAAATGCTATTGAATGAAAGACATACAACTAAATGTAAATGCAAAACACATCTATGCAGTGGGACAAATTGAACCGAATCGACTCCTTGTGGAAGAAATAAACTGTGCATTTTACGTGTCAAATTTAGGCAAAAGCTATTGCCATTCAAAGGTGAAAAATAGAACTTATAGGCCTTGAAATTTTTGTTTCCAATGAATCCCCATGGTCTCATCTTTCATTCAATCAAAAAAAATTAAGAAAACTAACACAGGAGCGGGGAGGAGAATCCAGATGGGTGCCAGATCGGGACATAAATCATTATGACACAGAAGCAAAGGTGGAACCAGTGTGAGAGGAAGGGAAATGGCATAGGAAATTATTCAGGTTTTGCTTGAGAACACTAAACACTCTGCTATAGTTGGTGGGCAGTCAGAAGGGATGGCAATGCGCAACAAAGGTGACAATCATTTTCCACAGTTCTCGGCAAAGAGCTCTTTAAACACATGGCTAAGCCAACTGAGATAAAAAGCAATGCTCGTAAGTATGGACGTGTTATATCTGCAATTGTTAAACTCTCTGGCCAATTGCGTTTGAGTCTGACGTATACAACACACGCACACTGCATTTTTAATTAGTTGTTAATTATCAGTTTTAATTCCTGCTGGGAAGTGACATGGTCAGTCACTTTGCTAATGACTTAGTTTGCCTTACAACATATGTACTATATAGGGTTTCCAATAAAAGGGTTGATGTACCACCCTAATGTACATAACAGGTGAAACATTACACTGCCTGCTTTAATTGAATCTTTTACACTGAGCAGAGTAAATGGAAAAGGCAGACCAATAACTCAACATGTTCTCTTTGAGACATTTGAAGAGTAGCAGCCTTTCCTGAAAAATATAGATTTCTTGATTTTAAGATGGAAATGCTGAGATTTGAGATGTTGCAATTACCTTTCCTGAAAAAAATATTTTTTCCCCATAGGGCTCAACAGAATGTAGACTTATTGATGTTGGCCCTGATATTTCCATGGTAGCCCTGTAGATTCTATGATCTGACTCATAATAAGGTTTTATTTGCAAAAGTGTGAGATTTTCTGATGGCTTATTTTCTCACTTGTTTGTATAGGACCACCATGTGGGTTCTGAATTAAGGTGCCGTCTAAAACTATCCCTAAAAAACTCATTCTTTATTGACAATACTGCCATATTTATGCATGTCCCATGCACTTCCTCCCTGATTGATTTGAGTTGTTTGTATAAGTAATGGAAATTAACTTGAAGTTCACTATAAGCAGGGGGAAGTGGGAAAAAGTATAAAATGCATTTAGTTGAAATCTCATGAGAATAAAAGTAGGCAAAGTTAGAGATACATGGCAATTTTTGCATTCCAAAAATGTTATGATAGGCCCCTTATTATCTCTAAGACAATGTAATGAAGGGGACATCCACAAAGTCAATCTATTTCATTAATAATGCTATTACTAGAGAGATAGGTGACCACTGAGACCAAAATTTACTGCCAACAAGTACCCATCTAACCCTGAGTACTCCAAAATTATTACTTTAGGTTCTGAATACACTATGTACAGTGTACAGCCAATTACAGCAACCTCTTTGTATCTCTGGGCCCACCACCAAGTTAATGATGCATTCCCCGGTTAATATCACACTTAGTGGCTTCCTATTGGTGATAACATTCTGAAGAAACTCCCCCCTACCAACAGTGACATTTTGTTATATCATTGCTAGAACTTCTGTGCATGCTTTTATGGACCTTGTTGACAACACTCTAGTAAGAACTACTGTAATGCATCTGTTTTGTTCTGCACTAGTGATAAACGAATATTTTCTTCACATACAGATTTGCGGTGAAATTCTGCCATCGGCAGATTTTTTTCACGAAACTGCAACAAAAATTTGCCGTGAATTTGCGGAATAAAAACATCCATTGACGTCCGTGCATTTGGAGTGAGAAAAAAACCTTAGAAAAAATGCCCATTGACATTAATGCATTTGTCGTGAGAAAAAAAGTCACCCATAGGCTCTAATATATTTTTCTACAAAAAAGTTGCCGCAATAAAAATGTCACCAGGACAAAAAAGTCTATCACTATCTATCAACTCTAATGTAGTTTGTTACAAAAAAGTTGAGGTAACTAAAACATTGCTCATAGACTTTAATGCGTTTCGCAAATTCTTCACTGTTTCGCGAGTTTCTTAGCAGTTTCACAGATTTTTCAGTGAAGCAGAATGGAACAGATTCGTTCATCTATTCTGCGCCCAATTATTCCAGCTGACAATCTCTTGATATCATATAAAACATGATATTCGGAATCAGGATCCATGTGCAAGTCGTGGCAAAAATGGCAATGTTGCATGCAGGAGAATCTGTATTTGCAGGGTCGGACTGGAGGGCCCGGGGCCCACCGAAGTCGCTGTTCCAGGGCATGTGTGCGCATGCACGCAATGTTTTTGCTGCGACCACCCGTCAAAGGGAGGTCGCGGCACAAAGAAGTTTCTGGGTACGGATCTGGGCTGGCAGGGCCACAAGAGCCGGAGGCCCACCGGGTTTTTTCCCGGTGTGCCGCCAGCCCAGTCTGACCCTGTGTATATGAACAGGCCATATAGTTCCCATAAATATTATAATCAGATATCATGACCATCCACAACTACAGTAATTAGCATCTTGTGATTCTGAGTGGGTCATAGCAGGACACTACCATGTAGTCCATGGTTCCATTGCTCATAATGACAGGCCAGAAGCTAAACTTTCAACCAGTAGTGAAACTGATTTATTTTAGGAAATCTTTTTTAGCTTCTTACTTCCCTCCTTCTTCATATAAATATTATACCTGAAATAATGTACCCCCTGCAGAATATAATAAGGCATTAAAAGCTTATGTGACATTCCCTGAAAGTATAGACTTGGTGAGTGGCTTTTAAAGGTCACTGTTCCCTTTGATGACTTGCAACCTTCTCATTAGTGTCAGTGAGATGAATGTTATTATTTCTAATACATGGCTGCTCAACTTTGTGTATATTGGTTTGTAAGCCCAGGCAAAGCTGAGTGATTTGCTTTTGCTTAAAAAAAATCTCAAATGAAGCAGCGCATGTTTAAATGTGTGTATGAAGGAGTTAAAGAAAGAATCAGGCACCACATCGAAAATAACACAGAGGTGAGAAAATTGCCCTATAGCCCTCTTTGGTATTGATTTTTAAAATTCTTTATTTCTTGCAATCTTAGTGATTCACAGTAAAAAAAACTGTAGATGCCGTTAGCAGATATTGAGATTCAAGTGTATACCTAACATTAGACCTCTCCTGTATTATATAATGTTGAAGATAGGCATAATTATACAAAAGGCAGATTTTATTCAGAGATAATTTAAGAATGACAAACTGCTTAAAACTACAAAAGAATGACTACGGGGTTGGGCTTAACACTCTGCATCAATAATCAGCAAAACAGACTTACCATTCACATCAGAAACATTAGAATCTGTTATTAAAACATGCTGAATAAAAAGAGTCCAGAAGCAAAAGGCTAGACACAACAATTCTTACTCATCATTAGATGATTAGATGATCTATAGATGATCACTAGATAGCAAGATAGATGATATAGCATTGATTGAGTGATTGATTTATAATTGATGATAAATAGAAGATAGATGATTAATTGATATATAAATAGATAGATGATAGATAAACAGATGATATATGATTGATTTATTGATATATGATAGATAGATAGATAGATAGATAGATAGATAGATAGATAGATAGATAGATAGATAGATAGATAATGATAGATAGATAGATAGATAGATAGATAGATAGATAGATAGATGATAGATAGATAGATAGATAGATAGATACTTGATTGTTGATAGATTGATTGATTGATTGATGATTGATAGATAGATAGATAGATAGATATCTAGATGATAGGTTGATAGATAGATAGCTAATAGATAGATAGATTGATAGATAATAGATAAATAGATAGATAATAGATAGATGATAGATGCTTGATTATTGATTGATTGATTGATTGATAGATGATAGATAGATAGATAGATACTTGATTGTTGATTGATTGATTGATTGATTGATGATTGATAGATAGATAGATAGATATCTAGATGATAGGTTGATAGATAGATAGATAGATAGATAGATAGATAGTAGATAAATAGATAGATAATAGATAGAGAGATTGATAGATAATAGATAAATAGATAGATAATAGATAGATGATAGATGCTTGATTGTTGATTGATTGATTGATTGATTGATAGATGATAGATAGATAATAGAAAATATGAATGTTTTTCAGACAAAAAGGTAGGGAATACAATACCGCAGCATTACTTACACTTCAACAACGTAACCCAAATCATTTTACAAAGGCAAAGAAAGAATATGGTCAAACCACCAACTCTCAACTTCCAAAAAATACGAGGCCTTGAATATATCTGTTCCTGCAACACCTCACCCTTTATATTGAATGAGAGCTACAGTATGTACTGTATATTGAATGCATGTATATAGAATAGATTGGTGTCAATTGAACTACTAAGCTTAGTCAGCTACTGTATATAAACAAAACTTTATTACCATACATTCAAAGGGAAAAAAGTTTTAGCACTTTCCCCATGGTTTGGCAGAAGGGCAGTAATAAAAATTAAAATACTGCCTAAACAACAACAACAACAAATTGTAAATGTGATAAACAAAATCACTTGAACATCATCATCATCATCAAACAAAGGTTCAATAGAGAGTATCAAGGTGACATTTAACCTATAAATTTGAACTTTAATATATGGAAGAAAATTCCTTATAGATTAAACTGGGTACCGTACCTGTTCCTAGTTGCCACCACCCAACCCCCAGTAACTAAATGGAATCAATAAATGGAACAAGCTCAGCTATATAACATTAATTTATTGGATCCATATAGAAATAAACTGAACGGTTCATACAATTGGTTAGAGATATGTCTAGAGAATTTGTAAAAAAATTGTAGAGAATGCAGAATTGTAGACCCATTTCTTCTTCAATATGGCTTTAATAACAGCAGACAATTTTACATTTTTGCTTTATAGAGCATAGGGAAAAATAATTATCTATTAATATTACTGTTGGCACATGAAGAAAAATCACTACCTCTGTTCATAAACTCTGCATAGCATCTAATGTACGGGATTACAATTATAAACTACTTTCCAGATGGTATAACACACCCAGTAGAATGAAGCTAGTATTTCTTAATGCAAGAGGGCTATGCTGGAAATACAGTGTAGCGTTTGGAAATATAACATATATATGGTATAAATGTTAACATAGACAGAAAATGATGGCCATTTAGGGAGGCTTTGCTTTCCCCAAAATGAAATCATCTGCTACATATTTATTTATATTTATAAATTCTCCAATGGAAAGCCATCTGTTGGTAACTTCCCCAGACACAAATACCACTGCCCTACCCTGAATGTAATGTCTTGAATACATGTTGGAATGGAATCATAGTATGATTTATCTTCAACATTAGCAACTATAAGCTAAAGAAAGATTTTAGTACTGTGTGTGCAACATCCTGCCTGGAGTTGAACCAGTGATCTGGTGTTACCGCCATGCTATGTAAGCAGATTGCTAAGGCCCTGGTTCACTCCTATTGTTTTCTTTGTAACTGCAAGTAGGCATGGCTTGTTTCACTTGTTTCCAATCTGGCCACAGGTGATCTGTGTAAGCCATTAGTCTGGATATAAACATCCCCCCCCCTATTCTGCACTGACTCATTGCCCAATGTAGGTCTCTTTCCTTAAAGTTCCTGGGTTTGATTTGTGTCTGATTATCTGTTCCTGACCCTTGCCTGTATTTTGACCTTTGCCTGTTCCTGACTAGTGATGGGCAAATTTGTCCCGTTTTGCTTCACCACGAATTTCCCGCGAAATTCACGAAACTGGCGAAAAGTTAGCGAAACTGTGATTTTGACACCGGTGACAAATCGTTGTTGGAGGCAAAAGTGTGAGCCAAGACTTGAGCTTGGGGTTTATTCTGGGTTTTGGGATTCCATACATCACAGTTAGGTTATGAAAAGATAGCTCATAGTACAAGTTGATCCAGAGATTGGAGTCAGGAAGGTTTTTTTTCCCCTCTGAGGCAGAGGCTTCAAACAGGGTTTGCAGTTAGACAGGTTTAATATAGACTTTAAAGGCTGAACTTAATGGACGTGTCTTTTTTCAACCTAACTTACTATGTTCTACCCCACTAAAACACTAGAGGAGGTGAAGTGATAACTAACCCATTGGCCCTGCTAATACTATTATCATGCTTTAGATATCTAGAAAATGGAATACGTTATCCGGAAACCTGTTGTTCAAAAAGTTCTGAATTACGGAAATACTGCCTCCCATAGACTCCATTTTATCCAAATGATCCAAATTTAGAAAAATGATTTCCTTTTTCTCTTTAATAATTAAACAGCACCTTGTACTTGTTACAAACTAAGATACTGTACAATTGATCCTTATTGGAAGTAGTGATGGGCGAACGGGCAAAAAATTATCGAAACTCAAATTTTGACACTGGTGAAAATTCGGCGGCGTCAAAATTGATGCCGGCGACAACTTAGACGCCGTTGATATTGGATTAAAATCAATGGGCGTCCGTTAATTGTCGCCAGTGTCAAAATTGGCAATTCATGGCAAATTTGCAAATTTAATCGCCGCCGACAAAATGCGCAAATTCGCCTTCCTCCATTTTAACAGGGCCCAAGCTGGCTTCTGTTTACAGATCCTGCCAGAGCATTATTACTCTTTGGAATATCCTGTTTTTTTTACTTTTTTGGCGCCTGCTTCGACCTTTTTGCCTGTTTTTTTCACTATACCATGCCTAATTCTTGCCGGTACCTCTTTATGGACTTGATACTATCAGACGCACTTCCTTGTCGGCTCTGCAGCAGAAAGCCAGGGATCCCAAAAGGGCATCGGTGAAAATTGGAATCCACAGGGGTTTCCTGTGCATCCTGTGCATATTTATTTAGAGCAAAATTCTTGAAACAGCGAAAAATTTGCGAAATGCATTGAAGTCAATGGGCATCAAAATTGTTACGCGCATAGAAATTGTTGCGCATCAAAATTATTCGGACACCCATTGACTTTTAATGCATTTGGACCAAATAGTCGCTCGTATAAAAATTGACTCACATCAAAATTATTTTTGAATTTTTCGCGGTTTCAAGCCCAAGCGAAACGGCACGGATCCGCCCATCACTAATCGTGTACAGAGAAAATTATTGTTTTGCTCATTCTTATGCACTGGGTATGAATAATAACAGGAAAAAAAGTGAATCTGCCAAACTGATGTGTCGAAAAAATAAACATGCCATTTCAATTCAGAGTCTATGATAGTCAGTCAAGCTGTTGCATGCGATTATCTGTCATTTATTTGCAAAACAATGTAAGTGAAACAAAGGCTTAACAATTTCCCCTAAACCCTTCACAAAGCGCTAATTGCTAAAAAAAGGAGTTTATATGCACATACATTTGTCTTTTTTACAAAAGCATGCTGGTGTTGTCTCTCTGGCATTCAGCTAAATGTTGCTATTTAGAATGTGAACTTCTCTTGCGTATGACATGTACTTTGTGGGCACACAATGCTGCCTGCACTCCTCAATTTCTGCACTGTTGCTAAAACACACATTGCTCTTTGATGACCCAGAAAATTATAACATCTGAATATGTATGTTTCCTTTAACAAGCCATAATAGTAACAGGGCATCTTGATATACTGTTCCATCTTTTACTGTAGATAGCAAGATGAGAACTTTATATGAATAAAGCATGCACTAGAGTAGGGATCCCCAACCTTTTGAACCCGTGGGACAAATTCCCTAACCGGTGAAAATTCACCAGCGATGGCTTCGCAGCCATAACAACACTTCGCCAGGCGTACATTCAATTGGACTACACTAATTCACTAAAGTGCGAAGTTGCATCCAGGGTTCTGAACGCTGGCGAATTTTCAATACCATTACTTCGGGAATCAAAGCAAAGATGCGCTAGCATTGTCTAATTTGCATATGGCGGGAAATGATAACGTAACATGGATGTATATGTTGCAGCAAATACATTACATTACACAAGTCCAGGGAACCTTAATCAATAAAATAGAGTTGCCCTACACATGAGCTCACTGTATAGTTTATGTTCCATATGTTAGAAAATTTAGGGGGGAACCCGGTTGCCCAAAAAGTTTTTTACGGACCTTTGCAGACTATCACTCAGAAAAAAGGAAAAGACTCCAGAGTTTTTTGGGACTTAGAAAAATTTTGCACTAAAAATTGAGGTAGTCCTGTGCACTCCATTGCACTTCGCCTGGTCTGCGCTGGCAAAGGCAAGTCTGGCGAATGAGGTAAAGTTCAGTAAAATCTGCATCTTAGTGAATTTGCGGAGTTACGTCCATTCGCCAAAGTGAAAATTCGCCTGACTTAGAATGCGAAGCAACGCTAGCATCTATCTCCTTTGCTAGCAAAGTGACATCTGTGCCCGTCAGGAAATCACGAATTGACGCTAGCGTTAGACACTTCGCCCTTTAGGGAATCTGCCCCTAAGAATTAAAAGGAGTTGGGGAGCAACACTGGCATTAAAAATGTTCTTGGGTGCCAAATAAGTGCTGTGATTGGCCATTTGGTAGCTTCTATGTGGATTGCCAATCTACACTGAGGCTCTGTTTGGCAGTACATCTGGTTTTTATACAACCAAAACTTGCCTCAAGCCTGGAATTATAAAATAAGCTCCTACTTTGAGGCCACTGGGAGCAACATCCAAGGGTTGGAGAGCAACATGTTACTCACAAGCTACTGGTTGGGGATCACTGCACTAGAGACCAAGTTTAGACCATATTGTTCATCCATCTGGCCATGCATTCCTGGTTGGGGATATGTTGTGATAGACCATACTGTAATGTTGTCTCAGATCTTAGATAATTTGACTTGCATGGAAATGTCATGCTGCTTTGGCAAATGAGGAAATAAAGAGGGAACTGCAGCTCCCATTATATTCTGATTATTCTGTCTATTTAGGTTGATGGTACCCATGCACATGGATGGACACCTGAATGATATCCATTTTTTCAGCCTGTGCCTGTGCCCAACATTTACAGTGTGAAATATTAAAGGATCAGTTCAGTTTAAAAATAAAAACTGGGTAAATAGACAGGCTGTGCAAAATAAATAATGTTCTAATAAAAATATATAAAAATATAAAGGGTGGAGTGACTGGATGTCTAGCATAATAGCCAGGACACTACTTTCTGCTTTGGAGTCTTGGTTTCAACTACCAGGCAGTAACCAATCAGGGACTTGAGGAGGGGCCACATGGGTCATAACTGTTGCTTTTGAATCTGAGCTGCATGCCATTGATCAATTGAAAACTCACTGAACAGCTATGTCCCATGTGGCCCCCCTTAAAGTCACTGACTAACGCTGAGTTAGAGAGCTAAAAAGCAGGAAGTTGGGTTCTATTCTGTTATGTTAGACATCCATTCACTCCAGCCATTTAGGTTAAATCTTTGGCTAACTAACTATATTAGAAACATTTTGTAATTTGCACAGCCTATTTAACCAGTTTTTATTTTTACACAGAACTGTTCCTTTAAGCAGAATACATTTTTAACAGGAAAATATAAGTAGGGATGTCCTGAATGGGATGGGTTTCATGACAAAATACCTTGTTAGGGTCCACCTAGTGCCCAAAGCTTGCTGAAGGTTTAATTGTATTTACTTATGGATAAATGGTCAATTGGTAACAGGTGTGCCAAACTGAAGAGTATCTAACTTTGTTTTTCAGGGAACTAGAGTAATGTCCCAGTACAATCAGGCTAGACCAGGTATTTCAGTTCCACATTCAGAATTCATGTAGTAGTCCTAAAAGTTACTTCATTCAATTGATAAAAATCAGGACCCCAAACTCAAGAGGAATAAGAGTCAAGAGGTGGCAATAAAGTAAAAAGCACATGTTGAACAAACAATGGCTTATCTAGTGTAATGAATTAAGAAATAATAGTTGACTTTACGTAAGAAACATTTTTTTTACATTCAGGTAGCCATTTTGGGATTTAGCTGCAAATCCCCAAATTGCTGGGAGATCAGACTAGCGCAAATGGCGTTCAAGAGGAGGAAGGAAACAAAAACAGTGTGTTATTTTCTTATGTTCTGCTTCAGAGCCTAGTAGTTGTTTGTCTTGAGATCTGTATTCCCTATAGTCAAGCTGTTCTGGCTACTGCCCGCAGGCCAGCTTGAGTGTTCTCCTTTTGTAAAGTAGAATTTCTGTCGGCTTCCATTATTTAAAAAAGCACTGTATGTGAAGCACAGATAAAATAAGCTTCTCCAGAAACATACACACAAACCTTTTTTGTACTTTAGTGTAAACATGTATTCACATTAATGGCATCTTGAGGCTGAGGGGTAGCCATTATCTTCCTTGTCAAAACAACCTATTAAAGAGATGCACATTTACAGGTCTTCCTGTTACCGTTACATGAGAACAATAAATGTTACGGCTAAGCATATCCAAAGTGTTCTTTTACGCAATGGAGCTTAAAGACAAAGGTTTTTTTACTTCAGCCCTTGTTTTAGAAACATTATACAAGAGCAGAGATGTCCTTTCGTAAGTTAGAGAAGTGGAGAGTGCAGAAAGGCTGGGGCTCTAGAAAAGGAAATTAACTCTGTGGTGCTTAAACCATTATTCCCAGAACCCTCTGAAGGTGCAAATCCCAAGTTTATATAGTGTATACAGTAAGCAATGTCATTATTTACAGGCCCGGATTTGTGACGAGGCCACAAAGGCCCGGGCCTAGGGCGGAAAGACTGTAGGGACGGCATGCCACCCAGCCGCATTCTAAGAAACACTAATGACCAGCGCTCTGGCATATGTGCCCTGGGACCCTGTGGTGGGCAGGTGGTGGACGATAGGACCCTGTGGCTCAAAGACGTGATAGGACCCTGTGGTGCAAAGATGGTGGGCGCTATGACCCTGCAGCCTCAGTGTGCTCAAAGCAAAAATCTGGGCCTGATTATTTGTAGTACTACCAAGAACATTTCATGAAAAAGAGGTGCCTCATTAGGACAGGATGACTTATCTTGGCTACTGTGATGCCAGTCTCATCTCTTAAAGTGAAGTTCCAGAAGAATCAGATGTGAGTCCAAATTAATTTAACAAAAAGATTCAAAGTACTATAAGTTTTATCATGTTACAGAGTTAAGCTGGGTTGAAAAAAATACATTAGCCCATTAAGTTTAAAACATCCAAATGACTCCCAGTGCATATACATATACCTATACAGACCTATCAATCCACTCAATGTTCAGTTTCTTAAATCTTACAGTGTGGTATCTTGTTCTTTGCACTTTCTATACGAAAAAAAGATCCCTCACTATCTGTCCATAATGTTCCCAACTTTAACAGTGTTTGGCAATAGTTTAATTGTTTTTTTATTTTACCAGTCTAGTTGCATACCCTGCACTTTCTCCAGCTCATTGATATCCTTCTTAAGGACTGGAGCCCAAAACTGTGCTGCATTCTCAAGGTGAGGCCTTACCAGGGACAAATAAAGTGGCAAAAGTATGTTTTCATCACTAAATTAAAAGTTCCCACTGGCATTGACAATATTTACAGTTACACAGTCTATTGTCCACACAAATCCCCTAATTCTACTCAACTAAGTAGAGTCCTCAATATGCTTCCTGTCATAACTCACCCTGGTGGTCTAGTGGGAGGGGGTCTGCAGGGAAGCCTGCAGCCCCCTCGGCAGGAACGACTATCCGTATCCCCTCTGATTGATCTCCTGGTTTGACCCTTGCCTATCTGACTCCACTTGTAATCTGCCGCCTTGTATTGCGACCTTCTGCCCAGAGACTTTGCTTTACTTTTACGTCATGCCCCATTGCTCATCCAGAACCCTTCGCTTGGCACCTCTCTTAATAAGACCTGGCGGCATCCAATTAGCCGAGGTCTCCTGCCAAGGTGAAAGGCGGCCGTTAAAGGTGGAAGCGAGAGCCTAGAACAGCGTGCTTAGCATTGGTTCTGGAATAAGGGTGCCGACCGTGACACTACCATTTAGTGTATTGCTAGCAAATATGTAATTTTTGCCCTGTGTCTAAGCCTTGATTAATCAGCATTGAACCTCATTTGCCAAGATGCTACCCAGTTCTATATTGTGATCAAATCTCATTCTATAGGAACTTACAAGTTTTGCAAAATTGAGCATCCTCATTTAGTAATACCACCCAGCTCTGCCACCAGAAGTAACCAGAAAGTATCCAGTGGTAGAGGGAGGTGTTTGTTCTGAATTTTTTTATATGGTAAATATGGCCTTGACGCTCATTTTATTTGACTTGTCCTCATGCTGTAAGGCTTTTATGGAAGGGAATCATACAATATCCATTATCAAAATCAACATACTTGATCTGCAAAACATGTAGTTTTATTATCCCACTTTCTGCCCCTCTGAGCCAACTCAAATGTAACTCAGATAATAAACAGATGTAAACTCAGATAATAGTCTTGGGGTAGAGTGGAAGTTCAAAGACAGGCTAAGGAACTGCAGTTCTGGGAGAATAATAGAACAAATCACAAATTTAGGGTTACAAATTACAAGTTTAGCAGCTCTTTGATATCTGATGGAATAAACTAGAACAATACTCAAATGTTTTTTAATGTTTTAAAACTCAGATAAGAGTCTTGGGGTAGAGGGGAAGGTCAAAGTCAAGGTGAGGAACTCCAGTTCTAGGAGAATTCTGGAACAAATTACAAATTTAGGGTTACAAATTACAAAGTTTAGCAGCCCTTAAATATTTGATGAAATAAACAATTTATAGAGGGATTAAGAGGTCCAGCTGCCAATTTGATGATGACACTGAAAAAAGATGGTAACTATGTCCAAAGAAGATGCCCATGTAATATCATATTATCTAGAAATCCTGGCATCATTTTAACAGTGCGTATTTACATGCAAGATTTTGATATGACATATTTGGACTCTTTTTGACTTTTTTGTAAAAAATTATTTTGCAGAAAAAGTTTGTTTTTACAGCATTGCATAGAAATGTAACCTGCATTTTCAGCAAATTATTTGCAACATCAAAGACAGGGAAACTCCGGTATTTTGGAAAATTTAAATTTTTTAGATGAAGAAATGAGCAAAAAACACATAAGTCCAATATGAAGATTCCTATAACTTTCTTGCACTGGGGGTGCAGATCTCCCTAGATGGTCCGCACTTGTCAGCACAAAATGAGTAGAATTTTAAGAGAGTTGAAGAAACACTATATTCACTTTACGGGTGGTCACAATAAAAAGGGTAAGCTCCCCGTCTGCAGTGAATATGGTGTTTGTGCTAATCTCTTAAAATTCTACTCACAAAAAACACATAAACCATTTCCTGCCTGAAGAAGACATATGATAAAGTCAAAAACATGGTATAGAGAAATGGGATTTCGCTTTCATTATTTTACTTCAATACAGTTTCCTATTTGATATGACTAACTTTTCCACTTTCTTGTGCTATTGATGGAATACCTTTTGACACTTTATAAATAGGCAATTCAGTTCAACTAAAACGCAGAAAATCAGAATTTATTTTGATTCCATTTGGCTTCACCCTTATAAATATCATTCATTTAAGTTATTAGAGTTGTAGCAAAGTATTCATTTGCTATTTGTACTGCCCCCTCCTTCAAGAGTAGCTTGAACGATAGCCTGTGCATTATGGCCCCCTGCAGAGCTCCATTTGGATGTTGAAAATGGTCTAAAAGCTCAGTGTCATGCCAGACTAATTTCATATAGTCAATTGAATATAAATATCTACTTGAAGGCATCTCAAAGTTTAAACATCTAGACATATAAAAGTTAAGCAGCAAATTAGGGATGCGCAATATCTGCTGTTTTGAGATAATGGATTAGGGTTAATCCACAACCGAATCCTAACCCTAAATTTTATTAAAAAAAATAATAATCACGATTTTGTGTAACAAAAACTCACATGGTTTTAAGGATTTAGATTTGGTTCAGCCAAGCACTAAGATTTGCCTAAATCAGAATCCTGCAGAAGGCCAAATTCCAGCCGAGTCATCATCTGTGAACAAAACCTGTGTTTTGTGCATTCTTTATATATACGTAGATGTGCAGTAGCTCTTCCTCCTATTTATTGTGTTTATGTTGTAGAGCAGTAGAGGGGATGTGACTATTGTGGCTGTGTCAGGGATAGGGAAAGAAACAAATGTTCTGCAGGGATAGAGGCAAAGAGTAGGACTGTGTTCCAGCCCAGAGTGGAGCCATGACTATACAGGTATAGGATCCCTTATGTGGAAACCTGATATCCAAAAGACTCCCATAGACTCCATTTTATCCAAATAATCCACATTTTTAAAAATGATTTCCTTTTTCTCTGTAATAATAAAATAGTAGCTTATACTTGATCCCAACTAAGATACAATTAATCCTTATTGGAAACAAAACCAACCTATTGGGTTTATTCAATGTTTAAATAAATTTCTAGTAGACTTAATGCATGAAGACCCAAATTACGGAAAGATCCGTTATCCGGAAAACCCCAGGTCCCAAGCATTCTGGATAACAGGTCCCATACCTGTATAAATATAAATAAATATATATATATATATATAGTATATACTATATATAGTATATACTATATATAGTACAATTGGAACTACCCAGGACTCCCAAAACGAATAGCTTACTAAATGTTACCCCGGATAAGACATGAGTCCTTGCTAGTAGTGGAGGCAGGGTGTTGTTGACAGTTACTGGGTAGTATCACAGGTTTCCCAGTCTGCACCCTTCACCTCCAAATCACTTTAATCTGATGCACGTCCAACGGTTTCCATTTTCAATCCGCTCAATCAGACCACTTTAGTTATTGACAGCACCAGTCAATGGTTTCTTTTCCTAAAATGCCTTTATTAGGACATGGGCTCTGACCCCAAACAATTGGCAGTTACTGGGTAGTACACAGTAAATGGGTGCCTGTAGTTCTTAACCAAGAACTTTTAAACAAGATCCACAAAGACGTTTATCAGAATAATGAAGAATCACAGAACATTGTGGTTAAGCATATACTCATAGCACCAACATCAGTTAGCAAATATTCTTGTGGGGTAGCAATGACAACAAAGCAGCTTATGCAGAGTCACTCCCAGTTTTCAGGCCTTATCCTAAGTGGAACCCAAGAGCACCTGTCTAATCCCTGAATCTGTAAACTTAGTTCCTTATTTCTGAGCAGAAGTGCATCCAGCATCCTATTCCTGCTAATACTCAATGGTGTAGCTTTAGGCTGCTTGGATAAATAGCCCTAATCTGTCTATAATTTCTAAAGGGACCTATTAAAGAGGATAGCCTACCACTTACTAGACTTGACCTGTCTAGGTTCCACAAGACCCTTCCTGCGTGCTCAAGTAAGGGATGCTACAAAATGGACCCCACAAGTGCTCAGCTTATATACTTCTTTAACATATTGCCACATAATGGCAAAACTGAAGACCTATAAAGGTCATACTTTGACCCAGGAAAAAGTACTAACTTCTGTTCTATGGCTAAGGACTCCCCTTAGCTGTCTAAACATATAATGTTGCCCACAAAACCGACTAAACATTAGGGCACTACTCTCTTTAAGGGAAAAATAATTTACCACTCTCCTATACCTGTAAATTACTCAATGGTGGAGCTTTAGGCTGCTTGGATAAATAGCCCTAATCTGTCTATAATTCCTAAAGGGGCCTATTAAAGAGGATAGCCTACCACTTACTAGACTTGACCTGTCTAGGTTCCACAAGACCCTTCCTGCATGCTCAAGTAAGGGATGCTACAAAATGGACCCCACAAGTGCTCAGCTTATATACTTCTTTAACATATTGCCACATAATGGCAAAACTGAAGACCTATAAAGGTCATACTTTGACCCAGGAAAAAGTACTAACTTCTCTTCTATGGCTAAGGACTCCCCTTAGCTGTCTAAACATATAATGTTGCCCACAAAACCGACTAAACATTAGGGCACTATTCTCTTTTAGGGAAAAATAATTTACCACTCCCCTATACCTGTAAATTGTTGAAATAATACAGGTGTAATCTGGTTAAGAAACCAAGCCTTCCTGATACTTTCCTTAAACTTTACACTCAGTTTTGATGTGTTTTTAGGTTCTTCCCCTGTTCTGACTTGTTAAACGTAGCCACTCTTCTAAACATGCTACATGTTTGGGAAAGCTCTGCATAGGGTCTGCAAACTGGGACTGTCCTGCTTAAATAAGGAATATTGGTGGGTACATCATATCAGCTGATTACTATTGCTTTTGTCTACTGGGCACTAACATTACTTCATCTTGCTGAAAGCCTCAATCCCTACTGGTTCCTCCATTTCTCTGTACAAAAAAAAGCATTTTTTTAACAATATAAATATACATAGGTGTAGGAGTTGCATTGATTTAAGGGCATAGGTTTCTATGGCAATCTGGAGCTGCTCTAATAACTCATTCCTTTCACTATATTTTTCCAAAACAGGAAGAAATATATGCATCCTATGTATAAACATGCCCACACTCACGCCTGTATACATTTTAGTGTCTGCTGTTATTGAAAGCACTGCCTGTATGCCTTTTTTTTCCTTCTTGTTTAGATGCTCATGTATATGGAAAAGTCATAGAGATTAGGGTGAATGGAGCTAAAAGGAGACAAAAAGTCCTTTAAGACTTACAGGAAAAGCTTTGAAAACATAGGATGTGTTCACACATTTCATGCTACAGTACATGCATAGGATGAAAGGTATTAACCCTCACATTAAAGACTCTTCTTTTATACTTTAATGGATAAGAAAACATAAAGTCACATGGGGGGTTCCTATCTGGGGGGGTCCCTATCTGTCAGACACCCTCGCTCAGTCACTCTTTTGCTTATTTAAAAAAGTTTGGAATTAGTTGTACCATATCCTACAATACCTTTATCATGCATGGCTAAAATAATCTGAAGAAGGACAATTCCATTTCATTCTCTCCCTAAAATTTGATTTTTCTTTACTTTCTGTAGTAAAATGTAGTTTTAGGCCACTCGTTCCCCTAATACCTGGGTGTCAATGGTATCTTCAAGCTCAAAAACTTCAGCAATTCTTATAGTCAACGTTAACCTTAGATGTCTGCAAATATGTCCTTGTAATTCTCCAGCAACTAAATGTATTGTCCCTCCGAATCAAACTGTACCACCGAGGATTTCTGGATTCAATACAGTAAATTTCAAGGGATTCAGAATGATCAGGATTTAGCAAATTTCACAGGTGTTTGTAGAAGCTTGATTTCCTGGGGATTGTGTTGTGAATAGGGCTTAAAATGCCATATTTTATATACTACCAGCAACAGCATAACGTTTCAGCTGGTCAATAGCAGCAATGATCCAGGACTTCAAACTTGTCACAGGGGGTCACCATTTTGGAAAGTGTCTGTGACACTCACATGCTCAGTGGGCTCTGAGCAGCTGTTGAGAAGCTAAGCTTAGGGGTCGTCACTAATTATCCAGCAGAAAATGAGGTTGGTCTGTAATATAAGCTGATGCTACAGGTCTGATTATTAAATTTTGATACTAATTGCACTGGTTTCTATGCTGCCATGTAGTAATTATCATTATTAATTTCTAATCAGCCTTATACTGTGGCAGTTATGTGTACCATTATGTGTACCGTAAGCTCAGTAAGTGAGGCATCTTTGGAGACATAGATCTTCCATGCTAAAGGGCTTTGAATGCCTGGGGCTGGTACAGAAGCCAAAAACATAGGGGCAGATTTATCAAAGGTCGAGGTGAATTTTTGAATGAAAAGAATTCAAATGTCAAGCTATTTTTTGTGTACTTTGACTAGGGAATAGTCCAAAATCGATTAGAATTTGAAAAAAAAAAAAAAATGAAAATTTGAATATCGAAAATTTATCATGTACTGTCTCTTTAAAAATTCGACTTCAACCATTCACCATCTAAAACCTGCCGAATTGCTGATTTAGCCTATGGGGGAGCTCCTAGAACCTATTTGGAGTCAATTGGTGGACTTGAAAAATCAAAGGTTTTTTTGGGGGAAAAACTGAATTGAATTCGGTCGAATGCGCTATTACTCAGCTGAATACGGACCTAATCGATCGAAAATGGACGTATTTGACAAAAAAACTTTGACTTAATTTCAGTTGGTCTTTTTGAATTCGAATTTCAAAGTTTTTTCAATTCGAAATTTGACCCTTGATAAATATGCCCCACTAATGTTCAACATTTCTAGCTATTTTTTTAACTCTTTAATTATACCTTAGTTGGGATCAAAAACAAGGTACTGTTTTATTATTATAGAGAAAAAGGAGATCATTTTTAAAAAATTGAATTATTTGATTAAAATGGAGTCTATGGTATTTGGCCTTCCCATAATTTGGAGCTTTCTGGATTATGGGTTTCTGAAAATCGGATCCCATACCTGTATAAGGTTTCCCCCCTTTACACTAGCTAGATGGTGCTGACAGCTTTGCAATGGGGGGAGGCAGAAGATGACATATTTGAAGGATCCAATTGTGCATCAGAACAAACGCACTGAGTTATTAGCAGAAATTCTCTTCACAGAAACTGCAGGAATATTGAAAGTGATAGCTGTTTTGTGTGAGAGCACTAGAAAAAAGTCTCTATGTACACACAAAAGGGAAGAACATTATGTTATATTCTGGTACAGGCTGACCTTGCTGCCAGATGCTTCAAACTACAATATGTCACATCACAAAAAGCTAATAATTATCATTTCTGCTGCTTTATTATGAAGTCCTTTTGTACTGGGTAAAGCTGTGGCTAGTCATGGAAGATATTGGGATACTGGGGCCTCCTATTTGTATTCTGAGGAATCTGTTTTGTGGCACAGTACCTGAGAAGCCTCTGAGGGAAAGGTACAGTACGGTATGTCTCTCCCAGAATGGGGCTCAAACTTAAAGGAAGGCTCCTGACTGTGTAGGAAAGGGAAGGCAGGAAGAGGTAAAGGTGGGGCAATGCAGAAGTGATGGAAAAGGAGGAGGGTGTAGTTTGATATAACGAGAACAGAAAAGGAAGTACAGGTACGTGTACATAGGTGGGTTCCATAATTTGGATCTTCCTCTCTTAAGTCTACTAGAAAATCATGTAAACATTAAATAAACCCAATAGGCTGGTTTTGCTTCCAATAAGAATTAATTATATCTTAGTTTGGATCAAGTACAAGATACTGTTTTATTATTACAGAGAAAAAGGAAATCGTTGATAATCATTTAGATTATTTGGATAAAATGGAGCCTACGGGAGAGGGCCTGTAATTTAAAGCTTTTTGGATAATGGGGTTCTGGATAACAGATCCCATACCTGTACCTGCCTTTTCTGGTGGAGCAGGGGACCAGAGCATCCCACCCACCTCCCTGTTTTTTTGGACTAAGTTATAACCCAAAGAATATGCCCCAGATTTACGCACAAGTTTTCCAAGGTGGGTAATAGTCTCCTCAGCCAAGGGTCCCAGGACTGTAGTTTTCAAGAGGTGGCTGGCATGACAGGTAGCCCAGTTGGTGGTGTTTTTTTTTTTTTTGCTGGGCAAGTATTCTGTGTGGGGGTTGTAAAATGTTCATATATGTTGTACTACTGTTATTTTAATATTGCTGTAATGTTGATAGCAATTTTTAAAAAATAAAGGTGTGGACTGTTATATTCTGTTTTGGTTATCTTCATTGTCTTGGTATGTTGATAAGAATGGATTCGTTTAGAGGGTCAGCCTACCAGCTTGACGGTGCTCAGTCATGCTTTATAATGTTCCATTTAAACAAACGTGCAGAATAACAGGGGCTCTGTTCACTGAGGCTTGAAAAGCCAGGAAAGGCCTTGGGATTAATCACCTGTGTAAAAAGGTTGTGGCAAGGAGTGAGGTCTGTATCAGGAAGTGAGAGGGTATTTTCAACCTACTATGAAAAAAGAGGGAATCTTTACATGACGAATTAGACAGCCCACTCTTGAACTCTGATTTTGATGCATCTTTTTATTATGTAAAGTAGAGACATGTTGATCAACCCACAATTTAGATAAATAGGATTGGGCGCACACAAGAGTGACTTAAATCATGTCCAGGGACCCTCCGGAACCCCCCGCATGCGCGAACGGCGGCTTGCATGCACAGACAACGCTGCACGCCGCCGAAATTTTTTTGTACCATTCCAATATTGGAAGAGGGGTCTGGCCCGGCGGGGGTCCATGAGGGTCAGGGCTAGGGATGTAGCGAACTGCCGTTAATGTGTTCGCGAACGCCGTTCGCAAACACCGGCAAAAAAGCGAACAGTTCGCGAACAGTTCGCGAACTTCGAACGCTCGATAAAATCTTTCGATCGAACGATCGAAGGATTTTATTCGTACGATCGAAGGATTTTCGTTCGAATCGAACGATCGAAGCTATTCGATCGAATGATTTTAATTCAATCGAATGCTTATAATCGTTCGAACGAATAGAAATCGTTTGATTTTAGCGATCGAACGGTCGAATGGTCGAATGGTCGAACGAAATTTTACCTCGAATCGAACGCGAACACCAATTGGCGAACGTCGCGCGACGTTCGCGAACATTCGGCGGACGCAAACAGTCGAAGTTCGCGCGAACTAGTTCGCCGGCGAACAGTTCGCTACATCCCTAGTCAGGGCCCACCTGGCTACACAATTAAATGGTGAAGAGAAACAGGTGAATGTGGGGAGGGCAGTGAAATCTAGGAAGTGCTGAATGGAAAGTGAAAGTAATTGCCTGCCCCTCCTCTATGTCTAAGGCATAGAGGAGGGGCAGACCATATTTGATTGACAGCTGAGATTTTTAAATGAAGCTATGAATGCTTAAATAAAAAAATGAATTTAGGTTTCATGTTTAATTTGAAAAGGACATTTATTATACAACTATTTATGTCTGGGTGACAGGTCCACTTTAAAGGCATACTGTCATTGGAAAACATGTTTTTTTCAAAATGAATCAGTAAATACTGCTCCAGCAGAATTCTGCACTGAAATCCATTTCTCAAAAGAGCAAACAGATTTTTTTATATTCAGTTTTGAAATCTGACATGGGGCTAGACATTTTGTCAGTTTCCCAGTTGCCCCCAGTCATGCTCTGATAAACTTTAGTCACTCTTTACTGCTGTACTGCAAGTTGGAGTGATATCACCCCCCTCCCTTTCCCCGCCCAGCAGCCTAATAATGGGAAATTAACCAGATAGCAGTTCCCTAACACAAGATAACAGTTGCCTGGTAGATCTAAAAACAACACTCAATAGTAAAAGCCAAGTCCCACTGAGACTGATTTAGTTTACATTAAGTAGGAGAAAGAACAGCCTGCCAGAAAGTAGTTCCATCCTAAAGTGCAGGCACAAGTCACATGACTGGGGGAAGCTGGGAAACTGACAATATGTCTAGCCCCATGTCAGATTTCAAAATTGAATATAAAAAAATCTGTTGGCTCTTTTGAGAATTGGAATTCTGCTAGAGTAGCAATATTAACTGATGTGTTTTGAAAAAAACATGTTTTCCCATGACAGTATCCCTTTATGTAAATATGTCTATTTGTGGATACATGTGGATGTTTTCCCTTTAACCTTTAAGTACGTGTATCTCTTTTATCAAATGTGGAAGCTTCTCCTTTACCCTGTGGGAGTTTACCATCAAGTTCCCTTATGAGTCATATGAAGTGCCTGGGTGGAATATGTTTGATATATTTTTTATTATAAATGTTAATGGGCCCAGGGCCCAAGAATTCCAGAAAACAGATCCCACATCTATATTGTTTAGCCAAAGGTTCCAAAGCTACCTCCTAATCTTTAATATTGGCATCACTGACCTAGCATAGTAAAGTGTTTTCTCTCTTGTTGGTTGTTTAAGCCATTTATTCCTGGAGGTTTGACACACACTCAGACACTGTGCACTTTAGTTAAGATCCACAGAAGGACAACAAGGGAGACATTGTATAAAATCCAGTGCAGTTTATGGTGCTGGAATGAAAAGAACGCCATTTTCTTCTACAGCTTTATGATGATTGTTCTTTGTGTCGTACCTCAGCCTGTCAAACACAGAAGATTTTTTTGCTATTGTTTTGTTTTATTGTCTCATTTCCCCTCTAGGCATTCAATTGTATTTTGCACCCTGAATACTAACAGCAGCCAAGGACATAACACTAGTCACATCTCTGAGTTCCCACTGTCCCTACAGGCTAGCCTTTACTGACATTCATGTCATTGCCTTTTGAGCTCTGGGACTTGTGTGATTGAACCCCCGAGAACCTCTGGGTCTGTCTATCTGTTTGGGATGAGGGGCATAGTGCAATCCATTCAGAAAAAATGTATGGTGTTAATGTGGCGACATGTCCCTTTAATCCCTTTAGTGGCACATTGTATAGAGCAGCCTGAGTAATGTTGCTAATCATTGCTTGGGTAAAAGAGGAGCTGATGTTGAACTTGCAACAGTAGAAACTACTGTTATAAATTAAATTAATACTATTACTCAAATGCTGCTGGATTACAAATCCCAGCATACTTACATCTTACCTGTCCGGTCTCCAACCGGTGGCAACCCTAGTTCCTAGTGCAATCTATAAACAAAAAATCTACCATAAGATGGTGAAAGTTTTAGGTCTAATAATCCATAGCCGCCAATCACCAGGTATGATAGGCAACCAATCACTGGTAAGCATTTACAAAGTATTGGTTGTTATGAGTTACTAGACCTGTGCCAGAGTCTAGTTGTCTGCCCTGTTGTCAGGAAATTCCAGAAGCATGGACTGCTTAGAGGTCTAGGACAATTCTGAGAACCCCTAAAATAAAATGAGATGACAATGCTTAACTGTATATCAAAAAAGCCTCCAATTTACATAACAACACAATTTAATACTATTGCTTTTGTCCAGCCTGTGGAATATAGTTTGCCTCTCTACTTGACTCCTGTGGTTATGTATTAAAACTTATTGTGTGCACCAAACTGGCAGCCCCAGTTCTTCCTCTAAGGTATTGCATTATGAGGTTTCACAAATCATCTTTAACTTTGTGCATTTTTCGTAAACGTTCCTCTTTGGGGCCTAGAAGTATAAACAACGTTGGCTGTCTGTCTGTATTGGTTAACAACGATGTAAAGTACAGTGTTATTTGGAAGCTCTACAAGAACACAAACCTAATAACATAATTCGGTCCTTCTGGCTCCAGAGATGAAAGACAAGAAAGATCATCTTATAAATTGGAGGAGCAAAAGAAATAGATATAAATAAAAAAAAAAACGAAATAAAAAAACATGGCTGGTTGGAAAAATCATGCGTAATTTATGATGCTCTGGCATTGAGACATGGTTTTAAGGTTCTTTATACCAAGGGAAAACTTCAGCAATTGGCTTTAACAATGTTAAGGAGAAAGAATAAGCAGCGACAGAAGCGATATGGAAGCAAGAGCACAAAACAGGCAGCTCCAACATAAATATGTAGAAATCCCAACCTTGTATATTGCATTAGAGACATAAACAGGCTGTGCATTTGCTACTGAAAACAGATGGAATTTGTTTTGTTGCTAATTTATATCGGTTCTCACCAGAGGAGGAATTAAAGAGAACTTGCCTTGACTTGATTATGTTCTGACTATAGGAAGAAACAATATGCTATATCTTACTAAACATCAGCTGTTAGATCTAGAACAAAATTATTTGCAAATCCCACAATGAAGGTCAGTTGCAGTGAGATTTGAAGTGAACTCTTATTTGCTGCCCCAGATATTCTTTGAACTATGACTGAATAGCTGAGGCAGTAATATTTACATATTTCATTAATTGTGTTATGAGCTAAGGGAGACCCCAGCCAAATGTTGAAACTTAAAGGAACAGTTCAGTTGGAAAAATAAAAACTGGGTAAATAGATAGGCTATGCAAAATAAAAAAATATTTGTAATATAGTTAGATAGCCTAAAATGCAATGTATAAAACCCGGAAAATACAGGCCAGGCATGTCAGTGACGCAAGGGGGGCAGGCCTATGATGTGGAGGGAAAAGACCAATGATGCAGAGGGGCATGCGGATAACATAAGAATGGGGAGCGGAAGAATGATATGTAGGGGAGCGTTAATCACACAGCGAGGAGGGCCAGGAATTTAAGGCTCATTAAGAAGGGCCAAGAAAGGCAAATTAGACAGGATTTGGGGTGTCAAGGGGAGAAAGGAGAGGATGTTACAAATTAACCGCTAACTATATTACCGGTAAACCGGCCCTGGCCTTGGCTAGTGTTTTACCAGCAAAATACCAGCTGGGTGGCAACCCTAAGGGTGGTCATGTCTCCTTTTTGTCACATCTTGGAGAAAGAATGCTCGACAGGAGAGTTTATGAATGTTCTAATGTTGTTTTAGCATTCTTGGATAATAGTTACTGCATCTGACCTGGTAGCATGCTGCACATGCTCACCCAACTACTCCGTCCAAGATGTTTGGATTTGTCCCACACATATGTTCAAGTGTTCACCCACACATATGGTCTAGGAAAAGAATCTAAACCCTAATCTCTATATTCAGATCAGAGGAAACTTCCAAGAAGACAGCGTAATCTTAAAACAATTATTATGACTCTAGCTGTCACATGTCTTTAAAGGGTACCAACTACATTAAAAATCTTTCCACCACCAGAGGTGCATGCTAATAAAGCCTGCATTCTGGAAGGGGGAAACAATTTCTAGCCAGTGCTGGGCTCTTGCACCTAGAGGGAGCTCCTGGTGTGGGTGGTCATGTTGGGGCACATGCATGTACATAGTGAGTGCCTCAGCTTGCACATTATGTGCATGTGTGTACCTAAACATAACTCCCCACATAGGGAACTCCCTTCTGGTATGGGGGTGGGCACAGCACTTGCTGGTGAGCTTTTCTTCCCCAGCACCTCCTTTAAGAGTGGGGATTTGTTCTAGCAGTAGGAACTTGGTCAAAGTCCAAATCCTGATCAATAAACAAAACAGCTAAGATGTGAGGCCCATCAAAAGTGAAAACAGTAGAAATAGGAATATGAGAAAGTGCCTCACCAGGCAGAAAATGAGTAAGGCTGTTTATGTCCTAATAGATACTTTTTAATTGTATAATTACTAGTACTACTATTTGATGGTCTTTATAGTGTATCTTAGTTGTTTATTGATCATTATTGGAAACCCACAGACTAGGGTTTATATAGTGACACCACATGTTACCTACATACATCTAGATTTTTTTGACATTTTAATTGTTCACATTTGAGCAGACTTTCATGCACACTGTTATTGATCAAAGCCTGCAAAAAATGCTAAAATACAGTATGGAGCAATCCCAAACTGAATCCTGGATTTACATATCCTGGAGGTTATAGATAAATTATGGCACTACTGATGGATTCATCCTGGAATGTTATTATGCCATCTAACACATACTGTATATCATTTTCCTTTGTCTATTCATATAGTGTTTTCTTAAAGCTGTATCTACACATCTTCATTGACTTCTTAGGAGGCCATGAGAGGCTGAAATAGTTGAAGCTTTGCATGCAAAGGTATATCAGGTCAAATAGTCAGCATCAGACTTGAGGGTCTGAGGCCCACCTGGGCTTCTGCCACAGGGGCCCCCCACTTCCCCTCGGGTCTAGGGTTGCCACCTTTTTATAAAATTTTCACCGGCTGGTGGTGGAGACGGGAACAAAAGGAGCGGGCCGTGATATAAAAGGGGCAGACTGTGATGCAAAAGGGGGTGGAGCCACACCACACGATGGCTAGAAGGTGGATCGTTTTTGATCGGATTGGGGCTTTGGTTAGGGGTATTACAAAATTTACAACTGAAAATAATATGTAGTGTAGTCTCAATCACAGAAATACAGCAAACGTTTATCAACAATATCATTTTTTCATCTCACATCCAGTTTCAACCCTAGGCACCCTTATAGTAACTTCATTATTTAGAAAGAAAAACATCTTATACTTCAGTCAGCTGGTATCATAGAATTTACAATCCATGGTGGGTAAGCAGTTAAATTCTAACTTTAAAATATAAAATACTTTAGCCAAAGCAATATTTATAGTGGGATAGCACTTACAGAATGTGAATGACCCTCTCTTCCCTATCCTGGAATCTGGTCTAACCTTGTGCTAAAATACCAACATGAGATGCAGCTTGGTCTCGCCACTTTCCCAGCAGGAGATTACATTGTGTGCTCCACAGCATGTTTCTAAGATCAGCAGAGAGAGGCAGCAACTGTTATTCCACTCATATTGTGTAAACACAAGTCTGGTAGAAGGCCCCCTGCCTCTTTGTCCTTGTACAGCTTTTGCCTGTTGAATCTACTTGCCCTCTGTGGAGATATAATAATCTTTTAATGTGCATATTGTCGACCAAGCCATGTTGCATATGGAGGTAATTAAACAGCCATTAGATCATGAAATGAAGGAACTCATCGTTTTTCTGATAAATGATTGTCTTTAATAATGTCATTTTGCCAGATGTTAACTGCAGATTGGCATTGATACGTCACAGATATAGAATATGTTCTTCTCTTTGTTCTCTCTTATTGAGAAGAGCTTTAACGATAAAAGCTTAGGGTGTGTTAATGTTGGGTTGCGTTCAACACAAACCAATATAAACTTTTTAATGATGACTCCTTTGGTCCTGAAGTCAAACTGGTCAAAAATACCTACCAGGAATGCTTTTAGACATTGGAAGATATAACAGAGATCCTAAAGTGGACTCAGTGGCCCTAATACCCATACTAATATATTTTGATTTTCTTTGGAGTGGAAAGGAGGTAGATACTGTACCAATATGGTATATGCTGTGGTCCTTCTGACTCCCAGGCATACTAAAATCTGTAATGATGTTGGAAGAGTCTAGACCTAGAGACCTAGATACAATATTTTCCTTGTCCACACCCCCCAGAGGAATAACAAAAGTTACAATGGTTTTATAGGGTGACAGCTTTAATAGTATGGTGTGCCTTCATGACTACCTGGATATAGCTATGATCCTGCCAATGTCACCGCAACTGGGCTGCTGTCTCTGTCAGTGGCACATGGAGTATAAAGCTGACAGAGCACTTTGTGATGTCACAAATCCGGCTATCCCTTTGGTGTAGCAGCAGCACTGTGATAAATGAGCCGCATTGCATGCAGGAACAGCAATCTTTATCTAGATGATGAATGTGAGAGATAGAAATAGCAATGCAAAGCAATATGTAGAATTAGCACTCTGCAGTAATTTGATATATCGCAAATAAACAATCAGCACAAATAGTTTAATGCAGCTACCATGCTGCCAGAACATTCAAGTCTTGCGTAACCACAGAAGTCCTTGATAGCCCCAAGAGATCCTCAGAGTTTTTCTATTATCCAACGGCACCATCTACTGCATTGGAGCTGTCTGTAGTCTTAATGGGGTTTAATAAGTCATAAGTGTGGACTGACGTCCTTCAAAGATGTGCGGAAGAAGACCTACGCTATGTAGACCTTTTCATCAAACAAAAGGCTGTTTTTTAGGGGGTCTACGTGGGGTGGGGGGTAGGGTTTTTTTTTGGTAAGCGGTTGACATCTCCTTTAACAATCATTTGGGGTAACTCTCTATACTGTATATGTACTATAGTTTTGATAGATTCACATGTCTTCATGCTAGTGAGGCTTAGACACATGCCATACTATTCTGATTAGGAAGTGAGTGGGTTTGTGGTGTGTAGCTTTGTATGCACAAAAAATACACACCTTACCTGGTTGGTCTTATCTGGTGGATGAGCCCTTAAATTCTGCAGAAGTCATGCTTACAATGTGAGGGTAAGGACAGGTATAAACTGTGTGACTGGCTTGTTAAATGCACAATACTTGAGGAACTGTTTATTTCCTCCATAGGAATGGATGGACTGCTTAAGAATTTTTTATGCATGCAAAGTTAGGTCTTGATGCAATATGCAACAAAGATAGGCTAGAAAAGATAGGCTAGAAAAGATAGGCTAGAAAATCAAATCTATAGAAGTTTCCCAGTATTTTTTAATGTGACCTAAGGTGGCAGTGATTCCTTCTACCGCTGCCTTCGACATTTTTAAGTTAGGAGAGTTAACAAGTTCTGCACTTTCACTGTTTTGTGTCAGTATAATGTGACTTTTAGCTACTAATGAGCCAAGCAGAGACCCAGTGAAATCGTTTGCAAAAGAAATATAAAAAAGTGATGTAAATAAACCAACTGTCAGTTTATTAGTGAGAAAGGAAATTATATCTAGAGATTTGACACAACAAACAAACAAGGCAAAGACTTATAGGTCAAGGTAATGAAAGCCATGAAATATTTTTTTTTGTTAATTTGTCTTTTTATTAAGAACATTTTACAACATCTTGGAAAATAGCATATTTATACACAGTGACACAATGAAAGGAACAAAATAGCACATGGTCAGTAGCAGCAGTACAGAGGTTTTGATACATTTGTTAATGCTGTACATGTTAAGGGGTTCTTGGATTCTTAGGTGTAGGTCCATAAGTCCATTCATGATCAGCCCGTGTGAATCTAAGATAGAAAAATAATTTACAATTCCTCCATCCGTAGAGGAAGCTGTCTTGTGTCAATTGTGTGCTGAATATGGTTAGAACTAGAAAAAGAAAAGGTGGGAAAAGGGAGGGAGAAAAGGTTTAGAGGGTTCCAATCACGGATCTGTGTGTTTGTCATTTTGTTAGTATTGGTACATACCTGAATATATCTCACATATTGAGATTAAAAGGAAGAAAGATCCAGCCAGAGGCAAGGTATTCCTGGAAGATATTTATTTTGGTTTGATGTGGAACCCAATTGTCTGATCTCATTGAAGCTTTGGTTTGGGTATACACCACTCAGAGGTCACTAAGTCTCTAGCCATACAGTTTTGAATTGGGCTGTTTCCATCAATTGGAACCAGTAGTACCATTTTTTTGTAAACTGTGTCGTATCTTTTTCTGAGTTAGACTTAAGTTCCTCAAATTTCTGGATCTCCTTAACCTTGACCAGCCATTCCTTGATAGTAGGGTTAAATGTTGATTTCCAATGGAGGGGAATTAATGCTTTTGCTGTGTCTAATAGAATAGGGAAAGCCATGAAATATTTTACCAGATTTAGCAACCCACAGCAAACAATCATTAGGTGGCATTTACTTGTTATCTGTTTAAAATCAAATATCTGATTTGTTTCTTTGGGTGACTTGACCTGGTGCAAACTGTATTGCTATATCATTGAAGTTACAGAAAGTTGTAGGAGTAAGCTAGAAGTAAAAGGCAAATGACCCTCAGAATATGTCCAGTGAAGCCAAAATGGAGTGTTTGAATGTGAATATGATTGGACTCTCACAGTTGAACCTTCACTCTTATCTCTCACACATCAAGAATAGCCACATACAAAACAATTTTGCTCAGGCCAGTGTCCTAAAAACTTGGATCTGAACACAAGTAAAGATGGCCACACACTGCCTTTTAAAAGCTGCTGCCTTAGATCTTCTGGTCAATTTCAGCAGCTCATTGGTCCATATTTGGTACCACACGACGGCCAGATATCAATCAAGTTCTGAGGAGGCCTATTGTCTGACTGGGCCACTATGGGCCTAAATATTCCATCTGACCTTGCCTCCTCCTCTTTTCCAACTATTTTTATAGTTTTTTTTATCCTCTAGAGTGGGGGGTCCCCAACATTTTCTTCCCGTGAGCAACATTCAGAAGAAAGAGTTGGAGAGCAAAGCAAACATAAAAAATGTTCCTGGGTGGTGCAAAATAAAGGATATCATCTGTTATTTGGTAGCTCCATGTGGACTGCAGTCAAGTCAAGACTCTCCTTGATAGTATAACTAATTTTTCTACAATTAAAATGCTGCCTACAAATCAAAAATAAGCACCTGCTTTGAGGCTTTTGGGAGCAATATCCAAGGGGTTGGAGAACAATGTTACTCACGAGCCACAGATTAGGTACCGTTGCTCTAGATCCTCCCCTCTCCCATAATTTGTGTTTACCTTCAACTTCTAGCTTCTTTTCTCCTTTGAGCTTCTCTTTTCTTTTCAAGCTTATCCCCAAGTTTAGCAACACTAATTTATTTTATTTACTAAAACTCGAATTTATCTAATTTTTTTATTCAAAACAAAGTCGACTCCCATCCACAAATTGAACTCATTTACCAATACTTTTTTGAAAAAGCCAGAGCAAAAAAAGTTGCAACAAATTTGTCCGTCAATTTAAATCGTATGATTGCTGCTCTGAAAACTTGATTTTATAGAATTGTTGCAGAGAAAACTCAACTTTATTGGATTATCGGACAAAAACCAGCGCAAATCACAATGTCAAGAAACATCTTCAGGGACAACTGCCATTGAGTTTTACATGACCTCGACAGGTTTGAGATGGAGTATTTTTGGATTTCAAGCAGCTTTGGGATATAATAAATATGTAAAAAAAATCCCCTTTAAAAACTTGACCAGAAAAATTTGAGGTTTAATAAATGGGCCCCAAAGAGATATTGCCACCATCATGCCCTACAGTTTCCCTCTTGTCCTACTGTACCTGCTATACCCCACGCTTACTACCTACAGTATATCTACCTTGTGTAGGGCCTTTACAATGTGCTTAGGCCAGGCAACCTCCCTGTTTCTGTTCTCTAAAATATTTTCTGAAATCAAAACAATAAAGAAAATGTGGCAAGAATAATATGTATGCATTAGGAGATATAGAGCTGTGAGTACACTGAAGATCTCACAGCAAAGAAGAAGCCTGTATGATCCTGACAGGTAATTCAGCATGAAGGGGAGGGGAGATTTATCAGCGACAGACCTTGTTACAGCAGAAGAACCAAGAATGCAAACAGTGTTAGTAAGCCTTTATGATTTTCCCTCCTACACGCCTCATACATCTCTAATCCTCAAACAACAATGTGAAGCCTGTGAAGATCCCTCAGGTCCCCAGTGGCAAAGTCTGTGAGTAAGCAAGACAGGAAAAAAACAAGCCAAAGAAAAATAAAATCAAACTCAAAAGTGTGACCTAAGCCAAAGGGAACATCACATAGGGATCAAACACACCCTGACAAGGCCAGTACACGGCACCCTCGCATTTGTTTTATTATATGTATATGTATATAGAAGATAGAATAGTTCAGAAAAACTCGCACTCCTTATACAGCGAATCAATCTTTTTTAGTCAAACGTGTATATATATATATTGGATTGAATAAAGAAGTTTGATTCACAGTATAAGGATTGTGGGTCCTTCTGAACTATTCTATATTCCAATTTGACTCTGCACCCACACAAAAAATGAAAACCTCTTTGAGTGTGGGCACCAGGTATAAAGTATATGAATATTGCAATACTTGTACTAAATAACATTTATGGGGTTATTTATTAAAAATCCAAATTTATCTCATTATTTTCTAAAATATATTCTGACCACATCTGCACGGGTTATTTCCCATTATTTATGAATCCATTTTCCCCGAAAAATTCCAGTTTGGAAAAAACGCATGAAAATTCGAATCGTACAATTTTTCGGATTTTCCGTTTTTTTTGCCTGAAAACGACAAAATCTTCAGATTTTTTGCATGAAACCCAGCGCAGATCAGGATAACTTCCAGGCTTCTCCCATTGACTTATATACAACCTCAGCAGGTCTGAGATGCCGGATTTTCAGATTCTGACTTTTTCCATCCATGGGGTATAATAAATCCCGAAAAATGTGAGGGATTTTTTCCCACAAAAAATTTAGATTTGATAGTAAAAAAAAACTAAAATTGTTTGATTTTTTGGCTTTCAGACTTTAATAAATAACCCCCTTAGTATAACAGCAGCAAAATGAGCATGCACTCCTGAAGCCAACCAGTCTGGAAAAAACTTGATTTTATTCCATATACAGTAACTAAAGCAACGTGTAAAACTTGATTTTATTCCATATAGCTAAAAGGTTTATCCAAATTGGCTGCCTTCAGGAGTGCGTGCTTATTTTGCTGCTGTCTATACCTCACCCCAAGCGCTGCACCCGAGCCACGGGAGGATATCGGTGAGTGTGATTAACATTGTCTTACACATTCACTGCTGATTTATGTACAGTAGGTTGAGCTGGGATGTGATAGACCTGGGGTTTATACACCTGGGGTTTATACACCCAGGTAATTTCCTCACATCAGGTGAGCCACATTTTGAAAATTTAGCCTTACGATTGAGATTGAGCCGCATTTCCAAATTTTCTTGTATTCAACCCTTAATATAAAACTTTGTATTTTGTTTACCCCAAATTGAACTTCTTAGTGCTAAAAATCATGTAGTCAACTAAATACTCTAAACCACAAAAAATTCAATATTTTTTAAGCTTAAAAACCATGAAAACCATCAATACAAAACAAATCTAAATCTGTAAAAGCTGTAGAAGAGTAGAGTAGAGTGTAGAAGTGTAGAAGTCAACCGGAGCTGTCCTTTGCAATTGGTGAAATCTTTCTTTGCTGTGAGCTTTTTAGAGGTTTTTGGGAGATTGGTTTGTAATTGCACAAATATTCTTGTGAAAATGAGGGATTCAAGGTTTTTGGATTCTTACTCTGATTCATTCCACGTTTTTATTCATTTGTGCTTTTTATATTGGGATGTTGTAACCACTAAGTAGATTCATGAGTTTTAAAAATGTTAGTTTAGCAGTGGTTGAAGAAACCTCTAAAGTTGCACACATTTGAATAGGCGTCAAAGTTACAAATAAAGATAAAACAATTTGACATGGGCATTATCAGCCCTACTACCTCTAAACACCCAAAACTGTCAATCCCATTGAGTTTTTGTTCATTTGACCTTTACAAAGGCCCACGTTCTGTAGAACCTCCCTTGAAGCCCCGTCTTAGCATGTCCTAAATGATACTAAAGGAAAGGTCACACCTGGTGAAGCCCAAGAGACACCTCCCCTTTATATAGTGCTGGCAGGTACAAAGCTTAAAGGAGAAGGAAAGGCTAAAATTAAGTAAGCTTTATCAGAAAGGTCTATATGAATACACCAGTAAAGCCTCAAAGTAATGCTGCTCTGAGTCCTCTGTCAAAAGAAACACAGCATTTCTTTCCTTCTATTGAGTACACATGGGCTTCTGTATCAGACTTCCTGTTTTCAGCATAAACCTCCAGGGCAGGGCTTGAGCATGCTCAGTTTGCTCCTCCCTCCCTCCTCCCATCCCTGCTGTAATCTGAGCTCAGAGCTGTAAGTGAGCAGGGAGAGACTCAGGCTGGAAGTGATGTCACACCAAGCTTATATGGCAGCTTCTATCCTAAACAAACAGAGACAGTGTCTAGAGCTGTTTATAAATCGTTCTGCAGAATAAATATAG